>OX438827.1:16698123-17898123 GCA_949315975.1 Eudonia truncicolella | reverse complement strand
TTGGCGTTTATATTGGACGGAAGACTTCCTGAATCGTAGTCGATTGCTTTAAGTTCACGTTAAACCATTTTCTTTGTTAAGTGTTTTTTAATTATTTATCGGGTGTGCAATTGTTACTTAGAATAGAATAGAAACACTTTATTTGTACCTCATTTATACATTACACACGTTACAAAAATATAATAAAAATAAAATCTATTTAAAAAAAACTAATAGAAATTTTGACACGTGTGCTGCAGAACCAAAAAAAGGCGATAACTCAATGTCTGATTTAGCTTACACACATAAATACTAAAGTGAATAAGCAAAGCCCTGGTATTCTGCTATAACCCAAAAGAGGAATACGCAAACAACAAACACTTCTTTAGTTTAAGTTCTGCTTTGTGTAAACTGAAAGTGATTTTCTTTACTTTTTAATTTATTAAATCAGTAAACTGGTCTCGTTTTAGTTACAACTTGTCTTTTTTTAAATAGCTACTACTTGTGAACCTAAAAATGTATAATAAGCTGAAGCTGAAGCATAGTGGTAGTAGACAATGCTTACTACATAGCGCAAATTCTACATAGCTGCTGGTAACTATTTTAATTACGAAATCCCTGCTTTAATTACTAGCGCATAGCGACCTTCCATGATACAGCTATTATATGCAGATAATAAAAACACATATATTTTTTAGGATATACTATAGACTCTTGTATCATTTCACTAGCTACTTCGATCCCATACAATTTTACGTAAATTTTATCTCGATTGAAGGGTAAAAGAACTGACACTCGGTACACAGAAAGGAGGAAATCCGAAACTTCAGACAATTCGCGATCTATGGCGACAAAGCCGCACCCCAAGAGCTCGGACGCTTACACACGCCGCATTATTCCCAGACGTTTATCCTTCGAGCTGTTAATGCTATTCCTTTTTGTTTGTGTTCCCTCATTTGTGGATGGACGCTTCTGTAATATAATGTCCACACTTGATACGTGTCGGAGATTGGGACGTAGCTTACCAAGTTTTCGCATTGCTGGTTGACAACAGTGATTTACCATCATTTTACGTTTTATCATATTTACTTGGATCCGAGTGGCCGCGAACTGAAGGTCCTGGGTTAAATTTTCAGGTCGGGCAAAGTGCGTTTCGGATTTTTGGTCGCATAGCCCGGGTTAGTGATCATTAACCCATATTTGGCAAGCGTGGTGATTAAGCCATGCGTGCGAGCTCTAGACTGCCCCCCTTCGTTCATACATAATATGTCATTTATAAACGATTTTTCCAAATAAATAGTAAAATTTTAAAGCTGCAGTAAAAAAAGACCTCAAAGGCAAAATCATTTAAATCAAGTCAGTACTACAAGTGATGTACCCATTAAAATTTAAAATAACAATAAATAATAAATTAATTTAGCACAAGCAACAAACAATGTACAAATGGTAAATTACACAGTAGGCCCATATAATAGGTACCTTTTTTTTCCTTTAGTTGATGGCTTCGTGCGATTAGCACATTTAGCCAGAGTCAAAGTAATTTTTCTTACAAGTAATACATAAATATACAATATTTCCTTCCAGTATGGTGATGATGAATGATAATAGAAATGAGAAGTGAGAAATGATATACCCCCCAACCCCTCGAGTAACTCAGTAAAGATGTGGGGCTTTACTAATTCTTCGGGCGGACTTCTTGAGAAAATCTAAAAAGTGAAGTTGCATCGTTTTGTTTTGCGCACTTACGAACACTTAACGGTTAATAATTCACCATTATTTCACATTAAATTTCAACTTATCACAAATTTTAGAAAATAAAACAAAGCCGCAGACATGACTCTTAACTTTCCCGCTAAGAAGACTCTAGAGATTATATATACATATATACATTATACATTATTTGTGGTTTATTTCATTTGATCACTGCGCTGATGATAAAAACAGCTTTCAAAAATATTCACAATACAATTTTGTTAGTAAAATAAATATACCTACTCGTAAATTAAAGTAAATCAGTATGCATTTTATACCGTGTGGGTAGGAGTGTAGCTGAATACAAAAACGAATGTTCATTAGTACACGTGTCTGTCACGTAGTCCGTTATATAACCAAATTAAACCTACGTGGGCAATAGCTTCGATATAAACAATGCTAAATTGTAAATGCAAAAATAACAATTTAAAACATAAAAAATAATGGCCACCCCTTGCCTGAATATATTCATGGATCGGAGCGCTGGTGTAGTTATTATCAATTCAGAGCGCAGCTTTGTGCCGCATCATGGCTAGTACAGTCATCGACAGTGATCGCTTAAACGTTTTTATGTATTTCTCCTAAATTCAAGAATTTTTTACGAGCTGCACCTGCGATGCTCTGCTAGGATGAGACGATCACAGTTCTACACACTCAATAAAACATGCGTGGCGACATGTGGATTATTGTATCAGTGTGTCCGCATCACATGGAATCGGTTTTCTATTTCTCCAAACATTAGAAATTAGATTATGAAACATTTTCGCGCGTCGAAACCTTATCGATATGATAAATCATATCAATGAAAAAAATAGGGAATGTTGTTCACGCAGGTGTGCTGTTTATACTCGCGTCTCCTTGTACCACAAACACCACAAACTGTCAAATTTCCTCAATCGACTTTGAACTTTATATCAATGGCATACGGTTGATCAATTATTGTGACAAGATAATGCGGCGTCTGTACCCGCTCAAGACAGAGGAGTTTCTAGAGTAGCGTGCAGTGTTTGGCGACTTAGTTACTGGCAGTACTCTGGGCCAAAGTCTCGTCGCATGTACTCTCCTGGATAATGGTATCGCTGTGTAAACGCATTAGTGCGATGTCACGCGCTATCGCGAGTGCCGATAGCGGGGAAGGGGACGTAGTAAGAGCTAGACAACTATGGGTGTAATTAAAATATATAACGAGAAAAACATTTAACTAAAATTTTTCATTGCGAACAAATTACAATTAGGTAAGCGGGATTACCGCATTGAACGAGTATAAACTCTTTAAATGGTCACTGATATTAGAGTTATTGTTATTAATAGGATTATTAGATGATCCACCCATCTTTGTATAACAACCCGAAACATCGGTAATAAGAGACAACAGAAAGCATAGTTAAAATATAGGTACCAAAAAGTACCTATTGAAGTTGTTAATTTACTGAATAAATAAACTGTGTAATTATTGTTGTATGAATAAAGAAAAGAATTTCAGTCCTTAAATATTTGACAGCAATCTTGTCTGTTTGTTTAGGTGGATCCGCTCCCACAAGCGTAATATTATTTTGTTTTTATGTAATAAACGCAATCTGTGGTCTTAAGGCTCATTCCTAAAAATTCTAGTCATCGTCGATAGTATAAAATAATACCTCAAGAAGTAAACAAATTCAAAAAAATCAACGCAAGCCTTATTATATACCTAATATCGCAATTATGGCGGCAGGCGGGGCGGCAGTGAGACAGGCAGAAGGTGCCAGCGAAGAGTTTCGTTATCCATGGCATGGCATGTACATTTAAAATACAATAAAATATAATTAATGCAATTCTCAATCCCGATGCTGAAGGAAGTTACACAGCTCTACGTGATCGCGCCTGGATGCGGCCCTTTAGTGCGTTACATATAGTATACAACATGACAAACCTTTGTCGCCGTTTTATTTACCTGTGATCCCAACTCGTGTGTGCGAAGGCTTCAGGGAAGCGCCTGCAATCAAATCCATCGCGACACGTTCTTTCATTTATATTTGTTTCATCATAATCATCATCATCTCAGCCAATAAGACGTCCACTGCTGGACAAACTCATATTTGTTTTATTATCAATCAATACGTATAAAAGGTATAAAGAAGCAGCTAGCGGGTCGACAAGGGCACGACGGCTAGTAAGGCAGAATCCCTACTAGCTATCTTCGCATCTAGATTGTAATGTAGAATTCATCCCGGTGACCTAATCTTGAAAGGTACAAAAGATGATCTTACCTACTTGTGCCACAAACTAAGATAGGAAATTACTTATAGATCCGTAAATTATACAACTTGAAATCCGTGGGATGTTATTACAAAAATGTCATATTAGTATGTTTATACCTCAGATCATAAAAACATGTTATGGTCTGAGGTTCATACGGTTAATTTTATACAGTGCACATACCACGTGAACGCTTCATATTACAAGCTTAGTAAAGTTCTCACAAACTTGTGAACATGTTAAATGGTAAGCAATGGGGGTTATGAAAAAAAAATCTACTAATTCATTTTAATACCTTTTATAACTATTTAAACTATCATGGTCACTTGCAATAGAGTAATAATTAACGGGATTCTCACCATGTTATCGGATACTCACAAATAACAAACACGGTAAGAATCCCGGTAATAATTACTCTATTGATACCTTTTGCTAAGCGGCTAACTATAAAAAGCAATATTGCAACTATTCTTCTGATAACTCTGATTTTAGCTTCCTATCTACATCAATATTATTTCCTGACGTGAAAGATGTCACGGAAGGCACGGATCCCTTAGGACGCGAGCGCTACTTTCTTTTTGTTTGGTTTTCAAATCTATTTTTAAAGAAAGAGCCAGTGATGTTATATATTGATAAGCCACCACATAAATGTGAAAAAGTTAAATTTTTCTTTCGATTACCTAATGCTCTAAGGCCCGATTGTTCAATCCTCAGATAAGTCATAACTAAAGAATAAGATTGTCATTGTGACATATTTTTTAAAGAGAATCTGTCATTATGTTAAATTATTCAATGAATAAATTTTAGCTGACGATTGAAAAATCAGCCCTAAGGGCTGAATTTGACATAATGACTTTTTTTTTTGAGAGAGAGATTGCTGATTGATTGACTACGGCATTTTTAGCTTCACCGGGCTTTTTTGGGGGCGGCGAGGAACGTAAAGGGTCCCTCAAGCCGTGTGAAACGAATCACCTTCGGAGGTTATCTAGAGGGAACGGCATCGCGCACTAGTGCGCGTCCCCGTGCCCTACTAGATTCTCCGAAGGGTTCGGATCGGATCGGAAACATAATGACCGATTCTCTTTAAAAAATATGTCACAATGACAATCTTATTCTTTGGCTAAGACTTATCTGAGGATTGAAAATCGGGCCTAAGATTATTAACACATTAGAAATAGTAATAAAACCACATTAGAAAAAGTGAAAATAGAAAATGTAAGCAAGAGATAAAAAGGATATTCCGAAATACCTTTAGAGCCACAGGATACGGTTATAAAAAGTATTGTACAGACGCCTGCACATCAACCTATCCAAAACTGTCAAATTTCTTCAATACATTTTCAACCATTTATTTAAAGCATAAAGTTCAAAGTCTATTGAGGAAATTTGACAGTTTGTGGTAGGTTGATGTGCAGGCGTACGTAGATTTGGAAAATTCATGCCGACATAAAAACTTCAATCTCACATTTTTCTAGGATTAATTTTAAGTTAATTACTAAAATGAAAACAAGTTATTGTAATGCTGCCTATAACAAATCGCAGTATCCATTTACGTGATATAAAAGTTAATAATCTCCAAAAGCAATAAAAATATAGGTATTTGCAAACTTTAAAAATGAGCTAAAGGTCTCCAACTTCAAACAATGTAGGTACTAACATCTTTTTTTCTATCCTAAACCATTGATATTTACTTTATTCACTGTAAAGGTGGCAACGGTTGCTTACGCGGACGAAGTCGCGGGTCGGTAGTCGCTACTGTAAAAATTAACTCTTTTATCCCTAGCCTAATAAATTGAATTAATACGCTGTATCGATAAAAGAGTGCCTTTTATCAAATGCAGAAGCTAGTGTCTTTGAAGTTGCATTAAAGCGGAGGGAGTCTTGAGGAGCACTCTCCTTGGCTGGTTCAAGGTGTACAGGGCTAGTTTCTTATTGCCATTCGATCACGTTAACGAAACCTAGAATTTGTATAGCATTGAAGCAGCGCCTCCAGTCCTGGTGATAAATGAGAGTGTATCCCATCTGGCCCGGTGATATATTTACCGGGCCAGATGACACAAATCAAGTGCCATCGTCCCCGGTAAGGAGAGAAAAGAGGATATGCCTCGTAATTTGTGAATACTAATCAACATGACACAAGTTGATATCGCGTCATTTACAATAAAAACTGATTATTGAATACAAAGCAGTTTGATTTATTCAATCCCTTTCATAGTTGCATGTAGTTAGTATTTCACAAATTACGAGGCGTATACTCTTTTCTCTCCTTACCGGGGACGATGGCACTTGATTTGTGTCATCTGGCCCGGTAAATAAATCACCGGGCCAGTTAAAACTTTTTTTCCCATGTGGCCCGGCGCCGGGCCAAGTCACCGGGCCAGATGGGATACACTCATAAATGAGGAGAGTTAAAATACCATACCAATTACCATTGTCGTTAACGTCATCGAATGGCAAATTACTAGGCACTAAGGCATAGGAGGAGGAGGCACCATTGTCATGGCATACAAATTCTCCTGAACGTTTTCAATTGGAGAATACAAGTCGCACTAGATGCCCCGCTGTATGTAATGCAACCCGTTATAGACGTTGATTTGGACTCACACGAATCATATGATGTGATCCCATGTTGATCCTCCTAACAAGCACATTTTCCGGGAAAGGAATTGATATTGGCTGCCTATAGCGTTTACTTCGTAGCAGGGATTATGCGCAGCGAGAAAACTTTTTGGGTGCTCAAGCCTTGTGAAACTGATGTTGCACAACCTTCTTGTAGTGAACCCTGCATGCAATAAATAAAACGAATAATGTAGAAAAATCTTTTCTATCTTTTCCATCCAACAAGTATTGTAATATAACTATCTATGATCATTAGTACTCATCTGTTTTGTATGTTTTTTTTTTTCATTTAGTGTATGGCTTCGTGCGATTAGCACATTTAGCCAGTGTCAAAGTAATTTTTCTTACAAGTAATACTTATATATACAATATTTCCTTCCAGTATGATGACGATGAATGATAATAGAAATGAGAAATGAGAAATGATATACCCCCAACCCCTAGAGTATCTCAGTAAAGATGTGGGGCTTTACTAATTCCTCGGGCGGACTTCTTGAGAGAATTTGAAAAGTTAAGTTACACTGTTTTGTTACATTTGCCAACACTCATGCGCACTTACGAACACTTAACGGTTAATAATCCACCATTATTTCACATTAATATTCATAATAACACAAATTTTAGAAAATAAAACAAAACCGCAGACATGACTTTTCACTTTCCCGCCAAGAACATTTTGTATGTTTAAACATTGGCATTTATTATTTTTCTGTTGTCTATGGTAAAGGATACACTGACGCATGCTGAGTGGAGCCCTTATTACTCAGAATAATAGTTTATATATAATGCTTTTTTATGCTTTAGTTATTGTTCTGAACCTGCTTAGAGCTATTAGGTACAATATTTTTACTTTTATTTTCGTGTGACACTGAAAACAATTTTTCTTTCATTCTTTCTTTCAGATCCAATACTTTTGAAATATTGGATTTCGTTAATATTTTGCTAATCTTTGGCACATAATATATTGGGTGACGCCACGCCATTGACACACAGGGTGCGCAGGGTGAAGCTCCATTCAATAAAACCGCTATCAATCATGGCCTCCCAAAGTATATTGGACGAGTACGGGGGGCGACAAATTACTAAAGAAAATTTTGTTTGGCACGAATCTAATCGCGCTAATACTTATATGTTTTAATTTATTTATTTCAATACACAACTATCTATACAGACTAAATCCAATGCGATAATTGCTTACTTTTATTTACCTTACATCAATTACAACTTACCTCCCAATATCGAGACGACCTCCGTAGCCGAGTGGCTTGCACGCTGGACTTTGGGCGGCGCTAACTCTGAGGTCACGGGTTCGATTCCCGGTCGGGTCAATGTCGAAAACGATTTTTTCGTTATTGTGTCGGGTCTGAGTGGTTGTGGTACCATCGTTGTTTCTGATTTCCATAAAACGAGTGCTTTAGCTACTTACCTTGGTATCAGAACAAAGTGTGTGATGTTGTCTAATATTTATTATTATTATTTATTATTTATTAATATATGGTACAGATCGAATGCACCTGTCTTACTGTCTTGGTCTTCCATCAGGTCTGGGTTTAAATAATAATGCGACTTTTATGACAAACTGTTGCTTTATGCTGATTCAAGTACAATTTGGTACAAGTACCTACAGTATATATACAGTATAATAGAACAAACTTAATATTGAGAGAATTAGGAGTCGCGAGTAGTGGAGAAGTGTAGAAGTGTCTTCCGTCTGTGCCCGCAGCGCCTTATATGTTCAAAAATCAGCGCCCTCTGGCGTTGGTTTGATGTACTACGCAGGCCATGTCAATAATATATGCTGCGTCGCGTCGTCGGCCGTCGTCTTTGAGCAACATTAGCTGTGATCGCGGCGTTCCTCACATAACATTAATTTATCTAAGTAATGTAGTTGCACCAGTGTTCGACAACATTTTTGATGTGTTTTTTTTTAAATATTAAAAGGAGGCAAACGAGCAGGCGTGTCACTTGATGGAAAGTAATCACTGCCGCCCATAGACACCCGCAAAACCAAAGTAATCGCAGATGCGTTGCCGGCTTTGAGAAAGGAGTTGGATCTTGAGGAGGGAGTAGAAATTGGGAGGGGGGAGGGATACCTCCGGTGCTTTTACTTACCGGTCGAGACACAACTGCAACGAGTGCCATTGTTTTACACCGATATTCTGTGAGAGGGTGGTATTACGCCGGGCGAGCCGGCCCATTTCGTGCTGCAACGCAGCGTGGCTCTACCACTCAGACAGTGTTACTCATTTAGCAACACCCAGGGGTCACGTGTAACTTTAACCCCCAACATCTTTCCGCTCGCTTTCTATATAAGAAATTTGTGGGAGTGATTTCGTAAAATGGGACGGAAGTATGTGTAACAGTGTAACAGGAAGTCGAGGAAGCGCAAGCGCGCGCCATTTTGTAAATTTAAAATCGATGTTATGAACATGACATATTATTATTATAAGTGACATATTGTGTCATTTGACTTACAAAAGTCATTTTGATATGTGAAATGTCTTTTTCTGCCGACAGTTGCATCTGAAATCGAGCGGTACAAAAAACCATACGTAGAGCGGCTATCCCTGCTCCAAAATCAACTTGTAGCATATTTGCTGGACCCGTATGTGGTGGTCAAGAGTACTTGTTACCCCACTAGAAAAGCCACATACTTACTTGCAAAAAATTTGCTTTCCCTGTATTTGTTCTTATCTTATCTTAGTGGGGCCTGACGAGATTTCCCTCTTGCAGTAACACTTCGACCCATCGGGATCTTTTGTGCAACCCCATCCTTTCACTCTTCTTACTCTGTAAAGATAGATGCCATAAGTTTGGCAACGTCCTTAAGGGCGAAGAGCCTGAAGTCCTCCGGTTTCGGATAGACCGACCCCAGGAGTCCCATTCTTTTCCTAACCATCGGTGCCCTGTCAAGGCACCGATGGTTAGTCGGGCCTGCCTTCTACTGTCTTCGCATATGAACTTACTACGTTCTAAGGCGTATTCGCCAAGGAAGGATTTGGAGTGTTTCATACCCTGCTCTTTCCATTCGAAACCGTGCCTGTTTTCGATGTAATCTTTTAAGGTCTTGTTAATGGTACTTGGTGTAAGTGCCACGAACGGCTCAGGACCAATGAGCTGGGTCTCCGAGCCCTCCCTGGCAAGTGCATCCGCCATCTCGTTGCCGTGGATTCCCATATGGCCTGGGACCCAGATCAATCGCACCTTGTTATGTCTACCTAGCTTGTTTAGAGCTTTTGTGGTTTCTAGAACAAGGCCAGAGTCGATTCGGGGCGATATGAGTGACTTGAGCGCGGCCTGGCTGTCACTCAGGATGAATTTATTTCGCCTTTTCATAGCTAACTATATTCTGCTTTGCGCATAGGAGAATTGCGAAAGTTTCTGCTTGGTAAACAGTAGCAAATTTTCCCATGCTTTGACTAAAGACTCCCTGTATTTACTTGCCAAACTTGATAGTTCTAGGTCAACGGCAAGTACCCTATGAATTTTGATTCCCTTGAGAGTGTCGAAATTTACGTTTTTTGCGACATAAACTTAGAACTTGTATTTTTTCACAGCTTCAAGGGACCGCAGACCTGAGTATATGGTTTTAATTTCAACTCGATACCTCCACGCGCTCCCGAGATAAAGGGTCTTGACAGACAGACAGACAGACAGACAGACAGACAGACGGACAACAAAGTGATCCTATAAGGGTTCCGTTTTTTCCTTATAAGGTTCGGAACCCTAAAAAATAAAAAAAATTGTATTTACTGCATTTATTTTATAGGTATGACATGATGTCCCTGACCTAATACCTGACCCATTTTTTTCAGAATATAATGTTAAAATTGCTTATTACTAAGGTGAGATGTCAAACGTTACACATCATATGCGACTACTGTAAGGCTCGCTCGTTTTTTTTCCCTATATTCACTAGAAATAAGGGGTCAGCAATTGATTTGTGGCTTTAGCGACATTTGAATACAGACCATCTGGGGGGTAACCACAAGCTCTTATAGCAGTATTATTGCGGTTGTGAAAACGAGACGCGTGTAGCGGCGAATATACTCGCGTCTCTTTTCCACAACTGCAATAATACTGCTATAATAGCTCATAGTCAGGGGGCTGCTTCCTAGCTGTAATCCAGTAACATTTCAATGAAAAGATTGAGAAGTTCTGTAACTAGAATAAAAAGTCACAAACACGTAGTTTTAGATTTGCTCTAAAAATTGTATTTTCCGCTTCAAAGTTTACAGTGAGTTACTGACTGTATAGCTTTGGCTGTACTCTGTTATGAAAACAGTTTTTTTTAATTTTTATTTTAAATCTACCTTAGTACACAGCTTTGGCAGAGTCAGAACATTTAAAAACAGTAATGAGCCCTCATACTCTAGGTGGACCGACGTTCCCCATCATCTGGTAAAGCTCGCGAGTAGCCGCTGGATGCGAGCAGCACAAAACTAGTCGTTGTGGACCTTGGGGGCTATTGTATTTCATAGGACGTCTTTTGGCTGGGATGGTGATGATGGGGATTACGATGTTTATTAAATTGTTTATCTGTGCAACTCGTAATACAAACTTCTTTTCCAGGCCCGGAGGTGCGGGGAAGGCATCCGCGAGGGAGAGGGGGAAGAAGCCCGACCCCCTGAGGGGGAGCGGCTGCCAGGCGATGGGGCCAGCTGTTCTGCTCCCGATGACCAGGTATAGTGCGATCTGTGCGATGCAAACTTCTTGGCAGTCGTGAAATAAGGCGAAAGTCCCGTCGCAATAACAAAATGACAACCAATCATCGAGGTGTGTGTAGTTCCGTGACCTGCGCGTAGGTAATTGGCTTGCATCTAACTTCACAGCCGACATAAAGCTAACAGTTGGCCTAGAAGGTGGAGAGGTACATGCCCATTGTTCTCTGTTTCTTTATCAGGCATTCGTAGCGTTTCGCTTGAGAATAAAAATGACTTTACGCATTTCGTGTTTATTATTACTAACTTATCGTAATGCGTTTGGACAAGTAGTAAAACCAATTAGCAGTTTTTTATTACTAAATAATTCATAAACTTAGGCAGTTGCTAATAACAAGTTTTTTTACAGCACCGCATCGGCGACGATGATTCTACCAACAGTATTCCTCCCTTTGGATCAGACAAAGACCCAGGTAATTTCCATATTATGAGGCACGACAATTAATTCACCTGAATTTATGTAAATTAATAAAATTCTACTATTGGAATAAAACATAAATCCGAACTTCGGTCCAAATAAAGATTTTTGAGAGATTTTGCATCAGCAAAATTGCCCGGTGAAGCTTAAAATCCCCGTGGTATATCAATACCACGGGGATTTTAAGCTTCACCGGGCTTTTTTTGGGGGCGGCGTGAAACTTAAAGGGTTCCTCAAGCCGTACGAAACGAATCACCATCAGCGGTTTTGTAGAGAGAACGGCATCACGCCCTACTAGATTCTCCGAGGGGTTCGGTACGGATCGAGGTTCCAAATAAAGTCTCTAATTTCAATGCATATTGTTCGCAGAACTTGATGATTATTTTCTAACAACTCTACTGTCCTTATTTTGTGTAGTGTCAACGGAAGGCATATTACGGACGGGGCGATACTACAAAGGAATATATTGGCCTTCACTTGCAAATAGTTTTAAGGTAATTATATCTATTTCTAACTTACTACCCTGTTATCTATAGATAGATCTATAGATTCTATAGAATTTACCAACAATTTCTAATAGGCACTCTAGTTTTCGCTTCACTTAGGTGAATTAATGATATAGATCGTTTACCGAACCATAGAGTATGGAATACTTACAGTCACGTCACGAGCCTAATATATTACTATGGATCGAAAACAATAGTTGTTCCAGAAATGTTTTCAACCATTTCTGTCTAAACAATTTCAGCTACATATTATGATAATTCAAAGACGATTTAATTCAAGCGTCAAAACATAATGAGGACAATTTCCATATGGTAACATATTTACTTAATATGCTCGTACAAGCTTTTAATTAGGCTTCAAATATTAAAAATCTAACCGAACCTTTTAACTTGAAAAAAACATAATAGTATAATGACAAGCTCATAACAATTTGTTTCCTATTTGATGTCTAATATTACATAATTTCAGGATGAAACTGTCGAATCCTCGTACCAAAGGTATTCAAGAAGACAAAGACAGAAATCCCTGATCATGGTCAACGTAGTTGACTTAGCACTCAAAGTAAGTTCAAAAGCAATTAAGTTATAGACGAACACAGACATAGGTATACAACTTATAGTTTGTTTTTTTTTAAATTATACTGCTATACTGATCATTTTAAATTGATTTCAGATTTGTTTATCACTCATTTACACGTTGACTAATAGGAGTACTGGTAAGTTGTTATCTGATTACTTTATGTTTAAAAATATGGACTAACACTTGAGAGTAGAAATACATATCAGATTACAAACATAATTGTACCACTAAGTATATCAATTCTGTTGTAGATTTCTAATGTTAGACCTTACTTTGAGCTGTAAAAGACTCGTGTGATAATATGGTATACGTTTATGTATATGTATGAATATGTATGGTTTTAGAGGCGGAGTCTATAGTGGGCGCGTACCGCATCGCGTGGACGGTGGCATTCGCGTGGCTGAACGTGGGCGTGTGCCTGCTGGGCTGGTGGCGATGCTTCGCCAACAACTACCTGCACTGGGCAGCCGCCGCCACCTGGATTCTGCTCATAGCGCAAGGTAGATCCAATGCTGCTTATGAGGTGGAGTCTACTGTGGACGCCTTTCATGAACAGTGACCTTTGCGTGGCTAAACGCGGCTGAACGTGGACGTGTGCCTGCTGAGCTGTGGCGGTGCTTTGCCAACTATATCTACACTACGCCATCGCCACCATCTGGATCCTACTCATCGCGCATGGTAGATCCGATGCTGTTTAAGAGGCGGAGTATATAGGATAGGGCGTGTTTTATAGACGGTAGCCTTTGCGTGGCTGAACGTGGGCGTCTGCCGGACAGGTTGTGTTCGTGCATGTGGCCAATTTGGTCCCAACCTCAGCTTGTGCTGCAACGACATGCAAGCCGCTGCAGCGCTGGTATTCCGGTGGGACCGATATGACATCCATAGCATTTAGAACTAACATACTCATAAATTACAAAAACACAATGTTTAAAAAATTTCCACGAGCAGGATTTGAACCTGCACCCTTCTGACATACCGGGTCAGGTGCTCTTCCAATTGAGCTATCGTGGTTCTAACCAGCCCGCCGAAATTATTCAACACTATTTACTTTTTTTTTTTACTTTGAAAGCCAAAGACGCCAATTCAATGTCAACAACTACGTCATTAATTTGTGTCGCAACAAAAATTTGCGTTAAAATTATATAAACAACACAAAAACATTTTATACTCATAAATAATAACACTTCGATAACAAGGTTACAGCCTAAAACAAAAAAAAAAATCAAACTTCATTATGACTAACACAGAACAAAACTAATAAATAACTTAACAACAATTTGACACATTGTGTTATATGCAAGGGTTTTATGAAAAACTAGCTTTTTTGCTCGCGGTTTTGCTCACGTAGGCTACACGACTTGTGTTTATTCGTAATAAAAGCCAAATAAGAGGGATCATTTTCCAATAATCCTGAAACACTTTACAATTTTTTACCAGGCCAATACCGAGATTTAAGGAATGACAGATTTCCATACAACTTTCCACCCTTATTTCACCTCTCTAGGGGAGGTTTTTCGAAAAATGCTAAAACATATAATTCTTTATTTTTGTTGAAAAATCTAAAGATCGATTAAAATATTCATTTTGATAGTTATTACTTTTAAAAATAACGATCTCCCCAAAAAAATCTTTATCCCTTTTTTACTCATTTAAAGAAAAATAAACAAAATTCCTGAGACATGTCGTTCTTTAATTCTTTTCAAGAACCCAAATACCAATTTTCATGTATTTAACTTCAAAACTGACGGGCTTTCATACAAACTTTCACCCCCTATTTGACCCCCTTAGGGTGTGATTTCCGTAAAATCCTTTCTTAGTGGCTGGTTACGTCACTCAATTAACCTACAGTAAAAATTTTATCTAATTAGCTTCAGCGGTTTAGGTTCGGGGATGATGAGTCAGTCAGTCAGGACAAGTCATTATACATTGTATATAGATGAATGTAGGTATTATAAAATAAAATGCAGCAACTATCCGTGGCGAAAACCTAAACGTCACTGTCATGAAAAAGTAAAAGAAAAAGCAGATGGAAACATAGGTACATGGAACAAATAAAAAATAATAAATGATGATATGATGAAATCAGCTTACTTACATTATTAGGTATTATAAAACAAATAAAAAATAATAAATGATGATATGATGAAATCAGCTTACTTACATACAAATAATACTTTGCTTCTGCGTGGAGGCTTACTCAGAGGTAGTCTACTTCAGAAGATAGAGAGATCGGTGGAGCTCAACATTCCAAACTCGTACAAAAACCATTTTGAATCATCACTTTACTTATGCACAAAAATTATAAGAACATTGCGCGAGAGTCAAATAGCAAGCGTATACTTTTGTACTTATATTATTACGTACGGTCTTTAGCACACAATAAATCCGTCGCAGGTCTAGGCGGGCAAGGCATCGGCTTCCAGTCGCCCGAGAGCCAGGTGTGGTACATGCTGTTCATCGTGTTCGTGCCGTACGCGATGCTGCCGCTGTCGCTGGGCTGGTGCATCGTCATCGGGCTGCTGTCTTCCATGTCGCACGTACTGGCCACCTCCGTCGAGATCAAGGAGCTCATGGACCAGAACGACTTGGCTGTAAGTTCCAGTGGTAAATGTAATGTGGAACCAACTCTTTCTCCGCCTGTGGTGAATAAAACACTCCACACTTTACAATAATATGGTATTTTAATAAAGTAAGATATTACAATTTCATGGTGAATTTAAAATTTTACATACATACATATACATATAATCACGCCTCTTTCCCGTAGTGGTAGGCAGAGACCACTTCTTTCCACTTGCTACGATCCTTACATACTTGTTTCGCTTCGTCCACTTTCATTATTCCCTTCATACATGCTCTTCGGCTTAGGGTACTCTTGACCTGGTCTTTTTTCAAGACGTCCCTGATTTGATCTCGAAACGTCCGCCTAGGTCTACCCCTACCAACACTTTCATTCACACTCGCCTTATACACTTTTTTCATCAATCGTTCTTCATCCATTCTCTCGACATGGCCAAACCATCTCAGCATACCTTTCTCAATTTTTGTCACTACATCTTCTTTTAAGTTAAAATTTTAAGTCTATCATTAAAATACAAAATGGTAACAGGAGCCCTGACGTCAGCTTAGTCGACAAAAGTAACTTAAGCATTAACTTTAAATTCTTCGGCTTGAGAGCCATTTTAGAACCAGCAACAATACTTTATACAAGCATATTCGTTAAGAGTGCTCCTCTCACTCGTGTTCGGAGTCAGAGGTGAGGATATTGATATACAGAAAAACCCATGTCTATGAATGAGTCTACAAAGCTAGGTATTCTTGCAGGCTCGCTCGTGCGGCATGCGGCTGCTGGTGAGCAACGCGCTACTCTACTCGGCCGTGAACTTCGCGGGCATGTACGCCAAGTACCTGGCCGACTGGGGCCAGCGGAAGGCGTTCCTGGAGACGCACCGCTCCATGGTCACGCAGCAGCGGACCAAGCGCGAGAGCGACCGCCAGTGGAAGCTCTTCCAGAGTGGTAAGCTCCGAATTTGAGGAGAGCTTTAAGTATCATGTGGCGCAAATACTAATATAATATAATACTGGCTTAATATCGTTTGGTAGCCAAATGGAGATTTGAACGCATTGAACGCGACGACGCAAATGGCTGGACGACATCCAAAAGTTGACTGGACTTAGTTATCGCCAGTTAAAACAAGCTATATGGGATCGCAGGAAATTTTGTATACGCAGGGAATTATGAATGCGAGAAATTGTGGAACCGTCACCATAGCCACATAAAACTACAGACACTACTGATGTGAAATAATTCCTTTAGATTAACAGATGATATTTGTTATTATATAGGAAGACTAGCCGTGACGGCTAATCTTCGCCACCCGCTTCGCTGTGTGAAAATTTTTGAATATTTTTTTATAGCCTATCATTTGCACAATCTCATGTTCTTACTGCATATAAACTGCATTTCATCATGATCGGTTAAGATTTTCTTGAGTTATATAGAGAAAATGTGTCAGAAAAATTGCATGTACAGACAGAGCCTACAGATTTATATAGTAGTAGTATAGATGATATTTGAAAAGATTTCTAGGTAGAAACTAGAAGTTAGGTAACTGGCAGTCAAAAAAAGACAAAATCTTTAAAATAAAAAAGCTTAAGAAATAAATAAAACTTTGTTCTCTTCTTTCCAGTGATACCGGACTTTTTAGCAAGAGAAATATACAACCATGTATCGAAAGTGAAAGGAGAATTCCAGGAACAACAGTTTAATAATCTGTACATACAGAGGCATCAAGACGTTTCCATTCTCTACGCTGACATCAAGGGATTTACCGGTAAATAATCAAGTATACAATTTCACATACTATCCTTGGACCTTCGAGTCATACACCATCCTCAATAATTAGGGGGGACTCTATCTGACCCTTTCTCAATATGCTTAATATAATTTTACAGAACTATCAAGCAAATGCAGCGCTCAAGAATTAGTGAAACTATTAAACGAACTATTCGCCCGTTTCGATAGGATAGCATCTGTAAGTTCTTAATTTTTTTTTGGTTTACAATAACTTCTATTTAACGTTTCTAATAGTCCAATAATTGTTAACAGGAGAACAGCTGTCTCAGAATAAAACTGCTGGGAGACTGCTACTTCTGCGTGAGTGGGCTCCCGGAGTCCCGCGAAGACCACGCCCACTGCTGTGTCAACATGGGGCTGCACATGATCCGGGCCATCCGCGACGTGCGGTACAACGCACAGGCATGTTCCTTGTTGATGCGATCCGTAGGTCTGAGCTAGGTACTGACGGAAATGAACGAGGACTGGTTAGATACGCCCCGTTATGTTGTCACTTATTAATACAGGTCTTATTGAGTTGCTGTTAGAGTTGCGTGAGCTATTGACTATTAGTTTTTCTGTCTGTCAATCATATACTGACACGGTTCATGATTTAGAACATAGGAAATAATTACCGTAATATTTATTAGCTATTGTTATTAAATATAGAGATATATGCGGACCTCATTATCTTGATTTCACCCATTTAATACTGCTGCTGTGTATTTCCACCGATCTACACTTTATCACGTCCATTTAGTTGATCCTGTAGAAGCTTTCTCATTGCCGTCCGGTCACCCGACCATCTGGCAGGAGATGTCCGGCCAGATGGTCGGGTCAAGTCGGGTCGGCGGGACAGATGTGTCACGAGGCTGGTTTTCTTTCTACTTTGGGTTTGACATTGGCTAATTAGACAGTAAAGTTCAAAAGCGGTTCGACCCTCCTAACCATGTGAAAAATATTCTATAAGGCATGAGATTCATTTCAATTGTAGAACGCAGCTTGTGTGGTTCCCAGGTGGACCTGGACATGCGCATCGGCATCCACAGCGGCACGGTGCTGTGCGGCGTGCTGGGCCTACTCAAGTGGCAGTTCGACCTGTGGTCGCACGACGTCACCGTCGCCAACCACATGGAGAGCGGCGGCTTGCCCGGGTGAGAACTTAAAGATTTCATTTTCATTCCACGGCTGCGTTTGCTTAGATAAGTCTACCTACATCTTACCATCACCAGATGATAAGTAACGATAAGACTTAAGGTGGTAGCACATTCCACTCGGACTTACTTATCCACTGAAGATCTTATGTCTGATTGTTGTTGTGACGGCAGACTTGGATAAGACGGTGGTAGCTAGCCTGGTGGATTAGTGCTCTCTAGTGTAACCGAAACAGAACAAAAAAAATCAAACTAACAATACACTTATAATTACGGGTAAAAGATTTACAAACACGAACGCCTTGCGTTGATTGCGACTTTTCGAGTTCATCCTCAAGGCAGCTTCCCTAAAAATTGTTCTACCATGTTCCAGGCGGGTGCACATATCGTCGACGACCCTGGAGTGCCTGAACGGGGCCTTCGAGGTGGAGCCGGGCGACGGCGGCAGCCGCAACCCCTGCCTGCGCGAGCAGAACCTCACCACCTACCTAATTAGAAGCAATGAGCAGCCGCGGCGGACTAGGCACAGGAAAGCTGGGTGAGGACAACTGGCGACTTCACTAGCAATTTAACCGTTTGTATTGCCCGATTATATGCGACGACTTGGGCCCCTTGATGTTATGGGGAGTCTAACCATTGCAACACCGGGATCCCCTTGCCGCAATGGTATAATATTATATGTTTACGTTTATATGTATAATATTGTGTGTATATAACCTGACGTAATCTGTGCGCAGGAGCCAGCAGTCGCAGGCGAACTGCGAGCCCAACCGGCGCTGCAGCAGCATCATCGAGGACGAGATGACCACCGATTGGACGCCCGAGATGCCCTTCCAAAACGTATGACTTTTTATTGCAAAACACATTTGTTTCAAATGAGGCTGCATGGCAAATGCAGTCAAGAAGTCTTACAAGATTAATACTCGTTTTTAGTAAGCATATCGTCATTTTCTATACCAAATATTTTTTTGAAAATGTAGAACTAGGTAGGGTAGTGGCACTAGCGTTCGAAAAGTAGGGGATCACTGATAGATAATAGGGGTCAGCAAGTGATTTTACCACCAGCTTCCTATGTTTCATCAGGTAAAATTTAAATAAAATTCTTTTATTTTTTATAGTACTTGTAAACGTAGTATAACTCCCATAAATTTTATGATATTTTGATAAAGTTCTTAAAAATGTTAAGCTAGTCGTGAATGAAAATTGAAGAATAGACTCTTTCCCTTTCCTCTTTAAGCTAGTGTTACATTGTATAAATAGTGTTGTCGTTACCGCAGTACTACACGAGCAGCGCGGCGGGCGTGGTGCGCGCGCGCCGCACCCGCGCCGGCCTGGAGCTGCCCGAGCACACCGACACCGACGGGCCGCTCTCCGACGCAGAGGTACTACTCGGCTCAGACAACTCAGCCTATAAGCCACCCACTGCTGGGCTAGGTCTTCTCTAGTGAACAAAATGTTATGTGAAGATTGAGCTCCCACATGAAAAAAAATACTCAAGGGAGATGAGCTCAGCAGCAGCGTCCTGAACGTCTAAAGCTTTGAAGAAGAATAGACGCTAGAAAATGCACATTTTTTTAAAGAAGTAACGACAGTTACAAAAATAATTCTCTTGGCCTACAAGGTCAGGTCAAGTCATGGTCAGGCAGGCATTCCGCTCAGGTGGCTGGAGGCAAAGCGCTCTGACCGATATCCAGAGATATTAGATCGGTAGTTGAGCAAATCGTGTTTAGAATTTTTTATGTAGTTATAGCGCGGGTTTGATCACCCGCATTCGGCAAGCGAGGGGACTAAACCTTTGCTTAGCAGTAAGACAGTATATAGGCTAATCACTACTTCTACTGCCAGGAGGACGACATAATAAACCACTCGATCGAGGTGAGCAGCAACCGGCGCATGCGCATCGATAACATGGCGCCGTGGTCGCTGCACTTCCGACGCGGCTCGCTAGAGCAGCGCTTCGGCCGGCTCGACGAAAAGACCTTCAAGTCCAACGTCATGTGCTGCCTGGTGCTGTGGCTCTTCATCATCGCCGTGCAGTGCGTCATGCATTTCAAGTGAGTTTTCGCTTGCTAGTTGCACTTGCTACGAGGCAATGAGAACATATAGTAACTAAAACCCTTACAATAAAGACCCGCGCAGGCGGTCCCAATAGACCGGGACCGGGACTGGTAATGAACGATTTGTAACTTATTTTTTGAGTCGTGGCAGCAAAAGTCGTTTACTTTGTTTGTGTTGATAAAAGGTATTTTTAATAGCCTTTTGGGCTTCTCTATTTTCTATTTATCTACACACGTCTATTAGACCTCTCTGGGTTTTGGTTACACGTACTGCATAAATTTTGTTGTACCTATATACCTATAATAAATATTTAATTTAATGCAATGAACTCAAAAAGATCGTGCAACGTAATCGTTTTGTCTGTTCAGCTGCATGCCCCTGATGGTCATCCTATCGGTGATGACACTGTGCTTGAGCGTTTCCTTCCTGATGGTGATGGCGGAGGAGTTCCCGCAGGTGTTCCCGCGCCTGGCCAAGTTCTCCGCCAAGCTCAACAGCTCGCGCATGCAGAGGGACATCAACATCTGTATGTTCGTCACTGTCATGTCTATATCCAGGTACGTCACAATTCTGAGGTTGGTCTTTTGGAATAAAAACTCAGGTATCAAGGTAAACTAACTAACTTATCTATACTAATTATAACTAAACTATCATCGTCACATACATATATTTTTTTTAAAGATTATTTAATAACTAGTTGTCGCCCGCAACTTCGTTCGCGAAGACTACACTATCCCATAGGAACCTGTTACCGGGATAAAAAGTATCCTATATCCTAGTCCGGGTCGTGGTTTGTCTATGTGCAAAGTTCATCCAAATCCGTTCAGCCATTTTCACGTGATGCGCGGTCAAATAAACAGACAAACAGACCAATATTCTAAAAACTGTTGGAACGTGTTATGTTATCGATTCTAAGTATCCCTAGCCAACTTATTTTCGAATATCTTCCACGTACAGACTTTCGACCCTCTTTAGCTTTATTATATGTATAGATAGATGAGCTCCATCCAGAAAGCTTGTTCAAAGATATGGCTTCATATCAGTTGTAGAATGCAGCTAGGGACTGAACTACGATTTCTCGCATTCAACTCTAGCATCGATCCGATCGACGACGACGCTTATTAACAGGATTATTAACATGTTGTTCGGTGCTTTTGACTTAAAATAATTTTATTTTTTAGTGACTGCCTTATCTTTGCATGTTTCACAACAGCCAATCTCGTTTTCAGCACAATAAAACTGTACGTGTGCCCGTCATCCTTCCCCGAAAAATTGACCAACGGATCATCCACCATCATCGACACGACCAACAACAACAGCAGCATGACGTACCGCTTGATCGAGGACGAGTGCTACCGGCCCGAGTACGTGGTGTTCACTTGGATCCTCTGCCTCGTGGCGCTCACCTCCATCCTCAAGCTGTACTACCTCGTCAAGACGTTCCTGGCCATCATCAACGTGGCCATGTACACCGTTCTGCTGCTCACCAAGTACAATGTTTACTATATCACCGGCATCAATAGCAGCACGTAAGTATTATTTGTGTTACTTAATAAAGTCTCTCCGTTCAATGTCGTCGTTCATTATTTGCCTTCAATCTTCGCCCTCATAGCTTTGTCCGTTGTACGAACAGCTTGTCCGGCGCAGTGCCACTTTAATTCACTAGTTTTTAGAGCCAACCTTTATGATTTCAATTCGCTAACGATTTTCTCTTCGATGACCTGAGCTTTCCTATGTTTTATATAGCGGCACTATAGATCCTGGATAAACAGGAGTTCAAATCTTATTGAATCACCGTTACCATCTCCCTTATCTCTCTCGACTCACACGACCAATTAAATAGGTAGGGCTTTTAATTGTTGACGAGATTTTCCAAGTACAGCTAACGTTGAACGTCTTTCTCAGGCCACTGAAGTTCTACGTGCAGATGTTGATCCTGATGGTGATGTTCCTGGTGATGGTGGTGTACCACGCGCGGCTGCTGGAGGTGACGGCGCGGTTGGACTTCCTGTGGCGGCTGCAGGCGGAGACCGACCTGGACGAGATGGAGGACACGCAGCGCACCAACAGGCACCTGCTCAAGCACATCCTGCCCGACCATGTCGTCAACCACTTTCTGAGCAAGGACCGATGTCCAGACGTTAGTAACTGGTTGCTAATCTTTGTGTAGAAGCTTCTTGGTGGGGAAAACACACACATTTTTTTTAACTGTGTTATAAGCATCACATGCGTAGACTCAAGGTCTATTCGCAAACTTTTCTGAAAGTAGCAATACACTTCCTTATTCTAACCGTGAAAGCATAAACCTTATTATACATACATAGCTTCGACTATGTCTAAAGGTACGCTTCATCTGGAAAAATAAACGAGAAACTGTCTTCTCTCTTACTCTACTTGTCTTACTGTCATGGACAGCGACGATAAAAATACTCGTAAAGTTAAAGTTAGCTAGTTGGACACAATTCCGCAATACTTCTGCTTTTCATACCGCCGCAGGCGCCGACATACTGTATACTATATTTGCAACCGTAGCGAGAAATAAATTTCTTTATTATAATGTTTTACGTTAGGTTTAAAAAAAATATTCTCATACATACGAAATTACATTTCACATATAATGAGATTACAAAAACACAAATGTTGAAAAAATTTCCACGAGCAGGATTTTTTTTTTTATCATTTGTGTTTTTCTAATTTGTTTCGCAACAAAATTTGCGTTAAATTATATAAACAAAACAAAAACATTATATAATGAGATTTAAATAAATTACAGTATACAAATTGTCACTCTGTGGTATGTACTCGTTGCGATATCCAGTTTAAGTTTATTTTTAAACATGTATAGTCTCACAAGTTTTCACTTCATCTGGTAACCTATTATACAGCTGTGCTCCCTCAAACAGGATTGTCATTTTTCCATATTTAGTCTTAGGTGTAATTAATTTGAGTTTGTTTTTGTGTCGGAGATTATGCGTATATTTTTTTTATATCTAATTGTATATTTGATTAAATACTCTTTGTAATTTTGTTGTAGTTGTATAGTTATGTAGTTGGGATAGGTTCATTAGTTTAGTTTCATTATCTACTATATACCCTGTAACCGAATATCGGATGGTGAAAAAGTTTATACGTACTTGCACTTTGTACAGTCAGCGTCATTCAGGGTACTCAAATAAAAAGACGCAACCAAAAAGTCAATAATATCGGTACAAACAAAGTTTCCTTAATGTTGTCAACAATATAGTCGCTTAAAAAGTCGAGACATTTGAAATGTCATATCTTCGTTCCAGTCAAACCGCCATAAATATGGTTACAGTCATCCCATAATTTTAGTAAAAAAATAAAGATAATTGAGCTAAAAATGTTGTTTTTTTGTGCACCCGCTGAGAGATTGAGTTTTCTGTACGTTCGAAAGTAACTTGATCGAAACTGCTCATTTTGTTGGAATACGGAATATGGAATGTGTTCATTTTAATTAGGTACACAAGTAAAATTAAATACGAAATAATAAACAATAATAACTCTTATATCATTGACAGGATGACTGTAACCATATTTATGGCGGTTTGACTGAACCGATCTATATGACATTTTAAATGTCTCGACTTTTTGAGCGACTATATTGTTGACAGCACTAAGGAAACTTTGTTTGTACCGACATTATTGACTTTTTGGCTGCGTCTATTTATTTGAATACCCTGAGTGTCACTAACTATTTGACGCTGACTGTACGCAGTAGTAGACGTGCTTGAATGGATGTTGTACCCGCAGGAACTGTACTCGCAGTGGCGCGACGAGGTGGGCGTGATGTTCGCGGGCATCCCCAACTTCCACGAGTTCTACTCCGAGCAGAAGGCCGTCGACTGCATGCGCCTGCTCAACGAGATCATTTGTAATGTACCCACCGGCGCGCCGCACTGTTTGCCATATACCACACCCACATTTTCTTGTTACCCACCATCACACATTATGTCCCGACAGCAAAGCTGCCACCTAGAGAAGTACTTACTTACTTACTCCATTAGCGCAGGGACCCAAAGTGAAACTTGGCCTCCGAAACGAGAAGTAAAGAAGTGGTAAACGATAATGGAATAAAAGGATTATTGATATAAGCCTAAAATTACGACCTATCTGGGACTTATGTGACCTATATGGTATGACGATACGTATATAAGTATGTTGACTCTTGATTGGCTGTATGCCAATTCCGTAAGTTTATCATTGTATTCTATTTCTATTCTACTAGCGATAAGCTATTGTTTTGGACCTCTGGACGCCTTCTAGGAGACTTCTGGTCAAATAACGTGGAAAGGGAAATCGATGCCTGAAATAATTGTTATTATGTTCTTAGAGAGTCAGTCACAAAAAAAAAGATGACAGTCATGTTTTCTCATTAGTTTTCAAAGTTATTTATTATTAGGTTCAATTTATTATGATTTCTGATTCGCCACTGCCTTACATACCAGGCTTCGATTTTTTAGTAGATAAAATAGGTACGTAGGTACTAATGTATCGGGACTTAGTAAAATCAATATCGTGACACAGTTTCTTAAAAGATAAAAATAGGACTTTCACATCAACACAAACATGACGAGTAGGTATTTACACTTTATGCGCATCTACTTATTTTTATTTTACACTAGTTGTTGCCCGCGACTTCGTTCGCGAAGACTACAGCAAAAAAAAAGAAAATTAAAAAAAGAAGTATCCTATATGCCGGTCTGGGTCATGGTCTGTATATGAGGAAAGTTTCATTAATATCAATTCAGTGGTTTTTACGTGAAAGAGTAACAAACATCCATCCATACTTACAAACTTTCGCGTTTATAATATTAGTAGGATAGTCTGAACACGCATAATTTAATTTGAGTTTTGACAAATTTGCGTGTTATTTGAAAATTATGTAGAGCCACTGTGTTTTGTGGATCCAATATAGAATACTAATGACGTGTCAACTGATATTAATTAATTGGTTACTAGTTGTTGCCCGCGACTTCGTTCGCGAAGGCTACAGCAAAAAAAAAAGTATCCTATATGCTGGTCTGGGTCATGGTCTGTATATGAGGAAAGTTTTATTAAAATCCATTCAGCAGTTTTTACGTGAAAGAGTAACAAATATCCATCCATACTTACAAACTTTCGCGTTTATAATATTAGTAGAATAGGTACTTATATTTTTTCTTTTTCAGTTGATTTCGACAAACTTCTGATGCAGCCGAGATTCAAAAGCATCGAGAAGATCAAGACTATCGGGGCAACTTACATGGCTGCTTCCGGGCTGAATCCCAACGACAAGGCGAGTTCTTTTTCATACCTCATCAGGAAATTACCTATCAGCTGAAAACCTAACACGTGTCCAGGGGGCCTACCGCCTAACTCTATCGCTATCGCTCTCGCTATAGCGCTCTATAGTTTATGGCGTCATCTTGTCATTTCGAAAGCGATATAAAAGCAATATCGAAAGCTATAGGCTATAGCTTTCGATATTGCTTTCATATCGATGGCGATAAAGTTAGGCGGTCGGGGGGCTGTTCGTCTGTGTGTCTGTGCAGGGTCACACACAATTGACAATCAGGTCGTACTCGTACACATGTACTGGGAATAGTCTCGTCCAATTTGCATGATAGTTTTGTAGTGTAGCAAAATTAATACACATAAGTAAAAATAGCCGATATACTGTACTGTGATCACAAACCCGGGCTATGCATTAGTAATCCTAAGCACACTTGTTGTGTTCCGGCAACTAGAGATAAGATAGCCAGTACCTCACTAGTTGAGGATCCCGGGTGAAGTGCGCTTCCATCATTGGCCTTATCATCACTTAACATCAGGTGAGATCAAGGCACTGGGCTTACCCGTAAATATAAAAAAAAAATTTTGCACGACTTGAGAATTGAACCCAGTACCGTGTCGGGCTGAGCACTTTGTCACTCGGCCACCAGAGTTTTTACATAAAAAATGTTGACTTACAAAATCTAATCTAGTCTAATTTTTCCTATTTAGTATCAGAATTTGTGCTTTGTTATTTTTATAGCGCGAATGTTAAGATTATTAAGATTTTTCATTAATTTCAGAATGGCGAGGATGATTGTGAACACCTATGCGCGCTGCTGGACTACGCGTTCGCGCTGAAGGAGACGCTGGAGGAAATCAACAAGCACAGTTTTAACAAATTCAGACTCCGCGTCGGTGAGTTTACTTGGCATCATTATAAACAGTCTTACAACCTTTCTATCATAGTAATGTCAGCCGTCAGGTCTTTACTATGAACACTAGCACTTACTTACATGAAGAGACCGGGTCATAACCACGCTTCTGGACCAAGGCGGGTTGGTGGATTTTGGCAACTGCTATCTTACAATAAGGAATGAGACTAAGATGCTTGTAAACATGCAGTGTTGCCAGCAACAGGTTGAGAGCAACTCAGCAACATGTTGGTTCGACATTGTTTTTACACAAACGTTTACCACTAATACGGCGTGCGTTAACACGGACATAATGAAACACAAAAAAAATCTATATGTTTAATTAAATTGATCTCCTTTTGATTTTGATTGATCCGTTGGCATTTCAAACGTAGCCTATGTTGCAAAATCGCAACCATATTGGTTCTGTGGAAGGGCCTTAGTAGTGCAACGTTTAAATGCTGATAATGATGAAATCCAAGCTACAAATCTGTTGAAAGAAATCCTTTCCATGGTACAGTCTTTACAGGAAGATTTGATATGTCAGGATAAAATAATATGTCAATAAACGCGAGTAAAACTCGTAAATATGTTTAATTTCAATGAGTAGTGTAACATATAAACCGTTGTTCAGGTATAAGCTGCGGGCCGCTGGTGGGCGGCGTGATCGGCGCGCGCAAGCCGGTGTACGACATCTGGGGCAACACCGTGAACGAGGCCTCGCGCATGGAGAGCACCGGCCTCATGGACCGCATACAGGTCACCAAGTACACCAAGCAGGTTGGTTGCGAACATTACAAAAGTGTAAAACCTTTGTAGCTGCTTCAGTTTAGATTCCATCCCTATCTTTCGCAACCAGGAGCTATGGTAAATGTTACACTAGATGAAATGCAACTCTATTTAACTCTGCACGCGCAGTTTGAAGGCCTGATGGTAGTAGGATTCTGCTGCGAAGCATCATAGTTTTGCATTGCTAAAGGTACAGTTTATAGGATGGTCCAATGACATCACAGAGCATAGAAGCTTAAAAACTGAAGTTTAAGAGTCGGCTATGCGCGTATGATAACTTGGTGCTCCAAGCGTCCACGGGCTTCGGTGGCCGCTATCCATAAAGCTCGTAGCCAGTTACTAACTTAAGAAAAAATAATCTTTGCTATCGCGTCTTAAAACTAACGTGTAAATGTTCTACCAGCTGCTAGAAGTACGAGGGTACGAGCTGGAAAGCCGCGGCGGCGTGGAAGTGAAGGGCAAGGGGCGCATGCACACGTGGTGGGTGGTGCGCGAGCGCGGGGGCGCGCGCCGGGGCGCCGCCGCCTCCGCGCCGCCGCGCTCGCTGGCCGCCATCGTGTACAACATGCTGCAGGCGCGCAAGCGCATCTACACGCACCCGCTCGACAGCGCGCAAGGTACTGCCCCACTCTCACCAAATTTATCAAACGATAGCTGAACTTAGCAGTTTATTGAAGCACAGTTTTAAACATAGTTTTTGACCTTATCGTGTTACATCAGGTGAGCTAAATGACAAACGCTTCCCAATAATTAAATAAATTTAACAACTAGGTATAGCCGCTGTAATTACTTTTTAATCTCAATCTGGGCAGACACGACAAGATGAGGTCTATGATGAAGAGAGCTTGCCCAGAAGATGCATGTATTTTACTTTAAAAGACAAGGGCTTTTGGTAATACAAAACTTAAAAACTATCTTACGTTAATTCGGTCAAACAATGCCCAATAAAACTAGCAACTAGGTAAATAAAACTAGGTACTTTAACCTAAGTATTGAGTGATGTAACCGCGTTGGTCCAGCGACGCGCGGCGGCAGCGTGCGCGGCGGGGGCTCGGCGCGCGGCACCACGCGGCACCGCGCCGAGCTGCGGCGCGCGCGCACCAGGCACGGCACCACCAGGTAAACCACTTTACTACTATAGTCCGGCCACTTCGTGCGCGACCGTCCCGCGGGGTGACAGACGGTGGCGGGGACGAGGTACCCAAGATGTCAGCGGGTGGCGGGCGGTGTAGCGGGGAAGGGCAACGCATGCAACTGCGCGTCATTGTACGGTGCTACCTTGTCCCCGCCAACGTCTGTACCGCGCAGTACGGTCGCGCACGAAGTTGTCGCACTATAACAACATTGCATAAACAAAAAAAATTATATATGTCTGTAGGATGGTAGTGGTAGAGGGAATCACGTCGGGGTCACCACTGTAGGAAGCCTGTGGTAGGGAGAATGCCACATTGAGGAAGGACAAAGGGAAGATCTTCCTCCGAGCTGGGTGGTATAGCTCGGGGACCGAGGTCCAATGAATGTTAGTTGGAGGTGCTATATATAGCGATGGAGATGGAGAAACTTCGCTTTTGCGATGCAGGCTTCCCATACTATTTATCGTCGTAGTATGGCGACGTCATTGGTATGCGTTTGTGGCGCCATCTGTTGACACGTTTGTGAAGGTGTTTGCTTTGTGTCGAATAATGTGCGGCGTATACATGCGGTAGGTGACGCCGCCACATGTCTATTTCTAGCGGCAAATAAATTTAAAAAAACCGCACAAGTTTGGCACTGTGGAAAATCTACAATGTTGTTTTACTGAGTAAGAACTCATTATGCGAGTTTTAGCACTGGTTATAATATAGCATATTATTTTTTGAAGTTCATATGTTACCCATCGGGCTTGAAGGACCATTAAATATTATTTTCAGCCCGGCTCTGTTTAGCTTCAGTACCTACCGCTTTACACTTAATCTGCTGTAATGTTTTATATTTATGTATAATTTCTTTATCTGTTTGCTGTGCCCTTACAGTGTTCTTGTTCGCACCTTAGATATTTTAAGCCCATTTTAAACCCATGAAATGCAAATAAACTATAGAGTATGACAGTTTGTAGAAATTTATTTTGCTTGACTCACCATGCACTTTCGTTATGCAGAAGCGAATTGGAAGAGCTGGAGCTGGGCATCCGTCCGCACGCGAGCAGCATGGTGGTGCGGAGACCCGACATGGCGCCGCCGCTCGTGGGCAGCGCCTCCGCCCCGCACACGCCCACCACGCACGCGCGCCCCGTGCCGCCCAAGCAAGGCCTAGGTAAGGCCACTTAGCGGTATGTGACAATCTTAGCCTGCGACGCCTAGGTATTGACAATGCATTATTGGTAAGCGAAGCTTAAAAATAAGCTAGGGAAATTATACATCAGCGAAATGTTATTTTATGACTTATAGCAGCCATAAATAGTATTTTCTTCTAAGGTACATTCTCAAACCGCATAATTAATTAAATACGACATTGACTTCGCCAGGTGCCAGACTGAAAGCAGCCAGCTTCTCGTACCGATCGCGGCCGCGGGACAAGTCGCCCAAGGTCCGCGAGTCCAAGGAGGGCTCCGTGAGCTCGATCGCCAACGGCGCGCCCGGCTCGTTCCGCTTCCGCTCCGTCACCACCGGGTCCTTCTTCAGGGCCAGGAACAAGGACAAGAGGAGTCGTGAGCAGCTGGAGGACGAGCACAAGGAGAACGGTGACGCAATCACCACAAGGATGTAATCACCATCAGGGGAATATTTGTGCTTGCTTCGTGCTTACCATGACAGAAGGGATGGTACTAGGTTTATATTTTTGGTGGGTAGACCTTCCTTCGTCGACCTTTCGTGGCAGGACGAGAAAGAGGAGTGTCCTGCATAACCCGAGGACGCCACCAGCCCCGGTGTATGCGCGAGACAGCATTTTACCTACCGTACAGTACCTACAGATAGTGGTGAAGCTCTGGCATGGGGTTGCACAAATGGTGGGTAGTACAGGGTTAAAGTGCAACTGAGGGGCAACCTCGGCAGGCCACACCACGATAAGATAAAAAAAGGCAGTGGCATAAACTTGTCGCTAAAATGAGTGACCTACCGGCGTGTAAGTTTTATTTCCCATTCGACCGAGTTATACTAGCGAGTGTAAACTAGAATTTGAATAATCGAAGCAGTTATAAGTTGATTATATAGGTTTGCAAACAGATGAGGCTGCTTCGATTTTATACAAATTGTTGTTGTTTACTTTATTCGTCCGAGAAGGGGGAAAATACACTCAGTGCGCAGATAGATGATTTAATTAACTTTTACAACTTTTTGGATAAAAATGTTACGTTATTTTAATTTTGAATTTTAGGGCTTTTTGTGGCAGTAGATACTAATTTTAAATTTGAATTTTACATAATCCGAATGTCGGAAATAATATTTATTTATTTATAATCAAGCCAAAGAGTATGTTCATATTTTGGGAACTTAAGTGCTATTATATACCGTAGATATTTTTTATCCTGACCGTATGTAGTAAAACGTTTACATTACGACATAAAAAATATTTTAAGCAACTAATGAGAGGTTTTAGGTTTTTCGTAAAATACTGGGAAAATAAGTTTAAATCTGTTTATAATTAAATTATTTATTTGATGTCAGTTCGATGAAGACAATCATTGTATCTTATGAAGCACCTAGTAGATATGAATGGAGAGGTTAATAACCTCTATTATTTTTATTGTTATGTTAATGTTTGTATTACGGAATATTGACGTGATTTATTATTCGCGTTAGTGTAGCCATCGTAACGTTATGAAAAGCATTGTTTTCTAAGAATACCTACATTTTAATTACAGAAACACTACTCGTACGTAGAAGCACAAAATGTTATAAGAGTAATCTAAGTAGTTGAATAAAATATTCAATTTATGTAAAGCCAAAGAAAAGTTACCAAACAGTATATTTTATGAATGTCTATAGCTAGATAAAATAGCTATTGTAGGTTACCTATGTACTAAATTGAACTAATGGATAGTAGAAGTTAAGCCGTTGGCTTGATGTACCTAAGCACAAAAGATATATTTATGAACAATAATTTATTGAATTAAGCACAAATCATGCATTTACTTAGATGATAGTATCAAATTGTAAATAACTTGTAAATTATGTAGTATCTCTCATATCTGTATTATTCAGAATGATATCTATTGTTACTCATGATCTGTAAATATTTGATTGTAAATTGTAACAAGGGGATGAAAAATAAACGCTAAGAAGTCTTCCAGAGAAGATGGAGTTGTAAATAGTAGGTGAACATCATTTTATAGATGTGTGTTTATCCGTTTTTATTATATTTCGAGTACGAAATCTCGGAAGGCCATTTACTTTTGTACTTTATTCTATATTTGTCTATATTCGTTTCGTGTCGAAAACATCAGTGGCAAAATGTTAAGTTGCTGCAAGTTATGTACTCAGAACGTATAAACTCTTAGCGGGATGGGACCAAAGGAGCGAACTCGGACGAAACTTGAAAGACGATAGAGTTCATACGTTGTGGATTGTAACATTTCGTGTTTGTATTTACGTGGTGAAACTAACGATTGCCGTATGTAGAGAACACACACGAAAAACATATTTTACACAAAAGATTTATTGTTTTTATAATAAAAAGGAATTTTGTATATTTTGACTGGTTTTAGATTGCAGGGCTTTTAATTTATTTTACAACAAACAACAAGTGCTGCTAACTTCAGTTTGAAACATCTTATAGCCGACTCCAGCAGGCCCGCAAAAATAAACATTACAAAATAAATATTTTAGTCTTAAATTAAACTAGTGGGTAGTGGGTAATTAAAAAACTTCGCGTTTATTCAACAGATTTTTTAGGAATTTCGAAACCTATGACAGGTTTCTTTATTTTTCTGCACATCTACGGCTGGTGCTCTTTAAAATGAGACCATAACCGTTTTTTTATGTGCAGCTATCGTCCCATAATCACTGGGACAAAAATCGGCTTACGCTATTAATATATAATTATGTTTAGATATTTTCAGACGGTCTGAAATGAAAAAAAAAATTGTCTTTCGTTTTTGGCATACGGCATTCTTTAAATCAACAATGTTATTTAACGTAAGTACAGCCACTACATTACTTTCGACATATAGTCATATGGTATCAAAAATAAAGCCTTTATACGGAGAAAGTTTATTTTGGCATGTTACTGTAGAATGGAACCATAGAGCGGGAATTTTGTCAAAACTGATAAAACCAATTTCCTGGCCGTGTGTACTTTCGCAACGTATTATAGTTAACGTAACAACGCAAGTTGTTTAGTGGATAACAAATACATATATAAAAATAGATTTATGTTGTTGCAACTGTACTGCACGAACTGTGCGAAAAATGAGAAATATTTTTCAATTACCATAACCAGAAAAACCTTGCAGTTTACAACCGAAATAGAAAAGCAAAATAAGCCAAAGAAACAATGATCGCATAGTTAAACAAATTCTTCAGTACATAATACTATATTCAGATCAATAAATCAATTCAAAAACGTCTTACTATGTGTAAGCATATCTATATTTGGCCTCTTTCATGTAATTGTATGACAGAGTCAAAACATATTAATAGAACATTTGAAACATGTAGTGAATTTGGCCCTAAATGTATAAAATGAAAAGCTCTCATAGACCATTCAAGTTATAAACTGTTGTATCTAGATTTAGATTTTAAACGTAATGATGTTAACAAAGCCAAATTAATTAAAAAATATTACCAAAATACTACGATTATGAAAAATAAAACAATCAAACCAAATGTAGAATGTGTTTTATTTTAAATACAGCGAATCGTTTTATAAACAAATGGAATTTGAACATGAATTCTTATTGTAAATATAAATACTATGTAATCTACTTAATCATAATAGCTTTGGGAAACGGCACACCCTACAACAAGTAATAACACTTATCACACGCGGGGATCGATTCAGAGCCCTCCTCGAAGAATTGCACTATGTCGTTATTAGTAGGCGGCTCCGCCTACTTCGTACCATGAAATAGGCCTACGGTACGACTTGCTGTCTATCGGAGATTAGAAACGCTTGCAAAGTAAAATAGCATACCCTAGGTTAGTTCATATCTGATTAGTGACAAAGTTTTGTATGGTTTCACATATTTCTAAATGTTTTAGTACCTATTCGTTTCTATAGCATCTTATTTCGTTTTGAAGCAAAAACTCTTTTGTACTCACGTGGAATGCTAATGTCAAAGAGCGACGGAGCCACAGAAATATCTACAAAATATGTTCTAGATTGTTGCATACATTGCGACCAAAGCTAAATTCTCGTTTGATTCATTTAATCTGATATCATTATGTAGCTCTAGTAGCTCTATTGGTGTGGTATAACAAATACCATTACAAATTACAAACACATACATAGTTGTATTATTGCTTCTTCTACTTACATCTTACTTATGGCCAAAGATTACCAGTATCGTGCCCACTCACAATTTTACAAAATAAAATGGTATGACTGTATTGTTAACAAAATTCTAATTATATATTAAAAAATTCAGTCACAAAGAAAAATACAAATCTTATTGTAATTTAAAATTGCATAGGCACGACCAAAAAAGTGGCCTGCTGGATTTTCTTTTTGAAACGAATAAAAAATTTTGGCAATTTTGATCAGTATTTAGGGCTGTCAATTTATTGTTAAGCGAAAAAGCACCTTATTGTGTTTATGATGGCAGCCGAATATCAGTGGGAGGTGGTAGACCACATTATAGCCGTTTCTCGTCCGGGCATGTAAAAAACTTCAAAAGTAAATTTTACCGTGAATGGATAAAATAGAAACTCAAGACCTCAATTGATGACGAGTATTTTCTGAGTTGGCTCAGATAAAAAATGCACCAAATGCAAGTTACGCATACATTCTACTCATTCTCTAAAATTCCTAGCCAACAGGCAGCGCTGAGCTTCCCTTTAGATGGGCAAAGCCAACTATATCCCTTGCACTTTAAAAATATATAATGAGATTATTGTAAATATTATTGCTTAATACTTTAAGCCAGCCGGCTAAAGTTTCATCACATTATTTGCTAAGGGCTTTTTTATAGGTTTGAGACATTTATTACTGTCAAAGTAATTGTTAAGTTAAATGGTGCACAAACCCTTACAAACTAAATTTTGTCTTGTTTCGTCGGATGTCAGTGGTCAGAGCATATTAAATAAAATCTATCTCTGCGGCACGCATTGTGGCACTGTTCACACGACACAGATCATGTAAATGAATAATAAAAACAATATCATCCGAAATATATTCTAGTTTGTTTTGTTTATGTCGTTGTACATGTTATCCATAATATTTTACTTACAACAAATTGTACTATAATATCGTTTAGGTATTTGTCTTTACTATAGGAATTTAACAAATCGTACTGGTCCAATATTAGCTGTCTTTACAATGCAAAAGATTGAAATCCGTTTACGAAATAACTTGTAACAACAAAAAACGAAACAGCTGCATTATCGACACGCCTCATTTCAAGACATAATAGATTGAACTATTGCATCACGGTTCAAAATTAAATATCTATCTTAAGATACTACTAGCTGGGATCAACCAGCGATCTATCACATATCTGGCCACAATAAATATTAGGTCCCTACCTCGTTAAGCTACCAAGGCACATTTTAAATATTTGTAAAGTATACATATTTTATACAATCTCCAAAGAACATAAATAAACGGGCAAGATGTTTCTAAGCGGTGGCCAATTATTTTTATAATAAAATACATAATATCACTATGGCACCAATTTTGTATTAGTTTTGTGGCGGTTGAAGTCTTCTTATTTCATAGAGGTATAATTTAACAATTGATAATACTAATTTACAATTATAAAACTAATTGTGATCATCTTGCACCATCGGCGTATTTAAAACTTCCACCCACCTGTGAAAATAAAATAAAATAAATGGGGTAAATAAAATATGGGTTTATATTAATTTCTACATCGTCGAGCAACGGCCAAGTCGAGAGAATGGATGAAGAACGATTGACGAAAAAAGTGTATAAGGCGAGTCTGAATGAAAGTAAGTGTTTTTTATATATATTTTAGCGTTTTATTAACGCTTAAATATACTTAAGTAAAATTTAAACACTGAAAAAAGACGACAACCTCAGGCGGGAATCGAACCACGCACCTTCCGCATTCCGGGCGGCTGCCTTAACCACTTGGCTACCGAGGTCTGGCTTTCACCCGTCGAAATTTTTCAGTGCTTGATGCTTATGTTTTTTTAGTCAACATTGCTTCATCAATCTTAGAAGTTTTTACCTCTGAGATCCGAAAGAAATATTTTTACAAATATTTGAACATTCGGTTAAGATGAAGCTGCGTTATAGATAAGTGTTTTTTATATATATTTTAGCGTTTTATTAACGCTTAAATTAACTTCTAAGATTGATGAAGCAATGTTGACTAAAAAAACATAAGCATCAAGCACTGAAAAATTTCGACGGGTGAAAGCCAGACCTCGGTAGCCAAGTGGTTAAGGCAGCCGCCCGGAATGCGGAAGGTGCGTGGTTCGATTCCCGCCTGAGGTTGTCGTCTTTTTTCAGTGTTTAAATTTTACTTGTGAATGAAAGTGTTGGTAGGGGTAGACCTAGGCGGACATTTCGAGACCAAATCAGGGACATCTTGAAAAAAGGCCAGGTCAAGAATACCCTAAACCGAAGAGCATGCATGAAGGGAATAATGAAAGTGGACGAAGCGAAACAAGTATGTAAGGATCGTAGCAAGTGGAAAGAAGTGGTCTCTGCCTACCCCTACGGGAAAGAGGCGTGATTATATGTATGTATGTGTATGTCGAGCAACGCAAAGGTAGTAAGTAGAGCTTGTTATAAGTCCGCCTAGCCAGCTACCTTTATGTCGTCATAACATGATTATGTTCTGACAGTTTGAGATAAGATAGTCAATAAACGTTAGTGACCCCTGGGTGGTGCTAAATGAGTGCCACTGTCCGAGTGGTGGAGCCACGCTGCGTTGCAGCACGAAATGCGCCGACTCGTCCGGCGTAATACCATCCTCTCACAGAATATCGGCGTGAAACAATGGCACTCGTTGCTGCAGTGTTTCGTCCGGTAAGTGAAAGTACCGGAGGCCCATCTCTCACCCCTCCCCCTTCCCAATTCCTACTCCCTCCTCAAAATCCAACTCCTTCCTCAAGGGCGACAACGCATCTGCGATTACTTTGGTTTTGCGGGTGTCCATGGGCGGCGGTGATTACTTTCCATCAGGTGATCCGCCGGCCCGTTTGCCTTCTTTTAGCATAAACAAAAGTGTAATTGTGTAGGTACCGGTTGTAGGTATGCTGGCTGTCGGCGCGGAAGAAGTACACGTGGTTCTTGAACTGCAGCTTGAACACGAACTCCTTGTCGATGCCGTCCGCCTCGCTCGGCGCCGCCACGGCGTAGCTGCGACAACAAATATTTATAATAAAAGAAAATCTACCCCCGCTTTGTCTTTAGTTTCGCATTAAACCACTTAACGTTGGTCATTAGGCGGTATGCTGGATTGCTGGATTGCTGGTTTGATGGCACAGTGGTATAGGTGATCAAAAATGTAGTATCTCCTTCGTGGCATACGGAGGCACGTCAAGCCGTTGGTTCTAGGTGCATTAACAGTCGTTTATAACCACCGCACCGCACTGGTCCCGCGTAGTGGTTTATGGCCCTCTTCTCCCTGTGATGTTTACATTTATAGCTCGTGTCCCAGCAGTGGAGACGTAAATTGAGCTGGTGGTGATGATGATGATGTTGTTGTTTAGTATGTGAAGGCTCTAGGTATCTATATTTACAGAGGAAGATGAGTAAAAGGATGGGGTTGCATAAAAGATCCCGATCGAAGTGCTACTGAGAGAGAGAAACCTTAGCAGGCCCTCGTAAGATAAGATAGGATATGATAAGATAAGATGGTGGTGGCGCTCACCCAAGCAGCGGCAGCGAGGCGAGCGGCGCGCGATCGCGCCAGCTCTTGTAGAAGAACAGCGTGCACGCCGCGAACACCACCCACAGCTTCTGCCAGCCCGGGGACTTCTTGAACTTGCGCAGCAGGTAGCCCGACAGCTGCGTCTGCCGGGTTACAATTATAATATTACTTGTCAATATTCATTGTTTTCTAAAGACATTGAGTGAGGCTATTCAAATTTAAAAACATTCAAGGATGGTTGGATTTTAAAAACTGCCTTCCCCTGGTTCCCATAATACAGTAGTTATAACATCAACTACACAAAATATATTATAAGCTTATTTTGCGTGACAGTAATTTTTGAACTGGCGACTAATTCTCGTTCTATGATATCAATTACGAGTGCTCCTTTTTTCTTATTCAAGGTAACTGCTAGCTTATATTTGTCACCGCAAACTAAAAAATCAAATTAAAAATAATGCATAAAATATATGTCACTGTGTATGTGTAATGTGTATGTTTAAAAACACCTCCCAGGCGGCTAGTTTTCAATCTTACCAGTGACCTCAAAGTTAAAAGTGATATCAAATACACTATGAAATATAATTATTTTTTCATTAGTACACCAAGTACAAAGTTGATCCTATTCATGAGTACTATAATTGACTTAATTCTTGGTGGCGGAAAGAAGGATCTTGGGGGAAAATTTCGGGGACCAGTACGCACAAAAGACGGAATATGGAGGAGGAGGAAAAATGTAAGAGCTCGAAGATCAGGGAGAGCCGAATGTCATATCATCGGGGAGATAAAGGCCCACAGACTTTGCTGACTCGGTCATCTCGAGAGGATGGGAAAGGATCGTGCGGTATAACGAGCGTACATGGGACTTAATAAATAATTGACTTAAAATGTTTTTGTTTTGTTTATATAATTTTAACGCAAATTTTGCAGTTTTGGGTGCAGGTTCAAATCCTGCTCGTGGAAATTTTTTTCAACATTTGTTTTTGTAATTGACTTAAGACAAAAAATTCTTTAAATTTACAGTATTTACAAATATGTGCATGGACATCTGTCAATTATAATATTAAGCATAGCTATATATCGTGCCGTTTTAACCGTCTTTAATCCACAGGTGGGTTGATTAGGGTGCCAAGAGCGAGTTTTATTCGTCATTCCATTAACGAAAACATACAAGTTAACGAATTTGTATGACAAAATATTAACTCCTCTCGTAAGTCGCCAGAAGGCGGGAGCTTCAATGCCACACTAATTTTCGTTTTCGTAAACGTAATCGAATGAATACGGGTAGTAAACAAAACTCAGACCAAGAAACTGTTTCCCCAGGGAACATAGGTCAAAAAAAAAAAAAGAAAGAAGGCAAAGGTTTTAGTTTGTCATACAAAGAATCTATTGAGCGAGCATGGTGTGTTTTGGTACCTGCAGCGCGCGGTGCATGAGGTCCCGCGTTTGCGACGCGGCGCGGTGCCAGCACACGTGCGCCAGCGCGCTGCCCGCCGCGCCGCCCGCCGCGCCGCCCGCCGCGCCGCCCGCCGCCTCTGCGCACAACACGGTTCATTAGGACACTAGTGCAGCGCTCCGCAATGTCCGCGGTCATTAGTTGTACCTCGGAAAATAAGGTTCTCTCTTAAAGGTACATTGAGGAATTGAAGCAAAATACAAAACACTAACACTTTTCATTTAGGGTGTACCTCCAAAATTTTCCGTTTGCCAAGATGTCCCTTGAACACAAACGGTTTGCGGAACACTGCACTAGTGGACGCTTATTGGTTTCACATAATTTCTAGCTCATTTCATGTCTGCACTGCTGAGTCACGAGCCTTGCCTATGAAGGGAGAACGGGCTTCACCGCACCGACACGGATTAGTGGTTATTAACGACTGTTAATGCAACCGGGACCGACGCCTTTACGTGCCTTCGGAAGCACGTAGGACAATGAGAGTTATTGCGGTAAAAATTTCTTAAGGAATTATGCAATAATTATTAAATTTACACAACAAAAGAAATGACAAAAAAAAGTAAACATATTTGGGGGCATTCTGTTTGTTATGAACTGACCTGTATCGTGTTCTGGTGCTGGCGCTGGCGGCTGCTGCTCGGGCTCGGGCTCGCGGTGCGGCGCGGGCGGCGCGGCGGCGATGGCGGCTCCCAGCGCGCGCGTCCAACCAACATACTCCTGCTCGTTGCTGGCACTGATCAGCAGGTTGGTGTCCTCGCCTGACATTACAAATATGATAGTAATACCTAACCAATTATTTAATTACACGATTTAGATCAAAATATATATCCAAATATCGTGTAAAGTCTATATCATAATAAACAAAATAATGACGTTTACTAAGGAGAATTATAAGATTTAAGATAGCAGCGGGAAGCCGCTGGATGAGAGCTGCACAAAATCGGTCGTTGTGGGGATTCTTGGGGGAGCCTTTTGTACAGCAGTGGACGAATTTTGGCTGAGATGGTGAAGAAGATGATGAAGCCAAGTCAACAGTGTTACGCAAGTATATATACACAAGTACTATTCTGTTGTATAAAAGAAATACTTAATTCCTTCTTTTAATTATTTACGATCAAGATCAGCATTATATCTGATAACATGGTGAGAATGCGAATTAACACCTCAAACATAGCTCTAAAATCACTGTCTTCAGTTTACTTTAAAACTTTCCATGTGATGTGTATAATACAGTTAGCACCAACTTGATCCAACCTACAAGCCTACTAAAATATCTGAATATTTGACAAAAAAAAAACCTTATTACAAAACATTTAATTATTTGTTTCCAGGTTCCAGTCGAAAACACCTTTGGAAACACGTCTGAACTTCATTGACATAAGTTTTTTTTTTAAATGCTCAGATATTTCGATGGGTTTGAACGCCCAGACCAGATCACTTGACGCTGACCGTACGTGTGATGACACACCTTGCTACCTATAAAACCCTCTGATACCTATAAATGAGTTAATGTGAATCCCCGTCATAAACGTTTGGTAGGGTACCTTGTATCTCGAAGGTATGCGGCAGGTCCCTGTGCCGCAGCGCGAGGCCGGCCAGCGGCAGCGCGGCGTGCGCGCGGAACTGCGCCCCGCCCGCGCGCGACAGCACCACCAGCAGGTCGCTGAACTGAACACACCGCGCCATACACCATACACCATACACCATACACCAGCCACTCAACAACAGAACCAACGTGCGGGAAAGTAATAAAAAGAAACGATGGTAGCAGCCACTTAGCAACAGAACTAACGTGAGGGAAGTAACGAAGATAAATTTTGAATATTCCTTCTCATATTAATGTGTCATAATCATCATCAGCTCATTTTTATGTCTCCACTGCTGGGGCACGAGCCTTTCCTATGGATGGATTAGGAAAACGGGCCATAAACCACCACGCGCACCCAGTGCGAGCCCGCGTGTGTGTTATTGAAAATGTGGATACCTAGTTGACGTTATATTCATATATAAAATTTCATAATTTAAAGAATGTAAGGTATCAGTTAATAAATTTATCAAAAAACTAAACTAAAGTGATTTAATGAATAGCTTATAAGGACGAATCAACTTACCAAGAACAGCATTCTCTGCTGTAATCCTCTCGTGGAATGTTTGTACACGCACCCAAGTCTAATGAACTCTCTATCCGGCACTAACAATTTGTCGTAACCTGCAATCAAATTTATCTATTTAATAAATAAAAAATATTGTTATAAACCCGTGCGATTAAATGGTCAGAAGTATACTACATAGTTTTCGGGTCATTATTAGCTATTATAATTCCAGCTCATCTATATATTTCAATTTCTGTGTAACCTTGTGGATCAAAGTGCAGTTTAGCTCTTCTTGAACTTCAAAATAACTCCCTCTACTAGTTTAGGTTTCAATAGGACCGCGCCCCCGACCGACTGCGTACTGAACAGATAGCATCATGTGTGATGCGAATTACGTGTGAGAGGTCTATGAGAATCGTTGACACCGACCTTGCAAATAGGCCATACCTAAATGTTGTAAGATAAAGGAAATGCCGATGCTGCAGAAAGTGCAAATAGGTCCATATCTCAATACTGCAAGATAAAGGAAATGCCGACGCTGCGGAACGTGCGCGCAGCCACCGCGTTAGCGCCGACCGCGGAGACGTGATCGCCGACAGTTCGTATCTAACATCGATCGGGTCATATACATACTTCTTATCTTAGTGGGGCCTGCCGAGGTTTCCCTCTCGCAGTAACACCTCGACCCATTGGGATCTTTTGTGCAACCCCATCCTTTCACTCTTCGTCCTCCGCAAAGATAGAGGCCATGAGTTTGGCAACGTCTTTAAGAGCGAAGAGCCTGAAGTCCTCCGGTTTCGGATAGGCCGACCCCAGGAGTCCCATTCTTTTCCTAGCCAGAGAGTCGCAGTCACACAGTAGGTGCTGCATCGACTCCGTTTCCTCTCCACACGCCCACAAACTCTCTCTCACTCTCTACACAAACTATTTGTTGAAAGGTGCATTCTATGGAGCATTTGTTTTGTGGCATAATGCCCTGTCAAGGCACCGATGGTTAGTCGGGCCTGCCGTCTACCGCCTCCGCATATGAACTTACTCCGTCCTAAGGCGTTTTCGCCAAGGAAGGATTTGGAGTGTTTCATACTTCTAATAATAAATTATTGTAATTGTCTTATAATCAATTCGGTTTCTTTTAAGTTCTACGGTTGCGAGTTTCGTAACTAGCGTGTTGCGTACCTATGACGTCACGTTGCAGTTGGCAGAGCGCGGCGTGGTTCTCGACGTGCCGCAGCTGCAGGCGCGCCGCCTTAGCGCTGCTGCGGGCCAGCGCCAGCGCAGCACGCGCGCTCTCCCCGCCGCCGGCATTGCACAACTCTGCAATTGTATTTCATTTTAATACGTAAATAAACAGCTTACAAAAAACACACAAAAAAAAACTACAAGCAGCTTACATTGTACAGCTTTACAAAATATTGTTAAATTCTTCGAACAAAAAACATACTCTTATTTATTTACTTTATTATTTGCTTGTACGAATGTCTACAAATTGAGATGATGATGAGAATCATATGGGCCTACGAGCCGGACGACTAGCATAACGCACTCATAAAAGAGCGACTAACGTGCTCTTTTATATTGAAAGCTAAACTCTTGAGCAATAGTCGGTCCAAAAACCATGTCAAGCGGGGTTGGTGATTAAAATTAATGTTTATCTTGATGTGACGAAGTCATTTAAAAATTAAAGTGTGGCTACTTATGTGTAAATATCTAAATAAATACGTGAAGCTAAAACTTTGTAACCGTTTTTGAACACATTGCGCGCACGGAGGAGTGTAAGATTTACTCATCATATATGTATGTACCCATTGCTGAAGCACGAGTATAATCCTACTAATATATAAACGCGAAAGTTTGTAAGTATGGATGTATGTTTGTTACTCTTTCACGTAAAAACTACTGAATGGATTTTAATGAAACTTTCCTCATATACAGACCATGAACCAGACCAGTATATAGGATACTTTTTTTTTTGCTGTAGTCTTCGCGAACGAAGTCGCGGGCAACAACTAGTTTGTTATAGTTAAATGTTTAACGGAAGTTGTGTCCCGAAATATCCAATAAATGTTTAATGTGTTACAGTGGCGACCATGTACCGGAAAGCGCAGTGTGGGCAGGCCTCCTACAAGGTGGACCGACGATCTGGTGAAGGTCGCAGGAAGCCGCTGGATGCGAGCAGCACAAATCGATCGTTGTAGAGATCCTTGGGAGAGGCCTTTGTCCAACAGTGGACATGAATTTTGGCTGAGATGATGATGATGATGATGTGTTTGTTACATTGCACTCGTATATTTTGTAAGCTACGGTCAACTAGTACTAGCAAGTATATTGAGGTAGTCACCCGCCGCGACGATCTCGTAGTGCAGCAACCGGTGCAGCGGCCGCAGCAGCAGGCAGGCGAAGGGCAGCGGCGAGGCGGCCTCGAACGACAAACATTCTATTCGCGCCACCTCGTTGCAGCGGCGGAGGCTCTCCACGAGCGCGACTATGGTGCCCGCGTGCTCGGTGTAGTGAGCGTACGCCTGGATAGAAGGATAGAATTGACAACCACATCAATTATTAATTCCAGAACATTAACCCCCTTACAAAATAAACAAACAATCTGCTTCGAATAGTTATTCCGTGTTTTGTCTCTTTTACTCTTATCTGAATTGAAGTTTACGTGACAGGAACAAAACACTAAATAATTCCTCGTTGGCCGAGTGGCAAAGCGCTCGGCTCGATACTCGTAGGTCCTGGGTACAATTCCCAGATCGGGAAAAATGTGTTTCGGATTTTTCGATACATAGCCGGGTTTGTAATCACTATCCCGCATTTGGCGTGTTCATTAAGTCATTATTCATTACCACAGACCATAAAGCCCTAGACGCCGCATACGAGGGGAACGTCATTCGCCCAACATATTTACTACCGGTACGTATGTTAGTGCCACGCCCCAAACACTCGATTCAGTCTTGTTTTGACAACGTATTGCGCCGTAAAGATGTGTGGAAAGTGTGGCAGAACCTCCAGCTTACAAAAAGATAATATATAATTTCATCGGTAAGTACAATTTTATGAGATAAAACGATAAATGTTTTGCTGACGTAATAATTCCATTATGAAATAAGAAAAATGCACGCGTTGACGTCTTTTATAAAGTCTCTTTCCTTCTATTGTAAATGCGTATAGCGCTATCTCTCTGTCTTAGTAACTGCATAATTAGTGTTGGTCCAAATACCAACTTATCGATAAATTATTTACGATAAAAGGGATCTTTAAAAATTAAACGTAATAAATGTATACGTAATCAATCAATAATTTTAGTACTTAGTTATAATATTGACATTCTAGAGTAATAACGTTGTTTATATACATGTACGTTATTTTTAGTTTACAAAAAACCTGACCTTTTATTCAGTTTCGGGAAACAATTAAAACTTGTTGATGCATTAAAGTAAATTCAGTAAATTAAGGTATTTACACAAAATGCAAAGTTGACTATAGCAATTTCTAGCAAACCACCAACTCAAGTTTTCGTAACCGAACTTTACGGGTTTGAATTAACTTCTTTTTTTTAATTTATTATTTTATAAGTATTATCTGATTACAGAAGACCATACAGCTTGTTTCAATTGCCACAAATCTATAATCTTGGGTAGATCACAGGTATTAATGGTGTAAAATGTTACATTACCTGTTTATTAAATTACTTAATATTGTTACTTCTATGAAATTTTTTTTATGTTCTTAAACCAATAAAGAAATGTTGATATTGATTATATTAAACATATATTATATAGAAAGTACTGTTTTATTATATAACCCTGTTATATAAAGATAAGTACCTGGATGACCGAGCTTTGCTCATTATTTTTTTTATAATGTTTTCTAAAAATTAAACCTAGCTAAATTGAGTTATCGCCTCCGAAACTCCCTGCAAACTAAATTTCATGAAAATCGTTGGAGCCGTTTCCGAGATTCATATTATATATATATACAAGAATTGCTTGAAGGTATTAGATAATCTTTATTGTCACATTAAAACATCAAGTATAAAAACTGTCTATCGATTTCAATATCGAGTCACACCCCATCACTAATTGGAATGCACGTGTCAAGTGCATGTCACCTCATTAGTTCGACCTTGAAACAGCCACTCACAGCCAGAGTTACACCTCCGCTCCCCCCTGTCTTTGCCGATTGCATTTTTTAGTAAAACTCGCTGAATGCGGCGTCTAGGGCTTTATGGTATGTGCTCATTACCCATCAATTGTAGTGATGACTTGATTTCAATGTCAATTTCATGTCAAAGTGGGTCGTTACGTTCCCTAAAATATGGTTGAGCGAAGTGATGGCTGATTCATACGTCATACTCGTGAACGGGTTCCGCCTGTGGAAGCTGGTCTGCTCATGCATACTTGTCTTATTTTTATTATTAATAACTATTATAGTTTGTTTTTTTTAGACAGTTTTTAATTTAAAACTTGGATTTTTTGTTGTAGTGGTGACTGTTTTAATGCGTACTGGATCGAAATATATTATCTTCATATTAAACAAAAATAATTATGAATAAATGATACTTACGTCGGACGTGCTTAATAAATATTCGTGTAAATATTCATCAATTTTTTTGTACTCAGGTTCTTCGTTTTCTGTAACAAAAATAGACTTAGTTATCATTACATAATACAATATAATCATGTGGCACAGCAGTTTGAAAATGGGTTTTTGTATATGTATAGAGTTTCTATATAGAGTTTTTAAAACTATACAAAATAATATAAACTATTGGCAAATGACATTTAACAAGCGTAGCGTAAAATTTTCGTAGCCGTAACTCAGTAACTCGAAATATGTAAATAATATGTAAAATAAACCGTTAGTAAAATTGTAAACAGTTTTATTTGTACAACAAAGTAACCTACCATTAGCGGTGTCGTTCGCTTTCAGCGGGCTTGCAAGCACCCTCTCTAGCCGCGCGAGCATGGAGCCGCACGCGAGCGCGAGCGGCTCCAGCGCTAAGCACGTGCGCGCGAGCGCCACCGCCGCTTCCGCGCCACTGCCGCCGCCGCTCGCGAGCTCCGACACGCGCCGCGACCATGTCTGCACACATTTTTTCATTATTTTTAGGAAAACTAATAGCTGTTATAAATTATTAAATGTTTTAATAGTTACGAAAAGCTCGTTACAGAAGCTTTAGCCTCACAGATAGAATGAACATTTTTGATTTGTAACGACTGTTTTATAGTTCACAAAATCATCCAACACTAACCTCAATTACTTTTTTATTACTAAAACGCTATTTACAATCGCCAGTAAGCTTAAAATTGTCAGTCAACAAATATACAAAAAATGTGTACTTTGTATGTACTTTAGGTGTGTAGCTAAAACACTGAACTTTATTAAATCAACTTTATTAGGTAAATCAAGGAATGCAAAAGAAAAAAGAACAATTTATTATAATTTTAGGTAGACAGAACAATACGTCAAAATCAACAGAAGACGTAAAACCGAACAAAAGACAATCAATTAAAATTCATAATATAAAAGGGTTTTAAAAAATATTATTATATGTGGCCTGTTGCCAACATAGCTGCGGCCAGAGATAACATTTTAAATATCATAAAAAAACTATTTCAATAAATAAAATTTAAACATAAATTGCACACCGGCGTGACATAACATCTTATGTACTTAACTTACTCTATTATAAAACTAAAAACAGAAGTAACTAATTAATTACCTTATACTGGTAATAGGCATACTTTATGGACAGACCTTGTATGATGATGACCACTAGCAGTTTTAACTTCAACTACCCTAACACGGCCATCCTTGCCAGGGAAGACTTAAGCAATCGACCAGTACAATGGTGCTTATACTATATAAAAAAAAAAAAATAATTAAAAAAAAAAAAAAATAATTTAAGGATAAATCTATACTTAGTTATAAATGACTCCATAACAACTTTCATGAGACCGTTATCTTACCACTGTGACGAGCTCCAAGTCCCTCTTGTACGTGCGCTCGGTCATCAGTAGCTCCTTAGCTACGAAGTACGACAGGTCCGTGGCACGCCGCTTTGGCCCTTCCATAGTGCTGTCACGCAACACGTTCGTCAAGTTGGAAGATATGCTATAGTAGAAATATAGGTAACATTACACGGGATTCGCTATCCACGCCGCAAATTAGACGGTACGGGCGCGAGCGGACGAGGGAGGGGAACGGGCGGGACTCGCGCTTACTTTATCATAAAGTATTGTACGTTATTTCGGGTAATTACTGTACGTTATAAAAAAATTACATAGTACGAATAATACTATATTTTCATTGGTAATTCAGTTGTCGCGCTTTTTATATATTATTAACTGTGACTGGAACGCACCCGCAACGCAGCATTGGGAATTTCAGAACGAAACGCATTCACGTCGTTCGTTGCTCACACGTCACAGCAAGTAAACGTCAACTTCTTGGCTTAGTTTCCTTAGCCTTTCCCGAAAGGGATATGTATGATTCGCACCACACAACTTTAGATGATAGTTAGATTCGTGATTGTAATAAAAAAGTTTATTTTGTAAATGATTGATATATTATCCAACAACATTGAATAATAGGTAAGGGTATGATAAAATGCTAATGATAATGAGTACGCCTAATGCCGCGAAAGTTTTATTTGAAACTGCGTAAAAATGCTTAACAATTAAATAACGCTGAAATGCAACTAAGTAAAAATGCTTATAAAAGCAATAGCTCCAAAATGCACATTGTACGGTCAACTCGTACATGCTCCCGCCGAGGAGATGAGGAATGAGATGAGTGACATGATTTACAAGGTGATAATCAATTTTGCTTAAAACTAGTTACAGATGATACCCGACAATTACTAAGTCGCAAACGAGTAGTTTCGGATTTCATAATGAGGACCGGGTTTGTGATTGGCGAGTTCGATTACAGCAAGCGTGATGTAATCATCACAAAAAGAAATAGGTTAAGCGTTATTTCGAACGACTCGGTAGTCAAGAGAAAAGGGAAAAGTGTTTTTCGGATTAATCGATGCCTGGCTTTGTGATCACCGACTAGCTTTCAAGCAGGCGTGGTGATAAAGCCAATACCCATTAATTGTAGCAGCGACTTGATTTCAAGTGTGGTTTTTAACCAGCAATGGGGTAATATTTAAGCTATTGCTTTTAAGTGAGTTTTTTTGTTGGCGCGCGGCAAACACAGGTTTTATATAACATACCTGTTGTTGTTATTGTTGTTCCGTCTACTCAAAGTGTCACCGGCGTCGCTCTCGCCACCGCTAAGCACGTCCATACTGTACGTCGATTCCGATACAATGTTTACTGAAATGGAAAATACCAATAAGTTAATTTTAGACTTTAGACTGCTAATAAATTATATTTTAAAACCGGAGTTCCCAACGCCGGCATAGCCTCAAATCATTATCTTCATCAGTGGGCGTTTAATTTTTTCACTGTATTTTATAAAATTTTATGAATATTTATCTTCATCAGCTTATAAATTTTGGAATCAGGACTTCATACATCAACAACAGCATAAACCAAATAATAAATGCCTCGGGCGTAAGCGGCACTCGTAAGCCCGAGCTCTTCTTTAAGGCAGAGTCCTCGATGTCGACGGCCGGCACATCGCTCGGAGTTACCGCAGCATCAAAAGACTCCAAAACATTCGACATTCGCCAGCCGCTCGTGTGCCGCTCCGGTTGTCGTCGAGGACGGCGCCCTGTTAATGTTTTCTTAGAACGTCACCACCATCGCTCCGCTCCCGGCTCACGCCCCGCTCACGGCAGAAATCTAGGTAAAATCTCTCTTCTGTGGTCGAGGACGTGGCTAAAAGCATTTGCCGGCTAAAAACAAATGATTTTCAAGCGTTTTTATAAGTTGCCGCTGTGTACCCGTGACGTTGCCGTTGATGACGTCAGCGCGTGCCCGGGCCGCGTGGTGGCCGTTGAGGGCGCGCGCGCACGGCGTGGACGTGCACAACGGCTCGCCGCCCGCGCGCTCGCTCGACGGAGACATGCACAGACTGGCTGAGGACACGGTGTTTTCCGTCACTTCTTCCTCGCCTTCTTCTGTTAAAGTATTAAAAAAATATTAGATACTTTGTCGTAAACTTTAAAATTAATGCCTAATGTAACGTTGGCGGAATCGGCTTAATTAAATCTTTAAAAATATTAGACAGCATCACACACGTTGTTCTGATCCCAAGTTAAGAAACTAAAATACTCGTTTTGGATATCAGAATCCCGTCGTCGTTGATTCTGAAACCACAACCACCCAGTTCCGACACAATATCGAAAAGTTCGTTTTCGTTTCGTTCGAAAACCCGACCGGGAATCGAACCCAGGACCTCAGAGTTAGCGCCGCCCAAAGTGCAAACCACTCGGCTACGGAGGCCGTCAAAAGTCATGATTTTAGAGTCCCATGAGAAACAGTCAGCTGGTGTCGAAACTCTAATGTTGATAATAGATTGAGTCACCACAAAGGACTTACGGGCTGTTTGATATTTAACAAGGGCCTAAGCCACAGTTTAATTTAAATATATTCAAAATAGAAAAAGAACCAAACAAAGCTTTTTTAAACAAGCAAACATGAACACTGAAAAACTTAAAGAACTAAATGAACCTTAATTAAATAAAAAAGGATAAGAAAGGAAAGAAAGGTCTGAAATAAAAATAATTAATTTGCATCACAAAAACAAAATTGATAAATCTGAAAAAAAAACTGAAAAGTTATCTAAAAAAATAACTATAAAATAACAATAAAAATCAGCAACGTAAAAATAATCATGCCAAGTTATAGTTTTGTAAACTTACATTACTTTCCTGGCTGCTTTAAATATTATTAATAGGGCTAACATAGTAACAAAACATAAATTTCTATTAAAACATCCCAGATTCATTTAATTTATTTATTTAACTATTCCCAAACGCATGGGTAGTGTAGTGTATTGCAGGGATAACGTACACTTACATTTACATATAATTTCAAAAAGGAAGTAACATTATAATACTCAAAACAATATCCGAATACGTGATATAATAAAAATTAATACAATTAATGAAATCGTAACGTTACAGTCTATTCGGATTGTACAATCTCCATCGAAAAAGTCGAAGTTCTTATAAACTATCATTTAAACCGATCGTTATTGCACTAACTATGGAGGTCGGTGACCTCTTACAGCTAATAGTCTAAAATTGCTTCGTGCACACATGACCACATTAAGTTTTTTGTTAATTGAACACCATGCAGCCAGTGGGTATTCGAATACTAGCCACTAACATGCATAATTGGCCACGCGTTCCGAGCAGTGGCAACAACTTAACTAAATTCGTCGTAAATTGCATCTAGTAAATAAATAACCATATAATAAATAAACCAATTTCTATTACAACAAAACTTTCAAAACTATTTACGCTATTAATATTGACACAGTTGTTTTGTTCATTTTGAATATTTGTTTAGAGAAAAAGTTAATATTCAACAACATTCCAAATGGTTAGTTTGGTTCATTATTAATAGCAAAAGTTGATAATGAAATGTACAATTGACATTTTGGGTATTAAGAATTCATAAACACGATTTATTTTTAGTAATAGGAATTATTTTAGTGCACATTTATACTATCTAGACACAACATTATTTCTTATGAAAGAAAAATATATTAAAAAGTGTACGGGAAGACGAGGATGGGAGTTTAGAATAATTTGCATATATATATAATCTAAACGTTTTCTAAAACCTAACTCGAAAATATGTATCTCTACAGAATTTAACCGGTACCTACGTGAGAATTTCCAATTCTGATTTCTAATCCTCCAAACTACTCCGAAACAACAAATTCATTACAATCCTGTATAAACTAAAAAGTACAAATTTTGAGAAGAATTCCGATTTAATCGTACTTTTATAAGTTGGCAATAAATCATTTAAATTATTCTAAACATAACTATACACCCCTATATTGTTCTGTACTTTAATATAATTACTATTCATATAATTAACTACATTTCTCGTATTTGAGCCACGTCTATCAATTTAACGAATATCATAAACTATGACGTTCGATTCACTTCCGAATCGTGCTTTAGAAGCAACATGACGCATCATAGACACAAATAATATTATAATTCAATAAAAATATAACAAACTCAATTTAAATAATATTAAATTTTTACTTTTTATTTTCAAGTGCTAATTGGAGCACTGAAGCTAAATTAATTTTTTATAAATTTTATAAAACACAGTGAAAAAAAATTAAACGCCCACCCGACCCAGCCAGGAACATTCCTAGCTTCAGTGCAGCAATTAGCACTTGAAAATAAAAATTTACTATAGTGTTGTGTTGTCAAATTTGTGGTATTTCATCTGCTAAGATGAATCTGCATGGCCATCGGTTGCAACGACCGTTGGATAGATGACGCTGTGCTGCTATAAAAGCACTCTAAAAACATTAAAAAGCAGTGACAAAATTCAGCGCTTACGTCAGCCTTCCCGGTAGCATAGCGGTCAGTGCAGTCAGTCCAGTGCGCCTGGATTGCGGAAGACCCAGGTTCGTTTCCTGGCTGGGTCGGGTGGGCGTTTAATTTTTTCACTGTATTTTATAAAATTTATAAATATTTAAATAATATTGATTAAGAAATAATAGGTGATCTTCGACATTTCAAACGCATTGACTGTCTAATTGGTCAGTGAACTATGAACAGTAGGTACTCATGAAATATGAGATAACAGAACTAGAATCCTTCTAAAATCATTTTGTGAAAAAAGTATAATAAATAGATCAACTATTAAAGATGACTGTTACCAAACAGTGGCGTCACGTTATTACGTAAAAATTACATTACGTCAATAATAATTACGATGGCCTTCACGCGACATTTTACGATATAATTAACTGTTCCCTCAGAAGAAAATACATACCAAAAAGCGTATTCACGGGTCAAATGAAGTTATGCCAAAGAAAGAAAACTTACTAAGCGATTTGGTTCAATAGTAACGCCCATGCCATTGCGTTTATTCTTTGTTGTGAATACAACTTCAGTAAAATTATTATTACCCGCCGTTATTAGTTCGACATAGTGTATTCTGAGCTTACTGCTTTCAAATAACTTCGCGCATCATCTATGCGACTAATGCAAGGGATAGACAGATCGCATTTGCAAAATAACTCAAAACAATCAAGGTACGCGGAAAAACTTAATGCTGTACCTCTTTGTAGATAATAATAATGTTTTGTTTGTTAATAAATAGTAAAATTAACTGCTCAATAAAAGACGAAGTAATATTAGTAATCTATCTATCAATATCCTAGGCAGAAACAATAACTTCAATACAATATTACGCGTTATATATATATATATATATATATATATACACACACACACACAATATATATATATATGTATAGCAAGGTAGGTTAACCATAGAATATATAATTATTTTAAATTGGATAATAAATTTGGCAGTTTTTATTACAGTCTAAATACCTAACAAGCATAATTATTTTACGTAATCATAATTATGTTGCATAAATAAATAACATTACAACCTCTGTTGACTTGTTAAACATGTTTTTGTGATTTGAGGCGTGCGTATCTTTACTAAAGTAAGATATATTGAAAATCATCACATCATCTCTCACTTTACAATAATTGGATAATTAATATAATTTAGTTATACTTCCAAAAATTTTAAAGCATATAATAATAATCATAATATAATAATTCCATCTCTCGTTGAGTGAGTGACGAAACAATCATACCTAATGCCTTCATTATTCGTTCATGTTACAGTCAGTACCTTAAATTGTAATAAAAAATTAATAACGCGAAAAAATTGAGCAGATTTGGCATGAATGTAAATAATTTTAGCTAAATAAAATGCTTTATTTTTAATCATTGTGGTTTGTCCCCGAAAAAGTTTTGTTTTTAATAACAGTTATAAACCAACTAGTGTTAGTAATGCCGGCCTACCGACAATTTGCGCAATTTCAGGCTCCTGCCAAACTGTGGTAAGGTGAAGAATTTGCGCATATATGTCTGTGACCGTGTAAGCATTATTTATTCGACAAGTCCTTTAATGTTTGATATTGAGTTACTGAGAAATACTTTAACATAGGGCCACACAATAAACGAATACGCGATAGACATATTAGTAGTCATGGGAACTACATAATTAAACAACTTCACCGAGAAATTAAAAAATGATCTTGGATCTAAATAAATAAAGTAAATCACAGCCTTTTTATGTAACACTATGTGAGGAATATACAATTAATTAACATAATTTAGTATTAATAATAATTAAAACAATCAACAAGGAAATTTGGCACGTTACACTTAAAACGATTTCAGATACCGCAGAGCTAGCTCTAAGGTGTACAATAAAATCGCGAATAGTCATAATAGTGACTATTAAAATTTAACCAGAAATCAGTGATACAGTCTAAAGAGATTACTGTTTATTACACATAACTAGACCTAAATACTAATCAATAGCTAAAAGTAGGTAGGTATAAGGTCATATAACACGATTCGTGAAAAAGGGTTACGCTATTCGGGATTGGCTCTAGATACTTAATTCATTTTCTAAATATTCAAAATGACATTGTAAATATTTAATTTTATAAGTATTCTAATTATACCATTTCAACAATTGATTGCTTAAGTTAGAATTGAAATATCGAAACTCAGAAAGAACGCACACAAGCAGTCATACTTTATACTCATAGTGATCCAAGAAAACCAGAGTGACAAAAGCTAAAATAATTATCAAACATTTTATTTGTGTCGTAAAGTGCGTTTATTCTTGTTCATCATCGGAGCACAGCGGCGGAGGTAGTGTAGACACATCAAACTTTTGCTCTGGGCTGTCGCTAGAGGCTTGTGAGTCTACATAGTGACTAGAGTAAAATCTTTCGACGTTATTTAGACTGAAACGTTGATCCAAATCTCTAGCAAAACGTTCCCCGTTGCCATCCCTGCGTTCCCCTAATGCATCTCGTTCATATTGCGGATAACACTCTTGTGTTTGGAATATATCAATGTCTTCGTAACGTTCTGGGTACGGGCTCACACGATACTCATCGTATTCGTCTTTATCGTGCGGAAGTTCTGAGTCAGAATAGGCAACTGACTCGCCGCGTTCAAATAAGTAACTGCTTCCAGATTTAGACATTTTCGGAGCACGTTTTATAGTGTCCACAGGATATGCGTAGTCGTCGGAATCCTCTCTATCACTTTGCTCATCATAATAAACTCGTGGTTGATGTTGTTGACCGGAAGGCTCACCCATATCTTCAGATTGACGGTACCCAGTTGATTTAATCCTTTTTAAAGACGATCGGCGACTACTTTTGTTTGAATAAGAAGTTCGCGGAGGACTGTCTTCGGGAACATATGGCGGTTCTTGTGTATCTAGATACGGGTGGCGCAACCTACCTAACCTATCAAATCGCGGGAAGCCCCTTTCATCTTCATCTGCCGATGACCCGAATCCTTGAAATTGGACTGGAGTTATACTTATAGGAAACTGTTTAGCTTCATAGTTAGCACTTTTGAATTTAGCGTAATCACTTTGACCTTCTTCGTCTTCTGAGAAACTGACTTCTTGTATATCATAATTTTTGGAATCACCCTTCGATACCTCTGATGAACCAGATTCCACCTCTGGCAGGTAGCTGTCTGAGCATTCAGAACTCTCCATGCGTCGCAACGTGTCTTCAACTACTAAGTATTGACCACCGTGAAATTTGTCACTTTCCGAGGAACATTGACTTTTCGTAGAATCTTCCTCTAAAACGTCTTGAATCTTTTCCTGCCTTTTCCGGGCACTAGTCACTTGTTTCTTACGTCTGAATGTCCTCATTCTCTCTCGTGGATCTCGCATAACGTCCATTGAACTGTCTGTATCGTTGCCACTTGGTGGACTTTTTAAAGATATATTTCTCACCAAAATAGATTTCTTCACAGGAGTCTTGAGGGGTTGGATAGGAGGAGACTCGGAGCTTAAACTACTAGAATAATAAGGTGAACAACGGGACAGGGGTGTCTTCCCAGATCTTTCACCCAAATTCTTTTCTTGTACCTCTCTGTGAACGGAAGGTATTTCGGGAACAGCTATCACGGGAAGATCAGAAGACGACAGGTAATGTTCATGGAATGACCAACTTTTTGGTTTACTACGATATTGCTGTGATATCTTATATTCTTTAATTTGATTTTTTGACAGAGTTTTATCATCATAGCTTGCATGTTTTGCTAAAGGTTTATAATCGGACCTAATAAATTGGTTACCATCTTCACGAATTATATTGGAAAATTCTTGACTTTGATAGCGTTCACTGTGTTTTTCTTCTTGGCTGTATAAGGTGGAAGGCATATCGATATCTAATTCTGGTTGAGGTGCTACGACGTACGGTTTAAATCCACTGTCTTCGCTTTGACAACGAATAGTTGGTTTTGCATATCTGTGACTTTGCTCTTCGTAACTCATACTTTTAGGTGGCACTTTCGGATAACGGTCGTGATTACCATCCCTCGGCGATTGAAAACCTTTCAATCTCTTGTCAAATCTCAATACTCCGTTGGCATGTTTTTGTAAACTACTTAAGGAGCTAGAACTTGACTTGTCAGATTTATCACTGTAACTAATTGAAGATGATTTATCGGTTTTGCCAGTATATGGTGCAGTCAATCTAAGAACAGGTTCCTTATTTTCTGCTATCTCTCCACTTGATGAAGGATCTTGAACGCGTGATATTTCATATTCAACAGGAAATTCAAACTCAAATCCATCTTTCTCTCTTTCTTCTTCATCACACGAAGGAATTTCCGTTACTAAAGTTTGAACTGATTTTGAGTTTCCAGATTCTTGTTGATCTTCGCGAGCTGTCGCAACTAAGGTGTGGCTTGTGCTAGCTGACCAATCAGATATAGACTGAGCTAGCGTTAATGTGCTATCACTCTTTGTTCCGGAACTACTATCTATTCCTTTTCTAGATATAGTAGTTTCTGAGCTGCAAAGCTTATCATACTTAACATTTTCTGAACTTTTTTCTAAGCTGCTACTCTTTGAGCTTACTTCAGCCTGAGAGCTTACTTTAGGTTTTTGTTCCGATTTCTTGCTAGCATGAGAAGTAGAGTACGCTTTTGCAGACATATTTTCGGACTTTTCACTTTTTGGTACAGAGATTGCTGAAATGCTTTCTGAAGCTGAAAGATTTGCATACTGCCGTACTGTGTTTGTTCCGGTTGACCATTCTGAAATGCTTAAGCAAATGGAAGTATCTTCAGAGTGTGAACTGTGAGTACATTTCTTTTGTGGTAGCCCTATTTTAACAGTTCCATCTAAATCTGTACCAAAAGAACTAGTTTCTTCTTCTGAATGGCTACTATGACTGCATCTCTTGCAAGTGCCAGCACTACCCGCACTCAGTTTAGTTACAGCACGTACTGTGTCATCGGCATTAGTTTGGGAAAGCATATCATCAATAGACGTGTCAGAGTTATTGGAACCATATGAATATTTATGGGTGCCAGTTTGCGAAAAACCTTTATCAAAATCAGGAGAAACCGATTTACTACCTCCACTAAACACATCATCAGTATATAGGTGATCATCTTCAGAAATTGGACTGTGATTAGTTGGTGACTTTTGTGGTTGAATTATTATAACCTTTTCCTCTAAATTACTTTTCACAGCGAAAGATTTGTGTTCAGCTCGTGAGCAACAAGATCCCAAATCACCCATTAAACAAGTAGCCTTACTTATGGTTCCACTTAAACACGATTTATCATAGTTAGGTACTACTCCTTTGTTTAAACAACTAAGATCATCATGCTTTTCCAAAGGTTCGACCATGTAACTAGATTGTTCGTAAGGTATTACTTTTACATTTTTTGGCGAGACATTGCAACGTCCTACAGATTTTTCAGATTTTGACTCCGGGACATCTCTTTCTAAGTCGTCATCATTATTTAGAGTATCACTATCGTCATCAGAACCCATATGGCCTTTTGAACTTTCTGATTGTAATGTTACTTTAGTAGCCTGTTCTGGCTCGTTATTCATGTAATAAATGTGTACTTTTTCAATTATTGGTGTCTCCAACAAGTTGGTGGGCAATGGAGGCCAATGCTCGCTGCCTGAATCTCGTCTTTCTGCATCTGTATGTTTGGGTTGAGTCGGTAGTTCAGGTAAAGGCCAATCTTCAGATTCTTGACTTTCGCTTGCAGATGACTGTTTGGAAGGAGCTTTACGAGATTTTCTTTTTTCACCGTGTCTTTTAGTCTCTACAACATCTTCTTTTAGTTTGTTTGCAGCATCTTTTTTTGACTCAGCGTACATTTCACTAATCTTAGTCTGATCTATTGGTATATCGGGCATTTCGGCCGAGGTTCTTCTATCTGTGTCAGATATGTAAGCGACATTTGCATTACTTGGTGGATCTGAACTCAAACTAGCTTGATGATCGCTAGAATTTAACGATTCTTCGTTGATGCTTTCTGATCTCGAACAAGCCTTCGTAGAGTCTTCATCCGCGCTAGTTTTTTCAGAAGCAGTACTACGTTCAGAAATTCTGGACAATGTACGTCCAAAGTTTTGCCCGTATCCAATAACTACATCAGAAGTTGACGACGAAGTCGCTGGGTATAAGAAATTGACAGGAAAGTCATTAAGATCATCGGTGAAATCGGCCTCTGTAGAGTCTTTAGAAGTATTTGACGACAATGGAGGATTTTTTGAAAATGTTTGAAAATCATCAATAATTTTTTGGTTACCATATTCAAAAGCATCTTTGTTGGTATTTAAATTTTCATAACCTTCGTGGTCCTGTGGTATCCATGCTTCTTCAATGCTAGTGCTATTCTCGCTTCCGGACGCTCCAAAGAAAGGTCTCCATGTCGGTTTTAGTTCTTCACCACGACGGTAAGCTTCACCGAGTGAACCCGACGTTGACTCTGTTGTTTCAAATGAGCCCCTTGATTCAACGCTTAGTGATCCCCTCGAATCCATGCTAGACTTAGAAGAGCTCTTTTGATCATCAAGACGTCTCCTTCTTGACGAAGAGTCATCAACACTAAGAGAACCTTTAGAAGGAGTGGTTGTAGTAGTCGTATCCATACTTGATTTAGAAGAACTTTTTTGATCGGTATCTTTTAGGGATCTTTTCTTCATCAGGTCTCCTCGCTCAAACGAAGAAGTGATAACATTACCGTCGTCATCAAAGTCGATCGTCGTATTTTGATCCTCTTGTGATATTGTAATTGCTATTTTTGTCCTTTTGGCAGTATTCTGAATATTTTTCTTAACATCAGAAGCTTTAGAAGTTGCAGATTGACTGGATTCAGATTCTTCGACAGCAAATTTTCCAATTTTATCCAAAGCACTTTTCTTAACACTGGGCCGAGAGAGCTGTTCTACCGTTTTATCGATACTTTCAGAACTAGAATCTGAATCTGTGGGAGCTTTTTGAGAGTCTACCTGGCCTTGCTTTTCTAATGTAGGAGTAGGAGACTTTCTTGCGCCATATTTAGAAGGACTTCGAGGGCTTTCAATACGTGTCATTTCAGCCACTGGCGAAGGTGATTTCGAGTTTGATTTGGATTGTTCACTAGACAGTGTATGATGTGATAGTAAATGCTCTTCACCGTATTCCATCGCTTGTTTCAACTCTTCCAAGCACTCTCTATCTTTTTTGTTTAACTTTTCGATGTCTTGTGATATACCTAGAGGCCTAGCAATGGAACAACTCACACTGGATTCGTCATCAATAGAGCTTCCTTTACAAATATTTGCACTCGATGGGCTAACATCCTTTTCAATACTGGTCCAAGAAGTAGATTCGGAACTCCTAGAACGTTCGGCACTTAGTTTTAAAAGTTCACTACGCCTTGATTTTGCGGTCAATAATACTTTCTGGTCAGGCTTGTGCTCAGTGGGTGATTTGTCACTTCCTGAACTGCCAGTGTGTTCACCAGTATCAGATTTATTAGTGGATTTGGAAATACTTGAATCAATAAATGGAATATTTTCTATGGTTGGACTATTTTCTTGGGGAGGAGTTACAATGATTTTGTTTTTATTTTTCCACTTTAGAGTCAAATCGTTTGTTTTTGTAGGATCTCTATATTTCTTTGCATCACGGTCAGTTTCGCTTTCAGATAGTATTTGTGAAATGGTTTCGTTTTTCAAAAACTCGACAAGGCTAGCAGATGATTCATCAAAGGTGCCTTGAGTATCAAGCATTTTTCTATTGTTGCTTGTCCTGTTACATGTGTCGGTAAGGGGTAAATCAGTATCTTCATAGTCAGCGGTAACCAACGACCCTGAATCATCACTAGGCCCTCGAGACAGTTTAATTTTCTTATCTTTCTTAGAAATTTGATCTTGATCAGAAGAACTATCGGCATCTATATAAGGAAGAGATATACCTAACATATGACTGTCGTCACAAACTTTTAATTCACTAACTTCAGTGAGTGATTCTTCCTCACTAGTCAAACGCGCAACCTCCGGTTTTCTATAGTGCACAAGTTCATAGACATCCTGACTACTCTTACTTTCTTGTAATTCATTTTGTCTCTGCTTGTTATAGATATCCATTTTACGACGTTCCATGATAACGGTCTGGGTATCATTCTCAATTACAGTATGTTGTGAACTGGTCATCCATTCAATGGATGAGTCATCCTCGGTCTTTTCTTTATAGCTATGTGACGGAGATACATCTATTGCTTCACGCTCTTTTAATGTATTTTCGATATCTTCTTGAACGCTAGGATGAACATCAACTTTGACGACTTCTTGTTTATAATGTTTTTCAACATTATTTTGATTAGATTCATGAAACGCCATCATTGATTGTGGTGTAACATAATTTCTATCAAGGCTCTTCGATTTTGTAGTTGAATCTAGGTGACACTCAACCTTCCGATCTAAGCTCTTAGATTTCAGGCTAGGATCTATTTTCTGATAAACTACTTTTCCTTCGATTTGTTGTTTAATTTCTTGCTTTTTCGATAAAGTTTTCGGAGACTTTTGCAATGAAGTAAGATCATCAAACGTATCTTCCAATGTCGGACTTGATTTATCATCCATGCTTTTGTTCATCTTGTTGTTTGTTTTAGAAGTCTTTTGATCATCAAAACTTCTACTGATTTTACCCGTAAGTTTGTTGTCAAGTTTCTTAGGAGATTTTGCAATAAACACATGATCTTCAGCTTTACTATTAATTTTAGTTTCAATTATAATTTTATCGCCCTCCGTCTTGACTACAATTTTATCTTCAGGAGGTGGGAAAGGTGGCAAAGTATCTTTGACTGGACTTATTAGTGTCTTTGTTTGCTTCAAGGCAGCTTCAAACAGCATTTGTTGTTTTTCTTTACGTTTCGCTATTTCTGTATCACTCTCTTCCTGAGATTTAGTTCTTTCTTTGCTTCCATTACGTTTTACTTCAATTTTTTCTAACGATTTAGATTTTTCTTTAGATGCTTTTCTTGTTGTTTGCTCCAACTCTTGGCTCTTCGCACGCACAATGTCAAGTGGCGGCACTGTCAAAAAATCTGGTCGTTCTTTAAGAGATGAAGGCAGAGATTTCTGAGTTTGTAATGATTTAACTGTTGTAGCGTTTGTATCAAGAGAACCACCTTTATTTAATTTGCCATTTAGCTTTTGTTTTTCATCTGGTTTAGTTTTTAACGTTAACTTTTTCTTTTCTTTGCGTTTAATTCGTTCAATATCAGGAACTATCTGATCTTCACTGAGATCTGACAGTTTTCTAATACTTCCTCTGGGTGAATTTAGTGAAGACGTTGGTGATCTGGATGGTGATTTAGAAATAGGTGAACGAGAAAGCGGTGATCTACTTAATGGAGACCTTGACGGTGATTTACTTTGTGACTTTAACTTAGTTAAGTCGTATCTACGTTTAAAAGATCGAGGACGCCGTTGCTCAACTAAATCTTCTAACAATTGCAATTCTTCGTTATCAATAACAACGGATTTCAATTCTTCAGGTTGTTCCCCTTGTTGTTCTTCTTCAACTTCTTCGATTTTTTCAATAACGTCCTTTTTAATGGCAGTCGTTTTTGAGTCAATCAAAGGTTTCTCTTCGAGTATCACACCCTCTTCGTTAACATCCCCAACAGTATCATCTTTTGAAGAGAACGCATTCATTGGCGGTAGTCTGTGTAGCTGAATAACAGGAGTGTCCAAACTTTTAGCGCGGCGACTAGCTGTGGGCGAATCTAGGGTAGCTTTTTGACGTTGCAAGGAAAACACAGAACCTTCTGATAAATTTAACCTGGCATGTGCGAAAAGAATCGGTGTTCCTCCCTGTTTCCGTAACATTGGCGAAATCAACTCATCACGTAAACTCTTTTTTATATCCAGTTTATTGTTAGCGTTATCTTTAGCAACATAATTTCTTTCTTCGGATTGCATGTGCACGCCTGTCACTTTTTGGATCTCCATGTCAGCTAAATGCTCGTCATCGGATCTTAGAAACTCAGTGCTTTCTAAAATGGGCGAGGGAATATTTTCGTTGTATTCCCATGGAGCGCTATCTTTACTTTCTGCTGGCATTTTCAAGGCCACATCATCCTCGGAACTCGGAATGGAAATGGAACGTTCAGAAATGCGACGTAACTCAGTTGCATTTCCACTAATACTTTCTAGAACTTGCGGATTATATTTCGCCTCTAGCTCTGCTAACTTTCGGCATTGCGGTGGCGATCCTTCGATTTCAGTCGAACTCATTGTTTGACCACGATGCCAAGCACCTGAAGTAATTTTATCATATTCAAGCTGAAGAATAGGTTCTAATTCTTTACGTGATTGTGGTGGAGAAAATTCTAATTTAGGCGCTGCTTCCGTTGTACCAAAAACATCATCAGAGTCAACACTTTCGTCATCTGAAGAGAACGATGTGATTCGTATTTTATTGTTGTTTTTTGCTTTAATTTTGCCACCAGCTCCCTTTTTGCCAGTGCCTCGTCCTTTGGGTCCCCTTTTAGGGGGCAGTTTTTCCGATTTAGACTTAATATCTGCTCTTAGCTTTTCCGCAGCTGTCATAGGTTTAGTTTCTTTTGGAATTGGAGATTGCTGCACATTACGGCCATTTATGGTAAATTTGATGTCGTGTGAAAACTGAGGTTCCTGTCTTATACTGTCAGTTTTAGAACTAGTAGCAGAGTCACTTTCAATCTGACTCAGCTTTGAATTTAGTGTCTCTAGTAAAACAGGATCTAAATATTTAGTAATATCCCTCTTTTGACTAGGCTTATGTTGTCGTTGCCCACTTTTGTCAACCTCTAATGTGATAGGGTCGACTTTAGACAAATCTATATTCTGTGTAAATAAGAAATCTCGATTCTCCACTTCTAAGAAGTTTGAACTGTGTTCCACCTGAACACTATTTCTTGGCGATTTAGGGGATTTTGGTGACTTAGGAGACTTTGGTGATTTAGGCGACTTTGGAGATTTTGGTGATTTTGGCGACTTTGGAGACCGAGGTGACTTGGGATGATCATGATATTTACATCTTGGGTGAGCATTCACTATATGCCTTCCATTCTGAGGAGGAAGCATAATAATATCAGGAGGCTGTCTTTTATCGTCCATTGGCGATGGAGCAGTTCCATTCATTATATGTCGTTTGTGTAGAACGTATGGAATGTCATAGCCGTCGTCGATCACTTTTTTGTTTTCTTTAAAACCAGCTTTGAAAGCATCAAACTCTTTAAAGTAGTTTTTCGGCAAGTCAAACGGAGGACGAATGTGGTCGGCGTGCCTAGATGGTAACTCGAAATGAGATCGCTTTGTTGCGATCGGGGGAGCGCTAGGTATTTGACGGAAAATATAATCCTCATCGCTGGACTCTGCTGGTGTTAAATCAATAGACTTTTGATGCATTAACACATGTCTTCGAGAATTTACGCTGCTGAAACGCGGTCTATTAGCAAGACTGTTGGGATCACTCTTAGTCCTTTCAACCGTAGGGTGAGTGTAAGGTACAGCTGGATCAGCAAGACGACTACTAGAGCTGGTATCCAATATAAGTTTTGGATTGTACTCGTCAAAGTGAGTTTTTGCCATTAATTCTTCTTTCAAGTTTTCTTTCCTCACAATATGTGTGTGAACTTTGCCTCGCATATTTTTATCAAATTCAGACTGCAATACAGATGAAGTGCTAGATTGCGAAGCTGCTGTAGCTTTGTTAACTTTGTTTTTGGTGTACTCAATGCTATCCATTGCAGGTAAAACTCTAACATTGACATCAGATTCGTTCGACGATTCTTTTATAAGATGTGAGGTGGGAGGATTTTCTTTGCTAGTCGAGCGAGTCAGAGACTCAATTTTTTCTTTATCGAAACTGAACACTGTGTCAGAAGAGCGTCGTCTTTGAAAGTTATGTATTTTCGCAACCCTACTATCGATCTCTGTATCGAGTCCGGTTATTTTTTCGGGCCAGATATGCGTTGTTTGGTGCATGTCTTCATCCTCAGTGGAAATCTCTTCAACCTTTTTGGGAGAACTCACATCTGAGTAATGAGCATACAGATCCAAATCCACGTTCTGCAAACTCGCAGCGTGCATAGGACTAGACTCTTTATGCTTAGTATTCGGAAACGTCGAGTACGGTGTCGGTATATGATAATAGTTCGGTGAATTGGCTATATTAGCAATCAAATCCTCGTGTGATTTATCAAACAGAGTTTTCTCGCTATATTCTGGCTTTTCCATACCAATGAACGTAGGCTGCGTGTCATAAAAATCTTTTTCCGAATCTTGACTAGACGACGGAGATAGTTCGAAAGGGTCTATGTAAGCATTCTGGATGCTCGTGATGCTGCGTCGACGTAAACTAATTTCATCTGGTTCATATAAGTTCTTTTTGCAGTCGTAATAATCAGACTTCGAGTCCTGGCTGGAAGTCCTCGATCCGGATCGGTCCGAACTTTTACTTTTTATAGTCTCCCGAGATTTCTTACTATCAGTATGGTAAACGCTATCGCGGGATTTTTTACTAGACTCTGCGCTACTTTTCGATAACTTAGGATCATAAATGTCACTCCGGGACTCTTGGCTCGACGTGCGAGAGCCGAGAGCGCGCTTAATCTCCTTATAGAAGCTACCGTCCGAGCGAACGGACATTTTCTCCCTCGGGAGCACCCTGGGATCGTCGACTAGGAACGGGTCGAGCGGGATGTCGTTATCGCTACGATACTTACCGACGCCCACATCCAACGGCACCTCGCGGTCGTCACTCTCGGACAGGTGCGACAACGAACGGTCGTCGTCGGAGGGCAGATCGTTGCCGGAGTCGAGCGAGCAAGAGCGCGTACGCGCGAGCGAGCAGCGCACGCGAGCGTAGCGGTGCCGCTCGGATTCGTCGTCCGAGCGCTCGATAACCTCGTAGCTGTCATGCGACACGTCGTCCTGTGAGCCGGTGCGCGCGAAGCCGGGCTCGAGGCGCGGCTCGCCTACCGCGCCGGGGAAGCTGGACGAGTAGGCTCGGCCGATGGTCTCGCGCTGGGAGTCGATGGAGCCGCGGTCGCCGAACACGAAGGCAAGCGTGCGCGCGTCGTCGTACCTAGTGACCGGGGAGTCGACGCGGCGCCCGCGCTGGCCGTACGAGTCGAGGTGCGCGAGCGCGCTGCGCGTGTCGCGGCGGCGCTTGGCGCGGCCGGCCTCGTCGAAGCTGAAGTCGCGCAGGTTGCGGCAGGAGGCGCTGCGCCGCCACACCACCCGCGGCGGCGGGCTCGGCCCGTCGGGCTCCACCACCAGCGACCCGCCCGACCGGCTCGACCGCGTCGACGGGCAGGCCGAGTACATATTCGTCTGGGACAGCTCGTACTCGAGACGCTCGGAGGAGACGCGGAAGCTGGAGGAGTGCTTGGCGTGGACGAAGTCGGGGTAGCCGCTAGGGTGGGGGGAGGCGGCGGCAGTGGGCGCGGCAGGCGGGGGCGTGCGGGAGGGGGGCGTGCGGAAGGGGGGCGTGCGCGCGGGGGCGGGGGCGCGGGCGGGGGGCGTCGTCGGACCTGTTGGGCGCGGGGCACGAGGCGGCGGAGTGGGTGCGCGCCCGCGGATACTCGCGTACGACGAAATCTCCTGGCTCCATGTATTCTCCGGAGAATCCTGCGGGAAACATTCAACTATGTCAAATTTCTGTTCGCACTTGATGTAAAACAAACCATACAATTATCATCATATAATTTTTACAATTCTTAACGAACAAATTATAAACTATTATGAAAACTAAATGACTACTACTACTACAACTACTACTCTACTCACCAATGGTGTCATCATCCGATGAAGCGGAGGCGAATCCTCCATAGGATGATGGTTGACTTCGGCACGGGTCACCAGTTCGGGAGCTCCCTGCAAATGCATCGACTAAAGAATTAATAAACAACCAACAAGATTTTCCCAACCACGTTTAGAGAAACACAGAGATCCTGAGTGCCAGTGATAATGTTGATAAATTGTGCGAAATGGTGAGTTGTGCGTACGAACAAACATTCAACACGTTCCTTAAGACGACACTGGCGGTTTCGCTTGGTATTTAAAATGTATATTGCCTAGCGCAACCCCAACCAACATAATTATTACACACCGCTAGCATCACCTTTCCCAAATTAAAAAGTGAATAAAAATTTATTAAATGTGACATAACGAAATTATAATTAATATACCCATAAACATTTATTAAGGCCCGCATTCCATGCTGATAATGTTGAAGTTGTACAATAAAAAATAAGTCAAACTTCAAATCTGCATGTTGATGTCAAAAGGGTGGTATTATGCACATATTAAAGATTATTTTATTAAGATGTTTAAGCTTATACACTTATATTGTACAACGACAAACAATTATAACGAAAACTGTTAGAACAGATATGACATCGATGGACAGTTAAAACGTTAAATAAATAAAATTGCGGAGGGACCCTTACGATTTGGTTGCAGTACAGTTTTGACAGCTGAAAGAAACAAATAAACATATTTTTCTATTGTGGAAACTAAAACATGACTAATTTATAAATATGTCGCAATACTTAAACACATTACCAAATTTCTTGTATATAGAAGTAAATAACTTAATATTATATTCTAATGTTAATTACGATACATAGTAAATAGTCAATTCCCAAAAATTTTATCATTATAACATAAAGCGCACCAAAAGTGTTCAAATTCTTCAGTCTGTCTACGAGTATCTGTAGGGGATATACCTTGTCCCTCGTGGTGGCATAGGCGGTAGCTGTGAGCGGCGGGCGAGTCGCGCCCTCCGAGGTGCGGCGTGTCTGCATGTGGGGGGGAGTTACCTTGTCCCTCGTGGTGGCATAGGCGGTAGCTGTGAGCGGCGGGCGAGTCGCGCCCTCCGAGGTGCGGCGTGTCTGCATGTGGGGGGGAGTTACCTTGTCCCTCGTGGTGGCATAGGCGGTAGCTGTGAGCGGCGGGCGAGTCGCGCCCTCCGAGGTGCGGCGTGTCTGCATGTGGGGGGGAGTTACCTTGTCCCTCGTGGTGGCATAGGCGGTAGCTGTGAGCGGCGGGCGAGTCGCGCCCTCCGAGGTGCGGCGTGTCTGCGAGCGAAGCGCTGCTGCGCGCGCCTCCTCCACACTGTATCCCTTCATCATCAGAGAGGCCTCCAGGTAGTGAGGTTGCTTGTCCCACTCCAGGGAAATCGCTGTGGAGTTAAATAATTTAATGACACTTAATAATGTTTATCGGTAAATTAAATTTACAAATTGATTGGGCCGGTTTGACAACAAATTGACGAGTCGCCTACCGAGCTCGCCTTGCGAGGCGACTTTTGAACCAGTTACTAATTCTCACGCTATGATATCAATTAACCCCTGGTCTGTCCAAACGCCATATTATGGTACGTAACAATTGATTTAACCATTGTTATACGTTATGGACAGTGAACCTGTTAAGAGACCTTTTTACACCGAAAATTGTTATTTATTTTGAAACCGAAAGTTCTCGGACGGTAATTATTTTAATATTCAAACTTTAAATAATAATAATTTTGTTCCTCCTGCATGTGCATACTTTTTGCAGGCGGGAGGGCGGTGCATGCGTGCTGCATCCAAGCTGGATAAACGAGTGAGTTAGCGGAATTAACATTACATATTATTTAAATTACATTTTTTTGTACCATAGATTTCCGCAAAATAACGCCTGATTCCATTAATTAACTTTAAATAATGTAAATTTCATAATCCGAGGCGCAAAGCGCTCGGCCCGATTCCCGAAGGTTGGCAGTTTAAATCCCAGGTCGGGCAATGCAATGGGCAATTTCAACGATGGAGGCCTTCTCAGCAGTGAGACAGTATTAAGGCTATTACTTTACTATAATAACACTATTAAACATTTTCCCTGAGCCGTAGTTAAATAACTCATTTAATCCAATAACTAAAGCCACACAGCAGAACCGCAACAGTGGGACAGTTGTAGTCTAGGAGGTTACAAGGTCTATATTGATCTGTCTCTCTATTTGACCCCCCTTAGGGGAGATTTTCGTAAAATCCATTCTTAGTGGCTGACTACGTCACTCAATTAACCAACAGTTCAAATTTCATCTTATTCAGGACGTCATTATATGTATATAGATTAGATGAAGAGAGTGTGATGCATGTGTGTTAATACGATGTACACACACTACACCTACCATTTAGCTGTAGTCATTGGACTATTATGAAACAGAGACTATGATCGCAAAATAAATAGGACACACAAACCAAAAACTAACACACCCTCACACATACACACAAACATACACAAACACACCCCCACACACGCGCGCTCGCATTGTATAAATTTTTAATGTATTCTTGTGCCTTAAATCAGGGATAAGACCTGATGCTCCAACACACAGGGTTTACCTAGTTAGAGATTAAAAAGATCTCTTCCAGCCAACCCTAGCCGTGGTGTAAAAAGAAAGTCTGCGGGACCAAGAAATGACCATAACATAAAAACTACTTTAAATATAAATATATATCAATAAATAAGTACTTAAACTAATGATAATGAATATACGTACATACATATACACATATACATAATATCACCTGACAGTATAACAGAACTATATGACGTTACTGAATACTGCTCAAGTAGGAGAGGTAGGGTAGTGCCCTTATTATTATTATAGAGTATGGGGGATGCAGGCCTGGCAGTGGGCCGGCACGTACCGTCGGAGCCGGGTGGCAGCGGCAGCAGCGGGTGCGCGGAGAGGCTGGGGTTGAGCGGCGGCGCCACGCTGCCGCGCGACCCGCCCGCCGACCGCGACGCGCGGAACGACCCCGACCTGCGACCGGCCAGAGGATGGTGAGCTAACCGACCACACAGCTTTTGGTTTCGTCTCGATACGCCGGCGCTCCGATGCCGTTATAACATTGTTTTTGAAGTTAACGAAAGATTTAACGTGTCTATGTGCTTTTGAGACTTTCTCACTTCAGTATGAGTGCCGCAGTTGATATTGGTTTTGAGCTAACTTGTAGGAGACTTCTGATAATCGAATAATTGGTTTTCAACATTGTGTTTTTTATAATTGGATTACTCTCTTCCTGCACGATCTGAGCTTATTCAATAAAAATTAAAACTATGTCTTCAAACTTTAAACGTTAAATAGTTTAGATAAATATTGTTTTTTTTCGATTTCATATAGTCATTTAGAAAATGTATGACTCAATTAAGAAAACTGCTCATTAATTTGAAATTAAGTAACACCTAATGTCCAGAAACAATCATAATAATAAAGAATGATTGCGTGTATTTTCAATTAATTTTTAGCACTTGCCATTGCTGTTTACAAATGAAATGGATTACTAAGCGATGCATTGATCTCAGAAATTAGTATTAAATGGATTGACATTGCAAGGTACAAAAATCGTTTTATGCAAAATTATATTGACCTACTTGTGTCCTTAAATTTCTAAAGAAAATAATGTAAACTATTTATAATATTTAAAACTGAAAAGAGAATGTTTTCGAATTGAAATGTACACAGTCGAGCACTGGGGAGACACGGGGGTGATTCAATCAAACACATAGGGTGCAGGCAGGACTTTGATTTGAAACAACTAGGAAACGCCGATCTCATGCACCAGCAACGGGCGAGCGTTGTCGGTGTACGCTTACGACGTGGGATCAGATATTGTACAAAAAGGAACTATGTAATCACGCAGTGTCGAAGTGATTAAAGAACTTGAGTGCTCGTGACATATCTAGACTTAAAAGGTATACAAGTGGCATAATGCTAAGTTGAAACTCTTCGCTTCGGGAAGCATGAAGGATCGTGAAGTTAAAAACGACGTTAACGTTAACCAGCGCGGCGGCGGAGCGCAGACCCCGGCGGTACAACCCTACAGTAACCGAGCACACCATCCTCCGACCGAACGTCGCCGTCATCGTCATCACATCACTACTCGCGATCATTACTTTTTGGAAGAAGCGAAAGTCTCAACGGATACAGCGCATGCTCGAGAATGCTAATCACCATTGATAATACATAACTATTCGAAGCCTCTCTCTAACCGATCGATAGTCGTTAGTCGTATTTAGGGACTGTATATGTTACAGCATGCAAGAGTTTACCCGCGTCACTCATCTTTCACACGACCGCCCACAAGACAAAACCAAAAGCTAGTTCCCCTGGCCATGCTGACCGCTCACCATTATATTTTAAAATAACTTAACTTTTACACTGAAGAAGATACCCGCACTATGTTTGGCTTAAACTAAAGTGTACTCTGTGTTTAAACACATTTTAAAGATCACAAACTATGTACATCTAAAAGCGATTCTAGCTACACAACTAATGTGGTACTTTTTATTAGCTGGAGTAAAGTTGCTGCTGTAAAATATTGTAAAATAATATTTCTTAATAACTACGATGTTCCCAATGTTTATTTTTTGTAATAGTGTGCATCATTATTTTTAAATCTTCGTACTACCGTACGAATAAATCGCAACTCCGTAACATTTTCAAGCAAGCAAGCTTACACTGAACTCAGGTTCTTACCATGGATTGGTCGGGACTTTATATGATAAAAACTGTCCAGAACTGTTACTCTCTCCTTCTGACGAAAGTCCAGAGACGCTGATTAACTCCAAGCGGACAACCAATGTTTCAAAGTAAGCTTGTTTGTATGAAAATGTTACGAGCTGTCGATTAAATTATCCTGCAAGTCTAGTCTCAAAAGTTCAACATAAACTGTGCATACTAAAGGATAGATTACTCCAACTAACAATCATAAATACACACGCAGTAAAAGTAAGTGTGTAAGCTGTAGCCGTGCATGCTGGCGGAAATTTAGGAACTAGGTACTACGAAAATAAAAATAACTATATTATCGATAGATGACGTCGTACACTACGGAGTAGAATAGTTTGACACACATACACATATTGTGTGGGCGACATAGGGATATTAATTTGCGAGGCAGTGTACGACGAACATGTTTATACATGATACATTTATTTTCGAAGTAGCTTAGGCTAGTAGGTAGGATTGTCCAACAGACGTACCTTTGGAATGTTTGTCGCTTCACGTAGTTGTCCCTGACGAACTCGACTATTTGCTTCTGCGTTTTGCCGCTATACCTGTCATGGAATAATTAGTTGAGCAAGTTTCAATTAAACTAGTTATTAGTAGTTCTCCATTTCTTATTTAATAAAAAGAAATATTTATTATTTATGCAAGAGGTGGTAAACTAGTGAATAAGTTAGTATATTTATGTAAACTAGAGGTCGCCAAGTAGCTGAAAGTAGACTATAATTCACAAAATAAAAAGATTCATAAAATGCTTATCATTTGCTTTTCACCAGGGCCTCGTTCCACTCCAATCCAAGTCAAGTTAAGTGAAGTGGTCCAATAATGGACAACCGATCTTCCGCGGAGTGTGTACGATGACAGCAAATTATATGCAATGAAATGTATTGACGTTGAAGTGAATATCCGCGTAATGTGGCCCTGGCCTAAGGGTATCCACATCCAGCGTTGTTGCGACACGCCGCGTTCGCAACAATACAAGCTGAGGCGAGGCTGAGGTCCTGATTCACTGTTTCTATGTGTGTGGTCAATAAATGTTCTCCCCTTCCTCTTTCTCTTTCACACACACATATTCTTGTAAACTGCAAACAGCTGTGCGAACCTGAAGGACGATCCCCGCGAGATGACCCTGGCCTTGTGGCGCGGCGGGCGCGGCACGCTGGAGCAGCGGAAGAAGCCGTGGTTCTCCACGCACTTCTTCCAGAAGTTCTTGCACTCGTTGCGGCCCTCGAAGAAGAACTCGACGACGTCCCGGTACGCACCCTGCAATGGTTTTGTGACTTTGATTACGATTGAAGTTTTGGTCGAAAAGACAGAGTAACAAAAAGCCTCCCGAACTTCTGGCATATCTTCCCGGTTGAAGGCTCTCCCAAAATCAGAACATTGATAGTTTTTGACGTCAGTTTATATCGTTATTTTGAATGATTTTTAATGAAAAAACTATATCAATCAATAAGTGACAAGACAAAATTTTACTAGAAAAAATCCACCAGCCTCAGGAAGCTCGAGTGGCTCGATATACAGGGTGGAAAGATCGAATGCCACATGGATGGCAACTACCTTAAATATTGGAAATAGCACATTCTGTGTAAAGGAGACTTTCCCTTATTTTTAAAAACAGTAAATTCTGCATTTATGGATTATTGAAAAATCGCTTGTCTTAGGCGGGACTCGAACCAGTCAAATGCGATAAAAGTAAGTCTCCATTGCGTACAATTTGCTATTTCCACTATTTAAAGTAGTTGCGGTGAACGTGACGTTGCACGTGACGGGTGAAAACAAAATTAAAAGGTAATTGTTAGTTTTCATGGCATTCCGTTATTTTGATTGTGTTTGTTATTTAGAGAAAAATTAACCTTATCAGTAACCCTTTCGATCTGCATCATAAAATACGGCATGTTATTTTTTGTCGCATTTGACTGGTTCGAGTCCCGCCTAAGACAAGCTATTTTTCAAAATTCATAAATGCAGAATTTATTGTTTTTAAAAATAAAGGATTGTGGTTTCAATTAGGGTTGTGGTTATTTTTACCAACACTTTGCCCTTAATCCATATTAGGTGACATAAAATACAGTTTATGACCTTTTATATATGTTATACAATCATTAATCACATTAAATGCTTTAAGAGCAGACTTGCTATGTGACACAATAATCAAAGTTAAAAAAAGCCATTATTATAGTCATTTAAAATCACTGAATGAAAAGATGCCACCTGTATGTGTATTACATACAAGCAAAAACAGAAAGTAACAACACACTTATTTTTATACCACCATCGTCACAAAAACACTTTTGCAGCTATTTAAATCTTGTATAAAACAGTATCAAAACACGAACACTCACGTATCCCTCGGGGTGCAGTTTGATAAGGAACTTCTTCCGCTTGAAGGAGATCTTCCTGATCTTGGCCCAGCTGAAGGTATTGATCTTGGTGAAGTGCTGGAACACCACCACGCCCATGTGCGCCACCGCCAGGTTCAGCGGCACGTTGTCGTGGTCCTTGGCCGGGTGCATCTTGATACCTGGTCACATTAGAGTGGTGTTCACACGTTTTCGTGGAAGACTACCTTTGAGCGCCACCGATGGGACATCGAAAGTGTGAAACAGATTTAAGTTTTATATAACAAAAAACAAAACCGACTTCAAAATGGAAAATAAAAAATTAAAAAATAAATTTATTTAGTACAAAGTAATTCGTATTTTGATTTGGTTAATCAGAAATGATTAAATCAGTATACAAAAAACAGCTCTAAAAAGCAAGAAATAATATTGAAATAATATTATTACTTAGCTAGATATGCATATCAATTTTAAAGAATGTCTATTGAAGTCGGGTGGTTGGTGGTCGGCTGGGGGACAATTTTGTATCATTTAAACTTTTATAGTTGTTCCAATATCTCCACTTTTTTATTGTAAAAGCCCCATAAAATAGTTTTATTTTACGATTTTTAGTGATGGGTAGACCTAACAAAGGTGCTTCTCGGATGAGGAAACGACGGCCTAGTTAGTAGGTAGTGGTATTCCTATGTAAAACTTCAATCTTAATTACGTATTATTTTTACTTTACTTGCTACCTTGAATTTCATTCAACAACACTATTCAACTTCACACAAATCAAAAATGATAAAATATTTTTTAAGAAACCTTTTTACAGTCATACTCACCATACAATTCGCATCTCCGAGCAGTTTCTAATAAATTTAAGTCCGCCTCTGCGGGACTTTGACCTCTGCAAAAGAAAAACAATCTTGAAAAACTTATTTATAAAAAAAACTTTGTTCCGAAAAGGTACTAATATAATGCTTTCAAAATAAATAAAGGTACGAACTACTGCGGCGTTTATTGTAGTAAGACGGTTTCATATAAAATGCATATATACATAACCATGTGCAGTGCATAAGCGACCTTACGCAGCTTACTTACATGTGTTTTTTGTGGTTCTCCCTGATCCGCCGCTCGGACTCCGAGTCCTGGCCGTGGAAGAACTTGTACCCACTGAGGTATGTGTGGTCCGGATAATCTTCCGGCACGAAGTCGCCGCACTCGGCTGCAGACATACAAAATGTAAAAATAAGATTATTTTGTAATGACGAACTTCTCCAATCCTCAAAGTTTACGGCATTTAAAGACGATCGAAATCAAATCAAATGAAAAAAAAATGAAATCGTATGTATAGTCTTCTGTTACCATCATCATCAGCCTCTTAATGTTCTACTGCTAGGCCCAAGCCTACATGGAGAAATCGCGCATGGGAAAATCGCACCAACTTTGGTTTGGTCAGTTTGGTTGGTTTTTAGCACTGCTATCTTACCACAACACTGCGACCAACTGCTTAACTTGCCATTCGAAGCACAGAAGCGCTTGAGACATTAATTTGGTCACTAATTTGGTGAGGAAAATTGAATTCCTAACGGGAAAGCCGCTACACCATCGAGGTCCTCATTACCATTCAAATGTTCCAATCGTTAAGCTTAAATTTTATATTTTGTTAAACAAAAGCGTTATTCTGATCTAGCCGTAAAATTAAGTGTTCTATTCCATCCCTTACTATACTACAATAGATTTGTTTTAACGGTTGAAAATAAATTGTATTATATTAGGAAAGTATATAACAAAAGATATATAACCTCAACCTTGATTACAGCACGTATTGGACGTAGCGGGACAGAAAATCCTAGCTCATTGCTTGAGCACACAAGCGACGGGCGGTCCTAAGGGAGCCGCCCGCCGGCCGCCGCGCTCAGCTATGAATGGCCCGTTAGCTATTTATGACAAGCGAGCCTGCAAGTACGGGCTTAATAAATATTACGCTTCCACTATTAATTTCATATTTCATAATAATAACTGTGAAATTATTTAAAATGAATTAAAACTTTGGCTTCAAAGACAATAAAAGCATGATATTATAATAGTTTGATTTTTAATATACTTCTAATTAATGAAAAAAATATAAGTAATACGATAAATTATTTCTACATTATCATTATCATTATTTTGACGACCTCCTTGGTCGAGTGGTCTGTACACCGGTTTTCATGGTGTCGCCATCTCTGAGGTCCCGGTCAGGTTAATTTAGAAATTATTGTTTTTCTAAATTGCCTCGGGTCTGGAAGTTTTCTATGTATAATAAGTATGTTTTTGTTTTGTTTATATAATTTTAACGCAAATTTTGTTGCGAAACAAATTACAAAAACACAAATGTTGAAAAAATTTCGTATGATTTTTCGTATGAACGTTTTCATATGATTTTATATGCTAGAACTAAGTTTACGCTATAGTGATAGTGTTAGTTTCACCATCAGCTTACGGCTATACCATCTGTATATGTGTGTACTTAAGACAGTGTGCATAAATATATTTTTTAATTGGATTTTGTGTGTGTTATTGTTCGTCTTCAAGCGACGACAAATTTACTACAACCGACAACCAAATTGGTGACCCCGACGTGATGAAAACGTAGTGAGCGGCGCGAGCTTATGAAGCGTGCATTCGCCGTAGGAACAAGGTGACGACTGGTCTGCCTGCGCAGGAGCCGGCCGCCCGGCCACCGGCCGCGAACAATAGGATAGCTTAATGAGGTGCGCGGCTCCATACCGCAAAACTACTGTACGACTATTTGGCACACAAAATGTTTAATGATAAATATATATTTATATTTGTGAGTGTACATTATGTTATTGTTTAAGATGTTTTAATATTCTATTTAAGTGCATTTATATATAATAATTAGATTATGTACTACTATAAATAAAAGTATTTATGTAAGTTTAATATTAAATGTATTTATTATATGTCTATGTATTTATACCTAGGTAATGTATTTGTTTATATAACAATGTGTGAATGTTGTATATATAAGTAGTATATATGTATATATGTATATTGTTGTAGTTTATATATTTTTGTTTGGCAAAGTGGGAGTAGCCCACATCACTCCCCCCCAGAGGCCTAGTCAAGGACGATAATAATCTGGGAAACGAACTTGTCTACCAGCGCGTGTAGTTTTTTGTAATTTTACAGGTGTATGAGGGGCCTGTGGTGGTAAGGTGGGTACTTTATCTACTAACGTAGGATGCGGAGAAATAAAATTATCTGTCGAATTGTCATCAGCCAGTGTGAATGCAGGTTTTAGGCGATCAATAGTGACTGTGACTTCCTTTCCTTTGCGAAGGATTTTAAAGTTTTTATCTCCCCGTGTTAAAACTTTGTATGGACCGGTATATGCAGGTTGGAATGGAGCACGCGAGGTGTCATCACGTAGGAAGGTAGTAGTAGTAGGATGGTGCGCCACAATGAGGAAGGACAAAGGAAAGATCTTCCTCCGAGCTGGGTGGTATAGCTCGGGGACTCGGGTTCACCACTGTAGGATGCCTGTGGTAGGATGGTGCGCCACAATGAGGAAAGATAAAGGGAAGATCTTCCTCCGAGCTGGGTGGTATAGCTCGGGGACCGAGGTCCGACGGATGTTAGTTGGAGGTGCTATATATAGCGAAGGAGATATTGAAACTTCGCTATCGCGATGCTGGCTTCTCATACTATTTATCGTCTTAGTATGGTGACGTCGTTGGTATGCGTTTGTGGCGCCATCTGTTGACACGGTTGAGGTGTTTTGCTTCGTGACGATTAATGTGCGGCGTATGCGGTAGGTGACGCCGCCACATATTTTAAGAACTTTTTGATATAGTTAGCAGCTGTATTGAATTATCATTTAACTGGTCAATGCTGAAATTACGAATTCCGTTACCTAATTCTCCATCACCAATTATATATGTACATATATAATTGGTGATCACTATGACTTCAATTAATACAGTACACTCATGCAAGATATACACGAAAACGAATGACCTTTTTTTGTATTATATCTTCACTGTATAGTTTTATACTCCACTCACCTTGCACTATGTAGCTGGCCATGAGCGCGGCAGTGTTCTCGTTGCACTGTATGCAGCCGTGCGCGAGGTCGCGCTTCACCTGCAGACAGAACAGGTAGCGCGTGAACTCCTCCTCTAGCCGCGCGGGGTCCGGAGTGTAGAACTTCACGCAGAACCGCAGCGCCGGCTCCAGCATCGACAGGCCTAGCTGCCGGCACATCGGCTTCTCCACGTCCAGCCAGTACTGTAAGCAAAGGTTGCTATGGAAATCATCACTAGCTTTGGTATTTATGCCCTCACTGCTAGGGCCTCGAACCTCCCTTATTGATGGAAACACCGCAGAGAGAACGGGACAGAAACCACCACGCGGGCACAGTGCGGATTGGTATTTTACACTGTTTTTAACGACTGCTAATGCAGCTGGGCCCAACAGCTTTACATGCCTTCGGAAACGAAGCTATGATATTTTTTTATTTAAACTAAGACTTCGGCGACGATTTTTAATCTCAACGATGATTAAAAATAAATAAATAAATAAAACCATTTTAAAATATTAATACAATTTGTTTGTTGCTGTCCTAAATATTCACCAACGATTTCAAATACGAATGGGAGAGAGCCCTCGTAATTGATATTATAGTGTAGGAAAAAATAACATCGGTTCAAAACTCGCTCCCCTGGACAACAAACATCTCACCTGATGAAATGTGATGATATGTTCGATACGGAAGCGCACTTACGGCTCTTAACTTAACATGGCTAGTTTATAGGCTATCTTCTTCTTGCTGCTGGAATAGTTTTATTTGAAAAATCATCAGAAATCATTGTGATTCATCTATTTGTACTTTAAAAAATTAATGCTTCACCTAAATTACACAATAAAATAAATTGGTCTATAAAGTGAGTTAGGAAATTAGGGACATGATCCATCATGTTTAGATGGATGAATAACAGTGTTGTGATAGCTAGCCCCAAGCTCTATAAGGTCAAGTTGGTAAGTCACAAAGCATCTTCGTGCAACTTATTTAGACAACAGCCGCAACGCAGACTCACCCGGGTGCTGTTGGCGTCCTGGTACTCGAGGCCGAAGTAGTCTGCCTCCAGCAGGTGCAGCTGCCGGCACACCTGGTCGAACAGCACCCGCCCCACCGCCTTTGACTGTAACAATCAATATCATCGTTTGTTTATTGCATACATCAATCAATGGAACACACATTTTTCTGAATTCAAATGAAATTAATCTTTACATATAAAAATCTTCTGTACGTTATTGTGTGTATGTTATTGAACTCCTTCTAAACGGTTGGACCGATTTGGACGAAATTTTCTGTGTGTGTTCAAGTGGATTCGAGAATGGTTTAGATTTACAATTGGACCCGGTAGTTGGCGCTACTATAGGGATCCATCATGGAATACGGGTGTTCTTAAGCGGACGAATGATTTGTTTGTTTTGTTGTCATGGAAACTGTCAAAGCGGTACGAAGTCCGCCGGTCAGCTAGTTACCTGTAAAATTCTAAATCATAGTTCTAGGTTCCCACATGTACCTGTTACCGGGATAAAAAGTATTCTATATCCTGTCCTATATCCTAGTCCGGGTCATGATCTGTCTATGTGCAAAGTTTCATCCAAATCCGTTAAGCCATTTTCACGTGATGCGCGGTCAAATAAACAGACAAACAAAAATTCTAAAAACTTGTTCTGTTATGGATTTTAAGTATCCCCAGCCAACTTTTTGTCAAATATCTTCCATGCTTTTCGACCCTCTTTAGCTTTATTATATGTATAGAAGATGGTCGCCGGTATAATTTATCCTTTTTTTCTTGTCCTCAGGCGGCCTTTTCAGCGTCACCGAACTGTTTTGGGGGCGATGAGAAACTTACAAGCCGTGTGATCGAAACAACGTAAGAGGGTTTCTGGAGGGACTGGCATCATGGCATTTTCACTCACCCTTTCTACATGACCAGACCATCTAAGCATCCTTTTCTCACTATAATTTCTTCCAAACCACATTTACACTCATAATCATGGTCTCTCTCTATGTGATTATTATTTATTTTTAAAAATGTTTAGAGTCTTTAAAGTGCCAACAAAATTGTATAACACAACTACAAAACAGTAGGTACCGCAACAAGAAAGTTCGAAATATTATCTTTCTCTTTGCAGGGCTTTCCCATGAAAGCTAAAAGTCACAGTAATTTCCTCGACTCGGAAATATCTATCGGAACAAACGTAGCAGTTAGAAACAACAGCGCAATACAAACAAATAGGTGTCCGAAGCTATTATATGAGGATTGCGAAGATCGTGAGCGGGAACAATGGGAATCTCGATGCAGTGCTACACTCGCATTCCGATCTGTCTATTGTACTGTTTTGTAATGCACTTGGATGAGTCTATTTTGTGCGATAGAGGTTTTATTACCGCCATTATTAAACATATAGGCAGTTGCGACATTAGGCATGACGACAGTATCAAAAAATCGATTTAATGATTTTACACGGTTCAAAGACACGCTAATTATTGATATTAATATGGTAATTTATTTTCACCGCTGTAGTAAATAGCGTTATGGATGATGTTTAGAAGTACTGATACATATACTGGATACATTGCACTCCATTAAATAAAAATTACATTAAAATGAGCATACTAATGCACAAACTCCATTAACGGAGCGTTTACGCGTAAACGAATGACGTAATAAAACAGAAAGAGAATCAGGGCTCCCACACATAAACACGACACGAACGTGTCGCGTCGTCGTGTCACGATGCGGAGTCTGTAGGCTTAGTCAAAGTAACATTAAGAAAACGATAGCGAAGTTATTATTATTATTTTCTTGTGAAATGGCTTCTGTAGGGTTTTTCCAACAAAGCCGCGCTAAATCACGTGGTCAATCTTACGTCAATCCCATACATTTTATTCTTTTCGAACTTCACTATCGTTTTCTTAATGTTACTGTCTAGTATTTGACAGGATAAGGTTTATACTAGCCTGGCGCAACGCTTATTTTTGCGGTGCGACGTCGTATCGTGTTTATGTGTTTCGGCCTTTAGGCACCCCAATTTCTGATTGGGACATTAAAAAACGATAGTAAGCAACACTAGTGTTATCGAAATAAACGATTTGAATATTTTGTATAGAGCAACATTCTATAACTAATTTGTCTTAGTGTGAGATTACAAAGGAATTTTCATATTATGTCGCGGAGAAATCTGCCTCGCGTCCATAGTCAATCACGATCGATCACAAATAATCAATTTTATGTTTAAGTTTAATGCACAATATTATGTATAATGAGTAGTGTCTTCAGAATAACTTATATGAGGAAGAATTGTAATAATTATTAAATTGAATGAATTTAATAATATGAATGTTTGAAACCACTTTAAAATATTTTGGCATAGTCAGAAAGACGAAAAAGTGAACACTATAGGCTTTATCACAAAACGATGGCTAAAGTTAGGACAATGCTTAAAAAAGAAGCTGTCACTTTTTAGCTTATATTTTTAGACAGAGACACAATATTTTAAACACGTATTTAGGCATTGTTTAACTTTAAACACTGTTTTGTAGTACAAGGGTATAAATCTACCACAGGCAGACGAAATTACTGTAAGAATCAAGTTTTATCAACGACTAAATTATATTGTAGTAAGACCGCCGAGTACCGTGATTTAACAAAGTAAAAGTAGACAATTTTTAAATTAACAATACGTCTCTTAGACTAGACAAAGACACTAGACTAAGATCGCAATTTGAGCGATGCATTGTCCGCATGTCTAGCTGAATAGGCCAGCCCGCAATGCCGCCGGAGCGAACGGCATACAAAGAGCAGTTTAATCTCAATTCGCAGACCGGCGGGCGGCGTAACACCGACCTTGCCCCATGAGAATCGGTGCATCGTATCAACGGCAGGCCTGGCTCACTTCGCGCGGTACGTCCGTTATTTACCTACAGCGAAGTGCCCGGTCCACCGTACTCGAATCAGTCGAGTCACGCGCGCACACGTCCGTCGGGTCGATCGCATTGTAATAGCCCAGTGCCTACTTATTCTATTGCGTTCGCTAATTTTTTTATTACCTAATTATTCTTTTTATTACAACACATAAAAATTTACCGATGAGAAGTGGAAACAATTGTCAACCATTAAACTAATTGAAATCGATGAGACTTTGGTTTTGTGCTATTATTTGTTTACATTTCTAACTTACATTTTTGATGGATCGGACTAATTGCATATAATATGACCTACTGAATAGGTGATCCGATAATCGATGAAAAATATCGGTAGTATGCGGGAGCCATTAGCCGCGAAAGCGTAACAGCCGGAAACCAAATCACGGCTAGCTCTTTTATAAGTACCTATACAACAATATTCAGGGAAATATAAAATTGTTCCCAAAGTGCAGCGAGTAACTTTAGAATTAGCTTGCGCAAATCCAAATAATTTACCAAAATGATTTTTGGGTGGCGATGGCGGCTCTCGGACTAGGTTGAGGCCGTTTCGTGTTAGCGTTGTAGGTAGGTCATACCAGATTTGATACGTATGTAACTAAACACCTAATACTTAAATATGTTCAGTTTAGTATAAATATAATAGTATGCTTAATCGTCCTATGATAAAATAGATATGAAGACATTGTATTGAAATAAGTACTTTTTCATTTTATACTAAGTAGGTAAGTATATTTGAAATGTATTTTTTTACAAAGAAAGAATATCAGTAATACCTACCTACATAGGTACATACTTAATTACAAATAAGTAGATTAATTATTCTTCAATAGACAGCAACCCTAACAGCGTAAGAACAGATAAGATGCACGCGATAGAAAGAGACAAAACTTGCAAGTACCTACGTAGTGCTGTGCGAGCTGAATTCCACTGTATCGCGTCGTAGCAAGACTCGCATTTATTTCAATCTTCTTGCGGAGTGATTCTTCTGTACACTGGTACTATTAATTATTCTGTATCAACGGCCCGTGGACGACCTACCACTAAAATGGAATCAAGTACAATTTGGTACTTTGTGCCGATAGGTGCACAGCTCATATCAATATTTTATATTCTATCTGTATCATTCTTGACATTGAAATAACATGACTCTATGTTGACTATTTTAATCAGCACATTATAACTTAAGTTAAAATGGTCAATACGATACAATACCGAATACCTATCAGGTACATAAGAATGCATCTCTTTTATGATAGAGTCTGTGAAAGACAGCTGTGACATTAAGCCAAACTTTAAAATTTTACTGCCGTACTCAGAGACGTCAATTAAGTTTTAATGACAATTAAATGTCTTTCCTCCATTGTGCTGTCTGTGATGTCCCTAACACTAAATGTTACTTGTTTTGTTTTAGATACCGCCCACATCAAGCTCCTCCAAAACAAACGAAAATTTTTATACTGAACATTCTCCGAACGTAGTGACCAATATAAAACGGTTGTTGGCAAAATACATCTCAAGTAAAGGAGATGTGAAAGCCATATATAAAATTAAAAAAAAAAAAATGTCTCTCCTTCTCTATTTAGCACTTTACATAAGAAAGTGACAGCAAGAGACTGACGTCTCTGAGTTAGAGAATTAAACCAACCGGAGAAGCCACTCGTCCTAATTTCTATGCAAAAAAGTCTGCGGGGGACGAAGAAACGCACAAAAATAGAGTTCACACAGATGCATTTTTCAATGACGTCGCTACGCACGCAAACGACAAAATTATTAAACTCAAGCGTAAACTAGACGCACACTAATAAATTTACGGGTCTCCTACGTAGTTTCGAATGACGCTGTTGCGACACACGCTTTTGCAATTTTTTTTCCACTGCCTCATAGTCTCGAAAGCTCGAAGTCAATAACTCGAATGATGTAGTTGCGAACGACGCTGTTTCGAAAAACATTTTCACTGTCTCATACGCTCGAATGCTTGTGTCTTCGATTTATTAGTCATAATGTGTATAAAAAATATTCAAGTAGTAAATAAAAAACAAACATATTATTATTTAGTGTCAAATTGCCATATTATTAGGATCTAATTAAAAACGTTTTTTGTTGTATTGTTGTTGCATCGGTACATCATACATACTTACCTATTCGTGTGTCTCGCGACATAGATTTATAGGTATTATATATAATTCTGCAGTTTCGCTTCCCGTTCCTACATCTTTAAAAGTTACGCAAAGTTGCAACTTCACGTTTTAGTGGCAACTCTTTTTGATTGAAAATATGTTTTCAGTTTTTTGCAAAGGAGAATGCCCATCGTAGTATGGGCATTAGTATCAAATAATTAAATAATTGCTGGCTGTTAAATAATTTGCCTTAACTTCTCCGACGAGAAATCCCCATATTATTTAGTAATTAAATTCACTTCCATTTAATTTGTTTTTTTTTTTGACATTTTGAGTTGTCGTTGTCTCCTCGGTGTTGCCATTTTGTGTTTGTGTCTGTGTGCCAACTAGTTTTATATAAATGATACGACCGGCGGTCATATACTTTTGGCAGAGGGCAACGCCTGTCAGTGGCGTCTCCGGTTGGTTTAATGCTCTAAGTTTAAAATAAATTATTTTGATATGATCGGTTCTAAATTAAAACACATTATATTAATCAAACAACAAATTGTTTCATCTCTGTCATAAATTACTTCCCATAAACAATCAATGTCAAGCATAATTCACAATATGTTAGGACTAACCAAAACGATTGGTCATCTACCTAATTGATGAACGTGGGTTGAATATATAGAGCGGACCGATTACGCTCGCCCGCCTAGCCTATTTAGGTAATCTTTAAGCGGGCCAAAGTGAAATTGGCTTGGATGCTTCCGATTAATAACATCGAATGATGTAATACGGATATAAATCTATCATAAAAGATAGAGCATATTTATAACAGCATTGCATACTAATCGTGTCGTTATATTCAAGCGAAACTCCGACTTTAGGAAATGTAGACGATCTAAGAGTTTCCATTTAAAACATATATTACTGAGCGCGTTTTCACGTGTAGGACCAACTTCGACTAAGATTGATGACGTACAAATCACCTAGTCATCAATAGCATCGTCAATAACTTTTATAATATGTTTTTCATATCTTTTTGGAGGCAGCTAGGTACTTATTTCTATATATATACTCGTAATAACAATAAAAATGAAAACCTAAAATATCGCAGTAAAAGAAAACACCATAAAATAATGCATTTTAACCGCTTCTGTGGTGTTGAGGTACAGTGGTAAGACTATACCAGGACAACTTTGAGGTTCAATGCTTTGTTTGATTGGTGACAGCATGGCTTGTTGGTATGTCTGGCTAGCTACCTCCATCTTTTCCCGACCCGATCCGAACCCTTCGGAGAATCTAGTAGGGCACGGGGACACGCCTTAGTGCGTGATACCGTTCCCTCTAGAAAACCTCCGAAGGTGATTCGTTTCACACGGCTTGAGGAACCCTTTAAGTTTCTCGCCGCCCCCAAAAAAGCCCGGTGAAGATAAAAATGCCGTCTGAGGCAATCAGCAATCTCTCCAAAAAAATCGCATGGCATAGAAGTAGCGCCTTCTGACGGAAGAGAGGAGAGTTAATTTACGTTATACGTATTTTTAATTTCGTTAACCTAATCAAATGGTAATTAAAACTTGCACTAGGTGTAGGTACTCTCATTTACAGTTCTAATAAGGTATCTCAAGTATTGTTCCCTATTGATATTAAACAAGCTTAGGAGTCTCCGAGGAACGAAGCTCGAAGACTTATGGCTTTTCCCGAATCCGGTCATACATTTCAATGAAAGAGGCTTATAAGACGTGGGCGAGCGTATTTAAACACGAGGGTATTGTTGAAAACTTTTTTGAAGATAATGTAAGAAATTCTAACGAGTTTGTCACAAAGGTATCTCCGATTATAAGATAACACTGTGAAAGTCACTAAGGAAAGTTAATAAACTTGGTATAAAATATTACCAATGGGTAATTTATGTTGAAAAAATATTAATATTACAGAAGCGTGTCTCTGGTGTTCTTGATCTCGCTACGTAATTGAAACAAAACCTATGGGCAATGGCCGATAAAAATACACGACAAGGGAGATACGACCTCCAGTCAGTTCCCCTTCGGGTTGTTTTGCGTTTGATTCATTACTACCGGACACAATAGATCTGTTGCTATACCTACGAAACGTATACCATTTGTTTTGCAATGATACACCGTCACAATTGATACTTAAAAAAATATATGTAACAAATTGAGGCATTTGACGATCGATACAAGATTTAACAAACATGCAATTCATGCTAACTAATGGGCCCTACGGATTAGCAGTGCTATCAAATAGATTATTTACTAAGCATACGAACATTTTTTTTAAACTGGTAACATCATTTTCCGCATAGTTTTCTTTATTTTTCGGTGTTAACCAAGCCAGCTAGGTACTGTACAAAGTCCAGAAATTTGAATTATGGAAGGCAAACGACGCGACGCCCACTGCCATGCCGGGTGCATACCGCTGACAAATTCTCCACAATCCGGGTGAAGAGCCAAGAGCTTACCCCTTTGCCCCTTTGTGTATGTCAGAGCTTTCCGAAATCCCGAGCGGGGTTATCGGTCGTGCTTTCGTACAGATAAGCATGCGGTGTGCACTGGCCGTTATCGCTGGCGCACGGCCAGCCTCTGTCAGGGAAATGCCTCATCCGGCCAGTTTTGATTGCCTCAACGATGCCATTGTTATGTAGCCGGCTTCTTTACGCTCAATTTTCTGCGACAATAAAAGGCCTGCCTTGTGTTAATTCCAAAGGTTTGCGTGTTCAACTTGTATTGTTATTTTAGTATCTTGAAAGTTACGTCTAGAATGCTCTTTTGAAGTATGTCCTTGCGTATCTTTATTACATCTGAGACACAGTTTTAACGTTTAACGAGCAAACAATTGTGGTTCATCTTTCCTCCCACTTTAATTCTTCAATACCTTATCTATAAACACATGTCATTCGTCGTTATACATAGAATTAACTTAACAATTAATTTAAAATGAACTTGCTGCAATATCAGAATGAACATTCAGTTAGAGCGTCATGAGGTGAGCGAGCACCCTTGACGTCACCTCGAGACCAACCCCATAAATAGATGGAAGTAAAAATACATCGGCGCCCTAATTGTTTACTTAAAGATGGGCGGTTCAAGCAGACAGCCAGGACTTAGCCACAAAACTAATGAAACAGAATGGTTTACTTACAATGTAAATTAGTCGTCTTCAGCAAACGAGATTATCTCTAGAGATAAAAAAAGGTAAGACAATATAAAGTAAACTGATGATGTTAGCGCACATATTTTCGTAGATTATATTGACAAATGATTATTATGACATCATGGTATCTTCTGCACATATCCCCTCGTGTCTCCTGTTTCCTGAATCGTGGAAAGAATTTGTGTTTTTGCTCTTTACTGTCTTTTGCGAGTAAAATAAATACTTTATAATCAATTGAGGTCTGGTGAAAGTCGCGGGAAGCGTCTGGATGCGAGAAGCACAAAACCGGTCGTTGTGGAGATCCTTGGGGGAGGCCTTTGTCCAGCAGTAGACGTCTTTAGGCTGAGATGGTGATGATGATGATGATGAGGTCACTAACCAAAGTAATTAATCTTTACTTTAGCTTATTATTTATATTCAAACCCATACGCATAAGTACACAAAAGTCAGTTGTAATATTTTAATAATTTACTTTTTATTTTTAAATTTATAGTTAAGGGAATAACTAGTATTTTAATTTATTCTATAAACCTCAAGTAACTATAATAAATATAAATATGTGTTAGACTACAGCAGTTAATATTTCATAAATTTTATTAAGATTAGTACAATCGTAATACGTGATTTCTTTAATGTCAATATTGTGTAATAAATTGGAAAAAGACAACTCTAAGACAAGACTGTCAATAGTTTTCAGTATAGATAGCGGCAAAAGTAGCTTATCACTTTGGCACCATATGTCATAATAACCTTACAAGTTGACTAGCGTCTGTTTAATTCCTAAGTTGCTTTGACATAGTACTAAAGTGTTCAGCGACTTTCGTAGCCGACTGTACAAAAGCAACAAGGAGGACGCGACGGCTTAGAATAACATAGTTACATCGTACCGTTGATAATCTAGCTAGATAGAATACAGATTTCTAGGCCATTGTGAATCCTGACACATAAACTCAACAAAGAGAGGTCAGTAGGAGCAAGTAAACAATCCCGAAATGTTCGGGATAACATTCCCGAGGGGTGGCAGGTAAAATAATATGTGCCAAGTGAAATATAAGCGGACTACATTTGATTTTATTATCTTTGCGGAGCTTACAGCATATCCCAATCCATACCATGGGCTAGACGTGACATTTAACATATTTTCTTACACAATTTAATTTAATCGGAGAAGCATTCATATTAAGTTACCTGTTTATTGCCTATTTATCCTCAGTCAAAGAGGTTCTTAACTTGTTGTTGTTCATCGAAGAGATCTTAATGGCTATCTGTACTAAGCTTACATATAAAGTATTTGAAAGATCTAATCTAGACCCGGCGGACATAAGCACTTACGTCAATTTTTGCTCAAAAATGTATAAAGACACAATACGCGTATTTTGGTTCAATGCGCCGACTGGAACAAACACGTAAGTCACTGCGGCCCATTACGTCTCTAACTCACGACTGTTTTAAATAACTTATGTTTAATCGACTCATTTCATCTTCGACAAAAACCACTTATGTCTGACTTAAGTGACGTTTTTAAACGACTTTGTCTTAAGTTCTTATTCTTTCCGGGTCTATAGAACTGTGAATACAAAATAACAATCTATATAAATAAAAATTAAAAAATTAACTAAAATAGGTAGGTATACTAACTAATAACGTCCTAACTAAGGGATGTCGCCTCATGAACAAACTTGTAATTACTGCCGCCGAAAGAAGCAATTAGTGACTCGCAAAATTTCACAAACCCAAGACTGCGGGACTATTACGCGTGATAAATGAGCTGTTCAAATAACGACACTAAATACGGTCAGTGTCCCATCCTAGCTAGCGATGTGACCGGTTGTTGTCCGAACAAAATTACCTACCTACCTATTTGTTTTTTAAAGTTAATATTATAAGGTTGTACACAAGTACAACCTTATAATTTATGTACAAACAATATGTATTATTTGTACATAAATTGTAGCGATGTCTTGGTTTCAATGATGGAGGCCTTTGCCCAGCAGTGGGATAGTTTATAGACTACTTACTTCACTTTTTATTTTACTATATAGCAGATACGACCTTGAAAGGTTCATGAAAGAATGGCATAATGTTGCAGGGGTCCGGAAGGTGTGGAAAAAGTGTGGAGAAACCTTTGCCCAGGAGTGGGACAGTTATGGCTGATATAAAATGATAGTAGATAGTACTATAATAGATATAAAATAAAATTACTTAATAGAAATAAAATTAAGTGTTTTTTTTTTTATATATTTTAGCGTTTTATTAACGCTTAAATATACTTAAGTAAAATTTAAACACTGAAAAAAGACGACAACCTCAGGCGGGAATCGAACCACGCACCTTCCGCACGCAATGTTGACTAAAAAACATAAGCATCAAGCACTGAAAAATTTCGACGGGTGAAAGCCAGACCTCGGTAGCCAAGTGGTTAAGGCAGCCGCCCGGAATGCGGAAGGTGCGTGGTTCGATTCCCGCCTGAGGTTGTCGTCTTTTTTCAGTGTTTAAATTTTACTTAAGAAATAAAATTGATTAATTACATTACTTGAGTCCTAAATTTTCATTCACAAACATTTAGCATTGGATACAGGCTTCTTTACTCCGTACCCGTGAGTCCGATCCGAAGCGATTACACAGGCCTTATTTCGACATCATGAACGAAACGAACAAATGAGTTTTTTATTTTATTTTATCTACTATCTAACCGCCTCTGTGGTCTTGTGGCTAAGACCACCGGTTTAGACCCAGAGGTCCCGGGTTTGATTCCCATATAAACTTTTTCTATTCCCATACAAACCACTCTCTACTGGACCGATTTAAAAAAATATTTCACCATTATAATGTTACATGAGCGCTGAGTAACATAGGTTATATAAAAAAATATGTCCACCCGCGCGAAGCCGAGACGGGCCGTTAGTTTCTTATAATATTATAAAATTTTTGTTAGTATGTATGGGGTAGCTCTGGAAATACTGTTTTTTTAGTGGGTGGAAGTTATTGGCACTTGCTTCTTACTTCAATACCAACTCCGCGTGCTATGCATATAAGCGGCGGCACATTTTAGACTGTAACTTAGTACAGTGGAGTTCAGTGGAATAAAATGTGTGTACAATTTTTCGCTTAAATACTTATATTCAGCGCGGACCTTTGGTAGGCGAGTAGAGCAGTCGACGTAGGCGCCCGAAGCCAAATGTCAAATGCGAAAACAATTTACAGCAAGAAAATTAAATTTTGATAACGCCTTTTGAAATGAATGAGTGATATCATGCTTTATTTTAATTTTCGTTCTACCCTGATCTAGCACAACGCTTATAACACAATCGGTACGGCAACCGGGCGGCAAATATCAAGTACCAAGCCAAATTAACATAGGGGTGAGTTTGCTGACTCACATGAGCCGGATAAAAGCTGAACTTTAAGTAGTAGTGAAACATCGGGAAACTTTGTTTTTTAATAATAAAGCTGGAATATGCCGACCGCCCGCCGTGTATTCCTACAGCACGCATATATCACTACATTGTATACACAATACAGCGTTTGGAATGAGGCATGATAAACCTATAATAAGACCAACTTAAACTAGGTAAAAAAACACAATGTTGAAAAAATTTCCACGAGCAGGATTTGAACCTGCACCCTTCTGACATACCGGGTCAGGTGCTCTTCCAATTGAGCTATCGTGGCTCTAACCAGCCCGCCGAAATTATTCAACACTATTTACTTTTTTACTTTAAAAGCGTTATGCGTTAAAATTATATAAACAAATTAAAAACATTTTTTAAACTAGGTACTTTTATTTTGTTCCCGTAGTAACAATGTTTTTCTTTTTGGTAGAGGCGGTAGAGGCGGAGGTTTTTTTCAATATACCTGTATACATAGTCAAGCAAATGCTGATCTTCCGCTCTGCATTTGCCGGTCAAGCATGCTTTGCATTTGATTGTACGTAACTGCTATAACGAGTGCCATCCTACGACCAACAACTGGGACCGAACGGTTTAAGCTGATTCCTCAAACACGGAGGAACCCGAGATATTTTAATTTGGGCACATATCCGGCGACTCGACAATGCAAAATTAAGTTGCTGAAATTGCAACTAAAATCGCAACCTAAACCCGCAAACCGCTGCACGTACGAGCCAAACTTAGTTTATCGGTTAGTACAGGTACTTAACGTTATTTCGAGACAAAGGGTCGAATTAACTATGCGACCGCGACACACTCCTCCACAAGATCGTAAAATATAAAGCAACATCAATGCAATGCAAGCGTGTCATTGTTATTACCTCGGCAGACACTGCTTCATAGCAACTGTATTAAATAATACAGTGCCATATAGATAAATAATGTAACGTGACGCGGGACTTATTTGAAAAATCATATTAGCTGTTTTGTAAAATAAAGTTTTAACTATATTTTCCCTTATAATAACTTTTAACAAATTCGCTTCATTCAATTTGAACCGATCTGATTGATCCGATATGATTCGATCATTCATTAACTATAAACAGATGAGATGTCTCATCTTAATTATCTAGAGCGCTACTCCCAACAGAGCCAGCTTTACAGTCAGTTATTATGCAGACCATGTTCCGTCGCTTTTACATACATCGACCAGTAAAGCAGACCTCACCATAAGATGGGACTATTAAATGCTGTGGAGAGATTTGCTGTTGCTCTTTGGGACATACCTGTATCTGGAACATGGAGATGGTGTCGTCCAACATCTGCACACGCACGGCGAGCATCTTGCCGCCCTTCTTGGGCGTGGCTGGGGGCGTGCGCGACCTGTCGCCAGCGCCGTCCACCCCCGCGGGCGTGCTGGCTGAATGATGCATTCGGCCTGTGAAGAAAATACAAGATTTACTTTTGATTTAAGAGGAACTTGATGGCGCTGTGGTTAACGCGCCCGGCCTGCGAGTACTGAGCAACTTTCGCAAAAGCCGGTCATCGAATGGGTGACCAAAAATTTATCATCTCGAGCTCTGCCATGCTTCGAAAGGCACTTAAAGCCGTTGATCTCGGCTGCATTAGCAGTCGCTAAAAACCACCACTCCACACTGGACCCGCATGGTAATTTATGGCCCGTTATCCCTATCCATCCATAGGGCAGGCTCATGCCCCAGCAGTGGAGACATATAATGAGTTGGTGATGATGACGATGATGACTTTTGATTTAAAGAGTGTTCTCAAAAGCACCATTAAGAACCATTTCTGTGGTCAAATGGTTAAGTCTACTGGTCTCAGAATTACGTCCCGGGTTCAATTCCCAGTAATGTTTGTATTCGATTTGCTTGTGGTTTGTTTAACTAATACCTTCTCATTTAAATATGTCGCCATAACATCGGTCAATGACATTGCTATGTTCCAATAGCCTTATCATTAGTTTAGGTGATCTACTACAAGTACCAGTAAAAAATAAATTAAAAAAAACCTTATGTTTACTTATTTCTTTCTACTGAAGTAAAAGCCTTATGCGTCTGGTACTAGGCAATCACCGGAGTAAACCTTAGCAGCAGCCTGCCAGAGAGAGCATGCCCACGGAAGTTTGGGCATGCTCCAGACGGAGGCTAGTGATACCTAAGGATTCTCCATCCTTCACCTCATTGTGGGAAATTGAGGTGGGCATATTGCCTCCTCTTTCTCCCACCATCTTGTTCACGTGGACGTTCTCCTCGTGGACCCTCTACATGGCCTCTTTCAGTGAAATAACAGATTGACTGAAGAAGGCTACAAAAAACCTACACTTGCATAGGAATTGGTCTATCAGTTTGATTAGATATTTTAGTGTTACAATATCCCTTAAGTTTATTTTTTAGTTTGTGTTGCTTGAATGAAAGTGTTGGTAGGGGTAGACCTAGGCGGACGTTTCGAGATCAAATCAGGGATGTCTTGAAAAAAGGCCAGGTCAAGAGTACCCTAAACCAAAGAGGGAAGGGAATAATGAAAGTGGACGAAGCAAAACAAGAATGTAAGGATCGTAGCAAGTGCAAAGAAGTGGTCTTTGCCTACCCCTACGGAAAAGAGGCGTGATTATATGTATGTATGTATGTTGCTTACAAAACAAACCTCAACATAAGGTGACATATTTAGCAGGCCAAGATAAGATAGTTAATTGAGATTTTGTATTAAGTATATTTCCACTAGAGATGCGCCGATATTCGGTAATTATTCGGTATTCGGTATGTTCAGTGTATTTTTCCATGTTCGTATTCGGCCGAATATTCGGTTCAATTGCCGAATAATTACCGAATATAAAAGCTGTACAATTTTAAGACCTAAGGCTTGTAAAAAGACTATTATAAGTACAATAGTTTATTCATTCATTATTATCAATGAATCAATAAAAAAATCTTACTTTTTTATTTTTAAGTGCTAATTACTGCACTGAAGCTGAATTAAATATTTATAAAATACAGTGAAAAAATTAAACGCCCACCCGACCCAGTCAGGAATTTAACCTGGGTCTTCTGTAATCCGGGCGGCTGCACTGACTGCTATGCTACCGGGAAGGCTGACGTAAGCGCTGCATTTTGTCACTGCTTTTTAATGTTTTTAGAGTGCTTTTTGAGAGAGTGCATTGAGCGCCATCTATCCAACGGTTGTTGCAACCGATGGCCATGCAGATTCATCTTTGCAAATGAAATACCACAAATTTGATAACACCACGCTATAGTAAATTTTTACTTTTTATTTTCAAGTGCTAATTACTGCACTGAAGCTAAATTAAATATTTATACAATTTTATAAAATACAGTGAAAAAATGAAACGCCCACCCAACCCAGCCAGTAATCGAACCTGGGTCTTCCGCAATCCGGGGCGGCTGCACTGACCGCTATGCTACCGGGAAGGCTGACATAAGCGCTAATTTTGTCAGTGCTTTTTAATGTTTTTAGAGTGCTTTTTAGAAGCATTGAGCGCCATATAAAATTGTATAAATATTTTATTTAGCTTCAGTGCAGCAATTAGCACTTGAAAATAAAAAGTAAAAAAATCGGTTGTCTGTAAAGTCGGTTTACTGACAATAGTTGAACGTGACAACGTTATATCACTGAACATATATTTAATATCGAAATAATCTTTACCTTTATCGCCACAATTATCGTTGCTATAAACAATTGACACCACATTCACTTTTCACTGCACGAAAACATGTAAATGTATTATTGTATAGCATCTGTCCACGCGGACGCATCGCTCACTCAAGTAGGAGAGAGACAGATGTCGAACGCTACCGAACGCGGAGGCCGATTGTTCCTCTTTGTCGCTCGTTCCGCGCTCTCGCTTGCACTTCAAGCCTTAAATGGAACACCTCAGAGCGAGGTAACGCCGCATGAGTCATGTTTTTTCGTGCGTGCAGCCGGCTCCATCGAATTATAAGACGTTGTCACGTCAAAAATATATAAAATTAACTTCCTTTTTGCCTTGGTGGCCAAGTGGCAAAACACTTGGCCTGATACCCAAAGGTTACGAGTTCAATTCCCAGGACAGGCAAGTGTGTTTCTGCTTTTCTATGCATATAGCCCAGGTTTGGGATCCCCAAGCCATTGGCATGCTTGGTGATTAAGCCATTACTAATAAATTGCAGTGATAACTTGATTTCAATTTTTTTTTCCAGCAGTGGGACAATCACAGTCTACTAGCTTGGCTTTTTTTTTTAAGTTAACCTAGTTGGTCTCACTGCTGGCTAGGCAAAGGTCAACATACATAATGTAGTAAGTAAAACTAACTCACCAGGTAAGGAGTGATATCCTATTGTGGACAGGTGTCCAGTGGAATTACAGCTACCTGGCGGAAGTTCCGAGTCCATCATGCTGCTGTCTCTTCAAAGTGTTCCAATTCGAAACTGCCAAATATCACCACTGTGCTCATTGTTTCAACTATGTTAGGCATTTATTGCTTATGATCCTTTTCTCACTTCTTTAACATCTGAGGGCAAATATACTACTGTTTATTTAAGATAAGAGAATATTTGGATTATTTTTGGTTACATTTATTCACTTCATCTGAACCAACTTTTACTTGTTTTTGTAGTAATAAATGTTTTTTTTTATTGTGTGAAATAAGTTTTTTTGAGTATAGTTTATTTTAATGCACCTATGCTTCAATTAAGACTCCTTTTTAAAAAACCTAACAAAACAAAAAGCTAAATGAAATATTAATATTAATATAATTTTATCATTATTGACAGTTAAGCACCACAACTAAAAGCTTTCTACCAGTTATTGAGTTAAATTAAACACATTGTTTTAGAAAAACATAATTTGTTTGTTGTAATTTAAGTCTAATTTAAAGTCATGAATCAATTAGTTTTTCAAAGAAACTGTATTTTATTAAGACACTGTGTGAACCTCCTACCTTAGTGCCATTACAATTTTGTAACATTATCCATGTAACATATTTATTTATAACATAATTACTATGTTACTCATGTCTGAATAAACAGTGCAGTGTTAATTCGCAAAATTAAGTTAATGCAGTTACTGCACAAGTGATGCAAACCAGTGGTGCCCTACTTTACACCCCTGGACATAAATAGTTAGCTCCAATGCAATAACCAGAAAATAGGTCAAAGGAGGTGTGCCCGGTACCCGCGAGGGAGACAGGCGCACTGCCTCCGCCGGCGCATCACATTCAAGCCCCGCAAATTCAATTACATGAAAACATTGTTTTACGTAGTAGCCAGGATTGTTTTTAAATTTTCAGTTAGAATTAAGAATTACAAAAAACCTAGACTTAAACAAATCTCTGACTAGTATTAACTTACATTCTAACAAGCGCGGACGAGGGAGAGAAACGACGACGCATCGAAGCCCCAACTCCTGTCTTGTCAACAGGCTCCGCCATTGATCTAATTGGTCAAATTAACCACTGTCTTCATAAATAGTACTTTTGCTTGTCACTGACTTATAATTTTTCACTAATTAGTTTGCTTCTTAGATTGATTTTATCCATAATTCTGGACACAAAACACATCATCACACACCCTAAAAGTGACTGGCAGCCATATTTATTTACCTACTGTGTGTTTCTAGAGGAGAAAATCTTCTTTCCATTTACTGTTTAACAATTTTGCCTCCATTTTAGTAATATTAATTATTGATATTCTATAACGTTACTAATTTTAATATTTCCTTGGTGATGTTTTGAATAATTACATGATGCTTAATTATGCTTCTAGATTTTGATCCTTATGTTTGGGAGTGTGTAATTTCCTCTTTGGGTGTGTGACTGTGAGTTTAAATTACAGCCCTCCGTAAAAAAAAAAATTGCCCAAAGACAACACTGAAAACCATAGAGGAGAGCAGAACTGTCACTGTCACCGTCTTTGTGTCAATGGCTTTTTTTTTTTATAATGGCTTCTGTTGTGTTTTTCCAACACCAATAATTTCGCCAATGTCGAGTGATTAACGAGACACGTTATAATTTGGAAAATGGCCAGTAGAAGTTACAAATATTGGCCGGTAGAAGATATATCTTTTTATAAACTTTGTGAATTGAGTATCTATCTACTTTATAATCTTATATTATTTGACTGAATAAACTTACATAAATAATTTAATATGGAAGGATGAGGGAAAGACAGAAGAAATAGTAAGTTTATAGGGCGGGGAATTTTAGAGGGTAGGATGTCATACAAAGAGACGGGGTATGTGTCAATGGCTTAGTAAAGCCCCACATCTTTACTGAGATATTCGAGGTGTCTAATCAAACGACAATGTTAGTCGGTTAAGTGGTACAGCACCATCTATCGGGGAATATCTATCTTATATAATATCTCTATCTTCCCCGATTTGTACACGAGGGGTTGGGGGGTAATATCATTTCTCACATCCTATTTTCTATTATCATTCATCATCATCAATATTGTTTATTTATGTATTACATAAGAAGATAAAACGAACGAATAGGCTTGATGGATTCATCCGGTGCCGTAAAACAATAAACAAAAAAAAATAAAAATTGTGTCAATGTCATACTACGTCAGTCAACAACGTCAAGTCAATTTGCTGGTTTTTGGGTGTTTTGTTTATAAGTTTTCGTGTTTAATTTGTAGAAAGACGTAATTAGATTCCTTGTTTTAAATTTGCTCAATAATTATAATTATGATATAAGCAGAAACAGTGGCAACTGCGTAGAATATATTGCAGTTATGGAGACAACACCACTGATTACAAGGCCTAAAAAGAAATCCTTATGGTCAAGGTATTCATTGCAATTAAGTATAGCAACAAATCGTTCTTTGTCTATATTAGATTTAAAAATATTATGTTTTCAGGATACTTTCTTCAAGAATTCGCAGAAAAGAACTAAGTTCCAGAATCATTAATTTAGGACAGCTGACTGAAGAAGAGTTTCCTCAAAATTATGTTTGCAATCAAGTGAGTATTGACCTCATTCATTGATAAAAAATTATGTTGTCTACTGAACCTTTACCTTAGTGGTCAAGGTGTTTTATTCGATGTAATGCTTATTACACATAAACTAGTAATAAGCATTTATTTGTATTTTATTCAAAGTTTATCTTGAAATTTAAGACAACATTACTCCTTTTTAATTTATGTTCGATCAGTAGTATCAATATTTATTTTGTAACAAACAAAACAAAAAGTCAATGAATATTTGTTTTATTTTTAGAAATACAATTTCATCACATTCCTGCCACTGGTGTTGTTTGAGCAGTTCCGCTTTTTCCTCAACATGTACTTCCTGGTGATGGCTGTGAGCCAGTTCATTCCAAGTATCCGCATCGGCTACTTATACACATACTGGGGACCACTGTGCTTTGTACTAGCAGTCACTCTATTCAGAGAAGCTGTTGATGACTTTCGAAGATATAGGTAAGAAGTTTAAATAGCCTTATTTGCTACAAAATCTTAATATTATATTTAAAAATAATACAAATTATTAATTAATTTTTTTTTTTTAACATTATAGTGATAAAAGTTTATGTAAAGCAGAATACAAGCACTTATCAGTTGTTTCAACTGCTTACTTTATAATTTGTTTGTAATAATAATAAAATATATAATAAAGGTATACAAAGTAAAATAATTCACAAGACATACATTAGAAGAGAACTTAACAATCCATAATTCTATTGAAGGAATTATAATATTATTTTACTTTTTATTTTCAAGTGCTAATTGCTGCACTGAAGCTAAATTAAATATTTATAAAGTTTTATAAAATACAGTGATAAAATTATTAAATCGAACCTGGGTCTTCCGCAATCCGGGCGGCTGCACTAACCGCTATGCTACCGGGAAGGCTGACGTAAGAGCTGAATTTTGCCACTGCTTTTTAATTTTTTTTTTGAGTGCTTATTAGCAGCACTGTTCGCCATCTATCCAACGATCATTGCAACTGATGGCCAAGCAGATTCACCTTTGCAGATGAAATACCACAAATTTGATAACACGACACTATTAAATATTTATAAAATACAGTGAAAAAATTCATTCTATTCAGTCATTTTAAGTTGTTATGTTAATAATTCAAATCTGATTTACATAAAATTTATTTTTGTTTTTCCTAAGGAGAGATAGAGAAGTCAACAGGCAACGATATGAGCGTATAGTGCTTGAACCTACCAATGATGGGTACAAACCATTTGTGACAGAACAAGTGTCAGCCTCAGCACTTCGTGTTGGTGATATTGTTATGTTGCACAAGGGCCAGAGGGTGCCTGCTGACATGATACTGCTGAGAACCAATGAGACCATGGGCACTGTATTCATACGGACAGATCAGTTAGATGGCGAAATCGATTGGAAGTTGAGGTAAAAGCTCTGCCTCAAAGAAGTGTTAAAATAGTTCTCTGTGTAATCATAAAATTTGTTACAAAAAGTGTATCTACAATGATAAATAATAATATAATTATTAACAAATAATTTTAAACAATTTTGTTGCAAACAAATTACAATGGGGTGCGGATTCGAATCCCGCTCGTGGATTTTTTTCAACACTTTGTTTTTTTTTCAATGAGTTGTTAAAATAGTTCTCTGTGTAATCATAAAATTGTTACAAAAAGTGTATCTACAATGATAAATAATAATAAAATTATTTACAAATAATTTTAAACAATTTTGTTGCAAACAAATTACAATGGGGTGCGGATTCGAATCCCGCTCGTGGATTTTTTTCAACACTTTGTTTTTTTTTTTTCAAAATAATATGATAAGCTGTTGATGTCTAGGTGCTAGACAAGAGACTTCCCCATTTTGTTCTGTATGTACTATGTCATCTTCTTTCACCTTCTAATGATGTCCCACCATCTTCTATAATGCCCACCTCTTCAAGCCTTTTTATTTACTGTTAACAATATACACATATTTTTTATGTTATTCTAGATTTTTGAATTAGGAATTTGATAATCTTGCTAATGTCTATCTTGTAACATAGATATCACCAAAGTAGCTCTATCCATTTCTTTTTGACTCATCTGTTCAAAAAATTACTGCAGTAATTTTTTACCATACATAATATTTCTTCCTACCTGGAAATAAAATGTTATAATACAACAACAGGAAAGTATATAAGACCCACTGTTCTCTCAGTTCTAATACATAATAAAGTATAATCAATTATGTGTTTTCCTATTATAGGCCTGTTGAATTGAATGATGTATGATTTATATAATATAAAGATAGATAAATTCACAAACAGTAAGATAAGATAATTATGTATGAATGTGATGCAATTTATGAGTGTGAATGGATAACAAATAGTTATATTTAACTGTGTAGGTGTAGGTGTGTAAGTTAAATATCTGTAATTCCCCTGGAGAGATAACGTTCTGTTATGGTACTTTATCTTGAATACTGAATAGAATTAACATACTAAAACATTAAAACAATTTCACAGACATTAAACAAGATTAAATTGAAGCAGATATAATAAGCAAACGAGTGTACTTAGAATGAACCATTTAATTTATTTGGCTTTGAGTCACTAGATGTCAACAAATTCATTCATCATTTATTATAACAGGACGACGTAGCCTAAAACTCCAACATTGCCCCACAGAATACCTCTACCGTCCACACAAAAGCTGCCAACCGACGCACACCTACTCGACATCAACGCAAAGATATGGGTGGAGAAGCCGGAGAAGGACATCCACTCGTTCATCGGCACTTGCACCCGGCTGGACGAGGAGGAGAGCGACTCGCTCGACATCGAGAACACGCTGTGGAGCGGCTGCGTCGTTGCCTCGGGGCAGGCCACCGGCCTCGTCATATACACAGGTAGGTGCCGTATACTCGAAGGCGCCCGGTCTGCGATTGCTGAGGTTAAACATGTTTCGCAAAGACCGGCCTTCGTATGGTGACCAAAAATGTATCATCTCGAGCTCCTCCGTGCTTCGGAAGGCACGTAAAGCTGTTGGTCCGAGCTGCTAAAACAGTAGTTAACAACCACCAATCCCCACTGGGCCCGCGTGTGGTGGTTTATGGCCCACAGACATAGTCATAATCATAATTATTTATTGCATCATGTTGGTATGGTACAAATCTTACAATATTTTAAACTAACGGCCCGTCCCGGCTTAGCACGGGTGGACAATTTTTTTTAATATGGCCTATGTTACTCAGCGCTAATGTAGCATTCTAATGGTGAAAGATTTTTTTATTTCGGTCCAGTAGTTTTTGAGTTTATTCGTTACAAACAAAAATACAAAAATACAAAGCTTTTCTCTTTATAATATTAGTATTATATTCCCTTAACATGACCCTGTAAGGGTATCTCCCATAGGGAAGGCTCGTGCCCTAGCAGTGGGGACATCAAAACAGCTGATGACGATGATTATAGGTTTATTTGCTTTTAGGTAGCGAGACTCGTAGCGTGATGAACAATGCTACGCCGCGCTCGAAAGTGGGCCGACTCGACATGCAGGTCAACAACCTCACCAAGGTACTTAATACAATAACGATGGTATGATGGATGGTATATAGGCTAATTACAAATTAAACATGTCGTAAGGTGTCTGATGGCGCAGTAGTGAACGCGCTCGGTTTTCATTTGCCGAATTTAAGCAACTTTCCCAAAGCCGGTCATCGGATATAACCAAGAATTTATCATTTCGAGCTCCTCCGAGCTTCGGAAGGCACGTAAAGCCGTTGGTATTGGCTGCATTAGCAACAGTTAGCAGTCGTTAACAACCACCAATCCGCGGCCAGTGTGGTGGTTTATGGCTCGTTCTCTCTGTCGTGTTACTGTCATAGGGAAGGCTCGTGCCCCATTGCAGTGGGGACAGGCAGACAGAATTTACACTTTGTACAGATAGATGTTCAGCCGTGCACGTACATTATTCGTTCTTATAAAACTAACATTAATTTAAATCAATTTCAATTTATTGTTTAAATCAAAACTAGATACTACTCGTAAGCTGATTCCCACCGTTATACACCAACTATCAGTTGTATGATTAAGAAACTGTAAATTTTGCTATGTGTTATCCTTTTTAAATAAAAATCTGATCTGATCTGAAGTTGATGTAAGACAGGTTTAGATGAACTGGTGATGCTGATGGGATGAAACATGTTGTAGGTTTTGTTCGTGGCCACTGTACTGACGTCGCTGCTGTTGATCGTGCTGAAGGGCTTCAACGGACCCTGGTTCGGGTTCTTCTTCCGTTTCGTGTTGTTGTTCTCCTACATCGTACCTATCAGGTGAAGATTTTGAAATATTGCTGGTAGCCCAATGTCTAGTGTAAGTTTTCTTCACTATTCAAGAGGTAATGTAAATAATAATGGCAGAGTGAAGTTGACTGATGCTGCGTTGTTTTCACGCTGCACCAGTTGTCTTCGCGTCTGGACTCCATTTCCACTTAACATCAGGTGGTGTGGAGTCATTTGCCGTGCTAAGTATAAAAAAAAAAATCCGTTCTAAGTACATAAACAAAACAATTAGTTTTAGTCTAATGAAAAAAATTTAAACTTTAGTGTTCCATTAAAAATAAAATGTTTAACGTGGTTTAACGCAAAAATTCTTAAGTGTAGTCCGCCCAGGTGCAACTCGGCTTAAACATCGGGTACTTAAAAAGATATACTTACATATACTAAGAAGCAATATACCTCATTAAGTCTTTAATCGCCGTGGTGGTCACCGGTGAGCGACAAACAATAAATTTTCTATTGTGTCTGGTTTTGCGGCAGTTAAATAATTAATTGAATATTCCGCCTCAACCTTTTACATGCTTAATAACTTTACAGCTTGCGGGTGAACCTAGAAATGGGCAAAGCCTTCTACTCGTGGGACATCCAGCGCGACAAGAAGATAGAGGGCACGGTGATGCGTTCCACCACCATCCCGGAGGAACTGGGCCGCATCCAGTACCTGCTGGCCGACAAGACCGGCACGCTCACCAAGAACGAGATGGTGTTCCAGAAGCTGCATCTGGGGAACGCGCTGTTCGACAAGAACAACTTTTATGAGGTATAAATTTAAAGTATATTTTTTACTAGCTGTCCCGGCGGACTTCGTACCGTTTTGAAAGTTTCTATGACAACAAAACAAACAAATTCCCAACATCAAATCCAAGACCTAAGTAGTGAATTGTGGAACCAAATATAGAGAGAAAGTATGAGTTTCATTCCCGTGGGAGTATCGGGATAAAAACTATCCTATATGTTAATCCAGGCTATGAACTATCTGTATGCCGAATTTCGTCCAAATCCATCAATCCGTTGCAGCGTGAAGAAACAACAAATATACACACATACACACAAACTTTTGCATTTAAAATGTTAGTGTGATTATTTTTATTTATTGCATTCACAAAGATATTTCATAGTGGTAGCTACAAGATTTACTAGAAAAATCTACCAGTCTCGACCGATGTCTTGGCGGTCAGAGCGTTGGACTGGTTTTCCAAGGGTTTTTGTATGTTCGATTCCTAAGACTATTTGATATTTTCTAGTATTTTTTTCATTGTAATGATAATTCATTATTGAATTTTGGTTCAGAAAGTGCACTTATAAACGTCGAGTACATCGTCATCATTTTGTGTCCCCACTGCTGGGTCATGAGTAGAGATAGGATAATCGGATGCATATTTGCCTAAAGTTGAGGTGTTGTCATAACATGGAAAGCACTTTCGTATCGAAAACATCCCAGGATTCCGGGATCGACAAATTTAGTTTTTTATTATAGAATATAGCTATATTTACTTATTTTAAGGTGCTAATATGGAGTGCACTTTTGTATCAAAAAAATTTGGGGGTTTTGAATTCGACAAATTCAATGTTTTTATAACAGAAATAACGATTGCCTCATATTTTTTCTTCAATTTTCAAAAGATTTTTATCAAACGAATAATAACACGAATTACAAAGAAAATCAAATTAAATCTCCGAATTAACGTAAAACAGCGTCACCAACAAACTCACGCGCTCAACTTACTCACATTATCGCATGTGACGAATAAGTTGAAAGTTTAGGATACAAAATATCTATGTAATTTCACTGCCTCCTACAACGGTGGCGGGTGTTAAACAGCTTAACTAATTTCAGTGGTTGTCTGTCGATAAGGCTATCTCTTGTTTTTCTGTTTGTGGTATAGCCATTTTTAAAAGAATTTTACAAATCGGTCCACAAATGACGGAGAAATCGCCGGACATACATAAAAAAAAATACATCCAATCGGATATATTACCTCCTTCTTTTTGAAGTCGGTAAAAAAAATGCCACATGCTAAAGACGTAAATTCCCACCATGATATCGACTAGATTAGCGTTCACTAATTTCCCAGAATCCCGGGATTCATATTTTTAAAAATATTTTATAAGAAGCCGCTTCCATAATATTGTATCCAAAAATGAACTTTAGGTAAATATGCATCCGAATATCCGAACTCTAGTCATGAGCCTTCCCTATGATGGCAACAGCACACCACAATTATCATATACCACCACTCGGGGCCAGTGCGGATTGGTGGTGGCTCAACTGCTAATGCAGCCGGGGCCGACGGCTTTATATGCCTTGCGAAGCATGGAGAAGCTCGAGATGATACATTTTTGTCCACCCATCCGATGGTTTTTGCAAAAGTTGTTTAACATCAGCAATCGCAGACCGAATGCGGTTTGCCACTGTGCTATCGAGCTCCTCAGATGAATAGTGTCTTTAGAAAAAAAATCCGATCTCTCCGTGTCACATATTATTATTAGTTCATGTGAGAAGGCCTGTGCCCAACACTAGGACGTTTATAGTCAGCTACAGCGAACAATACGGGTAAGCACAGTGCCTTGATCTCACCTGATGTTAAGTGATGATAAGGCCAATGATGGAAGCGCACTTCACCCGGGATCCTCAACTAGTGAGGTACTGGCTATCTTATCTCTAGCTGCCGGAACACAACAATGCTACAAACATTGATGTTATGGCGACATATTTAGATAAGATGGTGGTAGCTAGCCAGGCGGACAAACAAGCCCTACCACCAACCAAACCGAGTACACAAACATGTGCCCTCCCGCTGGGAATCGAACCCGGGACAGAGGCGGTTATTTTCCGTATGTAAGAAGATTGCACAGGTTAGAACATTCCAATACGTGAGGGAGATAAGGGTGATTGTTTTATGAATAGTCTTGGTAGGTTCAAAATGTATGCAGTTATGTTAACTAAAATATTTATTAGTTTTCTTTTATTATCAGGGTGCCGCCTGTGGAGGCTGGTCTGCTCTTGCATACTTATCTTATTTTTGATATTATTCACTATAGTTTGACTTTGTTTTTCTTAAACAATTTTTGACTTTTATTAGAGTACTGTAGTGGTACTGTATGACATTGTAGAAATTGAAACTTTTACCTGAGGTAAATTTGTTAATTTAGATTTTTAATTTTGTTTTTTTACATGTGGTTGTCTTCTATATTTTTTTTATTGTTTTTGTGTTTATTTGTGATGGAAAGTGTCCTGCTATGTTAGGGCATTTTCCAATATTTTTGACGCTGTAAGGGAGAAAAGAGCTGGACACTTGCTGAGTTCCTTGCCGGTACTTCTCAGTACAAGATCTCCCGCCCAGAGTAGACTTACGAACCGATGGCATAGTGACATTCACAAGAGCTACTTGTAGCCTAAACTGACCAAATGATTTTTGAATTTGAATTTGAATTAAAAAAAAAAATTCTTTATTTCATACAAACTCAGTACAAACAATAGTCTAAGGTTGGGACCATTCTAGTAAGTTTAGAATAATACCTGTTGCAGGAGGCCCCGAAATCTATTACTAATATTACTTTCTTTAATAAAAAATATATAATCCAATCGTGATCTAAATATTTGAAGAGTCCCAATTTAATTTTGGGTATTCCTATCTTTGAACAACCCTACTATACACCGCTTTAAAGTTGCGAATTCACCTATCTTGAAACAGGTGGAAGCACTTCTAACTCAGTACGTGACAAACGACGCGCCCTCGCTGCCGACTTCGCCCACCGGCGAGGGCTCCGTCTCAGCCCCGAGCCCCCGGCAGGTGTGGCAGTGCGTACTCGCGTTAGCACTTTGCCACAACGTCACGCCCGTCTATGACACCGAGACACGGCAGGACGATGCCCAGTCAGGTGGGTGCCTACTAGACATGTGTTTAAAACTAGTGTAAGGACGCCGTTGAAAAAGTGGCAGTGCGTGTTGGATTAGAGTGGACATCACGCCGGTCTAAGACACCAAGCCGCGGTAGGACAATGCCATAGCAGGTGGGTGTGGTCGACTAGTGCTGTCCTCTTTGAGCTAGGGTTTTAGGGTAGCTTACGGGGCCTGGTACCTGGTACCTGGTGCCATTGCGGGAATAGCAGTGCGTGATTGCCGTAATACTGCTACAATATCATGCCGGTTTAAGATACTGAGCCACGATAGGACGATACCTAATCAGGGGGGTGTCTACCAGACATGAGTTTTAACAAGTGAAAGGACGCCGTTGCCAAAGTGGCGGGGTGTGTTCGTATTAGCGCTGGCTGTGCCACAATATTAACGTCATTAAATATGTCTACAACCAGACAGTTCTCAAGTATGGCAAAGTAAAGAGAAATCATTGTAAGAATAACATGACTCTCGGTTTCGTTAAGGGTCTTTTTACAGCCTGTATGTAGTTTTCGGACGCAGTGTAGGCAGGCCTTCAACTTAACGGCAGGCCCGTCAATGTAGTCGCATGCGGGTAGCCGCTGGATGCGAGAACCGGACGTTGTAGAGATCCTTGGCGGAAGCCTTTGTCCAGCAGTGTCTCGGCTAAGGTGATGATGATGATGATGATGATGATATGGTTTTCGTTATGTTGGGTGTGCAGACATGGCGAGCTCTGTGGTTTCGGACAGTTGCGGCGGCACGGTCCCGCAGCAGCAGCTGTGCGACTACCAGGCCGCCAGCCCCGACGAGGTCGCGCTCGTCAAGTGGACCGACATGGTATGACACACATGTCTAGTTATATCCAAATAAGTATTATAAGTGTGTGTATACATTTTTATTAGGATATATTTTCGTAATAAAATAAAAATCAGTCATCTACAGAAGACGATTAGTGGGCGACAAAATTTAAAAAAAAATCATTCTGCGTTTCAATACCAACAAAATTACTGTCACTCCTTGGATAAACAGTTTTTCAACGAAGAAGAATAACCTGTTGTTATTGTTAGTGAGAATAAAGTTCGTTAACCTTAGTTCTGTGTGGCCAGATGGGCGTATCGCTGTACCGGCGCGACCTCCACAACATATCGCTGAAGCTGCGCGCCGCCAACGAGGTGGTGCAGTTCACCATCCTGCAGATATTCCCCTTCACCAGCGAGACCAAGATGATGGGCATCATCGTGCAGGTTAATATTTATATAAGTTAAAAACTTTCCAGGAAATTAGTGCTTTGGTTAATAAAAACATGGTTTTTAAGAATTGTTATTACGGAATTTATACGTTTAATGTTCTGCATGTAGTTTATTATTTTTCTTCTTTATATATCTTACGGGTAAGCACAGTGCCTTTATCTCACCTGATGTTAAGTGATGATAAGGCCAATGGTGGAAGCGCACCTTACCCGGGATCCTCCACTACTGAGACATTGGCTATTTTATCTCTAGCTGCCGGAGCACAGCAATGTTACAAACATTGATGTTATCAACCTCCCTATTATTCAGGACGAGAACACCCAAGAGATCACATACTACGTGAAGGGCGCGGACGTGGCTCTGGCCAAGCTGCTGGCGTCGTCGTGGCTCAGCGCCGAGTGCCGCTCGCTCGCGGCCGAGGGGCTGCGCACGCTCGTCGTCGCCAAGAAGACGCTCGCCAAGAACGAGTACTTGGAGTTCGAGGTGAGATAGTACGCCCAAACCTAAAAGTCGATCTGAAATTTGTTAGTTCATACATAATTCTTCTCTGTATAGATAGTAGATTATACAGAGAATCAAATTGGAAATCTTTGTACCTTACTTATCAGTTTGTAACACAAAAATTTGCTAATTTCGCTTTTTTGTACACATGCGGAAGTAGCAATAAATGCAAGCAAACATGCACACAAAACCGACATGTGTTTCGTCTGCCCACAGGGCATTCTCACATCTAGACTGGTCGAGAGCTGCGCACGCGCAGCGATTCTTATTTTTATATGTCTTTGATTTCCGCATAGTAATGCGTGATTCTATTCATTACTTTATAATAAGTTATAAACCATCACAATCTACGTTTAACACTTTGCATTAATGGTATTATAAAAATTATTATATTCTCAGAGCGAGTACAAAGAAGCCCGCCTCAGCGTGCAGAATCGCAACGAGCGGACCGCGGCCGCTATAAGCAAGCTGCAGCGGGGACTGACGCTGCTCGGGCTCACGGGCGTGGAGGACCGGCTCGCGGACGCGGTGCCCGCCACGCTCGCCATGCTGCGGACCGCGGGCGTCAAGGTGAGCCGCGCCCGCCATAGCCAGCTGCAGCGGGGACTGACGCTGCTCGGGCTCACGGGCGTGGAGGACCGGCTCGCGGACGCGGTGCCCGCCACGCTCGCCATGCTGCGGACCGCGGGCGTCAAGGTGAGCCGCGCCCGCCATAGCCAGCTGCAGCGGGGACTGACGCTGCTCGGGCTCACGGGCGTGGAGGACCGGCTCGCGGACGCGGTGCCCGCCACGCTCGCCATGCTGCGGACCGCGGGCGTCAAGGTGAGCAGCGCCCGCCACAGCCAGCTGCAGCGGGGACTGACGCTGCTCGGGCTCACGGGCTGACTACTGAAATACTGGACAAAGGTCTCCCCCAAAGATCTGCACAACGACCGGTTTCGGCTGCTCGCATCTAGCGGCTACCCGTGCCCTTCATCAGATCATCGGTCAACCTTGTTAGCGGCCTGCCTACATTGCGTCTTTCGGTGCGCGTTAATGGGCCCTGTCTCAGCATTAGTTTTAGTAGAGATTTAAGACTTCACAGAGATCTCACGCGAACTTCTTAAGAGAATTAATATTAACGATTTCGACAACGCATTTTTGTTCCTATTTTCCCTCTCTCGACATTATGGTTGAAGTTACAACACTAGCTCTTAATATCTTAATCTGTGCGGCACAGATCTGGATGTTGACCGGCGACAAGCTGGAGACCGCTCTCTGCATCGCCCGCTCACTGCACCTGGGCGGCGGTGACAACTGGTTCACCGCCGCTACCTGTACCACGCGACGAGATGCGCACGCGCTGCTGCAAGCCTTGGCGCAATTCACGGACGATATGGACCTCATAGTAGAGGGGGAGACGCTGGAGGTAAGTCTACAAACAAATTGACAAACGGTCGAGTTCATGACATCACATGTGGATAGACACCTGGTCCACCGTTGCCTGGTGCTCCACACGGCGAGATGCGCATGCGCTACTGCAGGCTTTGGCGCAGTTCACGTATACTATGGACCTCATCGTAGAGGGGAAGAAGCTGAAAGTCCGTCCATAAACAATTAACAAGACAATGACTGTACATTTGGATCACTTATTTACTTAGTTTAAAATTGAGTTTTAAACATATAATTTTTTTTTATTTTTGTTCTTTGATACGTTTTTCACGTTATTATGCAACAATCGTTATAAACGGGCACGAATAATAATTGAGTTAGTAATTAAAGGTTTTTAATTCATCCAAAAAACGAAGTATATTTTACAGCTTCATAAAATCCGTAAACGAAACTAACAACGTCATCATCATCGTCATCATCTGCCCACTTCCGCCCACTGCAGGACATAGGCTTCTTCACTCGCACGCCACTATGGACGGTTCTGCACTATCCTTATCCATCCTCTACCCGCCACTTGAACTAGGTCGTCCGACCACCGATCGACGACCATTTCTTAGCCTACTCTACTCTGACAGCGACCGGGTCCATCTGCCGTCATCTCGTCTAGCCACGTGTCCTGCCCACCCCTTGAGTCGTGCAATCCGTTTACCGACATCCGCATTTTAAATATAACCTATACTTTTTTTAGTTGATGGCTTTGTGGTTAGCATATTTAGCCAGTGTCGAAGGTAATTTTCTTACAAGTTATAGTAATAAATTTCTTTCTTTAATTTAATTCTTTCTTTTCTTAATATATGATGATGATGATTAATAATAGTAATGAGAATTGATATTCCCCCCAACCAATTGAGCATCTTAGTAAAAAAAAATGTAGGGCTTTACTAAGATCTCACGCGGACTTCTTGAGAGAATCAGAAACCTGATGTTGCATTGTTTTGTTTTATTTTCCAACACTCGTGCACGTTCACGAACACTTAACGGTTAATAATCCACTATAATTTCACATTAATTTTCGACATATATATCTACAATAATATTATAAAGAGGTAAACCTTTGTATTTTTGTATGTATGTATATAACGAATAAACTCAAAAACTACTGGACCGATTTAAAAAATTCTTTCACCATTAGAATGCTACATTAGCGCTGAGAACATAGACTATTATATAAAAAAAATACACCCGTGCGAAGCCGGGGCGGGTCGCTAGTTATAAAATAAAACAAAACCGCAAACCTGACTCTTCACTTTCCCGCCGAGAAATCCTATCTTATACTTATCTCTTTAAATCAGTTTTTTTTTCTATTATGCTTTGTGCGTTACGCAGGAATGCCTCCGCTCGTACGAGGACGAGATGGTGTCGGTCCTGTGCCGCTGCAGCGGCGTGGTGGTGGCGCGCTGCTCGCCCACGCAGAAGGCGCGCGTCGGCCGGCTGCTGCGCGCGCGCGGGCTGGTGGTGGCGGCCGTGGGCGACGGCGGCAACGACGTCGCTATGATACAGGAGGCCGACATAGGTCAGTGCTGGACTATTGGATATGTTATCTTATTTGGAATAACAACAGCTTGAATACTAAATGCTTTACAAATATGTCTATGGGCTGATTTTTCAATCGTCAGTTAAAGTTTATTCATTGCATTATTTGCCATAATGACAGATTCTCTTTAGAAAATATGGCACAATGACAATCTTATTCTCTGGATATTATCTAAGGACTGAAAAATTGGGCCTAAATCACAACAAAACCAATAACATTAATCCACATAATTTTAGTAAAAACAGATACTACGTTCCTTTTTCAATTAAAGCATACATCAGCGACACTTAAGCCCAGGGTTCGACACAATTTTCCTCGCAAAAAATAAAATTTATTTTCATTGAAATTTTACGGGATGACACACGGAGGTCTGTTATGAAGCAGGTGATCTGTATTCAATACTGGCAATAGACACATAACCTGGCAATTCGGTCATTTATTTTTGCAAGATTCTGACCACAACGCCCTAGCCGCTGGGCCATCGAGCTCTTCATTAAAAAATTAGTAATATTATAGCCTCTAAAAGATCATCCCTTTTATGTTAAATGTTCTATTCATAGGCTGACATCTTATGTGCGCTTCTGGCACAGACCTCTCCCAATTTTCTCCATTTAACCAGTGATCGAAATGAAAGCGGCTAAAATACCTGATGAAGTTGCCAACAAGACCTGACAAGAGTGGTCAAAACCACCAAAATGTTGTTATAAAAAAAAATAATTTTTAATTGAAAACTTAAATCTATTATATTCTTAGTTAGTTCAACATCATACTTTTTTATATGCGGACATCGGAATTGGTATGAAATACAGTAATATGATAACAATAATTTTAATGTTAGTACAGACTACTAAGAAGTAAAACTATTTCCGGGTTCCTGGATTCGATAACGTAAATTAACAACATATTGGTGATTTTTCATATCTTGTTGGCAAGTATGTAAGGATCGTAGCAAGTGGAAAGAAGTGGTCTCTGCCTACCCTACGGGAAAGAGGCGTGATTATATGATTATATTGTTGGCAACCTTAGGTATTTAGCCCCCTTTATTCTGACCACTGATTATAATATTAGGCTTCTAACTAAATTATGTATTACGCCGTAACAGGCGTGGGTATCGAAGGCGCGGAGGGCAAGGCGGCAACTCTAGCGGGCGACGTGAGCATCCGCACGTTCGCGTACCTCGCGCGACTGCTGCTCGTGCACGGGCGGCGCGCCACCATGCGGAGCGCCGCGCTCTGCCTGTTCATCGTGCACCGCGGGCTCATAGTCTCCACCATGCAGGTGACATACCCACCAACCACCCATAGCCGTGGACTCAGCGGGAGATGCGCGCGGAATGGACTCCACTGCCCGCACTTCTCCCTTCACTTCCTACAAATTGAAATCACACATCCTTGACCCCTAGGGTCCCTCTCCCCTTTCTGCGGAGGACGTAACATGAAACGTCTTCGGTATCTTCATAGAAGTGGCACTATACCATTCAAGTGACAGCAGGTCGCGTTACCTATCCACAGCTGGACGTCCTGTATGTAAGTGAGGGTACCCGGCCCGCCTGCTGCTCGTGCATGGAAGGCGCGCCGCTCTGCCTCTTCATCGTGCACCTTGGACTCATAGTCTTCTAACAACCTATCCACAGCCAGGCCTGTCTCACTCCACACTTTAGGTATAACGCTACAAAAACATCGGCGGGCCCGTTTAAACAGACCGACAGAATATAAGAGCTACGCTATAGACAGAGATGGTTCGTTTCTGCCGCAAACGCCGGATCTGATTTGAACTTTATTGTGTCGCGGCTAGAAACGCAATATTTTTCAGAGTGACCTATCTGGTTCTAGTCCGCGCCACAGCTCACATGTCCTAAATGAACTCTTCATAGTAGTCGGGGTGCTCATAGTCTCCACCATGCAGGCCACCATGCGGAGCGCCGCGCTCTGCCTGTTCATAGTGTACCGGGGACTCAGTCTCCACCATGCAGGTGACAAACCCACCAATCACCTATGGCCTGACTACACCATCAGGTTATGCAGGCCCTCACATTCCCATCCACTCCATACAAGTTGGAAATATCTACATCCATTCCCTATGGTCGCTTTTCTGAAGCAGAGGTAATACGAAACGCCTTGCGTATGTTCAGAGTCGCTCCGTGCTCACCTAGCAATGGTACCGCTAACATACAGGCGACAGTAAGCTCTAGTCCCGTGCCCACCTAGCAATGGTACCGCTAACATACAGGTGACAGTTAGCTCTAGTCCCGTGCCCACCTAGCAATGGTACCGCTAACATACAGGTGACAGTTAGCTCTAGTCCCGTGCCCACCTAGCAATGGTACCGCTAACATACAGGTGACAGTTAGCTCTAGTCCCGTGCCCACCTAGCAATGGTACCGCTAACATACAGGTGACAGTTAGCTCTAGTCCCGTGCCCACCTAGCAATGGTACCGCTAACATACAGGTGACAGTTAGCTCTAGTCCCGTGCCCACCTAGCAATGGTACCGCTAACATACAGGTGACAGTTAGCTCTAGTCCCGTGCCCACCTAGCAATGGTACCGCTAACATACAGGTGACAGTTAGCTCTAGTCCCGTGCCCACCTAGCAATGGTACCGCTAACATACAGGTGACAGTTAGCTCTAGTCCCGTGCCCACCTAGCAATGGTACCGCTAACATACAGGTGACAGTTAGCTCTAGTCCCGTGCCCACCTAGCAATGGTACCGCTAACATACAGGTGACAGTTAGCTCTAGTCCCGTGCCCACCTAGCAATGGTACCGCTAACATACAGGTGACAGTTAGCTCTAGTCCCGTGCCCACCTAGCAATGGTACCGCTAACATACAGGTGACAGTTAGCTCTAGTCCCGTGCCCACCTAGCAATGGTACCGCTAACATACAGGTGACAGTTAGCTCTAGTCCCGTGCCCACCTAGCAATGGTACCGCTAACATACAGGTGACAGTTAGCTCTAGTCCCGTGCCCACCTAGCAATGGTACCGCTAACATACAGGTGACAGTTAGCTCTAGTCCCGTGCCCACCTAGCAATGGTACCGCTAACATACAGGTGACAGTTAGCTCTAGTCCCGTGCCCACCTAGCAATGGTACCGCTAACATACAGGTGACAGTTAGCTCTAGTCCCGTGCCCACCTAGCAATGGTACCGCTAACATACAGGTGACAGTTAGCTCTAGTCCCGTGCCCACCTAGCAATGGTACCGCTAACATACAGGTGACAGTTAGCTCTAGTCCCGTGCCCACCTAGCAATGGTACCGCTAACATACAGGTGACAGTTAGCTCTAGTCCCGTGCCCACCTAGCAATGGTACCGCTAACATACAGGTGACAGTTAGCTCTAGTCACCAACACCTATCACCTATATTTTGTATCTTTATTGTTTAGCGTGAAACTAAATACATCTGAAAAACTAATAAAATGTGCAAGTTAAATTCTTCGCGAATTAATTCGTTAAACTTACGAAAACAATCAATATATAATTTATAAATATTACACAAATTATACGTTAGGAGCAGTTAACAGCGTTCTAATAAGGTGTGGTACGTGGATCAAAAATAACCGGATCATTTCATCGGTTCAATATATCCTTATATCAAATTTCTATTGTTTCAGGCCGTATTCTCCGTCGTATTTTACTTCTCTTCCGTTTCCTTGTACCCTGGTTTCCTGATGGTCGGCTATGGTACTGTCTATACCATGTTACCTGTTTTTTCTTTGGTAAGTGTAAACAAATGGATACGAAGTTTAACTAAAATAACCTCAAAGAAATCATTATGTATCTTATTCTATTGCTTACAAAATCATATTAACGATACACTCATATAAAATAAATGTTGTCTGAGAATAAAAGAGACACTCTAATATATTTTATCATAACGTAATGCTCTCTTTCAGACAATATTCTAACATTTTAATTAACTGGCGCAGATATACTTATACAATATATTTATATTTTAACTTTCATAGCATTAAACTCCTTAATCGTCAACGGCATTGTAGACAGCCCTTTTCTGGTTTCTAGAATCAATTTTATTATTAAGGCACGTCAACCTGCTCGCCCCAATCGTACGCTACATACTTTCGTACCACCAGTGCTCCGTAGAAATTATACAAGTAATAACTTTATTCCTCTTTCATTATTAAATTTATACAACAAAAAAATGTTATGTAAATTCATAGAGCAGCGCTACTTGAGGCGGGTCGCCCGACAAGGCACACTCGTCCGTACGCGGGACGGATCACTAATATGCACTTTGACACATGACAGCTTCAACACCGCCATAAATGCCCGCGATGAAACACGGCGCGGATCCGCTTGACGCAGCGGACGTCCTAAACCTTATCAATGTCTCAAAATATAAATATTATTTTGTATACAGGTCCTTGATAAAGATATATCCAGTGCGACAGCTCTTAGATACCCGCAGCTCTACAAGCAAATGACAAAAGGACGGCAGCTTTCGTACAAGACGTTTTATATTTGGACTGGAATATCTATATACCAAGGTATGTTATATAATTTACACATTTACAATTTTTTGAATTTTGAATTTTTGACCAGCTTTTGCGAAAGTTGCTTAACCTCAGCACTCGTAGACCGGGCGAATTAACCACTGGTCACACTAAGTTAAAGTTTTTTGGTGCTAAATTATACAACTAGCAACATTATACAATCTCTTAGTGACTGCCACGCTATATTTTCAAATTATTAACGTCATCATCATCATCATCAGCCTACACACGTCAATTTATAAATTAGCGGCCCGTCCCGGCTTCGCACGGGCGGACATTTGTTTTTTAATATAGCCTATGTTACTCAGCGCTAATGTAGCATTCTAATGGTGAAAGATTTTTTTAAATCGGTCCAGTAGTTTTTGAGTTTATTCGTTACAAACAAAAATACAAAATACAAAGCTTTCCTCTTTATAATATTAGTATGATTATTAACGTAATTGGTGTTATTTTATTTAGCCGTAAACCGTGTTAATATAAATTATTTACTTTATAAATTAATAAACAAATTGTTACCCTCTATTCCAGGCGGCGTGATAATGTACGGCGCGCTAGTCCTGTTCGAGGACCAGCTGATCCACATCGTGGAGATCAGCTACACGGCGCTGATCCTCACGGAGCTGATCATGGTGGCGCTGACGGTGGTCACGTGGCACCGGCTCATGGCCGCCGCCGAGCTGCTCAGCCTGCTCTCCTACACCGCCACGCTGCTCATATTCACCTCCTACTTTGGTCAGTTACTTTAATGTTTAGACTAAAGAATGGCTATGAAATTTTAAGTTAATAGACTTTTATGTGTTTGCCATTGACTGATGTAAATCATTCGTATTTTTTATTTAACTTCGTTTTTTAACATAATTACCTAAATTTAATCTTTCTTCACTCCTTCTTCATACGCAGTTTAACTATGTCAATTCTCAGTTCTACGTGGGCGCAATGTGCTTAAAAAGGAAGTACACAGTTCTTTCTTCACGCCTTAAGATACCATCATGATCAGTATCATCTCAGCTGACAGACGACTACTGGTAGACAAAGGCCTCCCCCAAGGGTCTTTATAACGACCGGTTATGCTGCTCGCATCCAGCGGCATCCAGATACCGCTTCCCTGCCCAGGCCCGAGGTTCTCGACAGGAATTCGGAAGAAGGAGAGGCCTACCCACTAAAAAACCACTACATTCCCTTTACCTGCCGCTAGGGGGACTGGGATCACCTGCCTGCTTTGCACCTTCCGGTGCGCGGTCGCCACTCGAGAACTGTTCCGCCCAACGCGTGTTAGTGGGTACGAGCGATGTGCCCCGCCCATTGCCACTTGAGCTTAGCAACTTTTTCGGGCTATGTCTGTAACCTCAGTTCTTCTACGGATCTCTTCATTTCGAATTCGATCCCGCAGAGAAACTCCAAGCATTGCTGTATGGGTGTCCTAGAGCTTTATGTTAGCCTAAAACTATACTCGTAGGTACCGGTCAGCCTTGGGAGCGAAACCAAATTAAACGGGCGTCAATTAACCTTTTATTTGTAAACCTAAAAAATATTAACTTTCGGCATTATCGTCACCTACATTCAGGTGAGATAAAAACTAAGCGCTTACCCATCGCAGTAAAGAATAACGGTGTTTGTAACGCCATCTATCGACATGTGGGTGGTACTTTTCAAGGTGAAGTTTGTAGCGATACAGTAAGTGTCGCCATAGTTTAATAATAACAAACTCTTTTCTCGTACAGACGCAGACTTCATAACACATTGGGACTTCTGGTGGAAGGTGACGACTATAACGCTAGTGTCGTGCCTGCCGCTCTACATCGTCAAGTACATGCACAGGAAATGGAGCGCGCGCCAGTACAAGAACATACGACAATGATCACTATTCACTAAACATTTAGGTTTGTACTGAACTGCACTGCACTGAATTGTTAATGTCCTGATAAGTTTACACTGCACCTTTTAAAGCACATGCGTTACGCAACTTAATAGATTATTTATTTATTTTTACTTGATTTTTTGCATTGTTAATGGAATCTGATGATTGCTTTCAAACTTTTAATCAATATATGTAATACTTTCGTAACCTTTCAAGTTTGTAATAGACGTACGGTTGGCCTCTTTTGTGTAAATACTAAAATAGATAACTGCGGCCAACTAGTGATAATCTTTACAGCGTTAGCAGATAGTTTTAAGTTCTAATTGTTCTACGATCAATGTAATAAAAACTCAATAGCTTTTTATACAAAGTTCATAACACGTATATATGTTATTTCAATATTCTTCGTTTATTGGTTTTTGAAGTAATTCTATTATAAATTAATTATTTGCCACATCATCATGTACAATATGACAGCATTTTGTATACACAATGGATAGTGAGGTACCTCTTTTACGGATGTACCAGTATTGTAATACTTTAGGAATAATGTATAAATTAAGAACGTATTATGCCGCGCAATTTATGAACGCAGTAAAGAACACGTGAACAGTTTCGAGAAAATAGATCGTAATGTCAGCACCTCAAATATCACAATCATAAACACAGTAAGTGGTACTTACTGCGTTCATGAATTGTGCGGCAGTATTTTTTACCAGCTTTTATTTAGTTTCACCTGACAAACATCAAGGTTTGTCTGTAATCAAATTCTTGCAGGTTAAATTTGATCCACTTTCCGGCAAAAAAAGAATTGAATAATAATGTATAAATTAGGAACGTTTTTTTTGTAGATATTTTGATCAGCAATCTCCGTCACAATAATTATGATTATGCTGTTTCCCTTTTTTTGAATCACCAACTTTATTTTATGAACATTTATATTGTACTTGTTTTATTTTTTTGTTTAAAATATAAGCTGTAATGTAACTGTGATTCTATTGGGAGCTAATACTGTAGGATATGCAAATTGGAGCATTTGCAAGGGCAACCGAAGACGGGCTCTTGCCTTAGAAGTGCCCCGGGTTTACGCTCTTTATGTCAGACTCAAACACTCTGGAGCATCTGGTAAAGTAGGTATTCACAAATAACAAGTTTGCGTGCTGCCGATATTGACCCCTAGAAAAGCCGAGTTTGATTCGACGCATATCAAAGGTGGAATCACCAAGTTCCTCGCCGCTTATAGACCAGGTTACGTTTTTAAGGTCATAGCCGGCCATCAGCGAATACTTTCTTAAAACAACTAAAAGCATGAAATTAAATGCCTGTGCTTAGTGTCCAAGCCAAGTTGCTGTATAGAAAGCACTCAAACTCATGCACAAGCAACAATCGTGTTTGTTGCCGCGAAGCAGCCACGTTCGACAAATTGATAGTGACCCTTAGATGTAAAATGTCAAGCAACTTAAGTTTTATAATTCCATAGATAAGATTATTTTTTTAGTTATTTTAGTTTTTACGAGGTACAAAAGTGTTATGAAATGTGATATATATTTATTTTAAAGTATATTTGGTATTGATAGGTTAGCTGTTACTTTGGAGAGTTGTCGGTATCGTATCATATTATTGAATTAAGACATATTTTATCTTAGTTTTAACATCATGTCATAAATAACATAAGACAAACATTTAAAATAAACGTTATTATGTGTTTAAATTGTTTTATTTTTACTTGAAATATAAATAACTCTTTGAGTGTTGGAATATCTATCTTGGAATACCAATAAGCAAAACTTTCATCCTAATCCATCATTCTAATATCCAATAAAAATGTATCACTGGGTAAATTGTAGTCATTAAAGCGATTATTCAGGATACAGGATTTTACATGTTAACAAAGCCAAGTTTTAGTTTCACTTCAATTAGCCTTTTTATTTTACATACATTAATTCCGTCGTGCTGGCGCGTGGCTGTTTGGTGACGTTTAATAGAATAGTACACTTCTCGTGAACCGCCATGGAACGTGTAATTGATATTACTTTTATTGTTAAACATAAATTAAGTTAGGTATTTAAGTACTAGTAATTATATAAGTTTGATGTAGTAAGTTTAAGTTATGATGGGACTGACATGGCATGCTTAAAGTCCCTTTAAAAAAATAGAACGTGTAACAAAATGCGTGAACGATGTTGTAGTCGAATCGAATGTAGTATGACGTCACACAAAGTCTTATTCACACTGCATTAAAGAAGCAAAAAATGTAAAGCCTATTTTTACATAGGTGTAAAAATGTTGTTTTTTGTAAATTATTTTATTTTAATTTAGAATACGGCGAGCGAGATTCCTTGTTATTCTTCATTGTTTGCAATATAAAAGTAAAACAAACGTTTCCAGTACAAATATAATGATTACTTAAAAAGCTTAAAAAGATCTTAAACAAACAACATGTCTTACACAATTAAATTAATATATAACGAAATCCTAACAAAGCAAAGATTAATCAATAAAATCTACCTAAAACTTTACCTTCGCGACGGCGGCGTGGTGAACGAGTTGACGTCGAACTCCGTGTTGGTGGTGGTGCGCGTGCGCGTGGGCAGGCTCTGCTTGGAGGCTACGCGGCGCGCCCACGCCAGGTCGCGCGAGCTGCGGTTGCGGCGGCTCGGCAGCGTCTGAGAGCTGTCCGTGCTCGCCGAGCGCCCGGACGACGTGCTCGCCGACTCCGACCACACCGACTCGCTCGCCTGCTGCTCCTGGCAGTACGTCGCGTTCGAGTGACTCGCCGTACTCGTAAACATCTTCGAGTGACTCGCCGTACTCGTAAACATCTTCGAGGACTTCATGTTCCGCGGCTTCTTCTCTATTCTTAACTGAGCGACCGGCGTGTGCAGCTCGGGCGGACTCTTTTGCCGCTTCGATACACCTAAATTTATCACGTTGCCCGCATCTTCGCTCTCCTCCTGCTTTGATAGAGATCCGTGAGAGTCCGTGTCGGAGTCCTCGTTGCCGCTCATGATTACCTCCATCAATTTCTCCGCATTTTCGTTGAAGTCGTAAACCCGTTGCGTCTTCACTGATAACAGTGATGATTTAGTTTTTGATTCGGACTGTCTATGCCTATTCTTGTCGCTGTCGTGGTGGGAAGGCAGCATTGAAGGAAATGTCGAGTCGACAGTGGCGTAGTTAACTTCGTTTGACCAAAACTTTTTTGTACGACCCGTACAACTACACCCTCTAGACTCACCGAACATGTAGTTGTAACAAATCTGTAATAAACATATCGCCAGAGCCGCTAGGAAAACCATACCCACGTATAGCTTAGGAGTCCAGTCGGTATTGAGATACACGTAGGATTGCGTCAACGCTTGCCAAGGATGCCATTTCGTCATTTCAGCGTCCTGGTAGTCAAATAGGTTCCGGCGCGTCAATCCTTTGCCGTAACCCTGGACCGCTGCAGCTATCCTCAGCACACCACCATATGCAACATAAAGCTTCTCGTCTATGAGATGTGGAGCGACATCTCTTTTCATCCAATGCCATAATTCGTTATTGAAATTAACGAAATCTGAATGACGGCAAACTTCCGGTGAGGTGCGCAATATACATCTAGCAGCGGTTGTATAGTACTTCAAAAGGATGTTCTCGGAGTTGGGAGAAGTCAAACTGACTAGACCGCCGATTTTAAACGGCAGTGCAATTGCCGTCGGCTCCTTTTTGTCGTCAAGTTTCGGACACGGCAAATGGATGCAAGTGTTAGAGTCACGTTTCGTTACCAAGCAAGCGCAAGGATCGAACAGCTTCCCCGAACCGATGAGAACTTTGACAACAGTCAGATTTGCCCACTGCGGCACTTTGTCAGCTTCCTTCCATCCCATACCCTTCGTGTTGAGAAAAGTTTTTATGTTGTCTAGATAATCATGTATCTCTTTAACATGCCTGTACGGCACGTAGCCTGCGTAATAAGCGAATCTAACTGTAGGGAGCATCTCATTCCGTAGGTGGCCTCCAATAGTGTCGGCCAGTGCTTGTTTCATTAACTTTCCCGTATGAAAATCGGCATCGGACTGCGCGGCTCGCAATGCCCCACGATAGAACCGCAAAGCATCTTTGATGAACTGAGTGTCTACCTTATCCGGTGTTACTTGCGCAGGCATTGTGCCTTCGAACAGTTTGCGAGCGCGAAGCTTCGCCACTTCGTCTTGAGTCCAGCATTCTCCTATAGTACGCTTACCGTAGAATATCGTAGTTCCCACATTAGACGTTCCTGTAAATGTTACCATTAAAAATAATAACGAAACTGTAAGACATAACATTGGTATTTGAAGCCTCGGAGAACTTGACGGAAACGAATTATTAAAATAAACCTTTGAATTGTACCCGTTTTGCCATGCCAATTCATGTCATTGACAATAACCGTCATGCCGATGCCGTCAGTCAGCGTGCCGTCATCATGTGAGATGTAAGGTGAGGTGGTTAGGTGTGGTGAGGTAAGGTGTGACCAGATCCACACCTTTATCTACAGCTTCGTGATGTGATCACGAAGTTATGGATAAAAGGATGAGAACATGACGTAAGCTGACCATTGAGATAGTTAGCATCTTTAATAAGTCTGGGAAATAACATGTCTGATTTTTTAATTGATGTGCTTTGATCAAGTCAAGATCAAGAATAAAGTAGAAAAAGTACCAATAATTAATGATATTGTACTTATAAAATTTTTGAAAAATCACTACCATCATTAACATCTGATCTTAATATTTTTACAAATACTGAAGATCAGTTCAAAGCTGTAAATATCATTTCTCACTTCCCATTTCTATTATCGTTCATCGTCATCAATATTTTTTATTTATGTATTACATAATAATATGACGATAGAACGAATTAATAGGCTTGATTGATTTTATCCGGAGCCGTAAAACAGTACAAAAAAAAAATTTAACTGTCAATGTCAACTAAATTAAAATTTTCTACGGTTTCGCGCATTTCTGTGATTTATTTACAGACGTTAGATTTAGCTCTAAATAAATACAAAATTTAATTCTCTGTACCTACGGTAAAGTCATTGCATTCAAAGTAAGTAATAATGAACCTACTTCTCTGAAGAATAACTGGAAAAGAATATCACTAAAACATGTCAAGAGTGAGTACCTACCTGCTTACATTTTATAACATATTTATTTATTTGCAAATACCTAAACTAATAATATAAAATGTTACTTAGTTGTTATTGTATTAAAATTATAAAATAAGTTGAAACAAAATTGCTTTGCTTTGTTTGCTTAGATACTTCAAAAGTACACACGCCTACTACACATCAACCTACCACAAACTGACAACCTCAATAGACTTTGAATTTTAGCACTAATCAATATGGTTGAATGTGTTTTGAAGAAATATGACAGTTTTGGATAGGTTGATGTGCAGGCGTCTGTACAATCACACAACATAGGTCTTAAATTAATTCTAAACAAATAACTAATATACATTTGCATTGGAGTCGTAAAAAAATAGTGACAACTAAATTATTACATAGTCACATTTTGTGATAATTTCGATTACATTAATTTAATGATTATTACCAGTCTAACAAAATGTGTATGAAGTAAAATAAAAAACAATATTCCCGTTTATTGGATAATACTAACTGACTAGAAGAAGCTTAGTATAAGGGAGAGTAACACCCACAGACATCAAAGGTTGAACTTTTAAAAGTTAGTATGCCTGCCAACATTAACATGTGAAACTTTTACTTGTTGGCGTATAAGTAAGAGTTTTCGTTAATAAAATATATCAATAAACAAAGCTCTTATTTCTTTACATAAGTTTAATGGAATATAAAGATTCAATTACATTCTTGATATTGTGCATTCCATGAGTGCATTCCATATCTTATCTATCATGTTGCAATTTGTTTTAAGCAATAATCAGGGTAGTGACAATAATTATCTTAATAAATATAGATATATTTTCATTTGTAGTACAAAATACAGTGCTTGTAGTAACAAGCTTTGATACAATTTTATAATCTACTTATAAGATGGCTTTCAGAATAACTTCAAGGTATGATAAAGTATCCTTGGGGTATTCATTATAGGATATTGCATCCTGACATATTGCATTAAGAGCAAAATTAATATATTTCAAAACGTTATTTAACCTGGTTTCCTGTTAGGCACAGTGCTATTCTAAACTTCTTACATACATGCATACTTATCTGCATACTTATCTTATTTTTAATATTATTCACTGTAGTTTGACTTGGTTTTTCTTAACCAATTTTTTTTTTTTTAGAGTACTGTAGTGGTACTGTATGACATTGTGGAAATTGAAACTTTTACCTGATGTAAATTTGTTAACTTAGTTTTTTTATTTTTTTTTATTTTGTGATATTTTTGTTTTTTATTTTCATGTTGTGGTTGTCTTCTATAATTTTGTGTTTATTTGTAATGGAAAGTGTCCTGCTATGATAGGGCATTTTCCAATATTTTTGACGCTGTAAGGGAGAAAAGAGTTATTTTTATTTTTTAAATTGACTGTATTGTTTTTCTTTTGTGTGCAATAAAGTTTATTATTATTATTATACTCTTTATTTATTTTCTTTCTTAAAACTAGATTTTTACAATATTTTAATAAAAAAAAAAAATAAAACATTATAAAAAACTAATTCTAGAGTACCACCAGCAGCGGGGCAGGGCCCAAGCTACCGGTGATCAGGGCTGCAGAGTGAGGAACCTCCTGACAATACGTGCCGTGTCAAGGAGTACTGCCTTCTGAATCTGACCCTTGATCCAACCATCAAGCGAGAGCCTCTTAAGATGTTGGTCGAGGCTCTTCGCTATCAGACCGTTCGCTGAAACGACTATCGGGACAATAATGGTTGAATCAACATCCCACATGGCGGTCACCTCGTGAGCTAAGTCAAGGTACTTACTGAGCTTGTCCTTCTCGGCTTTCACGAGGTTCTCATCATGAGGTATGGTGATATCAACCAGTATTGCCCGGCGCTGGGATCGGTCAACCACCACGATATCAGGCTTATTGGCGACAATAGTCCTGTCCGTAATGATAGAGCGATCCCAGTAGAGCGTTGCATGACCATTTTCGAGTACTGGCGCAGGTGCATATTTATAGTACGGCACCTCCGATTCAACAAGGCCATATCCAAGAGCAAGTTGCTGGTGAATTATTCTGGCTACTTGGTTGTGTCTGTGCAAATACTCTCCGTTAGCAAGATGAGAACAACCAGAAATAATATGTCGGAGTGATTCTCCTGGACGGCGGCATGCCCGACAGATGTCGACCGTACCGTCCCTCATAATATATTTCCGGTAGTTATTCGTCTTGATAACTTCATCTTCAATGGCACAGACAAAACCTTCGGTTTCTCCAAAGAGGTCACCAAAACGTAGCCAGTTCACCGAGGCAGTTAAATCTACATCTATTATTATTATTATTAAAAGAGCTGGACACTTGCTGAGTTTCTTGCCGGTTCTTCTCAGTACAAGATCTCCCGCCCAGAGTAGACTTACGAACCGATGGCATAGTGACATTCACAAGAGCTACTTGTAGCCTAAACTGAATAAATGATTTTGAATTTTGAATTTTGAATTTCTTAAAACCAAAGTTCACATTATGTATCCATTATAAAAAACTTTTAGGTAATTTTTTTTAATCATGTATTAAAATATATTTTTGTTTTTAGTAATTGATTCTATTTTCTACTCAGTAATTGACTTATTAAATTATTAATTAATTGTTATAAAGTTGTATTGATAATGATAAGTAGTTATTAGATCCATTACACCTTAAGGGCTTTGGCTATGAAATGGTTAAAATAGCACTGTAGAAAATATTTTAAAGATTTTATTGTATTAAAAAAAAGTTATATTGTATGCAACTATCAGTACATAGATCAAGTTCTAGTTATAATTTCTTTTGTTATATTGACTTATATTAACAAGACAAGTTATAAAATGAGGTAATGGAAAATTTATTGTCATTTTACATATATTGTAGGATATTCGATCATTCTTTCAAATCAAAAAAGTACAGAAAGTAAAAGTTGAAGAAGATGATGATGATGTCATACCAGAGTCCCCTGATGTTCAGCTAAAACACAAGGTGAGAAACTTTATGGATGTAGTCTTTATGTCAATGGTTATCAATGATAAATCTCATTGATAAATCTAAAAACAGTTTGCTAAAAACATTATAAAACTAGTTTAAAACTAGTTTTATAATGTGACTGACTCATTTGTAATTATTTATGGTTATAGAAAAAGGATACAAGAAAAAAAAGAGTTTTAAGTGATTCCGATGATGAAAGATTAATATCAAAGAAAAAAAAAATCAACATTGAACCTCATAAATCTAAAAGTAAAAATAAATCACCTAGTAAACCTCTCAAAGAAGTCAAAGCTGTCGATATTTTTGGCAGTGGTCCAATAAAAAGAACAGAACCTCTGGTAAAAAAGGACAAAACAAAGAAAAACACAGAAACTTGCATTCACTCTGATGATGATTTTGATAAAAGCCTATTAGAACTGGATGCTGTTGAAGAATTAGCATTGAAGCCAAATAACATAAAAAGTTCTGAAAAGTTAAACAGTCCCAATAAGAAAAATGAAGAAGCTAAAACAAAAAAGAAAGAATCACCAGATAAACCTGTAGACAGTTTAAAACTAGGTGAGCCAAGTAATAGTAAAGAAGGTTTTATCACACACACATCACACTCTAAAAAATCAAAAGTTGACAATGAGAACAAAAGGAAATTTGCTGAATTCATTGAAGATAAACTTGAAATGAATGAAGACAAATCTGATGGAGAGGAAACAAATAAGAAAAAGAAGGCACATAACAATACTCAAGATGAAAAACTTGTAAAGAAGGAAGAAAATCATAATGACAGCAATGCCATTGAAAACAGTTTGAATGAAAGTGCATTTGAAGTCAGCAAAAAGAGAAAGAATAATAAATCTTTAAATGAATCAGGTACACATTGTGAAGGTAGATTCACTTTTCTAAAATAATCTTATAAATAAAAAAACTAAAACTTTTTTACAGTATTGACAGATGAGGAGAGACATGAGAGGAAAACTTATTCAGCTGTGTTATATCAAAAGTACTTGAATAGATCTGGTCCTAAACATTTAGGAGCGAAAGAAATGCCTGAGGTAAGAAAGAATACTAGTGTCTTTTGTTTTAAAACAATAAAACAAAAAGCCTCCCAATATTTTTACTCATTCATTATTATTTATAGGGTGCTCCTGGCTGCCTGAAAGATTGTGCGTTTCTGCTGACCGGAGTTTTGGATTCCTTTGAGAGAGAAGAAATAATAGAGGCAATCACAAAGTATGGTGGATGCATCAAACAGGGTATTAGCAAGAAGGTAATGCTTTCACATTAATTAGTTTTGAAACTGTCTTTTTTAAACTAACTGATAGCAAATACAACTTTAATAATTCTATATTTTAATATTTAAAAAAGCTAGGCTCTTTTTTAACTATTAAAATATATTAATGATTCAAAAAGAAAATATATTTTTTAAAGACTTTATTTTGATGACGTGCATTAATTCATAAATAAAACTAGTAATATAGTTTCTACAATGTGAATGACAACGACATCTAACACATATGGTTGTAGGTAACGCATGTACTAGCAGGTGAAGATGCTGGCCCTGCCAAAATGGCTAAAGCCCAGGAGCTAGGTATTAAAATTATGAATGAGGATGACTTCCTCCAATTATTGAAAGACTCGGTAAACAAGAAACCTAAAGACAATAAGATCGAAATAAAAAAAGAAAAGACACCAACTGGAAAAAAAACAACAGAAAAGAAAGCATCAAAAGAAACTACAAACAATAAATCACCAGATGGAAAACCAAAAGTGCATAAATTATCTAATAGTTTCGAAGATAGCAAGGCTAAGATCAAAACTCCAACTAAAGTTAAGAGTGAAATAATAGAAATCAAAAGAGAGAAAAATATTGATAAAAGAGAAACAAAATCACAAACAAATATGCACACTGACAATATTGTTAATGGTGTGTTCTGAATCTTATTAAGTTAACATTAATTCGAATATAACCAAAACTATATAATTATTGATACATTTTCATTTTACAGGTAACAAATCGGAATCATGTGAAAGTATAAAACCTGTTTCTTCCAGTGCCAGTTTAATGTGGGTGGACAAATATAAGCCTCAAAACTTAAAACAAATCATTGGCCAACATGGTGATGCAAGCAATGTCAAAAAGTAACTTATTTTTGATTAAATTAGTTATATTATTCATAGAGAAAACGAGAGTCAATGCAGCCCTTACAGAGTGACTGTGATTCTGCCCCCCGACCGCCTAACTCTATCGCCATCGCTCTCGACATCGCGCTCTATAGTTTATGGCGTCATCTTGTCATTTCAAAAGCGATATGAAAGCAATATGAAAGCAATATGGAAAGCGTTAGCCTATAGCTTTCGATATTGCTTTTATATCGGATTCGAAATGACAAGATGACGCCATAAACTATAGAGCGCGATAGCGAGATCGATAGCGATAGAGTTAGGCGGTAGGCCCCCTGGTTAGGAAAAGAATGGACTTCTAGGATCGATACCGGAAGACTCTTGTTAAAGCTCTTTGCCCTCCAAATATATTTCTTGTGCCATTTCAGACTTTGTAACTGGCTCTCAAAGTGGTATGTGAACCGACGGGCGAAGCTGCCCAAACCCAGTCCGTGGGCGAAGAATGATGACGGCGGGTACTACAAGGCTGTTCTGTTATCGGGTCCGCCAGGCGTGGGTAAGGGCTCCTAACCTTCAATCATTTACTTAGTACCACTAAAGTTTTCAATAAAGTAATTCCTGAAGTGCATGTTCGCGTGCAAGTAGATGATCCGTATGAAGTGTTTACAATAAAACACAAAATTTTAATATACTTTGAAGAGAAACATGAAAGTAACGTAAGTAATATACACATATTCAGACATATCCACATAATCATCCCTCTGGTAGTCAAAGCTTTCCAACATAGACCAAAACACATATACTGAGGATCTTAGGGCTAAAGCTCTTAGGGCTCAGCGTGGTGTTGCACGCTGACTTTGTATAAGCTGACAAGACAACCCATTTTGGTCAACCCAGTCGCAAAACACATACGATTAAAAATTATTTGCTGAAAATTTTGCTGAAAAACACAAATAAAAAAATACCAGAGTCTGCAGCACCCTCCGTGCCCTACGCGTCGCGTTTACATCACGAAGCATTGCTTTGCTATAAATTCAAGATAAAAACCACTTCATAAAATCTTTTTAATCTTGCTTTGTTTCTTGTATAAATTTTAAGTTGGAAGTTTTGTGTTTTTATATCACGGTTACTGCTATAAAAACAATGCACCGTGTATAAGGCCTATATTCTCCTGGACTCCTGAGGTCGGCCTATCCGAAACCGGAGGACTTCAGGCTCTTCGCTCAGGACGTTGCCAAACTTATGACGTTACCATCTATCTTTACAGAGAAGGAAGAGTGAAAGGATGGGGTTGCACAAAAGATCCCAATAGGTCTAAGTGTTACTGGGAGAGGGAAACCTCTGCAAGCCCCACTAAGATAAGATAAGGCCTATATTTATATCTTGGCGAGAAACCTTCGATCAATAATGTACTATGATCATTAATTTGATAAAGGATCTGAAACAAAACTGCGTCTCGAAAGTGGCCCTCTTTACTCATACATATACATTTTAATTTAGAATAACAAAATCTGAAAACCATTGGATCGCATCAGCTACTTCAGCTTAATGTGCACCTTAAATCTTATACAAAGATTAATTAAGGTGGCCCACATATTTGTACTTAATATTTACTTTCATCGTCACAAACGTCATTCTGGCCCCATTGCCCCGATTCGCGTTCCGTTTATCAAGCGCTCATCGGGAATAGACGCCTGAACATCTACCTATCCAAAACTGCCAAATTTCTTCAATACATTTTCAACCATATTATTGAGGTACTAGCGGCCCGTCCCTGCTTCGCACGGGTGGACATATATATATATATTTTTAATATACCCTATGTTACTCAACGCTAATGTAGCATTCTAACGGTGAAAGAATTTTTTAAATTGGTACATACATACATACAAGAATACAAAGGTTTTCTCTTTATAATATTAGTATAGATAAAGTTCACAGTCTATTGTGGAAATTTGGCAGTTTGTGTTAGGTTGATGTGCAGGCGTGTGTTCGCCCGATCCGATCCGAACCCTTCGGAGAATCTAGTAAGGCACGGGGACGCGCACTAGTGCGCGATGCCGTTCCCTCTAGAAAACCTCCGAAGGTGATTCGTTTCACACGGCTTGAGGGACCCTTTACGTTCCTCGCCGCCCCCAAAAAAAGCCCGGTGAAGCTGAAAATGCCGTAGAGGCAATCAGCAATCTCTCTCAAAAAAAAAATAAGCATGTGTACATGACTGATCTTGGGTAGCAACCATAGATTAGTATAGGTAGCAACTAATCGTATAGCAATCGTTTCAGGTAAGACGACGACCGTGGCGCTAGTGTGCAAGGAGCTGGGCTTCGACGTGGTGGAGTTCAACGCGTCCGACACGCGCAGCAAGACCCTCGTCAAGGAGCAGATCAGCGAGCTGCTCACCACCACCTCCCTCTCCGGATACGCTAGGGGTGAGCTTGGCGCTACATATGTGAAATAATGAAAATCAGGACTTCTCGGCGGGAAAGTGAAGCCATTTCTGCGATTTTGTTTTATTTTTTAAAATTTGTGTTAAATCGAATATTAGCGTGAAATGATGGTGGATTATTAACTGTGAAGTGTACGTGAACGTGCGTTGGCAAATGACTACGTCACTTTTCAAATTCTCTCAAGATGTCCGCGGGAGGTCTCAGTAAAGCCGCACATCTTTACTGATACTCAAGGGGTTGGAGAGAAATATCATGTATCACTGCTCATTTCTGTTATCATTCCTTGCCGTCTATTAACAAAGTAAATATTGTTTATTTATTAATAACTTGCAAGAAAACTTACTTTGACACTAGTTAAATGTGCTAACCGCACAAAGCCGTAACTAAGGCAAATAAATTTTACTTTTTATTTTGTCTGGGTCCTGGGTCTTCCGCAATCCGGGCGGCCGGCTGCACTGACCGCTATGCTACCGGGAAGGCTGACGCAAGCGCTGAATTTTGTCACTGCTTTTTAACTTTTGAGACAGTGCCATCTATCCAACGGTCGTTGCAACCGATGGCCATGCAGTTAAAAAGCAGTGACAAAATTCAGCGCTTGCGTCAGCCTTCCCGGTAGCATAGCGGTCCGTGCAGCCGGCCGCCCGGATTGCGGAAGACCCAGTTTCGATTCCTGGCTGGGTCGGGTGGGCGTTTAATTTTTTCACTGTATTTTATAAATATTTAAGGCAAATAAAATCAAAATCAGTCAGGGCTGTTTAGCGTAGCGGATTTAATACAAAAATACAATATACTAATACGTATTAATAAAATATTCCGTCAAGGCACACGTCGTTCGTCCTTTATTCCCAAGATCGCATTGCATGGGCCTGATAACCAGAAGGACTGGGTTCAAGTGCCTTTCTCATTTACCGATGCATAGCCCGTGTTTGTCATCACAAACTAGCCAATCCAGCAGTAAAACAGATTATATATTTTTTACTTTACTTAAATTGTTACCATGGCAAATTATCGAATTGTTATTAAATCAGAGCTTCGTTTTGCAGGTGACACTGGCAAACAGGCGGTGACTAAGAAACACGCTTTAGTAATGGATGAAGTTGATGGCATGGCTGGTAATGAGGACAGAGGTATTACTGTTTTGTGTCTTAACGTTATGTTATTCTAGTTAGTCACTGCAAGGGCACTGCAAATTTTAAAATAAAATATAAAATACTTTATTCTAAAAATTGAGTACTTACCTATATCGTAATATTTCTAAGTTAAGTTTTCTATTATGCTATTCAATTAGCTATGTATCTTATCACTAAAAAGCTCCTGCAGTGAATACTAATATTCCAGTGTTTAGTACTTTTTTTGGAAAACATTATTTTTTGTAAACATCCGATTCTATTGAGATTGTTGAGATTAATGAGTGTATATGACAATAAAGAAATTTATTTATTATTGCTATTATTTAATACGTCCCACATACTAACCAAATGACTTACTGGCTAATCACAAAATCTCTGGAATTATAAAGATTTAATTTGTTTTCTTTATATATTAAGAGGAAGTAACTAAAAAGTTAGTAAGTATATTCAATGGAAAAATAAAATAAATTGTATAATGCTTAATTTGATTTAATGCCGCAACATCACGGGCCCTGCCCCCCGACCGCCTAACCGATTGCTTTGGCTACGTGTATAGTTTATGACGTCATCTTGTCATTTCGTACCGCCTATGAAAGCAATATCGAAAGCTATGAGCTATAGCTTTCGATATATGCCTATACCTATTAGCTAGACGACAAGATGACGTCATAAACTATACACGTAGCCAAAGCAATCGGTTAGGCGGTCGGGCCCCAGGTGGCCATAACGTAAGCCGACCTCCGATAGAAGATGGCACATGAAGAAGAATTAGAATGTTTAATTTCGTTTGTGTGCCACAGGTGGTCTTCAGGAGTTGATTGGCCTTATAAAGACCACGTCGGTGCCAATAATCTGCATGTGCAACGACAGGAACAGCCAGAAGATGCGCTCGCTCGTCAACTACTGTTACGACTTGAGATTCGCGAAGCCGAGAGTCGACCAGATAAAGGTTATAATTAATTTAAATTTTATTTCATGACGTAAAAGCGATTGACCGCTATTTCACTTAATGGAACGTGCCGAAGATGAAAGTGCACTACACCCAAAATCCTTAACCAAATTTAATTTAAACTTTCTAAATCTAATGTAATTCTAAATCAGTTAGATATATAAACACTTTATTTCTCACATAATCTTCAAGCTATATGCGCTCTAATTACTACAAGCGATGTCTTCCAGACAGTTATTGGTTTAAGGATTTAAGAATACGAAAAAGGAAGTGTGCTAATACAAATCTCTATCATCTTTATGATACGATACACGAATATATTTATATGATAGACAAATATAACTAGGTATTTAAACATATAAAAAATGAATTACGAATTGATAAATGTCTGTGTCGTTTCGATAAAAAAAATGTAAATTATTTACTTTCCCAGTCGGCCATGATGTCGATATGCTTCAAAGAGGGCGTGAAGGTCCCTCCCGACGTATTGTCGCAACTCATCGTGGCCGCCAACCAGGATATACGGCAGACTCTGCACCTGCTGTCAGTATGGGCGGCCGACCCCGAGCGCGCAGACCCCGACCGGCTCAGGAAGGACGCGAGTACCACCAAGAAGGACTTCAAACTGGTAAGGAACCTCATAAAATCTCTTTTTCAAATATAAAAAAGGCGTAAAGTTGATCATAGCTGCCAACACTAGACTTTGTACATTCTGAGAAAAGACGCGAGTACCACCAAGAAGAACTTGAAGGTGCTTCCAGACGTGCAGTTTCAGGTGATCGTGGCCGCCTGACCGCCTGCGAAATAATGCAAGTACCACCAAGAAGGACTTCAAACTAGTAAGTTACTTTTCATCGTCGTTCGTCGTCTGATTGTCTCTACCCACCATGATGTAAGACAGTCTTTGCTTCCACTCCGACCGGCTGTGAAAAAACGTAATTAATACTATGAAGGACGTCTCGCTGGTAAGAGTTACTTCAAAAAGGGCTTTCAGACGTGCTGTCGCTCGTCACCATGTCGTTTATCAACTTGCTAAAGGCCTTAATCAAGAGGGCAGAACTTGTTGAAGGCCTGCCTACATTGCTACATATATCGTCATCACCATCAGCCTAAACTAGTCTACTGCTGAACATAGGCCTCTCCAAGAGCACGCCACTGAACATGAGCCATGAGCTACATAGTATAGAAGAGAGTAATATATTTTGATTCATTCCCCCCCAGGGCCAGTGGGAGGCCGTGCGCAAGGTGTTCTCGGCGGAGGAGCACACGCACATGAGCCTGCACGACCGCAGCGACCTGTTCTTTAGCGACTACAGCCTGGCGCCGCTGTTCGTGCAGGAGAACTACTTGCAGGTGGTGCCGCACGGGCCCAAGTCAGTATCACACTTGTAGACAGCTAATTACGAGTTTCGTAATAGTTAGGTACAGTAGGAACGTTGATAACATACATACATATAATCACGCCTCTTTCCCGTAGGGGTAGGCAGAGACCACTTCTTTCCACTTGCTACGATCCTTACATGTTTCGCTTCGTCCACTTTAATTATTCCCTTCATGCATGCTCTTCGGTTTAGGGTACTCTTGACCTGGCCTTTTTTCAAGACGTCCCTGATTTGGTCTCGAAACGTCCGTCTAGGTCTACCCCTACCAACACTTTCATTCACACTCGCCTTATACACTTTTTTCGTCAATCGTTCTTCATCCTTTCTCTCGACATGGCCAAACCATCTCAGCATACCTTTCTCAATTTTTGTCAGTACATCTTCTTTCAGACCACAACGTTTCCTTATCTCACTATTTCTTATCCTGTCACTCAGTTTAACTCCTATCATACTTCTTAACGCTCTCATCTCTACTGCATTTATTCTGCTTTCATGTTTCTCCTGCCATACCCAACTTTCACTTCCGTACATGAGTGTTGGAACCAACACCAACAATAATTAATTCCGGTACATTAAGCGCCTTACAATTAAACAAAGTATAAGCTCCGGATAGTTATTCCGTGTTTTGTTCCCGTCATGTTAACGTTCGCGCACATTATGTCGGGCCGCAGCGGGGCGGGCTGCAGCGCAAAAATCCGCTCCAATCGCTCGTTTATATGAACTATCGCACACTACGCTACTATTTTAACCGCCTCTGTGGTCTAGTGGCTAAGACCACCGGTTTAGACCCAGAGGTCCCGGGTTCGATTCCCAGCGGGGGGTACATGTTTGTGTACTCGGTTTGGTTGGTGTTACGGCTTGCTTGTCCGCATGGCTAGCTACCACCATCTTATCTAAATATGTCGCCATAACATCAATGTTTGTAGCGTTGTTGTGTTCCGGCAGCTAGAGATAAGATAGCCAGTACCTCACTAGTTGAGGATCCCGGGTGAAGTGCGCTCCCATCATTGGCCTTATCATCACTTAACATCAGGTGAGATCAAGGCACTGTGCTTATCCGTAAAATATATAAAAAAAAAGCCCCGACACAGTGTGCTATACCAAGTGGATTGGAGCATAGAGAAATATATAGGGTATAGATAAAGAGCCCTCTCGTGATGCTTATAGGCAAACCAATTTGACACCGCCATCTCTGGTAAACTAAGCATCTATCTATAGATACGTACCTACATAAAATTATATATTTCTTATAGGTATGCATACCGGCTGTCGGCTATTGAAACAGTTTTGTTCTAGTAAAGCTCGATAATTTGTTTTTTATATCAATATACAGGAGTTTATTAAAAAACGATATTTCTAGTGTTACAAAAGTTTACTAGAACAAAACGGTTTCAATAGCTTACAACAAACAGTACAGCGCATACGCAAGCAAGATGATGAAGTCGCCATATTACGAAAATTGCAAACGTCACTCGTCCGTCAAAGTTGCTATTGCTAATACTCAAAAAATCTTAATGTAGGTTAAGCTTAGAAAAAGTATTTTTTTTTACATCTAGAGGTACACACGCCTGCATTTCAACCTACCACAAACTGTCAAATTTCCTCAATAGACTTTAAACTTTATATCTAAGTTTTATAGTTCAAAATGCATTGAAGAAATTTGACAGCTTTGGATAGGTTGATATGCAGACGTCTGTCACTGCCAGGGTGAGAGGCTCCAAGTCAGCTGCCAGGACTGAGTCCCGGCCGAGAGGGCGAGACGGAGGGGAATACCCACTAAACCCCTGGGGGCCCACAATCCGAAGCTGAAAGCTGAGGTGGCTGTCATGGTACAGTCCACTGGGGATTAACCACGCGGCGGCCACCCCGTCGCCCGTGTGCCAACCTATGACCGCAAGCGGTCATGCGCCGACACACGGGCAACTACGCGCACGGCACAACACACAACAGCATGCCCACCCTCTACTGGGCACGCAATCCCACAAAGTACATATACAAACAATACATGACAACACACGACAAAGACACAATGGTCCTCCGACCCTTGGGCTTTTGGGGAGGTATGGCCAGATACCCACACCAAAGCCCATCTGCACACGCACTTGCACCAGCAAGCGCCCCACTTTGCGGTCCGGCAGGAGACAAGTCTCCGCACTCCCTACAAAATACACAAAACAAATACGCGCGGCCTTCCACCAGCCCGCCTTACCTTCTTTGGCGACCCGGACCCCGACCCAGACTCCGATTCCGACCACGAATCTGAGTCCGACTCGGACTCCGACCCCCACAAACACCTACCCGACCCTCGACACTCGGTGATCGATTGCCAACACTCGCAACTCGGAGGCGGAATTCCCCGACAATCCGCGGTAAGTGCCGGCAGCTTTCGCGGCGGGGTCCTCGTGGCTGCCTCCGACAACAACCCGCCGTTACTCGTCCACACGGTCACCACACCGGGACTCGGAGTCGGCCGGCCCTCCTCGAGCCCGACACTTGGCGCTCGACACCCGAGGTCGTACCCACAACTCAACCCTCGGCACTCGGTACTCGACACTCGAAACTCGGAGGCGGAATTCCCCGACAATCCACGGTAGGTGCCGGCAGCTTTCGCGGCGGGGCGCACGTAGCTTTCACGGGCCTCCCGGAGTTGTCCAAGCTCCGTTCACCCCGCTACTAACCTACGGCATCAACCCGCCGTTACTCGTCCACACGGTCACCACACCGGAACTCGGGGTCGGCCGGCCCTCCTCGAGCCCGACACTCGACTTCCGACACCCGGGGTCGAAATCCCACAAAGGACGACGCTCAGAAGGAGCGCCGCCAAGACTCCTCTCAAAGCTGCTCAGAAGGAGCAGCGAGTTATGCGGCCCAGAGTAGGCACGCACAGGAGAGGCAGGGCCCTAAAGGGGGCTCCTGCCTTGCCAGGTGTTAGCCGACTGGGTCCAACTTTCTCTAACAGAGACCGTTGGAACCATTCGTTGCCCAGGGTGCACCAACTTGGAGGTCACCTGACTCGCACCCCAAGTGGACACCCCTAGTACACTGTATTCAAAATCCGTCAACCCGGCCAGTCACTAACATTTTGCGCTGCGCTGCGGCCCGCGGCGGCCCGACATAAAGTGCACCTTTAACGTAATTTCAAATCGGAGTAAAAGACAAAACAAGGAATAACTGTTCAGAGCTTATTCGTTGTTTATTTGTAAGGCGCTTAACGTATAAATGACATCACGTAATAGTTCTTTAACATTAATCTATTTTTTATTTGATCTAACCATGAAGCCATAACCAAAATAGTATTTAATAAACACTCAATTGACGTAACACTTCTCGATACAAATTTTACTTTTTATTTTCATTGTAGGGTTTGAAAAAACATATCTTCGATTTTGACGTTCAAAACAAACTTTGTACCTATGTTTTCATTTTGAATAAAACCTCTTTATATTGAATTTTATGAAGTAGGTAGGTACTTTTTTGTTATTAATTCTATTGACTTTTAATTCGCTAATCTAAAGAGTATTCAATGTGTAGAAACGAGATATTGGATCGCGTGAGCCAAGCTGCGGACAGCATTAGCATCGGCGACCTGGTGGATGCAAGGATCCGACGCAACCAGGCTTGGAGCCTTCTGCCTACGCAGGTAACGAGTCACATTTTCTATATCTGACCCTGATACTTCTGGGGTGCACTCCGGTGGTTGTTTATAACGCACCTGGATCACCTTGGCGGCACCGTCAGGAGAAGTGCGAATATAGGTTATTAATTTTACCGGTTAATGCCTAGAGGCTTAGGGTCGTCATAAAAGGATGCCAATGCAAATTAGCCAATGTGCTAAATAAAAATGCTAAATATTCTAGTTAAGTCTAGCAAGTTTCGCATAATTTCAAATTAGAGTACCTATATGACGCGTAAAATGAAATATAAAATTGAGTATTGAAATGAAACAACTTTTACAGTCTACTCGCGATTGTTTTACACATTGATTTAATTTAATAGTGTTCGCGTAAACTTTAGAAAAACATACAATAGTGAGCAATTCCTATTGCATCTGTGCTTGTTTGTTTTTATGATTATTATGGGGGGGGGAGGGGGGGATAACACACTAGCATAGCAGCATAGCTGATATGTGTGCGTCATGTGATTGGGATAAGTTATTCAGCCTTTTAATAAATGAATTTATGAATTAGCGTCGCATTTCGACCACTGGTCGAGTATCGAGTACTAGTATTTATTGATTTACGTGTATGTTCGTACGTGATTAATAGTTAAGCGCATGCGCAGGCTATCTACAGCTCGGTGCTGCCGGGGCAGTGCATGCGCGGGCGCGTGGCGGGGCAGGTGCAGTTCCCGGCGTGGCTGGGCCGGAACTCGCGCGCCGCCAGGCTGCGCCGGCTCTGCCAGGACGTGCACGCGCACACGAGGCTCAGGTAGCCTCCACTTACCTTATTCATTTACTATTCTGTCTTCATTATGAGTGCATGAGGTGGCAAACTATAATTAAAATAGCACCTAACTTTCGGCGAAACATGCATAAATTTTTTGTATCGGTGTATATTTTGTTGGCCGACTTCAAATAAATGAATAAAAATTATCTTATCTTATCTTATCTTAGTGGGGCCTGCTGAGGTTTCCCTCTCTCAGTAACACTTCGACACATCAGGATCTTTTGTGCAACCCCATCCTTTCACTCTTCCTCCTCTGTAAAGATAGATGCCATAAGTTTCGCAACGTCCTTAAGAGCGAAGAGCCTGAAGTCCTCCTGCTGAATAGGCCGACCCCAGGAGTCCCATTCTTTTCCTAGCCATAGAGTTGCAGTCACACAGTAGGTGCTGCATCGACTCCGTTTCCTCTCCACACGCCCTACACAAACTATTTGTTGAGAGGTGCACTCTGTGAAGCATTTGTTTTGTAACATAGTGCCATGTCAAGGCACCGATGGTTAATCGGGCCTGCCTTCTACCGCCTCCGCATATGAACTTACTCCGTCCTAAGGCGTTTTCGCCAAGGAAGGATTTGGAGTGTTTCATACCCGGCTGCTCTTTCCATTCGGTGCCGTGCCTGTTTTCAATGTAGTCTTTTAAGGCCTTCTTAATCTTTCTTCTTCTTCTTAATTATCTTAGAAAGAATAATATAATATAATTATGTTAATTATCTTAGATTAAATATTATCTTAGTAGAGCCTGTCGAAGTAACACTTCGACCCATCGGGGATCTTGTGTGGAACACCACCCTTTCACTCTAGGAAATCTCTTCTCTAGAACTCTTACTTTTTTAAAAGCGGTCGCTGCAGCCGTTATCCGTCCTAACCGATACCGGCTAACTTATCTCTCCTAAGAGATATGTTACTTTTTGAACAAATTACAATAATAATGATTGTAATTCGTTGGGGCGCGGCTGCGGCCACCCGCGGTGAGGCTTGGGTCGTGGGGCTAAACGCGGGCGCGGGGTCGCGAGCGCCGCGTTGCAATATATAAATTAATGCATTAACCTAATCTGAACGTTATCCTACAGCACGTCAGGTTCAAAGTCCTCCATCTTTCTGGACTACAGCGCACACCTTCGCGACGCTATCGTCACGCCGCTGGTCAAAGATCGTAACGACGGCATACCGCGAGCCATGGAAGTTTTAGAAGCGTACCATCTACTGCGGGACGATTTGGACTCGCTCATTGAACTGTCACTGTGGCCAGGACAGAGGAACCCTATGACTCTCATTGATTCCAAGGTAATTTGTAATATTATTTGTATGGACATCAGGTCAACCCACCTTAAACTGTCAAATTTCTGTAATCAATATTGAACCTTATATCCGAATCATAAAAATCGGAATTTATTATTTTTAATAGGTTTTATAACGGGGGGTTTAGTTGCACCGGTCGGTCGTGGTCGCGGGCTGTTCGGTAAAGGTTAAAGAAATTCTTGTTTAAATTAAAATATCAAAAAACTTGTTAATGTTTTCAAGTACTGTTACGTAGGTAATGTAATTTACAAATTACGTAACGTAACTTAAAAGTTTTGGAATCAACTGTTGATGCTGTCACCATATTGATTTAATATGGATATGTTCTGAAATAAAAGTCTCGTTTATTTTATCTATTAATATAAAAATCTAATGGTAACTTCATCCGATCTTAACCTTTTACCATAAGTAATATATTAACCTGTGGTACAAATTTTGGAATAGAACAATTTCAATATTTAAGTGTAAGTCTAAGTTTTACCTAGCTATAAGTTTGTGAAGTGACCAATAAGAATAGTACATTGTTCACCGAGAGGAGAAACTGACCGATTACCGTCGAGGGTGTCGTTTGAAGCCCGAGCCGTAGGCGAGGGCTTTAAAACACCTGAGATCGGGAATCGCAGTTTCTCTCGAGTGATACATAGTGCTTTATACTACACCTACAAGGAAAATAAAAAACGAAATCTTTACTAATTGAAATTTATATTGAAATTGTTGCAGTTAGTGAAGCTTAATGTAACACTTTTTCCATTAATGTTATTTTTGCTGTTTCCTTCAACTGCGGCGGAGTTAAAAAATCTTCATCATCACTATCACTACTTATCATTTTGATAGTTTTATTTTGCTTTCTACGAAAACTGAATCCTCAAACAACACACAAATTGGAAATGGCGCCAATGGCGTCTGCAATTTTCACATGTTCTTTTTTCAAATTGTTTATCCTGCCGCCGCAGGGTCGCACTGCCAGCCCGACACCATCCAACACACAGCTAGTGGCCAGTGTCATTTAAAACTCACTGTAAAAACTTTTTGGCTTTTGATATTTAGGTTACCGGCGCATAGTCTTACCCAAAATTAAAAAAGAAAAACCACGTAAGAAATGGATTTTCATACACTTTTCTCCTCCGCTCAGATGCGTTTTCTCCCCGCATATTTGTTCGATATGCAATGACGTACTTTCTACCGTAAATTTGATAAAGTATCAAGGTACTTTCCAAGCAGGTGTAGTATAAAATTATATTTATCTATTACTAAATAAAAAACAAATCTTACAAAGGTGAAAGCGGCCATGACGCGTACCTACAACAAGTCGGCGACAGCGCTACCGTACGCGCCGGGCGCCGTCAAGCGAGGACGCGCCAACGCGGACGGCGACGACGGACACGACGACGACGACGACGGACCCGACGACGGACCCGACGACGGCGCCGACAGCGACCCGGAACACGACGCGCTCATAAAGGTACGGACTACGCACCTCTTTGTTTGCATACATCGCACAACCAATACAATACTGTTGTAACTCAATGTACTGATGTTTAATATTTTACCGTAACCTAATAACAGTACGGTTTCATCTCAATTATCAGTATATTTTGAGTTTTTGTATTGGTAGTGCGATATGTTGAGGCAATGCTGCATCGACCTACGTCTGCTGCCATTGGCTACGTGCGACGTGATGTCGCGCGGCTGACCAATTAGGCGACGCTGGAGAGCACTACGAGACTCTCGAAACTCCGATACACGCAGCATTTAATACACTTTTAAACTTTCTCGTTACATTATAATCAAAGGTTATAAACCTTATAGACAATCCGACGTTTAGACCTAGTTACACCGGCCGTGGTCTAGTGCTGGCTGAACGGTGTAACTCGGGCGAAACGTCAGTTATATTAATACCTATAAAAAGTAGTATGCGTTAATAAAGGTTTTTATAACCTTTGATTATTGATTTACGTTACGGTGAGTCCACATTAAGTAACATGTTACAAAGCTATAAGGCTGTTTTATTGATACTTTACGTCTACCTAATAAAAAAATGTTACATAACTATGCTATACAATATGTGGACTCACCTTTAGGCGATTCACACACGATGACGGATGTCGGAGCGACATGCGGCCGCCGTAGTTGAGTGCGTCAGTATCACTTGAGGACGCCATGGTTGCGACTTCATCAGAACACTAGCTTTAATTATTATTCTGAGGTTGCGGCCAACCAGAGAGCGGCGAGGAACTTGGGCCAGATAATGATTAATGTAACACAAGAGTCTCTCGGGTTACCTAACAAGACATTTATACCATTCATAAATACTTAAAAATGTCTTTATATATTTCTAAAGAGTTCTTTTTTTTTCCTTCAAACTTTCACAGTAACTATTTTATTTTCAGAAAAAGAAAGTAGAAAAACCTGGTTCAAGTAAAGAAAAAGCAAGTACTTGTAAAGAAAAATCAAGTACCAGTAAAGAAAAAGCTAGTGCCAGTAAAGGTGGCTCCAGCAAAGATAAAGAAAGTTCGAGTAAAGAAAAAAAGGAGAAAAAGAAAAAATGAATCCATTATGTTGCCTACTGAATTTAAAACCAACGATTATGTTAATTATAAAAAAGTTTGTTTTACAGTAAAGTTATTTTTAAAATAAGTACATATTTTTGATTTTTGTTCGATACATATAAGCTGATACAATTTTATTCCCAGTTTTATAGAAGCGCTAATTCAAAAAAAAAAAAATTGTTGCTGTTGTCGAAAAAAATTATTTACTCATTAAATAAGACGCTTGATGCGAGCATCACAAAACAGGTCGTTGTGGAGATCCTTTGGGTAGGTCTTTGCCCAGCAGTGGATGGCACAGATCCCTCTGAATTGCCACCCTAATACGCTGGCAGAGGTAGCTGCCAGCCTTCTTGTCACCGGAGGCCTCAATAAGGCGAGCACTTGGCTCTTTGACAAGCTGCCTTGCCTCCGGCCCCCATGGACGTTGTATCCACCGCAAATGGAACAAATAAATAATCACGACCCAGGTTCGCGTATTTGTGCCGTTTGCGATTTTCAGCGCTTATCGCATCAGCCCACATGAAGAGAAGTGGCGCGAACATGTGAGGGAGCCACGGTGTCAGTACAGGTTGCATCCCACACCAACGGCCTGCCAAGCTTCCAGGGCCCAGTGGTCATTCCGTCAGGTCTCTTGCCATCGCTGCGAGAGATACCAGCTTACTCTAAGACAGCCGGTAAACCAACGGTGGCAAAAGCACTGCGGATGATGCTATTTAAAGATGAGTGGCGTAACATACGACCAGCCCCCCGACCGCCTAACCAATCGCTTTGGCTACGTGTATAGTTTTGACGTCATCTTGTCATTTCGTACCGCCTATAAAAGTAATGTAGGAAGCCTGTGGTAGTAGGATGGTGCGCCACAATGAGGAAAGATAAAGGGAAGATCTTCCTCCGAGCTGGGTGGTATAGCTCGGGGACCGAGGTCCAATGGATGTTAGTCGGAGGTGCTATATATAGCGAAGGAGATGGTGAAACTTCACTACCGCGATGCAGGCTTCCCATACTATTTATCGTCGTAGTATGGCGACGTCGTTGGTATGCGTTTGTGGCGCCACACGGTTGAGAAGGTGTTTTTGCTTCGTGTCGAATATGTGCGGCGTTTGCGGTAGGTGACGCCGCCACAGTAATATCGAAACCTATAGCCTATAGCTATAGCGCATGAGAGGCCATGGTGTCTTGGTCGCCAACAGCCTCCCCACATACACAGCGGTGAGGGTGGACTAACCTGGCGCCTAAACTGAGGCATACCGCTATAGTAAGAGACGGCCCGTCCAACAAGGTACACATGGCTGATGGTAATGCCTGGAGCCAGTGGCCTGACTCTCTCTCGGAGACGACAGTGAGACGAGCGAGCTTAGCCGTGTCAGCCGATGTGGAAAGGTAGATTTGAATTTTGCGAGGCGGATCACCAAGCGTTACTGGCATCTGCCTTGCACGACAACTCTACGGAACCCAAAGATGGGTTGATAATCTTTCTGTAGAGATTGTTCGTGCTATTAGCAGATGAATTAATTATATGTAGGGATATAAGTTAGTTACGATATTTTACTTAAATATGACATAAAAGGAAACAAAATAGGGGTTGTATAACAATAGCAATTCTAAAGATGTGGCTGTATTATCTAGATTCTTTTGTCTTTCTTACACCAAAACGAAGTAAACATAATGTTGAAAAAGTAAAACGTCAATGCCAGTCTGTGAAGTGTGAATTCTTAGCCAGAAAATAAATCAATACTTAAATCGTAGCGAGAGCCATTTTACAAGAAATTGAATTGAAAGCAATAGTTTAATTTAATTTATTTTGAATAGGTACATACAAAGAGGGTACATATTACCTATAATAAATAAGTACTAGTTTAGGAGCCCGTTTGAGAAACACCTATTATCTAAAACCATTGTTAGGATTTTAAACATTTAAACATGGCCATTACAAGAACAAACCCTGCAGTTGAACTGGTTTAGTTGTATGATAGGCGGTGCGTCAAAGAAAACAATAGTATTCAACACAGCTGTTTTTTATTACAGTTGTCATCACCATGTCGTCTGTAGAAACCCCAACCGTAAACGATTACCAACAAAGGAAATGGCAACATATACGGAAACTGTTAGAAAGGTCTGGGCCGTTTTGCCACCCAGACTTTGAGCCTTCAGCGGAGATACTGGACTTCATCATGAGTTGCTGCAAAGTCCTTGTCGTTGGAGCTGGTGGTTTGGGCTGCGAGTTGCTCAAAAACCTTGCCTTGCTCGGGTTCAAGATCATCCATGTTGTAGATATGGATACCATTGAGTTGTCTAATCTCAATAGACAGTTTCTGTTTAGGAAGTCGGATATTGGACTCTCTAAAGCCAAATGTGCTGTTGAATTTGTAAATAAAAGGTTAATATAATGTCATACTATTTAAATATTCAAAGACAAAAATTGGTCATAAATCAGTTGATATCAGTGTCAGTACAGGTTATTTTATATGCACAAGCCTTTTTGCAGGAGACTTACACCCAATCTGATCCAAACCCTACAGACAATCTAGTAAGGCGTGCCCCGTGGGGTTTCACACGGCTTGAGGAACCCTTTATGTTTCTCGCCGCCCCCAAACAAGCCCGGTAAAGCTAAAAAAGTGCCGTCAAAGGCATTCAGCAAACTCTCAAAAAAAATACAACTTTTAACCACATAACACTATTTTATTGTGTTTATTGTAATAATACTAGCAAGTCAATAGTCTTTAGTGATAGCTATGTAATCTTTTATGTTCATGAGAAAAACATTTTTATAAAAAAATATAGATCTTTCTGTAATCTTGTAATATTTTTATAATGATCCGAGTTTCTTTTAGAATACCCGGTTGTAAAGCAGTAGCACATCACTGTACTATCCAGGATTTGGATGAAGGATTCTACCGCCAGTTCCACATTGTGGTCTGTGGACTGGACTCGATAGTAGCTAGAAGATGGCTCAATGGAATGCTGATGTCCCTACTACAATACAATGACGACAGTAAGTATTAATGAATCTGCTATCAAATGTAACAGTTCTACAGATTCTGACTTTCAAAACTTACGAATTAATGAGTTTTTATGCATTTATTCATACAGTATTGCTGATTTTATGTTATTCCTTAGCCTATTTAGGTGACGATAGTCTAAAGTAAAACTGTTACATAACAGTTAAGACTTACCTACAGTTAGAGGCTGTTCTTGAAAATGAAAATTTCCAAATAAGACTTTCTTGTATTTTAGGGAGCCTAGATCAAAGCAGTGTTATACCTTTGGTGGACGGAGGTACTGAAGGGTTCAAAGGCAATGCAAGAGTGATCCTGCCCGGTATGAGCGCTTGTATAGAGTGTACTCTAGACTTATATCCACCACAGAAGACGTACCCGTTGTGTACCATTGCTAATACTCCAAGGTAAGGTGTCTATAGTCACTATAAGAATTTTTACAAGCAGTTTAATTTTTTTTAATTTTCCCTTTCTCTATTTGCAATTCATTGTAAGACCATGAGCTATTTAGTAGCACAAGTAAAGTTCATTTGTTTAAAATTAACAACACAAACATTTGCAGATTACCAGAGCATTGTGTAGAATATGTTAAGGTGATTCAGTGGGCTAAAGAGAACCCTTGGGGCCCTACAACGGTGTTGGACGGCGATGATCCGCAGCATGTCGCCTGGGTCCTGGAGAAGGCACAGGAGAGGGCTATCAAGCATGGTATCACTAATGTCACCTACCGTCTTACACAGGGTGTATTGAAGAATATTATACCAGCAGTGGCTACTACCAATGCTGCGATTGCAGCTGCATGTGCTACAGAGGTAACCTTTAGAATTTTTTATGAAATTAACAAAAAGTTGACATAATTGTGAACATTTTTTCACAATTATTCTACACATTATTTTCTGTTATTTTTAAACTTTTCTTTTTTTTTAAATTCTTTTTTAGTCAGTCTTAATATCAACACTTTTTTGTATTCCTCTATTTTTCATAAAAGATGAATCATAATTTATTATATTTTTATAATAATTCGTGTTCCATATCGAAGCTTGAAAGGAAATATTGACTTAGCGACATTACGAAGTTATACGATTTTATTTTCTCAAAATCCAAACTATAAACTACTCTCTCGTAAAGTCGTTTAATGTCGCTTAGTCAATATTTCCTTTCAAGCGTCTATATTGATGTTGCCAGTTAAAGCCTAGTTTGAATTATAAATAGGAAAATAGCTATTGCCTAAATGAAAGTGAAATACATCAGTACATTATTTTTTTTCTTAGGTATTCAAGTTAGCTACATCTTGCTGTGCCAACATGAACAATTATATGGTTCTGAACATGGCCGATGGGGTGTACACCTACACATTTAATGCTGAACGCCGCTCAGACTGTGTGGCCTGCAGTAATAACACAAGGGTCTTGGAGACTGAATCTCACGCTCTTTTGCAAACAATTTATGACAAGCTCTGTGAAGACCAGACATACTTGATGAAGAGTCCAGGTATATAAGTTTTAACTTTAACAACCAATTTGCAATACTTTGTAGTTAATGATTTATAGATTTGATTTTGATGAATAGTGTATGCTATATAACTTTACAATAATTAAAATACAGTTCCTAACCTTTGTTTATAACCTATATATGCATGAATAAAACCTTAGCAACTTAAAGTTGTCAAAAACATTATTTTACTATTGCAAATAAAATTTATTTATTATAAACATAATTTCAGGTATCACTACTGTCATAAATGGTCGCAACAAAACTTTGTACATGCCTTCTATAAAGAGCATTGAAGAAAGGACTAGAGACAACCTGAAAAAGAAGATCACAGAGCTTGGCTTGTTCAATGGTGCAGAGATTTTAGTGGCCGATGTTACTACCCCTAATACTGTCACAATAAAGTTAAAATTTACTGATAATATTGATGTTGATATGACTCGATAAAAATAATAGGAGATTGCTATATTAATAAATATTATTTATTTTATTATAATACATACTGCATTTGAATAATCTATCTATATAATAATCTATCTAATATTATATAATGTCTGATTTTTGAAATAAACAAATGTATGATTTATCCTTCTTAGTATCACTTCATTTAAAAGAGATAAGGTTATTAGTTTCTTTAAATTTAATAGGCAAGCAAATACCATATCAAAATGAGAATGCTATCTAATTTTTATTTCTTTGTGAGCATGTACTAGATTAAATTCAATTGGCATATGTATTTGTTTTTACCATTACATTCCATTTCTATTATCTGTATATTATTCATTGTACCTGCTGTACTGTAGCTTGTGAGGAGGAATATACATTATTATGATACACTCACAGTAATTGTATTCTGGTTATATCTGTGTGTATGTTATTAGCTTGAAAGCGATACCTATGTCACTTTAAGAGTTGTAATCTCTTGCAAGATCATACAAGGAAAGGAAGTGCGATACACGTATTAAATGAAATTAAAGAATATAAAACTAAAACACCAAGCTTTATTATTACATAATGCAATTGAATCTAATGGATCAAAATAGAGACGAAACTTGCAGGCTTATTCCTTCTTAATTAATTTTGCTCTGGGGTCGTCTGGCCTCATGACAACGTAAGTCATCTTGTATCTTCGGTTGTCTCCATCATTTTTTACGTAATTATAGCAGCCAATGGTTGCTAAACCAATCCCAACGAGAGCAATACCAGTTGATGTTAAAACTTCAGGGATTTCATGATAGCCCTGTTTTAGGAGCTGACCCAGTGTCCGTCTTGAGGCAGTGGCAGCCATTTAGATCGTTTCTTAATTCCTATTTTTGATATTTATTGTCTAAATAGAAGATTTTTTATTGTTTTCAGAATTTTGATGCAAATTGGTCAGAGGTGCTATTTGACAAGTTTTTTTTTTTATTGTTTTACGGCTCCGGATGAAATCCATCAAGCCTATTCGTTCGTTCTATCTTCATAAGTAATACATAAATAAACAATATTGATGATGATGAATGATAATAGAAATGGGAAGTGAGAAATGATATTACCCCCCAACCCCTCGAGTATCTCAGTAAAGATGTGGGGCTTTACTAAATTCTCACGCAGACTTCTTAAGAAAAAGTGACGTTGCAGTTGCACTGTTTTGTTTCATTTGCCAACACGAGAGGCGGAGAGCGTTCCTTCGACGCGGAAGCGAAAAGAGCGATCCGACAAATAGTCTCGTGTGATGTGCACGAGTCTGTCTGGCACGCCAAATTGGTAAAGCTTATAAATTAAGCCGTTGTGCCAAACTTTGTCGAATGCTTTCGCTACGTCGAAGAAAAGAGCTCCGGTGCCCTTGGGACGCGCCCTTTTATTGAGGCCAGATAGGATATGCTCCGTGAAGCGGTGCAATTGATGGGTGCACGATTGTTTGGGGCAAAACCCAAACTGCTCGTTTATAAGAATGTTGTTGGAGGAAACAAAGTCCCTTAAACGGGATAAAGAACGCGTTCGTACAGTTTTCCCAACGACTTGAGAAGACTGATGGGGCGATAATTAGAGGAGGCGGTACGCGGTTTACCGGGTTTATGAATACCTATGACAACTGCATCTTTCCACGTAGCGGCAAAGATTGCGTTTGTCATGGCGCTATTGAAGATAGCTACTATTAAAAGGATAAGCTGAGCGGTTAAGATCTTAAAGATCTTGTTTGAGATGCCGTCTGCCCCGGGGGCACTACGGGGTTTGAGACGCTTAATTAACGGTTGCACCTCATCCTCCGTAACATTGAGATGTCAGGTTTGTTAAGCGAGAGGCATAGAGGCATAGAGGTGACCGTGTCCGACTTACAGGCTCTCGCCAACTTCCAATAAGCTTGGTGAGAGGGCGAAATCTCTTTAAGTAGGCCATCCCAGTTCATACCGCGGAGCTCTTGTGTGCGCTCTTTAGCAGCGCGCTGCAAAGAGCGCATACGAACTCGGTTGTCCGAAGTGGGATAGGAGTCGTACGCGCGAGTGGCGGCGTTCTTAGCCCTCAATAGTTACCTCACATCGTCCGGCAGTTTGAAGCGATGGTCACCCGTCGCTACAACCCGCCGCCGGGACGATTCGCTTATAGTGTTAGTGAGATGACTACTGAGGGCGTCGACCGCGGTCACCGTCTCGTGAGGCGAGTCAATGATATCGGGGATTTGATTTAATGACTCACTGGCGGTAGGCTCGAGTAATTTCTCAAGCTTATCCCAGCCAGTCACCACCTTAATGACGGAGGTGGGGTCGGTGGGGGGCCCTAACTGTAAAACAACCGGCCTATGATCGGAGGAGAGCGCGTGGAGCGTTTCTATTGAACGCAACCGTAAGATTAAGGTTAAGGTTACGTTCCTTAGCAACGTCATATCTAACGGGTTGGACGCTGCTGGAACACGCGGGAACTAGTTTTATATAAACGGTATGACCGGCGGTCATATACTTTTGGCAGAGGAGCACACCTGTCAGTAGATGTATGTATGCATGCATGCATATAAATTACTATTACGTACAAAAATGAAACAAACCAACCTGAAAAAAAGTTGTTATAAAAGAACGATAGCGACTCCTACAGCTTCTTATGTTCTAGCATCGGACGGACGGACATCTCTTTTCTATTCCGTATAAAGAAGTCATTAGTACCACCATTGCCGTTCAAATTTAAAACCTATTATAACGTATTTTGTGTGAGATTGTGTATCCAGTGTTAAGTTAGATGATCGAAGGTCCCGGTTCAATTAACAACCACCAATCCGCACTGGGCCCGCGTGGTAGTAAGTGGCCAGTTCTCCTTATCCATTCATAAAGAAGGCTCGTGCCCTAGCAGTGTGGGGACATAATAGATAATGAGATGGTGTGGTGATGGTGATACTATGAGAGGATTAAGATTGGTGTTAATGATAAATGGTGATATCTCCTTGAATTTCAGTTAAGATGTGAATAATTGGGAATGGGATGACCAGTTTACCACTCTCTCAGAGCAAGCCCACTCTCATCGGATATTGATCGGTCACTTATTGATCATGGCATGATCACGGCTTATTTTTTTATTATTATTACAGTTATAATCAAAGTATATAGATTATTATAGTCAAACAAACCTTTTTATAATGTCTATTTTATATAATGCCAATATGACAAAGCAAATTAAATAAAAGTTTGACAGTATTTGACGATTTGTGTCGACTTAACTTAATTGATACAATTTGCCAATAATATCAAAAGCTATTTGGTGAACTTATTTGTCGATTTATAATGACACCAGAGCCACAAATTATTGGTCATCCAATAAAGTTTGCTAATACTATTGGAGGAACGTTTAAAAAGGCTTGTTTTTTTATACCTGAGTTAGTGGGTGCTACAGCATTAGCAATGATTGGGATGGGGCTGGCAGGTATGGGAGTGTACAATTATATACAAAACGACGGAGATAATAGAGAATATAAATGGGTTTACACTGTCATACGTCACGATGATCCACGAGCATGCCGCTTGAACAATCCTGTTTACACACATTTTAAATGCTAATGAAGTCTGTTGAAATAAAAAAATGTTTGATGTTTAGAAAAATCAATGTTTAATTTCATGATCACGACTTAGAGAATTACATTACGGGAATAATGTTTTCAATAATAGGTAATTATCGTTGTAATACCTAGGAGCTCGCAGGCGCAGTGGTTAACGCGCCCGGTCAGCGATTAGGTTAAGCAATATTCGCAAAGGCCGGTCATCGGATGTGTGACCAAAAATGTATAATCTCGAGCTCCTCCGTGCTTCGGAAGGCACGTAAAGCTGTTCGTCCCGGCTGCATTGGCAGTCGTTAAAAACCACCAACCGAACTGGGCGCGCGGTTTATGGCCCGTTCTCCCTATTCATCCATAGGGAAGGCTTGTGCCACACCAGTGGGGACGTATATGGTGATACTGTAATGCCAGAAACCCAGTGTTCGACACCAATTTTCGTCGCTAAATAGTCATACTGTCATAGTAAAGAGACAAACACGGAATAACAATTCGGACCTCATTCTTTGTTTATTTGTAAGGCACATAGAATTTCATTAAAATTTTACTGGATGACAGCTAGGAAGCAGGTGGTCAAAAATCAGTTGCTGACCCCTATCTTTAATGCTTAAAGGAAGGATTACACTTTACACTTTTTTTTAACTTTTTTTACACAGGATTTACACTTTTTTTTAACTTTTTTTCCGTTGAAAACTGGTGGCGAACACTCGGTTACTTTGTCGAACACGGAGCGTGGTGACTAAGATATGTGTAACAGCAGCACCAGCGGATTTAAGTATAATTTTTTTTAAAATTTAAACACTGAAAAAAGACGACAACCTCAGGCGGGAATCGAACCACGCACCTTCCGCATTCCGGGCGGCTGCCTTAACCACTTGGCTACCGAGGTCTGGCTTTCACCCGTCGAAATTTTTCAGTGCTTGATGCTTATGTTTTTTAGTCAACATTGCTTCATCAATCTTAGAAGTTTTCACCTCTGAGATCCGAAAGAAATATTTTTACAAATATTTGAACATTCGGTTAAGATGAAGCTGCGTTATAGATAAGTGTTTTTTTATATATTTTAGCGTTTTATTAACGCTTAAATATACTTAAGTAAAATTTAAACACTGAAAAAAGACGACAACCTCAGGCGGGAATCGAACCACGCACCTTCCGCATTCCGGGCGGCTGCCTTAACCACTTGGCTACCGAGGTCTGGCTTTCACCCGTCGAAATTTTTCAGTGCTTGATGCTTATGTTTTTTAGTCAACATTGCTTCATCAATCTTAGAAGTTTTCACCTCTGAGATCCGAAAGAAATATTTTTACAAATATTTGAACATTCGGTTAAGATGAAGCTGCGTTATAGATAAGTGTTTTTTTATATATTTTAGCGTTTTATTAACGCTTAAATATACTTAAGTTAAATTTAAACACTGAAAAAAGACGACAACCTCAGGCGGGAATCGAACCACGCACCTTCCGCATTCCGGGCGGCTGCCTTAACCATAAGCATCAAGCACTGAAAAATTTCGACGGGTGAAAGCCAGACCTCGGTAGCCAAGTGGTTAAGGCAGCCGCCCGGAATGCGGAAGGTGCGTGGTTCGATTCCCGCCTGAGGTTGTCGTCTTTTTTCAGTGTTTAAATTTTACTTAAGTATATTTAAGCGTTAATAAAACGCTAAAATATATAAAAAAACACTTATCTATAACGCAGCTTCATCTTAACCGAATGTTCAAATATTTGTAAAAATATTTCTTTCGGATCTCAGAGGTGAAAACTTCTAAGATTGATGAAGCAATGTTGACTAAAAAACATAAGCATCAAGCACTGAAAAATTTCGACGGGTGAAAGCCAGACCTCGGTAGCCAAGTGGTTAAGGCAGCCGCCCGGAATGCGGAAGGTGCGTGGTTCGATTCCCGCCTGAGGTTGTCGTCTTTTTTCAGTGTTTAAATTTTACTTAAGTATATTTAAGCGTTAATAAAACGCAAAAATATATAAAAAAAACACTTATGGATTTAAGTATGATAAATTATATAAGAGCTAAATTCCTGTCTAAAAAATTGTGTACACAATTTTTTTCATTACATAAAAATACCAGAATATTACCATAGCCACGGCTTGTGGTACGACTATTGTACCACACCGATAATTTCAAAAGTAATTATGTAGGTTAACCACACAATACAGAACACACAATACACCACTGCAATAGGTAAATAAATACGTGATCGCAGGTAGCGAAACGGACCGACCAATGTTTATTAGCCCATGTTAAAGTTTACCTAATCTAAAACATGTATACCTACATAAAATGGTTAATAATAAAAATGTAACAAACTGAAAACTTATTCAAGTTCATGTATTTTTATGGAAAATATGTTGATGTTGTTATTAAGTGCAACCAGTTCATTGTATAGACGGCACATTCTGACAATGGGATTGTTAATGATGTATTATTTTTATAGACATTTAATACAAAAGTCTTAGGCGGCCGGGTTCGATACAAAGTATTTGTTTGAATTAAAGAAAGCAATTTAGGGGAATCAATTATTGAGTGCAATATTTAAAACAAGTAAATTAAATCATATTGTTCTCGACGAACCGCAAGCGAAATCACACCAAACTTAATCATTCCAAGTTCGTAAGAATGAACAGACCTGCCTAAATGAAAGCGTTAAATACTTTCTATGTGTATTTTATAGAATGGGCTCCAAATTGTATAACCATGTTCTAAAATACTACGTATTATGCTGTAATAAAGACATAATACACTTTTTGGATTAATAGGGGTTGATGATGATGATGATGATGAAAGCCGCAAACACGCTACAGCGAGTGGGGCTTGAGCGTGACATGAGGTGTGTAGCGGAACTAGCGGAGCGTTTTAAGCATGCAGCCTGTGTGTTTTTTCTGTGGTGCCATTGTACCAATGCTCTTAAGTTGTATGCGCGCACATAAACGCAATAACTCTTTTATAATTTTTTGGTTTTTCATTTGTTACGGGCATGGTTAAGTAAGGGTAAGCATTTGGCCTTTCATCTCACCTGATGTTAAGTGATGATAAGGCCGAAATGGAAGCGCACTTAAAACGGATTTCTCAACTACTGATTGGCTATCTTATAGCTCTACCTGCTGGAAAACGACCATACTACTAATATTTATGTTATGGCGACATATTTAAATTAGATGGGGTAGCTAGATGGACAAAACAAACCCTACCACCTATTAAAACACGAGGCAACAAACATGTACCCCCGGTGGGAATTGAACCCAGACAGATTTAGACCCAGCGGCAGACTCCGACAGAGATCCCTTTGTTTGAGTCTGCCGCTGCTGCTGGGGTTCGTCACACCACAGACGTAGGGTAGGGTTTAGGGTCAAGTGACTTACTGTTCTTTTTTTTTATTTACTTTTTTTTTTCTCTTACCATGTCTTGGTAGGTTAAAGTACTACACTAGCGTGAAGGCAGGCTTACTATAAAATGCTAAAATGCACCCAGCTCGGGCTCTTCTTCGGCTGGACAGGTGATACTCAACTAATAAGAGGACATCCTCTTATTAGTTGAGTATCATCTGTCACCAGTGTCACCAGTGTTTGTAGTTGAGTATTACATAATACTCAACTACAAACACTGCTGCCAAAAGACACCGCGACACTTAATCTATACGTTTATAAGCGAATCGTTTGATATTCCGCTGGACGCCACCCTCGTTGTAGTGAATTTGCAGCGTTGGCCCAGACTCTATCATTATTAGAAAATTACTAAATGCAAACGCTTTATACCTATCTCCATAAATAAAATAATAAACAACTTTAGATTTATTGATCTTTATCTAATTTATCTAATAGACATAGATAAATTAATTGGTACATTATTTTGATAGATTTAAATCAATCTATAAATAAACATCGGTATTTTATATGAGATGACTCTCCAACCTCATATTGTGAAAAGTAAGGTTTAAATTAGTTAAAACTATACTTTTATATTATTTTTGAATTTTGTATTTACAATACTTTAAATAGTTACAAGACAAAATTTTACTAGAAAAAAATCAACCAGTCAGTCAGGAAGCTCGAGTGGAAATCGAATCCACGACCTTTTAAAAATTTTTTTTTCTTTCTTTTAGTTGATGGCTTCGTGCGATTAGCACATTTAGCCATTGTCTAAGTAATTTTTCTTACAAGTAATACATAAATATACAATATGATGATGATGAATGATAATAGAAAGAAGTGAGAAATGATATACTCCCAACCCCTCGAGTATCTCTGTAAAGATGTGGGGCTTTACTAAGTCCTCACGCAGACTTCTTGAGAGAATTTGAAAAGTGACGTTGCACTGTTTTGTTTCATTTACCAACACTTATGCACACTCACGAACACTTAACGGTTAATAATCCACCAATATTTCACATTAATATTCGACATGACACAAATTTTAGAAAAGAAAACAAAACCGCAGACGTGACTCTTCACTTTCCCGCCAAGAAGTCCTTTTAAAAATTTTATCTTGTAAATTCAACACATTTTTTTATTAGTAGTTTTATTTAAAGCGTGACACTGAATAAATTATTTTCATCTTTGTGTAGTTCATTTATCATTCCATTATGCAATAAATTAATCACTACTACTCAACTCAACACAATTTATCTCCTTTAGATTAGGCTGTATGGCCTAAACCTCTTTACCTTACATTTTACACAGCGAACAAACAAGCGTATACAAATTTGACAAATATTTCGAATGACGTTTCTGACATTGACTCGTCGGTGAAAGGTCAACGATTAAAACTAAACACAGTCGGCGTTTGCTGCTGAAAACATCAAATAAAATTTTGTGCTGATTACTCATACACTTAGCTCGCAAAGCATTCTGTAACTGTATTCTATTCACGCCAGACGTGTCGCATAAATACGGACAATGACTTCACGTTTTCAAGTAGTAGAGTTGGGACCGCCAATCGAAGTTTTCCAACTTAATAAATTGTGTACTGAAGATTCTTATCAGAATAAAATTAATTTAGGAGTTGGCGGTACGTACTATGTAGTTCTTGTAATATTTTTCCATTCCCGTTATGTAACTTGTTTATTAACAACAACCCCATTCAAGGGCAAAGCTATTGATACTGTCGCACTTTATCTGGAATGCTTATGTAATGACATTATATAAAGTTTTAATCAAAATAGATAGTTTATCAATGGGTAGCTTCACATTTTGTATTTATGTAAATAAACTGGTATGCTGTAAGTAGGTATGATATGTAGATAGATTGGATTTATATTTTTATTACATAGGTACAAAATTTGCAAAATTGATGAAAAAACCTGAGAGATTTCACAAAAATATGCCGAAGTGCTTTTTTGTAGGAGCTTAAACAATTAAAAGCACTTACTGATTTTTGCTATTATTTAAGATAAATGTATAAGTTTAAAAATAGAAAACAATAGAAATCAAGTATAACTTTTTAAAAACTTTCTCATGTCATTTCAATGTTTGTAATTCATATTTAATGTTTGTAATTCTTCTCTCCTTGCAGCATACAGAGACGAAAATGGCAAACCATGGGTATTGCCTGTTGTGCGCAAGATGGAGAAGCAAATGGCAGAAGACGATACACTACTGCATGAGTATTTGCCGGTGCTCGGTGAGTTACAATGTTATTCTTATGAGATGATGCAATGAGCTTGCTTTTTTATGTGGTGTTAAGGAAATGAAAAGTTGTAAATCTAGTAAACACTTTGATCATAATAAAAGCTTGGTAATGATTAAACATGCAAGTTAGTGTTGGGCCTGAAATCTTCCTGAAAAGCCTGAAGTCTTGATTTCAATTCCAAAGTCGTTCAGTGTTTTCTTCATGCATAGCTCAGGTTTGTGATTACAGCGCCATTTGCCAAATTTCAAGTGTGGTGATTGAGTCATTACCCATACTTTCTAGCAATGGCTTAATTTCAAGGATGCTTTTGCCCAGCTATGTATGCACAGTAATTACACATTATTACTTCTAAAAGTTAAGTTAAGTTAAGTCTAGTTTAAGTAAGTAGCATATGACTGGTTCACTGCTGGGCAAGGCCTCTACTATTTTTTTTAAATAATTTAAAATGTGCATAGGCTGATTGAGTCAGTTCAATTAACAGAGGTCCCCAAAGTAGGCCATGCCTGATCTTGGGAAAACAATCTGTTGTTTACTTGGTCTTATGACCCGAATTCCCACTGAATACCAACTGAAAGAAACAGGCTAAGAAAAATATTAATTGTATACAACCAAAAACTAAACCAAAGAAAAGCAAAAGCTAAGTAAGATTTGAATTTATATCAGGCCGTAGTCCAATTTTTTTGGACTTTGCTCTCCTTATCATTTGTCACAAATTTTTACATAGATATTGACCACTTTGAAATTATTCAAAGAACTACTTTTATTATTTACAAAATTACCATAACTAATGCTACCAATACTACTAACATTTTCATCACAACGAGGATGTGTTAATTAATGTAGATGAATACAAACAATGCCACTTGACACATTGCTGTAAGCACAAAATGTACAATGTTGTAAAACATTAGGTGGCATGCATGGGTTAATGAGATGCAAGCATTGTTTGAAAAGTGAAGAGTTTGCTAAGTTATGTTGTATTTGTGTTTGTTTATCTATAAACATATAATGTCTTGTCCTGACTGACTGACTCATCATCGCCGAGCCTAAACCGCTAATTAGATTAAATTTGGACTGTAGGTTAACTGAATGATCAGCCACTAAGAAAAGATTTTACAGAAATCACACCCTAAAGGGGTCAAATAGGGGGTGAAAGTTTATATGAAAGTCCGTCAGTTTTGAAGTAAAATACATGAAAATTAATATTTGGGTTCTTGAAATGAATTAAAAAGTGACTTGTCTCAAGAATTTTGTTTATTTTTCTTTATAAAAAAACCTTATTTCCTTTTTTTTTCATTTAAGTAAAAAAGGAAATAAGGTTTTTTTTTGGGAAATCATTATTTTTAAAGTAATATCAAAATGAATATTTTATTTAATCCATCTTTAGATTTTGCAACAAAAATAAAGAATGACGTGTTTTAGCATTTTTCTAAAAACCTCCCCTAGAGAGGTGAAATAGGGGTTTTCCACCCCGTTTGTATGGAAATTTTTCATTACTTAAACTTTGGTATTTGGCCTGGTTAGAAATCATGAAGTGTTTCAGGATTTTTGGAAAGTGATTCCTTAAGTTAGGGATGATAATTTGTACAGGAGCTTTCAAAATGGACCTAAATTATTTATACAGAGTGATTTTATTACGTTGTTTTGTGGTAGACACTTTTACTTATTTTAGCTTGCATGGATAATCTAATTGCATGCATTTGCATGCATGGATAATAAATCTTAATGTTAAAATGATGTGACATGTTTAGTTGTCTAACCCTTATTACTTATACCCTCATTGTATTTAACTTTAATAAGTTGTGCTTTTATTACAAATAAACACAAGATGTGTAACCAACGTGAGCAGAGCCGCGAACAAAAGCTAGTGTGTTAATTAAGTACTAACAGAATAGTACTTACAAAATAAGAATATATGGTTTGAGATGCAATAAATGAATTATTCTAAATATAATAATTAAATAATTTAATGCATTAACATAATAATATTGTTTTCTAAAGTTTACGCGAACACTACACATTGAAATGAAACAACTTTTACTCCCTGTGACCACGGACCCTGCAAAGGGTTCGAAACGTCAGGATAAACATTAATTAAAACTAATGTGTAAAATAAACGCGAGTAGATCCGTAAAAGTTGTTTCATTTCAATAATAATATTTCCGAAGATCCTCGGATACCGTACCATTTAGCATTTTTTTAAATCTATGAATCCCCTTTATATAGAGCTTATATGTGAATCCTCCTGCGATACGAGAGCCCCTGAAGAGGGTCCAAATTGTGTTGCGGTTCTTCCGTCCCTGTTACCTGCCTGGAGCCTAATAAAATGGCATTCAGGGTGCAAAAGAGAAGGACAAATACCCGCTGAACACAGGGGGGTTCAGAAACAACTTCGCGACCGCGGGTGGCGGGCTGTAGGTCTAGCGAATCTACTACAGCCGCCACGGTTGTCCCGGTGGACTTTACTTGAGGTAACACAGCTAAAGGCTACCCTTCAAAATTACGCGCGTACCTCACGCACGCTCCTCAAGCACGCTACAGAGGCAGGAATTGGGCGAAACCTCTCGTCTGCCTCCCTGTACGCTTACGGAGAATCTCGGGGACCTTCTTCCCGGGCCTGCTCAACCATCTCTCTGAGCGCCATAACTTCCTCATATACAGTTCCGATACAGTGAAGACCGCGGGGCCTGTCCACTAGCGAATTGGGCCGCGGCGGCCCCGACAGGACTTACACCAACCGGTACGAGAGCGACCCTTCTGTGCGGCTGTTCCATTCCTCCAGAACGGGCCGGACCGCAGCGAGTGCAGTTTTCAGTGTATTCCGCCAAGAACAGGCCCAAGCCGTGAGCGGAAGCTTGTTCTTTGAACACATTATCACGTTGAATGACCCGATACTAATAAGCGCAATATATTTTTAATTGGTGGTCGGTCATAATAATCAATCAGTGAACGTTATGGTGCTTGTCTAATTAAAATCATAGCTAATTAATGTCAACGTACATTAACTGCAAACAGTAGCTTACTTATAGTTTATTTGCCTGATTCCGTTACGAATGGGACTGAATGCGGGTAGTCGGCATACTTGTTTCTATTTATATATTTTACTAGTTGACCCGTTGGACTTCGTGCCGCTTGACAGTTTCCATGAAAACGAAACAAACAAATTATTTTTTTATTGGAAAATTAAATTATCGTTTTTAGTATTTTCCATTACTTATCAATTATGTTTCTCACCGCTTAAACCTTCCCTGAACTTCCACAAATATTTCAAAATCAAAATTAGCCAAATCTGTCCAGCCATTCTCGAGTTTTAGCGAGACAAACGGACAGCAATTGATTTTTATTATATTATAGATTTAGTTATTTTGCTGTGTTCAATTTACGCCTCGGTTTAATCTCAGGTATGAAGGTGCCATAAATTAATGTGATGACTTGATTTCAACGATGGAGGCCTTTGCCCAGCAGTGGGACAGTTATAGGCTATTTTATTTACATGAAGGTCTTAAAAGAAAGTCTTGAAAGAAAGAAAGGGTGTTAAAAGGTGCTCAGCGCAGCACTCCCGTTAGTTCGATAAAATCGAATACTTACCTATATTCGCTGTTAGTTTAATACCGATAAAAACAGCTATTTATCTTTGTGGTTATCACTTTATTATTTCTCGCTTATTTGTATTACGATCAAAGAATCAGATTTGCATAATAACGTGCGTAAAACGAAATTAAAGACGTCAACATTTAAATTCAAAGTCATTTAAAACACATTTCGCATACATTACATTCGGAATGAAGAATCGGTAATTTAACTGAAAGAAAAACATTTATAATTTACGACGTTTCAACACTTTTAATTTAATTTCACTTTGATAGGTATTAGGTGGCAATCTTACGGCAATGCAGAGCTCGGCTATAGCGTTTTCGGGTGGCGATCGTAGTCGATTTTTCATAGAAACTTTAAGTTTCTACTTTTTCCAACCAATATGTCAATTTTAATTGAAATACTGACATCTTAATTGTTAGTAGAAAACTAAAAAAAAGTGTCTTCAACTGATTTTATGCTATTTATATAAACTATCATCATCAAGCATCTCTGAAGTTAAAAACAACTTTCGCAAAGGCCGATTTGTCATCGGTTTTTTATTTTTCTTTTCGTTTTTGGAGAGAGATTGCTCGGACGGCATTTTCAGCTTCACCGGGCTTGTTTGGGGGCGGCGAGGAACGTAAAGGGCCGCCGTCAAGCCGTGTGAAACGAATCACCTTTGGAGGTTTTCTATAGGGAATGGCATCGCGCACTAGTGCGCGTCCTCGTGCCCTACTAGTTTCTCCGAAGGGATCGGAGCGGAACAGCTCGAGGGCGCCTCTAAAGGCTCGGACCTCGGCTCGGGTTGACCGGGCCGTGGTGGAGGAGAGAAGCGCCCAGGTACATGTCTGTACCGCAGCGCGTGTGAACCCGTTCTTCGTACCCTTGTTCTACGAGTACGGTGTCTTGGGCCTTAACTAGTGTACATGTTTAGTATATTCTGTAAATGTTTAGTGGCATTTAGAGGATCGTTTTTCATCTCGAGCTCCTCCGTCCGTGCTACGGAAGCGGAAGGCACGTAAAGCCGTTGGTCGCGGCTGCATTAGCAATCGTTTACAACCCATCCGCACTGGGCCCGCGTCTTGGTTTATGACCCGTTTTCTCACGAAGATTCGTGCCCCAGCTGTGGAGACATAAAATGAGCTTATGATTTGCATATCTTTATTAGGGTTCTGTACCCAAAGGGTAAAACCGCCTGTCTGTCCGTCTGTCACCAGGCGTATCTCATGAACCGTGATAATTAGACAGTTGGAATTGACATTTTAATAGTGAGTTGGTACACATCAAAACATTTCATGATATCTCAGTCATTGTGTAAGTATATACTTTTGAAAATAATACAAGTTTATCGATATTAAGAAAACATTAAACAATCAGCTGATTGGAGTAATGAACTCTGTCTAGTATTACTACCTAAAGTTCACCTCCTTGGCCTCTGCTGTGAACCTAGTATTTTTGTGCCTATTGTGCTGACTCCTCCCCTATTTATTTTTGATAAAGTTTTAAGGGTTCCGTTCTGTTATATTTTTCACTAAGAACATAAGTTACGACTACCTACTTTTATTAGTTAGAAAAGAAAATTGAGACGTTCATTTAGTCAATTATTATCTGTTCCTATCACTAGGTCAGGTCAAGAATGTGTTATCTATCAGGTAAGTACTTCTGACGGTTAATTAGTATGAATGTTCGAATCCAAAAATTTATGATTTTGAGAAAATTAAATGTAAATGTTATGTACCTGTAAAAGTAACACTGTAAAAATGGTCAAAAAGGGTTTTATTTGTTGACAACGTAAGCAATGGTTGCATTTTTTGTAATATGTATTCAAAACATTACAAGCCGTAAACTATTAAGTCTCAACAATAATTATTTTTGACCCCTAAAAGTACTAGGAGCAACTTCTGGTAGGGGTGGAGTAACAAAAAAGTGTGCGCGTGAGTCTAGGGTTCTGTCTGTAGCTCATTTTATTTTAACAAAAATGGTTTGAAAATTTAGGGATTCCTGAAATCCCGAAGTTTCGTTGTTTTGGTTGTCGCTTTAAAAATACAACATTTTTTATTGTTTTAGTTCTAACTGATTAATTTAAACTGATTAAACCAAACGCGATTACACTAGCCTGCGCTAGCGCTACGTAACGTAGGTACCTGCTCCGCATAACTACCCCGCGCGCGCTTAATTAATAATTTGAACAGTGATAAAAAAATGACTTATTGCTAGATTGGGTAACTTAAGTCTAATTTTCGGTCCCTAAAAAGTTCTAGGGGCAACTCCTGGTATGGGCGGATTCACAAGAAAGCGTGCGCGTGTGTCTTTTTTTCTTAAAAGGTTCTGTAGCTCATTTTATTTTTCTAACCGCTTTGATTAACCCGGTATAAAATGTAAGCTTTCCTGAAATCTTAACTATTTGTATGAAAGTTTATTAGGTAAACTAAGTTTAACTATATAGTATCATACAAAGTTTTAATACTTTACACATTAGTTTTTGTTTACAATAATGTAATGATAATAAGAATAACATTTTTAAACATCTGTGACATAAGTACTAAATAAATCTTACGTGTGATGAAAGATGTTATCACCAATTGACTAAATCAATAGAAAAAACGTTAAAATAATACCTACATATTGCCAGTGAGTGGTGTTTCGCAGCGCTTAAGCTAGTTTACACCTTGATAGTATTCTATGACATCGGTACTATTAGGTTTGTAGTCTGACTTCGGAAAGTATTCGTAGTAACTAGTACTGCAAGTAGACAGTATAAATGTCTACCTACTAGTCTAAAATCATTGCAAGTTACTGCACTGCACTGAAAAAAGTTGAACACCTCGGACGGGAATCGAACCACGCACCTTCCGCCTACAGCACCAACACCAGTCTCCACAGTCCAATCCAGAGTCCAGACTCATTTTTCCGATTCCCGCCTGAGTTGAACTGAACCTGAACTTTAACAATGCAAAAAATTATCTAAGCGGTATGAAGCTCTAAAATAACGTTAAAATATCTAAGAAGTGCAAACTTCTAAGATCTGATAATGCAACGGGATAACGCTAAAAACATACACATCGAGCGCTTACTAATATCGATGGATAAAACCAGTCCTCGGTAGCGTAGTGGTTAAAGCAGCCGTCCGGATTATGGATTGTGCGTGATTCGATTATGTTTGACATTTATTAATACAAAAAATTATCTAAGCTTACTACGATAATAATTCACAATTATTATTAAGTCTACACAATAATTATTTTCGATCCCTAAAAAGTACCAGAAGCAACTTCTTGTTCTAGTAGGCGGCACGCCGCGCGCCGCCTTGGCGTGGCGGCCAAAACTAGGGCACGCAGTTTTACAAGCAGGAGGTGCAGTGTAGGCGTATCATACACAGTTCATGACCCTGCTAGTGATGGGTTAAGCTTGTTTAATTTTAAATTAACGTCAGATTAACTTTGTTTGCAAATGCAAAAACAAATTAAATTGCGCTTATCTTACTAAGGTATTTATGGAAAGGGTCTATACTAGGGATAATTTGAAACCCTGGATTATGGCTGAACCTGTCTGATACACGTTGTATACAATTTTTTTTAAAGAAAAGTGGGTCACGCTACTTTAAAGTGGATTTAGAAATGAACTTACGTAATCGTTGTTATTTGTTGTTTTTAGTTTGCTAACACTAATAAGTAGTAATAATAATACAAAAAAGAACAGAGTAAAACAAATAGGAAAATTTTTTTTTTCGAAATCGGTACTTTTTTGCCCCTTCTACCCGAGGGCAATTTGATAGCTAATCTTTACTATCATCCCTTAAGGGGATCGCTACGTTTTTCCAGTAACCCTGTATATTCACTTTAAAAATAAATAATTAAATTAAAATAACTAAATATTTAAAACGTGATTTTTTTTGCTCGTTTTTATAGATAATGGTACGGAACCCTTCGTGTGCGAGTCCGACTTGCACTTGGCCGGTTTTTTTATTAGCATTCAATTGCCATAGGCAACACGTTATCATCTTGCCAACCCGAGTTAGGCCAGCGTGGAGGGTCATAGACACATAGCTCGTTCTCCCTTTATGTAATTGTCCATATCGGAAGGTTGTAGCCCAGCAGAAAAACTTTTAATTACTGAAGTTGAGGGGCCTCAAGGCCGATCGCTCAATCACATGATTTAATAGTACCTACGAACAAAGTATATAGTATGTACAAGTAGATTACGTAGATTAAAATATAGAGATAATAATAATGATATCATCTAATTCTAGATTAGATCTAGTACATCTAGAACGTCTAGTGCTTACGCCCCACTGGGATATAATAGTGTACTAATAAAGTTGCATCTTCAGAATGTATTTATTTATTAGCTAAAAAGCTAAGGGTTATTTGAAGCATTGTCATTGTAACAGCAGCGCCTCCTAATGATGAAAACGATGTGAACTCTAGTTTCTCCTTTACTTTTGCTTTTCTAATTCTAGTTTTCGTTTACGTGATCGAATGGCAAATAAAACTCGCACTAGCCACGCTGATTTAAAACGAGGAGAGTAAAAATTTTGCCATACAAATGTAATTGACGTGTTTGTAACGTGTTCGACTTGAAAGCAAATAATACTCGCACTCAGTAAACAAAGTTTTCCTAAGTTTACTAACATAATATGTAAGTATATGTATCAATTATATACTATCAACATCGTATCTATTTAATGTAGGTGGGTAGGCATATGTTAGTATCAGCTGCGGTTTCCGAAGTTACATGATAAAACGTATGTGAAAGCATTATCATGGGAACTGAATTGATAAGCTTGTTTGTTATAGAGTGGTAATATTTATCAAGTCCGTTGTTGGTGTTAAAATAGTTTTGCGTCACACACGCGCGCGCACGCGCACGCACGCACGCACGCACGCACGCACGCACGCACGCACGCACGCACGCACGCACGCACGCACGCACGCACGCACGCACGCACGCACGCACGCACACACACACACGCACGCACGCACGCACGCACGCACGCACGCACGCACGCACGCACGCACGTACGCACGTACGCACGCACACAATAATAATAAATATTTTTGTCTTAGTTTATTGTTGCGTGATTGATTTACCCATGCACCAATTGACCCATATACCTACTGTATAGTGCCTTCTGGGCCCTGAGTGGTCATTTGCAGTATGGTAATAATAATGTATGTATAGTATGGTAATGTTAAGTTATGGGTCACTTGGGTCAATAATCTTGTTTACATTCTAAGATTAGTAATCTAGTAACCATTTTAGTCACTTTCTTAATCGACGACGCAAGTTAATATCCGATTGACCTTAAACTCTGCTGATATTATAATATTGGCGTATTTTAGTAATCAACATTTATTTATTATAAGTAATGAGATGTGATTAGAGTATACAGTGTTTTTTTAACTGGTCCAGTATGGGGAAGTCCGATACAATAAGATATACAGAAAACCTGTTGAGAGCCATCAAGTTTTTATTTGTGAAAAAAATATTGACATAGGAAATATTTTGGTCATGTGTGAGTTGAAAATACATAAAAATAAAATGATTTTGTTTTGTTTATATAATTTTAACGCAAATTTTGTTGCGAAACAAATTACAAAAACACAATGTTGAAAAAATTTCCACGAGCAGGATTTGAACCTATACGATAGCTTAATTGGAAGAGCACCTGACCCGGTATGTCAGAAGGGTGCAAGTTCAAATCCTGCTCGTGGAAATTTTTTCAACATTGTGTTTTTGTACATAAAAATAAGTAATTTTTTTGAATGCGAATTGACTTTGTTTTATTCGGATTGAGAATGCGCTTCGGGGCGTCCTGATCAGAATCTGGCGTTATGACCTGGATGCCTAGTGTGACTTTTGTTTACGACCTGAATTCATTCGAGTACGTTTACGAAAACGAAAATTAGTATGGCATTGAAACAGCGCCTCCTGGCGACAAACGAGAAGAGTTAACATTTTGCCATACTTATTCTCGTTTTCGTTAACGTGATCGAATAGCGAATGAAACTCGCACTTGGCACCCTGACGTTGATTTTCCCTTGTGCGAGTTAGTTAGCTTCCGCAAGGTCGTCTTACACCTTTATGTAGCCTAACGGTTGGTAGGGGGTGTCAGAATGAACTTTAAGTCGTATATAACAGGGTTGTTGTATAGTTTGCATCAGATTTTGTGATTCGTAAACAGTCATGCGGGTCGCGGGTGGGTGCGGTCGTGGGTGGTTTGCTGTTCACTGCTCTAAGATAACAGTACTTCGAGTGACGTAGTAAATGGCTTATAAAGTTGCGGCTATAGCTAGACCGCTTAACTGAGTCCTCGCCTGCGGGAGGTACGTAGGGCCTCTGCCAAGAGTACGAGCGTTTTGCGATGAGGCGAGCGATTTCTAGTTCATTGCGTTATTTCTATACCTAACCGTTGACTATGATAGCGTTGTATAGCGCGCAATTAACTAGAACCGCACAGGCGAGAACTCAGTTAAGCGGTCTAGCTATAGCTACTATCTACTAAATCAAAGGTCAATAATTTCATTGTCGATAATGGCCGATTTGTTGTGTTTTTCCTTATTTAGAATAAATAAAAAATTCTTTACAATTCCCCCATGCAAGACTTTGTCAGTTGTGAGACTGTTGCAAGTTATCGATGAAGGAAATATAATTTATTGACACAACACACGTCGTACAGTAACTAGCGTTTTCCCAATTTTCCCCGCCATATAAATCAAGCCACCGCTACTATTGAAGGTTTTTACCACGGTTGCCAAATATGGATTAGTGATCACAAACCCGGGCTATGTGTAATAGTAATAAATAATACTGAATCACTTCGCCCGACCTGGGAATTGAGTCTAAGACCTTCGGATATCGGGTCGAGCGCTTATTGCCACTCTGCCACCAAGGTGACACAGTCAATATATCATCATCATCATCATCATCATCATCATTAGCTCATTTTATGTCCCCACTACTGGGGCACGAGCCTTCCCTATGGATGGATAGGGAGAACGGGCCATAAACCACCACGCGGGCCCAGTGCGGATTGGTAGTTGTTAACGACTGCTAATGCAGCCGGGACCAACGGCTTAACGTGCCTTCCGAAGCACGGAGAAGCTCGAGATTATAAATTTTTGGTCATCCATCCGATGACCGCCCTTTGCGAAAGTTGCTTATCTACAGCACTCGCAGACCGGGCGCGTTAACCACTGCGCCATCGAGCTCTTAATATATAAATCTCTCTCAATATATAAATAAACATTATGTATAGTTAAAAACACTAAAAAAACATCGTATTTGTTATACGATCAACTGAGGTTGAACCCATTGTTTTGAGAATAGCTTTTGATCTTTCACATGCAAGCCCATAGCATGATCTCGGAGCTAGTCAGACTTTGGTCGCTTAGGACGCCTATCACACTAGGAACACCGTTAATAGCAGCTACTTAAGAATCTGGAGCTGCTATCAATGTTACCCTTGATGTTAAGGTAACCCCGTTTTACGGTACCTAACAACAAAACTTACTGAACACAAGCAACAACACAAAGAAATAAAATGATTGATGTTACTATGACTATAATTAAAATAAAAATAAAAAAAATAAAGTTTATTTAACAACATTAACATACAATGACATAAAGTGCTTTCAAATTACTATTAATGAAGTAATAATTAATAAATTAATTTACAATTAATTACAATTAGGAAGTTGATTCTTATCAATAATATGTAAGTATACATCAAAGCTGGACATCTTCATGAAGGAGAACTTCTGGCCGAAGGGTGTAGTCTACAGGCGCTTCCATGGAAAGTTGCCTGTGACTACCAAGTTGGCACAGTAGGTGCCAATCAAATAATACTAACATAGTTATTAAGTTATTTTATATACTAAGAAAAATTGTTTATTAGTATGTATATGTTAGTCTATAAGGTATTTGTCTATGGGCCTGTTATTTTGTAACATTAAATTGTTGCCTGGCAATAAACGAATTCATTCATAATGTACTTTCATATTTGCTCCAGGTCTCGAGCAGTTCTCAGCCGCGTCCGTGTCAATGCTGCTCGGAGAAGACAATCCCGTCATAGCTGCTGGTCGCGTGAGTTCTCAATAGTTTATTTTATTTAATTATGGATATCCAACAAAGAATACACCGAACACATTCTTTCATTTAAAAAAAGTCAATATGTAATGTAATGTAAATATTCTTTATTGTACGCCATACAAAACACTTAGAGAGGACAATACAAGAAGAAGTACAAATGGCGGCCTTATCGCTAAATAGCAATTTCTTCCAGGTAACCATGTGTTGAACTGGACAAAAAAGTTAAGAAACTAGCGGTAAATGGTGTATGGAATATTACACACAATATAAAAATACTTAATTATCATACATACAATGCATATACCTACATACAGCCATATAAATTTAATACATAATATATATATAAACTAAATACATATTATATGGACAAAGTATTACATTATAAAGAAATGTATAATAACATTAAAGTCAATGAATGGCAGAAGGGTGCAGGTTCAAATCCTGCTCGTGGAAATTTTTCAACATTTTGTGTGTTTGTAATTTGTTTCGCAACAAAATTTGCGTTAAAATTATATAAACAAAACGAAAACATTTTAACATTAAAGTGTCAAAGATAGATAGTGCTCCTTAACTTGTTGCTTAAAACTATCCGACTATTACAGTGGTGCTGCTTTAATTAAATTTTAATTATAAGTGGCTGTTGTTGTCTCAATAAATAAATAAATAAATAAATTACCTGGTAGACTTTAGTAATAAATACTTGAAGATAATCACTGCTTACATGGGTTTTATTTTGCATACCGGTGCTCGAAATTCGATCGTCTCATAATAAATAATAATTGTAACACATATTACAAGTATACATAAATTTTATCTTTCGGGATTCCTTCTCTATGTAAACTTGTAACTATACCAAATCTCTCACTTCTCCGTGCGCGCAATGTTCTTTAAAAGGGGCACGGAATTTTCGCTTCACGTATTAATATGGATGATAGGTATTATGTTAGCAAAACGTTTCGAACCTATTGTTGCCTAACCAGCCCCCCGACCGCCTAACCGATTGCTTTGGCTACGTGTACAGTTTATGACGTCATCTTGTCATTTCGTACCGCCTATGAAAGAAATATCGAAAGCTATAGGCTATAGCTTTCGATATATGCCTATACCTTTTAGCTAGATGACAAGATGACGTCATAAACTATACACGTAGCCAAAGCAATCGGTTAGGCGGTCGGGGGGCAGGGCTTGATATCGATGTCAGAAATATTTTCAATGCCATAATTCAACAACTCCACACCACCTGATGTAAAGCAGTGCTCCAGATGCGGAGCCAACTAGTGGAGCAGGAGTAGCCTCTCTAGCCGACCCGCAAGTTGCATCTTTACGCCGCGTACTTTCAAAGTTTCTGAAGGCAACGCTGATTAAGGTTCATATTGGATTGTATGGTGTACATGTTCCACAGGCATTCGGTGTCCAAACATTGTCGGGTACCGGCAGTCTCCGCGTGGGAGCAGAGCTTCTGCACAAACACCTCAAGCACAACACGTTCTACTACTCAAACCCAACATGGGGTAAGTATTGTTTTATAAACTGCATTTGTGGTGTAGTGGTTCAACGACCGGTCTTAGACCCAAAGGTCTCCGTTTTGATTCTCACTAAGGAGAGGGGTGGGAGGATTACAAATTACAATACACATTATTAAATTTAGTTTGGTTTGTGTTAAGGCTGGTTTTAAGTCTGCTTGGCTATCTACCACCATCCTATCTAAACCTGTCCCATAACGGCAATGTTAAAAGCAGTAGAGATATGTTGGCTTACTATTAGGAAAAGATAACAAATTAAGCATACGGTGTGTTTGTCTGTAAAAATATCATCATAATCATCATCATATCAGCCAAAAGTCGTCAACTGCTGGACAAAGACCTCCCCAAGGATCTCCACAACGACCGGTTTCGTGTGGCTTCATCATCATCATCATCAACCTATACTAGTCCACTGCTGGACATAGGCCTCTCCAAGTGCACGCCACCGAGCACGATCCGCTGACCACGTGTTGCTTGAAAATATATAATACTTGTATAATTAGACACACAGCATGAAACGTGTATAAAAATTGTAAGAAAACGTTATAAAAGGGCGAATCGTTTCCCTTTTGTTGTCTTAAAAAGTTCCGAGTGCCTAGTTGATGAGTTTTGTTTACTATAAGTATTCATTCGAATACGTTTACGAAAACGAAAATGAGTATGGCATTGAAGCAGCGGCAGCGCCTCCTGGCGACATACGGAAAGAGTTAAAATCCTACTAATATTATAAAAATCCTACTTTATATTCTTGTTCTACTTATACTACAAGCGTTAATTTACAGTTCTTTTTTACAAAAATGTCCGTCTTTTAATAATTAATTAATTTCTGTGGAAACTTGTAAATGGCCCTCAGTAATATAGTTACATGTTATACTTTTATTTAGCTGTAAGTTTTCCTTAAAATGTATAAAATAAAAAATAAAAATAAAGTTTGTAAGTATGGATGGATGTTTGTTACTCTTTCACGTAAAAACTACTGAATGGATTTTAATGAAACTTTCCTCATATACAGACCATGACCCAGACCAGCATATAGGATACTTTTTCTTTTACTGTAGTCTTCGCGAACGAAGTCGCGGGCAACAACTAGTTAAATCAAATACTGTGACTACATTGAAATTAATTCCAGAGAACCACCACTTGGTGTTCGTGAACTCCGGGTTCGGGCAGCCGCGCACCTACCGCTACTGGAACCAGGCGACGCGCAGCATCGACTTCGACGGGCTCACCGAGGACCTGCGCAGCGCGCCCGAGCACTCTGTCATCATCCTGCACGCGTGCGCGCACAATCCCACGGGCATCGACCCCACGCAGCAGCAGTGGGAGAAGATCGCTGACATCATGGAGGTTATTATACCCCCTTCTTTTACATTCGCCTTTATAGCGTTTATACATTTCATCGACTGACGTGCAGCATGCTCGAGCACTTAGTTATCACCCTGCATGCGTACGCGCAACCCTACAAGGATCGACCTCACGAGGCAGCAGTAGGAGAAGACCGCTGACATCATGGAGGTGATATAGCCTCCTCTACAACGTTTATTCATTTCATCGACTTTGACGTGCCGCGCGCCAGAGCACTCGGTCATTATCCTGCACGCGTGCGCGCACAACCCCACAGGAATCAACCCCACACAGCAGCAGTGGGAGAAGATAGCTGACATCATGGAGGTGATCCCTGTTCCTTAAAGTCGTCCCCCCATTCTCGTCACTTTTCACGATTTTAAGCCTCACGCGCACGAGTTTGCCAGTCCTTTTGAAACTCGTTCAGGTTATTTACCCCCTTTTTTAATTTCTCATTAAGGCGTTTGTACATTTTGATGTCCCGTACAAACTGAGAGTTCTAATTTTTTCGACTTGGACGAATTGGACTTGGACGAATTGGAACGAAAGTTTCTATGCTTATAGACAATACAGAGATTTAAATATTTAGTTGAAAACATAAAAAAAAATATTTTTTACCTAAATTTAAATTATTTAAAATCAACTATGAAAAGATTCCAATCGCTTTTAGCTAAAACAAAATATGTTTTGAACGTCGAATTTTTAAAGTTACCTCCCCACTTTTTCTGTCAAGAAAGGGAAGAAAATTATTTTAAACTTTGGTCCGATTATTGCATATTTTTATATTAAATGATAATGATAAGTAGACCTCGGTTTGATCAGTATTATCCTCCTTAGGAGCGCAAGTTGTTCCCGCTGTTCGACAGCGCGTACCAGGGTTTCGCGTCCGGGGACCTGGACAAGGACGCGTGGGCGGTTCGCTACTTTGTGAAGCGCGGCTTCGAGCTCATGTGCGCGCAGTCCTACGCCAAGAACTTCGGCCTTTACAGTGAGTACGGCTACCAAGTTTTAGTTTAGTTGCACTTGTGTACGGGCTATTATAAAAAAGATGTCGTAAAAAGAAACTTCAGCGGCTACACCTAGTTTTAGCCGGCTATAACTAGGTGCAGCCGGCTAAAACTAGGTGTAGCCGCACTTATCTTCGTTGTATAGAGCTAGATTTTTGTTGTCTAATAAAAAAAACCCCCCACGAAATTCAAGACTACACAGTTTATATGTTAAAACACGTATAATACTACTAAAATTGTAACCTTAAAGCTGGTATTATATTTGTATATTGGAAAACGACTGATTTTACTACCTGTAAGGTCAAACATTGGTGATTTTTACGAGGTAAACGCAATGGTAATACAAATTTCAAGTTTATTAATATATAGTTATATATGTTACGGCTAATAGCCGAAGTGCGGTTACACCTAGTTTTAGCCGGCTAAAACTAGGTGCAGAAAATGTATTTTTATATAATAGACAACAGAACTACTAACTGCCCTACTCCTGTAGGTCACGTGATAGGTTAGAAATCTAAGAATTCAAGACTACTTAAATTCTTAGATTTCTAACCTATCACGTGACCTACAGGAGTAGGGCAGTTAGTAGTTCTGTTGTCTATTATATAAAAATACATTTTCTGCACCTAGTTTTAGCCGGCTAAAACTAGGTGTAACCGCACTTCGGCTATTAGCCGTAACATATATAACTATATATTAATAAACTTGAAATTTGTATTGTTGTAATATAATACCGAACAAAGCCCTTGCAAAGTATTTGCTTCTCCTTCTTGATAAAGTCTTCACTGCAGGGTTAACGGAAGTTATAAAGCTATAACGAAGCCATTGTTTTAATATTAATCTTATTTAAACTTTCATGGTCATTGAACCGAGCGGTACATATTGTGTTGTGATATGCTGGAGTGTATAGAGTGAGTGTAGCGAGTGGTAAATTTATTACATTCGTACACATATTAGTATATGTGGAATTTATGGTTATACGAAAAGTGCCAAATTTCGCACTAATAATGCCAGATTATGGTAAACCGTTCCGCGTGTTTCATCACAGTTTCATGATGCACACAGATGAGCGCGTCGGCAACCTCACAATAGTTCTATCGAACGCGGCTTGCGTGCCCAACGTGAAGTCGCAGCTCACGTGGATCGTGCGCGGCATGTACTCCAGCCCGCCGGCGCACGGCGCGCGCGTCGTGGCCAACGTGCTGGCCAACAAGCAGCTGTTCGACGAGTGGTGAGCCAATACCCACCTTAGCTCTAGGGAATAGAGTATACCGCAGCAGACGGAGCGTTGGACGAATCGTTCTGGCCAACAAGCAGCTGTTTGTAAAGTGGTGATCTTATACCGACCTTGTCTAATTAAGGGAATAGAGTATGTCGCAGCAGAGGAATTGTTAGCGATTTTTGACAAAACGAACTGATGTCCTTCAGAAAACTCGCAATGAACCAATAATGGTCAATCGTGAGGTTTTGGCAGTGAGGTGTATATATTTGTATTAATAAATGATTGGATAAGACGATTAATTCATTAAAAACATTTTTGAAGGGAAAATAGAAGGAGAGGGGAGAACCAAAAATAGCTTACGGAACGTGTCTTACCAAGAAGTAAAAGGATTATCTTGATGATAAACGGAAAAAACTACACCGACAAAAGCGTAGATACTCTGAAGTTGAAAAAAAAAACACACTTCTCTGGTTTGTCTTTCCTATGAATTCGGGTTTCAACATACTATTTCAATTAAAAGCGCAATCATAAAAATATATTTTTATTTGCAGGAGGGACCACATCAAGGTCATGTCATCAAGAGTCATACAAATGAGAGAGGCGTTGCGGTCTGAGCTTATCAAGTGAGTAATATTTTTCATCTTTTTGATACTGCTACTGTGGATGGTCCTTCGAGTCGGATTAGCAAAACCTCAATTATAAAAAAAAAATAGCACGGTATAGAATATAATACTTATAGTTGTTAGCGAGTAGGAAATTTGGAAGAACTGTATTTTAAAAGTTTTATGTTAGCTTACCTATTAATCGTTCATGTTACATAAAAGGGTTCATCAATTTATAAATTAAATGTGTAAATCGATAAAACCTATTTCTTTACTTAAACCTAACAATATTTTATATTTTTGTATTACTAACATAGTTCTAAGAGCATTGTTACTAACACTATAGACTGTTGTTTTCTGAGAATAAAATTGATTTATTATTATTATTATACTTGTACCTACTGTTTTAGATAATGTCTTGTACAGACGCCTGCACATCAACCTATCCAAAACTGTCAAATTTCTTCAATACATTTTCAATCATAAACCTGAGTAATAAAGTTCAAAGTCTATTGAGGAAATTTGACAGTTTATGGTAGGTTGATGTGAAAGCGTGACTACCTATCTACCTACCTGCCTTGCCACCACCACCACTTAATCCTACTTTTTTTTATATCATGCGGGTAAGCACTTGGCCTTCAGTTTACTTAATAATATTATTTTATTACTCACTTATTGCGTAATAATATTAAGTGATGGTAAGGCCGAAGGTGGAAGCGCACTTCACCCGAAACCTCAACTACTGGGGCACTGGCTATCTTATCTCTAGCTGCCGGAACACAACAACGCTACAAACATTCATGTTATGGCGACATATTTAGATAAGATGGTGGTAGCTAGCCAAGCGGACAAACAAGCCTTGCCACCAACCAAACCGAGTACACAGACATGTACCTCCCGCTGGAAATCGAACCCGGGACCTCTGAGTCTAAACCGGTAGTCTTAACCACTAGACCACAGAGGCGGTTAATTATGTACTATTGCTATAGATAATTCAGGCCCCGCCCGAATACCAGCGTAGTTACGAGAGGGCTCGTTCGCAACAACACAAGCTGAGGCGGGCTCCTGATTGACAATAACTGCCTTGTGTTAAGTAAGGGAGTCCGTAGCTACTACGTGGGCCGGTGTTGGCGGGATCCGGTCTAATTCCTCGCCATCAGATATGTTGAAGCGTCAGATATGTTGTTATTTGTTATTTTATTTGTGTGTCAATAAATGTTTCTCTCTCTCATAATAATCAGATTTAAGTGTTACTACCATTGCGTTTACCTCGTAAAAATCACCAATGTTTGACCTTACAGGTAGTAAAATCAGTCGTTTTCCAATATACAAATATAATACCAGCTTTAAGGTTACAATTTTAGTAGTATTATACGTGTTTTAACATATAAACTGTGTAGTATTTCTTATTGGTGTGGGCGATAAGTGTCAATAAAACAACCTTATAGTTTCGTTACGTAATGTGGACTCACTTTTACTTTCCAATGTACAAATGGAAGATCAAAACCGACTTTTAACATACCAATTTCCTCCTATAACAGATTGGGCACGCCCGGCATTTGGGACCACATAGTGAAACAGATCGGTCTGTTCTCATACACGGGGCTGACGCAGCGGCAGGTGGAGCACCTGGTGGCGGAGCACCACGTGTACCTGCTGCGGTCCGGGCGCATCAACATCTGCGGCCTCAACCCGAGCAACGTGCAGTACATGGCCAGGGCGATACACGATGCCGTCACCAAGTTCCCCGCTGAACAGTAATGAGTTTGACATACAACAAAACATATACGGATCTATACGTCTCTATACGGATCTATACATCTTTTTATGGATCTATACATCCATATACGGATCTGTACATCTTCATAAGAATCTCTTCATCTTTATACGGTTCTGTACATCTTTATATGGATCTATACGCGTTTTAAAAAGTGACTAGATCCGTATAAGGTGTGTCGTTTTAATGTGTAGTGCTCGCGTACACTTTAGAATATACTTACTTATTCTTTTCTTATAGTTAGGCTGGCTGTCCACCGAACAAATGGCGTGTCTTTCTCTTTATTTGACTAAAACTGAGCGAGGCGTATGTACGGTTTCTATATCAAGTAAATCTTATGCGTCTTTTTACGGATCTATTCGTACGTCATTATACGGATCTATGACTGTATATATGGATGTACTCGCGTTTTAATAATAACAAAACAAAGCAAGTGTGCCGTTTCAACGGATCGGAACGGATATTTGTAATCTATTTAAGTTTTAAAAGAAAATCGCTTGCTTGTATTCGCTTTGTCCTGATGATCCATCACAACCCCATTTACACAATAGGTTGAGTTTTTTTTATTGTTTTAGTAAACTATATTTCGATTGCTCTATCAGTGCTCTTCGTCAAGCACTTACTCAAAATAAACTGAAAGTTGAGATTGGACCGCATTGCAATAACAATACGGTTTGGTTTCTGCAGTGCAGTGGTAAGTTAATTAAAAACTGCGAGCTACTATCATTGCTGTCGTTGCTGTTACGGTCACTTCATTGTCGTTACATAATACATTACGTTACATTTACATAATAGTTTGAAGTTTTCAACTGTGTTTGTAAACTGAATCTATTGATAATATACATACACAAATGGTAGACCAACTACGAACAAGTGTAGATGTTATATTCTATCTACCTTTGGGCCATCACTTTCCCTTTGCTTCCCTTCTCACTCTCCACCTGTCTCTACCCTGAGCTAGTTCAAGCCCCTACCTTGTGTGGGAATTCTGCTCATTACGCCATCTTTGTCTAAGCCTTTTTTTTTTCACTGCGATGAAAATGCATTGCACTGCATACTCGTGGGTATCTTTGTATAGCCCCACTGTCGTCGTTTTTATAATAAAAAGCCTAAAGCGCCATGTGACCGTCAAACAATTGAATTGCTTTTATGGCTGGGTTTGTGGCAGTCAACGTGTTGAAATATAATTATTATTGTTAGTATAAAATGGATCGTCCATTTGTTCTGACCAGCGTAAACCAGTGTAAAACTAAATCTTGATTCCTTTGAATCCTTCAACAGAACTATGCTTCTCTCAATCAGCTATGTTTTCACACGATCTTACTGACCAGCCAGACAGCTTTCGACAGCCAGCCTTAGGCTAGATAAGCCAGTTACTACAATTTATTACCTTTGTCATACTTAAACGTACTCGATACTCCAAAAAGGAGCAAAGTATTGTCCAGTTTTTGCCAGCATTTTATTTTCTACTTTAAATCGAGTAAAATAAATTCGATTCTGTTATTTAAAAAAAAATATTTTGTAACTAAAGTGGATATGACATGCAGCGTTCATTTAAGAATTCTCTAGACATCGACTTTATTGAAGCGGTATATAAGTCGCACACGGTCACTGAACCGCCTCTACTGGTTAGGCCCCTGGTCTTAGACCCAGAGCTTCCATATTGTACTCTGTTTGCTTGGCTGGTGGTAGATCTTTATATAAATCCGCCTGGTAAGAAAATGTTAATAGCATTCAAATTACTAGTTAATTTTATATCGTATGCGAGTTTGAATTTGATACGTAAAATAAAAATAACGTAAAATATTCTAATCTCGTAAAAAGTTAAAGTTTTTACGAACAAAGCGGCGAGAAGTAATAGTTGATATTGCGTTAGAACCTGTGTATAATAATGTCTTTATTACAATAATAACGTACTAGTTCACAACATTTAATGAACATCTATGTGTGAATGCACAATTATATATTCTACAAATAGAATAATAAACATTATAATTTGTCATATCTACGTCATTTCCTTGTAAGTACCTACTGCAGATTATATTTAATCGTTTTTGAGGTTACTATACCTATATGAGATTATTGTAGATTTATTGTCACGATAACGTCTATACTATAGTGTTACCAAAATACCAGAGCTATTTAATAATATAACTAGTTGAGAAAATACTTTAAAAGTTAACGGATGTTTTAAAATCGCGTAAATACGCATATATGACTAATCCGAGTAGTCTAAATAGCGTAATTTATATTTCAAAGAGAATAGTTGTCATATATTATCTAGAATATTTATAGTAAACATTTATGAAAGATAAATTATTAAAAATATATTAAATTTGCTCATTATAGATAACAAAATCTGGTACGTTTAATGTTATTTAATAGAAATCAAATAAATAGAGCAATTAAATCAATTAAGATTTTATCTAATATAGATGGTTCGGAAAAGTGTTTTTTTAATATTAATATTTTTTACATTGTTTTCATCAATTGTTTTGTTAGGCTGTGAGATGTATTTGGAAAAGATTAATATTACTTATTGTTATCTATCGAAATAGTTATCTTTATTATATATTTTATGTGCATTAACGTTTTATCTTTTATCATATATTTATATATACTTATATCAATAGCAATGAACAATGGAATTGTGTGTTCAAAAATATACATTGATTGTATACTGAGCCTTTTTGGTATGTAATTATTATGTAAGCTCAAGCTTTTTGGTTATTAGACGAATATGGGACGCACTATGGGAACCTTGACTCCTTTTCATCTCATAAATCTAGAACTTCCGTGTTTTTGATGATATCTACCTGTTTTTTTTTCCTGGTATACTTAAATATATATGCTCTTAAATAATATACACTTTAAAAGTAAAATTTTATTTTTAATAGTCTTAAAAAATTAAGGAATAAAAAAGTATACAATTCGTAGATCTAACCATGTATGTTTTTAGAAATTTATAGAATAATAAGATAAAGTACCTATTTTAAATAACAAGAAAACATAAAAATATGGCTTAGTAGTCACTCAAGATCTCTTTTTTTTCATCAAGAAGTTCCAAATATTTTTTGTTGTAAGGTTTTCTCAAGCTTGTAATGTATGGATCAGAGGTATACAAAAGTGTGTGAGAACGTCTACGTTGGTGGCTGCCCTCGAACATTTTCTTGCATGATAAAGTCTGAACTGCTTGTAGTCTTTGTTTCGTGACTCTTGAGCATCTTCCGAGAGTTGCCCAAGAGGCAAGACAGAAAAATGACGTATGACACTTTCATCATGAATCAACACTTTGTGCACTGAAGACAAAAGACGAGTGAACATTTGAATGCTTTTAACTATGCAATACGAATGGTTAGAGATTTGAATCTTATTTATAATAATCTTATAATAATAAGTGGTATAATACATGCATCTCCGCATATTTTTGTAAAAAGCATTTATAAGATGGCTCTCTTAGGAGGGTTCCCATAGTATGACGTACTAATCGCACGATTGAGAACGAAACGTTTACTTGATATCCTTTTTGCGATGTATCGGTCTTAACTATCTCAAAAATCTATAACTTCTTTATTTCTTGACATTTTGGATTGAAATTTTGTACACATATTCCTGAATATGAATGCTAATAGAAAAATAAAACATCATCATTGTTAAATAAATATTTATTTCGTGTTAGCTTGTTAAAAATAAAAATTACATAATTTTTCGGATGAATATTTAAATTAACTCTTTTTTTCTTAGATTAAGTTTACATTTCAATTTTAAATAATACTTTAACTAGTTACATGACATAAAATAAAAAATAAAGTATATTTCTCATAAATTACAATACCTATCCTAACTACTCATTACTTGTCATTATTAACAACTCTTTGGCTTCGTCAAAAAATTGTTTTGCTATTACAAACTTGGTCTATTTATGCTCGATATATAAGGGTCAGATGTATATAACAAAAAGTGCATCACGTCTTCATTTGTGGCCGACCGGGAACACTTCCGAGCGTGATGCAACATATACTTTTTATAATCCTTGTTCCTTGCTTCTTGAGCATCTTCAGAAAATTTACCTAGGGGCAAAACTGCATAATGCTCTATTATTTTTTCTTCATATATCAATATTTTGTGCACTGATGATGGCAAATAGTACCAGTTATATTTACTCACATATAACTGTGCAGTCTCCAGCGTATATTGACCGAATTTTTCGGCGTTTATAGAAAATCCCGATGACATGGTCTGCAGTATATGTATAATCTCTTGATTAGCCCTTCATCCACACCCGTGATCTCTTCAGAACATTGATCATTTTGAAAGAATCTCCTTGCCGTATTTTCATCATTGCTGTTCCCGGGACCGTGACGTGGTTTATTAATGTGTAAACCAAGCAATTCCCGAAAACGAGCTTGCACGTGCTTATTTTTATCTTCTTTAATTCTTTTGATCTCTGGTGTCGATGCAGTCCACTTTTGAAGATCTAAATTATATTAAATATCTAGAATCATTTCTACATCTTATCCATTCGTGTAAGGTAGATAGTCCGTATTTAAATGAATAAATGTCTTTTTATCTACAATGCAAATGATATGAATAGATAGAAAAATTAACAATTAAAATTTTTTGAAAATTTATTTATTTCTACTCATTGACATTTCTGCTTTGACCATAATGGCGCAGTAATGACGCAAGTTTTTTTATTTCCTCGTTTTACTGAATAGTGTCAAGGAATCTAAAAAAGGGATTAATTCGACATAGGAAGCCGTAGGCAACTGTTATATTCTTGTTCCAGTTTATTGTATTGTAGTTTATTTCTTGTCTGGCTTCTTGCTCTATTTCGAGATTTGTATGAAATCATGTTCATTTGGATTTGATTATTACTTTCTTCATTTTTATTTTTAGGAAGGAGGGTAGATCTTTCTTGTGAAAGTTCCAGATTTTTCGCGAATTGTATAGCATCATCTATATTATTATGATTTTCCTGTAGAAGTCTTTCCTTGATGTATTGGTTTGCAATACCAATAACAAGCATATCTTTGACTAAGGATTCCTTTAGTTGTCCTAGTTCACATGACCTTGACAAATTATTCAACACTGTACAATATTCATCTAATGACTCTTGAGGCTTCTGGTATCTCGTAAGGAATTGGTATCTCTCTACAGTTGTGTTTTTGTAGGGATTAAATTTATTATCAAACTTGGCTAAGACGTCTTCTAATTTTATGTTCGTTCGTTCCAAGTTGAAACTGTTAAAAATGTCAATTCCTTGGTCGCCCACTGAGTTGAGAAATATCGCGACTTTTTTCTTTTCAGGCAAGGTTTCAATATCGTTGGCATCGATATAAATGTGAAATTTTTGTTTCCACAAACGCCATGCCTCGTGGTTGCTTTCGCCGCCATTTGGGTGAAGAGCTAATGGTTTTAAATTATTAGATAAACTAAAGTTCTGTACCTTTTCTTTTTCTGACATCATAGGTTTTTTACTTCTGACACCATGTTATATTCTTGTTCCAGTTTATTCAGGATCGTGATTAAAGAAAACTCATTCTTTTAATTGCTTTATTAATTTACCCAGATTCCACCTTACATGACCATCGCTTATCTATATTCCACAGATTATATTGCATTGACCATAGACACATGATAATGTAACAGCAACAACTAAACCTCCAATCAAAATATAAGAAAACGAGAAAATTCCTTATGTCGCTTAAAAATGTATAAACAATTACACAAAAATATTATTGAAAAACATGACGTACTTTTAAACTAGAGATTCTAAGCAATCTAACAATATATAACATTAATATACTTTCTTTGCAAAACATAGAAGTAACGTAAGTTAACTTTCATAATGGGCAATGTTGGTATGAAAATATCGAAGTGTAACGTTTGCGAGTAATTTTAAATACTTAATTTAAAATTGAGCTATTGATTGTTATTTTATCAGAGAATTAAACCATAAAAAAGGAATTACGGAATTACGATATTTATCAAAACCATTTTTGAGACGGAAAATACCGTTTGGTACCATAGTGCGTCGCATGCGTGTTTCAATTATAACTTTGTGTTATCCGTTTTCACGTGCATAGAGAATGCTGTGAAATGGCGCACTTCTTAACTAAATGCTAAAACATTTTTGACCACTAGGATGTTCCAATCATATTGCAGCGCTGATACAAATTTCTAGTGATTTGCGTGACATCTCGTCTTTACTTATTATATCTTGTTTTAATTAAAAGTATCGATGATCGAAACGTTGATTTACGTGGTAAGCTTGGGTTGTGTCGCTTATGCTTTTATTTTAGACCGGATTATTATAACTTGAACAGTATTATATGCTTTTAGTGTCGTCCGCCCATTTGGTTGAAACTGAGCAGACGTGTTGTTTGTCGCAACGCTTTTATGTTAATTTTATTACCACACATGTAGCTATGTAAGATATGTTGCAAATATAATATCAATTGTTACGACGCTAGTTTTATTTTTGTAGTTTTAGCTCGAACATGTTGTTTTACTAAATAATAAAAAAACCACCTTAAATAACTATTTAAATTATAATGGTCACCTGCATAGGAGAAACTAGTTCCGTTAATAACAAATCATGTTCAGTTTTAAAATTTGATTTGATAAGCTAATTTGTTTTGTTTTAAATGTCTCCATTAGACATGTAACCTTATTTATCTTTGTTTTTCAGTGACAATCGTGCGAAATTATAACAAGCCAGCCGACTATCACCAAAGTGTTTCAGGTACATTGGTGATGGAGGTTTCAATGGATACTGTATATGAATGGTGCTAATAAACTGTACATAAATACATTATTGACTTTTACATGAGTACAAAAAAGTACTAAGTACTTTTTGATCGCATCATTGGGCATCCATTTTCATTTTGTACGCAGGGTAAATAAGGTCAAATAATCTGGGCCTCGATTATTATAACGTTCGCAGTCATGTCCCGGTGGCCTAATGTTAACAATTTTCCCATATGGTGCATCCAAACCGCACTTTCTTTTTGTAGAGCAACGTTTCCAAGTTTGGCAACATGTGGTAACAATCGCCTGCAGAAGCATTTAAACATATGCCGTGCAACTAGCTTGTATTTTGTTAATTGATGTTATTGGCGGTATGGATACGATGAGCAACATTCAACAAATATAGCAACAAGTGGTCGCAAAAGTTAAAAAATGTTACTTAATGTCATTGTGTTGCATTATATTGCTACAAAAAAAGTATCTGAGGTGGAGATGCACCATTTAAAGTTGTAATGTCAAAATCAGGCTACCGACATACTATTAAGACGTTATTGAAATCGTAGATTTAACGCCTGTTCATTCTAAAAATCTGTCAGTTTTTAATCCCATTCCATTACCATTGAATTGTTACATCATCTACAATTGACAGTAGATGATTGGTGTATATTGTGTCTTGTCTTTATAAGGATAGCTTTTACGAGGATTAATAATAGCGTCACTTGGTAGTAGTACTATTTGCTGCAGTGTCGCTCAAACACGAGAAACAATGTTGGAGATAATTTATGTTACGTAAACTTTTCATGGAAAACTAGGTAAATCTGTACAACAGCGAAACCAAAGCTGAATGTTCGTAATTTTTTATTGAAAAGATCTGTATTAAAAAAGTAATTTGTGCAAAGATTCACATCCAGGGGATTCGTAGTTTCTTTGAAAAAAAATTATGAAAATCGATATTTTTTTCGCTCTGATGGACTCAGTTTTTGACAGGTTTGATTTTTATTGTACTTGTTAGTTGTGTTCAAGCAAAGGTAATAGCCACGAATATTACGTTTTTATTTTCAATTTCTTAGTAAAATTAATTAAAATTTACAAACAATATCTAATAATTCAAATGTTAGTATAAGTACTTAAAAAATATGCGTACTTATGCTAAAGTATTAAATTTACGATATTTGACAATTTTTTTTATAGTAAAATTGTGTTTGTCGGTTTTACTGCGGTGAAACGAAACGCAAATACGACGCCATTTTGCTGCCAACTGTCTGTCCGTCAGTCACTGTGAGTCACTGTTTATTCGTCTTGCAGTTGAGATCGTTTTACGTACTCCTGCTTGCAACACATCGTGACTAGCATGGCGTGTTCAAAGTTAGAGTGCTCGGATCCCGCTGTTTTGCCTGAAGAATTGAGTGAAGTGCAAGTTTGGACTCAAATGAGCCGCTTGTTACGGATTCTTACTGTTGGTTAGGTTAAGTTAAATTTTATGCACAGCGTAGCGAGGGCCAGTCACGGAAGGGGGAGCGCAGTCACGAAAGGGGGGGAGCAAATTCTCCCCTTAAACGTTTATAATGTAACTTTTATAGATTCGTAACCGCAAAATTTCTTTATTGCATATCTCTGAAACTATGCGTCTCCTGGGGGGGGAGTAGTAAGGGAGGGTAAAGGGGGTGGCCCCCAATTTAGGTTCCGCGGTTGTACAGTTTTACCGTTACATTGCTAGATGTTAATGCTCGTCTGGAATTATTCTCATGAAATACACTTTCCCCGTAGATACACTTTTAATAAAACTGCGCTTTTATTCCCCAGAGATACACTTTCAGCTTGAACACTTAAATATAAAAGTGTTTTAGATGAAATTGAAAACTAAATAAATCACAATCAAACAAAATTAAAGCTTCTATTTCCCAGAGATACACTTTCGACTTGAACACATAAATATAAATGTTTTTTAGATGAAAAAAAACTAAATTAATAATTTAAAAAAAAATATAAAATCACTCAACACTGTGAAATTGTTTAATTAAACCTTAGACCAACCAACCGGAGGCCATGCGCACTTATTTCTATGAAAAAAAAAGACATTTTCTACGCAGGGGACGAGGCACACAAATACAAGTTAACACTGATGCATTTTTCAATGACGTCGCTACGCACACAAACGACAAGTTGTTGCAGTGTGGCTAGTGTTAATGTTAATTATTTATTTTCAGCAATTATTTTATACACAACAGTACCGAAAAGTGTATCTAGGAGGACAAATTGGTAGGGCTTCAAAAAAGTGTATCTTACAGGAATAAAAGCGCAGTTTTATTAAAAGTGTCTCTACGGGGAAAATGTATCTCTGGGGAAAAATTCCTCGTTTGTACTCTTAGTCGGTAGGTTATACCATCTGTCATCTTACGAAAAAATTAAGACCTACAGCTTGATATGCCTTCTAAACCGTGGAGGAACCATCCATCCGATAACTTGGCTTTTCAAAAATTTTGTGAATACCCAACCATGATGAAGATGCCAACGTCCGTCCAAAATCAGAACAATACATGAGATGTTTTGCCAAAGACGAAAATTAGTATAAGTGCAATAGCTACTTCTTACATGTCAATTACTAAGTAGGTTCAATCAAACAAAATTAACAATATACATGTTTATTTATACTTTATAAAATAGCATATGTGCTACGTATCCATAGCGCTGGGTTCCGTTGTGACTGCGACCAAAGGACGTGCCCCAAATCGGTTCGTAACTGAAAAGATGAAAAAGACAACGATTTGCATATGATGATACTTTCATACTCGATATTGCTATCACTTAAATAGCATGAATTTTATAAATTCTTATCTTTTATTCTTATACATTAGTAATAAGAATCAAACTGCAATGTCAAAAAATATCTAAACAAACTTATCAGTGACACCGGGACTATCGCCAAAATATCGAAAACTCATAGAATGTCATCTAAAATCGAAAGAAATTTAGATATTTATGAATTAATAAGGCTGTACACACGGCGGCAGATCAACCTACCCAAAACTGTCAAATTTCTACAATCAATTTTGAACTTTATTGTCCGGTTATAAGCATCAATATTCATTGGAGAAATTTGACAGGTTTGGGTAGGTTGATCAGCCGCCGTGTGTACATATAGAACTAATAGTCTGACACACTGTGGGTGTGATATTGACCAGATTCATTAATCTGGCCAATATTCTGACCTCATTAGGTCGATGCAGCACTTCTTGTTACCATCAATGGCCAGAGAAATCACGCGTCAGTAAAAAATTGTCCAAGGGATACTATGGTACAGTAAAGTTAAAAAAAAAATTAAACTCGGTAGCCATTTTAAATTGGCTGGATCATACCACCGATTGGAAACGCAGATAATGAACATGATGATTTAAAAAAGTGTTGAATAAATTTCCACGAGCGTAATTCGAACCCGCGCCCCATAACAGGTATGTTATGGGGCTACGTCCAACCAGCCGAAATTTATCAACACTATCTACTCTTACTTTGTAAGCCAAAGAAGCCTTGTTGACAACTAAGTCATCATCATCCGATCTTAATATTCTTACAAATATTAAAGGTCAATAAGGCAAGCTTTATTTATAATTATGGTTGTGCTTATATCATTTTTGTTGGGAACATAATATAACAATTTAAGAAAGGGTTGAATAAATTTCCACGATCCAATTTATTCCACACTTTTTCAAATTGTAATTTGTTCGCAACAAAGTTTGCGTAAAATTATATACAACCATATTACAGTATGCTTAACTCCGTCAGTCGTCCCAGGAAATCTAAACACAAAAGAAAAACAATGCTTACTCGACTCGATATCATCGGGACGCGAGTGGTTAAGGGCGGCTTAATATAATTCCATTACTGTCATTTGTTGGAAGTTGAAAGAGACAGAATGATACTTCAAACATGTTTAGCGCTAAACGTATTTAGTGAGGCGATGTGCAAGCCGCCCTAAATCTAATTTTACAAATATTTAGGCCCGATTTTTCAATCCTCAGGTAAGTTTAATCCAACGACTAGCATTGTCATTGTGACATATTTTCTAAAGAGAATCTGTCATTAATTCAAAATTATTCAATAAATAAACTTTTAAGTGCCTAACAAATAAACAAAGAATTAGGTTCGAATAGTTATTCCTTGTTTTGTCTTTTTTGCTCTAATTTGAAATGATGTTTACATGACAGGAACAAAACACAGAATAACTATTTGAAGCTTATTCTCTGTTTATTTGTAAGACCCTTAAAGTTCGGTATGGTTGGTGGTAGGACTTGTTCGTCCGCCTGGCTAGCTACTACCATCTTATATAAATATATCACTGTTTGTAGCATTGTTGTATTCCGGCAGCTAGAGTTAAGATAGCCAGTACCTCACTAGTTGGGGATTCCGGATGAAGTGTACTTTCACCAATTGGCCTTATCATCACTTAACATCAGGTGAGATCAAGGCACTGTGCTTCGCTGTAAAATATAAAAAAGATCCTATTTGTCGATTGAAAAATCAGCCCTTAGTGAGACGGCACCGACCTTGCTCGCTGGCAGTAAGGTCGATCAGCTCGATGCAGCATTCCTTGTTGTCGCCGCCCACCGCCAGCGACAGCGGCGCGTCCGGGCACGCCGCCGCGCACAGCGACGCGCCCACGCGGGTCGCGCGCTCGCTCACCTGCTGCGCGCCGGCGCTGGCCGAACACACAATGAAATAAGGTTGTGGCACCAGTGATCGAGATTTTTATGTTTACGGTGCTCGCCCACGACCGACTATTTGTAGGACTGATAATCGGACCGATTTTTTCACCGAGGTTTTAATACCGATTTTGTCACTGACTTTTTGTAGGACGTCGTGTGCGTTGCAACATAGAACGATATCATACGTTTCGATATCACCAACAAAAAAATTATCACCGATTATCGGATGTGGGGCGAGACACTTAAAAACAGTTAATAAGGCGCTGACAACTAGTGTTGCCTATAAATCGATAGTTATCAGATGAAAAGCCACACTATCGATAGGCATATCGATGGTATCGATAATATTGGGTTTAATACTGTCGATAATATTGATCCTTGAAGACAAATAAACTATCGATAATGTATCGACACTATATCTACTACTATATGACTACTATATCGTATAACCGAAGCTATTGTTCCTCGATAATATAAAACTATCGATAGTATTGATAGTTTCTGCAATACTGAAAAGCAATACTATCGATAGTTTCGATAGTTTTGTAGTTATAAGAATCAATACTATCGATATTATTGCAATAACTGAGACATCGATAGTCTATCGATGCTATCTGTTTCGCCTTAACTATCGATAGACTATCGATAGTGCACTATTGAGCGACAACATTAAATGCGCTCACTTATGCATGGTTTATATAAAAAGTAATACAACATACAGCGCAATTTTTTTTTATTGTAGACTATATTGGCAACAATGGTATTGTTTCCAAAACGCAGAATTATAAAACATTATTGTCTTTTCCATTTATTAAAGAACGTCGATGAAATTAAGTATATGTATTTGTCACTTACTTATCACAAAAAACGCCATTGTTATATTATTTTAATATAAGATGTACACAGTGGATCACAAATAGTAATTTGCTTCCCTTGTGCTTGTATGCTGCGACAGAGCGCTGTATCACAGTTGTCAGCGTCTTAAACAGTAATTTTCTATAAGACTTCTTTCTTAATCACCACGCTAGCCAAATGCAGGTTGGTGATAAAACCCGGGCTATCCATGGGATACATGTTTACAGGGCGATAATGTTACTTAACTAAATATAAAAATGTATATATTTTGCTTACCTTGATATATCCCACGTTTTCAGTTTCCCATCAGTGCTAATGGTAACCATAAGTCCGGGTACTTGTTCGCTCAATATTAGACCTAACAATAAAAATATAAGTATTACATCATGTCAAAAGAGTGCAAACAAATAATACAATAACATCCTTACTTCGTATTCGATTTTAGATATTAATTAACCTAATGCAGGATGTTTTTGTTTTGTTTATATAATTTTAACGCAAATTATAGTTGTTAACATTGAATGGGCGACTTAGGCTTTCAAAGTAAAAAAAAAGTAAATAGTGTTGAATAATTTCGGCGGGCTGGTTAGAACGACGGTAGCTCAATTGTGCTCAGGCTCCGGGTCAGGTGCGGAGAGCACCTCAGAGGTATGTCAGAAGGGTGCAGGTTCAAATCCTGCTCGTGGAAATTTTTTCAACATTTGTGTTTTTGTAACTAATGCAGGATCTTAATGGTAAATAGAAAATATGTTTATGATAACACTGTCACAGTTAAACTTTTTCATTAACACAAAAACAAACAGTTTTCGATCAATATCCAACAAAAATCCCAGTCGGTCGAAAAATATAAACAATTAATGCGGTAGAATAATTATTATTAACGGGATTATTACCATGTTTTTTGTGGTGTGTGTTGTTGTTGTGGGTGGTGGGCACGTGATCTTGGCGTATAACTGTCCGGAAATATCACATACTTGCACACAACAAAAAACATGATAATAATCCCGTTAATAATAATTATTCTAATGTAAGTGACCATGATAGTCTAAAGTTATATAAATAATGCGGTGTATATTCTCAGTATGAGAATGTAATTCAAGGTAAAATGTTTTTTGTTTTGTTTATATAATTTTAACGCAAATTTTGTTGCGAAACAAATTACAAAAACACAAATGTTGAAAAAATTTCCACGAGCAGGATTTGAACCTGCACCCTTCTGACATACCGGGTCAGGTGCTCTTCCAATTGAGCTATCGTGGTTCTAACCAGCCCGCCGAAATCATTAAATCATTCAACACTATGTATTTACTTTTCAAGGTAATTATTTAGTACCTGTGACTTCTTTCTCGTGGGCAGTGATTGTCCAAAGCGGTTCGTCTTGTCGGCAGTCTACGTACGCCACTTTGCCTTCGTTGTTGCTCATCTAAATTTAAGAAAATATTGTCTTTTAATTAAACGCTAGTGATAAAATAAAAGGAGACAAGACCCCACTGAAGAACTACCGACCCATTTCGCTTCTAAGCCACGTCTATAAGCTGTTTTCAAGAGTCATCAACCCATCACAAACCGCCTTGCGCGCCGACTCGACGAATTTCAACCGCCAGAGCAGGCCGGGTTTCGAGGAGGAAACGGAACCATAGACCACATCTTCACAGTGCGGCAAATTATACAGAAGACCGAAGAGTATAATCGGCCCCTGTGCTTAGCATTTGTGGACTATGAGAAGGCATTCGATTCTATCGAAACCTTGGTTGTTCTAAAATCCTTGCAACGATGCCAAGTCGAATGGCGATATATCCAAGTGTTGAGGTGTCTGTACAATGCTGCCACCATGGCCGTCTAATTACAGAACTAAGCATATCCCCTTGCATCGAGGTGTGAGACAAGGGGATGTGATATCCCCCAAATTGTTCACAAATGCATTGGAGGATGTGTTTACGCTGGACTGGAAAGGACGTGGCATTAACATCAACGGCGAACACATCTCATACACATGCGATTCGCGGACGACATCGTCATCGTGGCCGAAACGTTGCAGGATTTACGGTTCATGCTGAACAAACTAGCTGTTTCTTCTCAACGCATCGGTCTCCGGATGTACTTGGACAAAACCAAGGTTATGTTCAACAAACATGCCATTCCGGGACCGATTGCAGTACAAGGCGGTGCTCTCGAAGTTGTTAAGGAATATGTTTACCTCGGGCAGATTTTGCAACTGGGTAGAAACAACTTCGAGAAAGAGGCTAACAGAAGGATATAGCTAGGCTGGGCAGCATATGGGAAATTACGTCACCTATTCTACAGATTCTAAAGACGAAAGTCTTCAATCAGTGCGTCCTACCGGTCATGACATACGGAGCCGAAACGTATACACTCACGGTAGGGCTGGTTCACAAATTTAAAGTCGTTCAGCGAACTATGGAAAGGGCTATGCTCGGAGTTTCTCTGAAGGATCGACTTCGGAATGAGGTGATCCGACAGAGAACGAAAGTAATCGACATAGCCGCAGAGCCGACAACCGTTGGGGTCTCGAACGAGTTCTCGAGTGGAGACCGTATTAGCAAACGTAGCGTAGGACGTCCTTAATCTAGGTGAAGTGACGATCGTCGCAAGGTGGCTGGCAAGAGCTGGATGAGAGTAGCCGCGGATCGTGCTCGGTGGCGTGCACTTGGAGAGGCATATGTCCAGCAGTGGACTAGTATAGGCTGATGATGATGATGATAACTAACCTGGCTAAAATTAAGGCTCTTAAAACAATGAGCAGATTGTATTTGTAAAAAGTTATTAGTTGTTTTTATAACAAAGTGTATCATTTATTAGAGGAGGGTACTGTATGTACTTTAAATATAGCACTTAATTATGTAATGCAGCGCAGCCCATGGACATTTGCGATGGGTAATACGCACAGGATACAGATCTGTGAGCAGCTTAGCATAAAAAATTAAAAGTAAAAAACCTTTTCAAAACACCAACCTTTTATTTAAATGTGCTAAAAACAAAAAATATAAACTTTTATATATATTACATTCCCTCTTCTTAACTTGGTAAAATGCTTTGCGCATACACCTATAGGGACGATCCCGGGTTATGTAGGACTGTCCTCATCTAACCTCGTCCAGCCACTAAAACCTTGACGAGGGTAGGGAAGGTCTACCCACTAAAAACCTAGTACTATCCCTTCACTGCCACAGAGGTAGCTCAGGACCACGAGCGGCACGTACCGAGTTGCCTTACGCATCGGCCCGCCAGAAGAAGCCCGAGATAGTTTAGAGGTCCCTCAGACTCGTGAGGCTGTGCAATGCAGGTAAGGGTACTCCACGCTTTTACCGCTGTCTCTCTGATGTCTATACGCCCTGTAATTCCACCAGTTCCAAGCACTCACCGTAAAACAGCCCACTACACACGACTTTAAAGTTTATACTAAACACCCCTACAAAACAGTCAGGTTATAAAGTAGGTGTCAGACAACCTTGCGCAAGCACAAGGGACCATCTGCGTCAGGTCATAACGCCAGATCAGGACGCGCCGAAGCGCATTCTTCATCCGGTACTTTTAAGACTAGTATCTCGAGCGAGTTGCCCCGTGAACACGTATAGTCCGCTACCTAATATCCAGATAGGTTACCGGAGCTGTAAGCTTGCTCACTTCTCGTTGCACTAAGAGTACAACTCGCAGTTTCCATTGCTCGGGTCGTCAACTCTAAAGTCGACTAACAAACGTCCTCTTTGGTGGCGGCGTTGTAAGCTCGCTCACTTCTCAGTACCCATCCAGGCACCTCGTCAGTTCCACTATCCTACGCGGCTGACTGAACCAGAGACATTGCATCTAGCGGGCGCCTCTACTAGTTATCCAGACTAGTGCCAAAGATGTTGGAAGCTTACTCAATGAAAACCACCGAGCAGAACAACCAACTATGGACAACTCACGTGCCCCGCACATCCTTTCACCTCGGGCCCCACAAGACCGCTACTCAGACCTGCTCGCTGCGCACGAGATGGAAGCCTGGCCATACCTCAACCAGACAAACGAACATTCCCACCTCTACAGCTAACCACATAGCCACGACGAGTCCAAACGGTTCGGGCCCTGCCAGACGCCCGCTAAGGCATAACCGGCAGGGGGCTAGGATCCAAACTCCTGTGGTACCCTTGAAAAGACAGCCGGACCCGTAGTTCCAACTGCCATACCCTATTTATCAGGGTCAGTAGATAGGGACTCACCGTGAAACAGTAGGGGTTTTGCATCTCAAGCGGCAGGTGCCGCAACCACCCGTCTGTGCCTCCAGCAGGTGGAAGCACACGGACTGCACCTATAAGTGTGGTGCATCCCTACTGCACGCGCCCCATCACTAGCGCCACGCGGAGTGAGGCGGGGGACCGGCGTGACCGGCGCCGGCGCAGTCGACGGGAGCGCCCCCGACACCGTCTAGACTTGCCGCGGCCGAATTCCTTAGCGCGCGTACCTGAGCCTATATCTCGCTAGATCAATATATTACCAGTGTCCAAAGGTACCCATGTTCCAAAGGTCCCATATTAATGTAATTACACGAGTCCTACCCGATCAACCTGCAGTTTTAGACATGATTTTTACTTTCCCGCTAAGCTAGTTAAAAGTACTTACAGCAAAACAGTAGGAGTTCTGCCTGTCCCACACGACGCGCTCTATCTCGGGCGGCAGCTCGGCTGGACCAAAATAAAACACTGAATGCGCCATACTACTGACTTTACACCAGACACTTTTAAGAAATATATAATACAAGGGTTCTATTGGGTTCATAGACTTGTAATATTGTTTTTTTCTAGAAGGTGATAATGTAAAATATTATGCTTATAATTTGTTTTGTATTATTACCTTTCTGGACATGATTTATTTAATATTTTTGGATATTCCGTGTAAGTATTTGTTTTTATTTTCCAAATGATAACTAGTTACAAAATTATAACACAGAATATTAACATTATGACTATTTTAAAAACTGTACAGGCATAGTAGGCATAGGCATTTGTTATTTGTGATAATTATGTTAAATTAATAAAATGGATGGAGAGATATTTGTTTAGTGAGTATTTTTTATATAAAGAGAATTTTACAAAATTATATAGGTGCTTAAAATTACAAAGGTTCCGTTAAAAAAAATATCTGAAGGAAAACTTGTTGACGAAAATGATCCAATAACTAGCGTTAAACACGGAATGTGCATAGATAAACCGTGTTTTAAATTTGCGCATGTGATTTTCAGTGTTTTATAATAGTTTTATTGAATTTAGTGGCGTAGTCAGTGTTTTCACACTTCTGTAGTTAGTTATTATGGAAAATATTAAAAAAAAAGGGTCTTCAATTCTGATACAGTCGAGCACGGTATATCCATTTGTCAAAAAATGTCAAAAATAGCAAAATGACATATTCAGTGTTTTATTTTGGTCCAGCTGAGCTGCCAGGCGCTGTCAACAGCATCTGCTCCTAAAGCGGGTGGAAGCACACGGTCTGTATCTACATGTAACACCGCCAGTTCAAGCACTCACCGCGAAGCAGTAGGGGTTCTGCCTGTCCCAGACGACGCGCTCTATCTCGGGCGGCAGGTGCCAGGCGCGGTGCGCGGCGGGCGCGCGGCAGTCGGTGGCGCGCGCGCAGCCGTCACAGCCGCCCGTCAGCAACGTCTGCGCCTCCAGCGGGTGGAAGCACACGGACTGCACCTGGTTGAACGAATCTATACTATTAATAAAGCGGTACAGTTTGTGACTCGGTCGGTTTGTTTGCGGAGGGTAATCTCTGGAACTACTGGTCAAATTAAACAAATATTTCACAGTTAGAAAGCGCGAGTAACATAGGACTTTTTTATATTTATTATTTAGTTTCAACTTAAAATGTGACAATGTTTTTTTCTGTAGGACTGCTAATAATTTCACAATATTTTTTTCAAAGATTGACGACAGTTACTAGTAAACTTGTTGTTAGTAGTAAATGTTATATATGCGACCGCTGGACTAAAGTGGAACTGAGCTAGGCACGTCAGCCGCATGGGCCCAAAGAAGTGGTCTAAGATCGTCACTGACTGTTTTCCATTGTCGTGGTAGGCGTCTCCATAGAATAGTATGGAGTGGCCCTGGATAGAGACGAGTGAGGCTCAGATGAGGCTCAGATGAGGCTTTTGCCCAGCAGTGAGTAACAAAAGTTTGTATGATATACCAAAATGTGAAATGACTCTTTTTCTTATTGAGACAACAACAGCCATACTTAACTTCTAATTTGACAATCTTACTAAGACTAAACATATTCGGCTAAAAAGTTGTCCGCAGAAAAATAATAACAAAAACGCCCACTGAGGTAACTAGGTATAATATGCAATGCTTATTTCAATTATCCTAATAAAAGCAAACCGTCACTATTAAGGCAACCATGATATTAGTATTAGTATTTAAATGAAAACTCTTGACATTATTGTATTAATCTTATCCTATGCACATGCGTGCTATGACGTACCTTGTCTTGGTAGTAGTCGAGCCTGGTGTGCGGCGTGCCCTGGTCGAGGTCCCACAGAAGCACCGTGTGGTCGGCGGACCCGCTGGCCAGCACGTGCCTGTCGAACGCACACCAAACATTCAATGAAATTTGACTAACTTCTGGTGCTCATGCTCAGATTTTTTTCTTATGATACAAAAAGAAATGATCTTTACATAAACGTGGGAATTATAAAAAAATATAAATGTGGCTCATTTTTACGTAACTAACAAGTCACACTTGACAAAGAGGGTACAAATCCTAATAGGCACTTGTTTTCCTTGAAAACTCATTATCATAATCATAATCATTTATTTGTACCAAGTATACAGCAATTGAAAGTTACATAATTAAGATGTATCTAAATTTGATTTAGGCAACGCTGGTTGACAAAAGTTGAAGCTACCTTCGACCAAACTAGGAATAACCTGTTCTTCGGTGTCCGGTGCCCCCTCCTCGGACTACAAATGAAGCCCTTACAATCATGCTTTCCCAAGAATAACGGGACATGGTAATTTTAGCTTAAAAATACATTTATGCTAACTAAGACTACCCTATACCATATACTGACAAAAGAAGTCAGTATTAATATTAAAATCTTACAAGCTAAAATCGGAAACAGAAAATAGTACAAAAACGTTAACAATATATTTACTAATATCTCGCAATCCATCTAAATTAGTATTGCTGATTAGTGAAGTATGCCTGTATTGGAACTGTTGTATTAAGAAAGTATGTCAATGTGAGTGTATTTTAAAAGGGTTGTGCTAGTGTATGATATAAATACTTGTATGTGCTTACGTGTAGATTTATGATAAAACTTTTAATAAATTCTCAGTATCATCATACGAGTTCTTTAGCAACCAAGTAGTAACAGTATTTTTACAGTCATAAATAGTCATAGAGTAGATTTTAAGTATTTTATTTATCTTATTGTATAAGTACGGTCCCAGGAACGGGAAAAACCTTTTCACAAAAGAAGTTTTAATGCCGACTAATTTGTTACAAACCGCAAAATTCCTTCTTTTATTTGAAAGTTTTTTAGGGTCGTATATCAAACAAATGTGTTGTTTGAGCACAATACTGATTAGAAAGAGCTGCCGCACTGTTGGTACTTCACAAAAGTTGTATAGTTCAGTAGTTGAGAAAAAGAATGGTTTGAACGTACAAATCTTTAAAATAGCTCTTTGAGCAACTTCTACCTTCTTAAGTGTCGTTTTGAGAGCACCTCCCCATGCTGAAATACAATACCCTATTATGGATTGACAAAGTGCATAATAAATTTGTTTCAACAGCGCTGGTTCTAGTATATGTCGAAGAGTCTTGAATACAAATATTAGTTTTCTTATTCGAACACTTAACACATTAATATGTGATTTAAAGTTAAGATTTTTATCGATTATAACACCTAAATACTTTATTTCATCGGTCCTATCCAGAAATTCACATGTACATGCTATGTCTCTAATTGTTTTTCCACATGTATGTACCTTTATTTGTAAATTATGGTTAATCGGAGCATTACGAATCGAGAAAGTTATGTACTTAGTTTTCTTAACGTTGAGTGTCAGAGAGTTGTCGTAAAGCCATCCCATGACGTCACCAAATCCCTTCTGAGCAGCTTTAAACGTTTCTTCCCAGTTATTCATAGAAAAAACTAGTGCTGTATCATCGGCATACGATATAATAGTTCCATGGGGAAATTCGATGCGCAGAAGGTCGTTTACGTAGATGAGGAATAATGTCGGTCCAAGAATGCTGCCTTGTGGTACTCCGTATTTGACAGGCAGATCATTACTAACGAAATTACCGAGCTTAACGCACTGGTACCTGTTACTCAAGTAATCTTTTAGCATGTCTAGTTGAGTCCCCCTTATGCCAATGTTATGTAATTTTTGTAAAAGTATGGGTATGGAAACGGTATCAAATGCTTTGGCTAAGTCGAGGAATACGCCTAAGCACTTATTACCTTCGTCAAGGTTAGCCGATACAAAATCTGTAAGTGAGTTTACTGCATTGTCTGTTGACAGTCCCTTACGGAAACCAAATTGGTTCTTATTTATTTATTTATTTATGGAGTACACAACAGATGATAGTCAACATTCGCTTAAAATAGCAATTTACAATAGAACAGAGCAAGACCGACATCCAGAAAACGTGTACACACAGCTAATCGTGCAGATACGAAAACAATGGAAATAATACATAAAAGAAATTTAAAATTAAATATAACTCCAATTTGCAGTAAATTGAATTTAAATAAATTTGTATGATTAATTTAATTTAATAACATTCAAAATTGTATCAATATAATAATAATTTAATAAATTGCAATGCGAAAAATTAAATAATATAGGTACATTTATTCAAATTATAGCAAAACATTCATCAAGACATTATTTTTCTAACCTGGGTTCTAAAAATGTTATGTTTTAAAGTGTAGATATCGAGCTGTTCGAATAAGGGCACTATTTCGTTATATTGACGGCACATTCTTACGATGGGATTAAAAAACGATGTATTATTTTTAAATGTTTGAAGAACAAATATATTTTTTTTACTTCTATTCCGAATTAGTAACTTTGTGTTAAAATTGATAGACTGTAATAGTGTCGGAGAATCAATATAACCGTGAACGATTTTGTGCAAATGGAAAAGATCTTGATGCTGGCGTCGTTTATCTAGAGCAACGATGTTAAAATGTCGCAACCTGTCTGAGTAAGATGTTAGTACCCGGTTAAGTCCACATCTATAGCCCAATAGCTTCAAAGATTTCCTCTGTATGCCTTCTATACGTTGTGAGTGAACTATATAATGTGGAGACCAGATTACAGAGCAATACTCCAAATTACTTCTTATAAGGCTACTGTACAGATGAAGAAAGCTTTGAGATTTTTTAAAGAATTTGGTATTTCTGGCTACAAACCCTAGAAGCTTGTGACCTTTTGAGACTATTTGGTCAAAATGATCCTTAAAAGACATCTTCTCGTCAAAAATCACACCCAAGTCTTTGATAGAACGAACACGATTCAAGGACTGCCCATCCAATCGGTAATTAAAAATAGTTTTTTGTCTTTTATTGGAGAGTGTAATGATGTGGCATTTATTTATACTCAAGGTCATTCTATTATTTTCACACCATGTCAATATTATATCTAAGTCACGCTGCATATTCACGCAATCGTCACTATTTTTGATCTCTAAAAACAGTTTTAAGTCGTCAGCGTATAGGAGTGACTTGCACGTCAGATGAGCCGCCAGGTCATTGATAAACATAACAAACAGTAATGGGCCGAGATGTGAGCCCTGCGGCACCCCCGACTTGACAGTAATTGGTACAGATGTGTACCCCTGCAATGTTACTAATTGACTCCTTTTATCCAAATATGAAGAGAACCACCGGAGCAAGCTACCATGAAAACCGAACACTGAACTTAGTTTTTGACACAATATAGAATGATTCACTTTATCAAAAGCTTTTTTGAAATCTGTGTATATTGAGTCGACTTGTCCCCCCGAGGCAAAGACTGTACAAATATAATTTTTATATTCAAGAAGATTGGATACCGTTGACCTATGTCTGACAAAACCATGTTGATTCTGTGATATCAGTGACTGAACGTGATGATAAATATGATCGTAAACAACCTTCTCAAACAACTTGGCTAAACTAGAAAGAATGCTAATAGGTCGGTAATTGGAACAGTCAGTTTTATCTCCAGACTTATGGATAGGCACCACGTGAGCCGTCTTCCATAAAGAAGGAAACTTGCCGGATCTCAGAGATTCATTAAACACTAATGCAAGCGGCGCGCTCAGTTCATTCGCGCATACATTCAGAAATAATGGAGGTATGCCATCTGGGCCTGGACCCTTATTAACATCTAGTGATTTAAGTTTTGAAATAATCTCGCCCTCCGTTACTCTAAGGCTAGACATCGTTGTGCAGTCCACATCTGGTGAGACTATACTAGAAGGCGAGTGAGAGACATCATCATCAAACACAGAACTGAAAAATCCGGAAAAGAGTTCGCAGATACCACGGCCATCCGAAGCAGACACACCATCGAAGTGCATCGTCTGAGGAATGCTGTAGTCAGATTTTTTGTTATTAACGTATTTCCAAAATTGTTTCACGTCACTCTTAATTGCCTCCTCCACAGAACTTAAATATGAAGTATAACATGAATGTATGAGTTTTTTGCAAAGAGTTCTTAAAGACGCAAAGCTATCATAGTCTCTAGGATTTTTATATTTTTTATACTTATTATGAAATTTATTTTTCTTCTTTAAACAAAGTTTTAAGTAATCAGAATACCAAATCGGGAAGTTATTGTCTCTCTTATTTAAAAAAGGGATATACTTTTTAATTAATTCATTGATAATTTCATATAATTTAGAGACGGACTCATCAACGTTACCATTAGAAACCAAATAAGACCAATCCTGACAGCTAAGATCAGCTTTAATTCTGGCATAGTCCCCTCTCCTAAAGTTATGGACCTTAAGAGTATTATGATTTAATAATTTTGGCATAGTAGTTGTGTTCATTTTAATGCATAATGATGGATGGTGATCATCAAGGCGAGAAAGAGGCTCTGCAACCGATACCGATATGTGATTAACATTGCAGAATATCAGATCTAGTAGTCTATTATTTTTATTATATATGTTGTTAAATTGATGAAGGTTACAGAAGTCAACCATTCCGAGTAAAAGAGTGGACTTAAGATCGGTCGAACCACATGGCAACAAACCTGTGCCTGACAAGGCTACCGTCCAAGTGACACTGGGGGTATTAAAATCTCCCATGATTAAACTGGTATTATCGCTCTTACAGGAACCAAGGACCCTCTGGCAGTTGTCATAAAATTGCTCTAAGTGAACGCTTGGCAAATCAGGGGGTAGGTAGCAAAGACATAAGTTTAATTTCGAGTTGCGATTGCAGTCCAAGATCACTGTGACCCAAATATCTTCAATTTTACTGTCCCAAGACCACTGACGTATCATATGAAAACATTTTTTAATTGCAAGGAGAACCCCTCCACCCTCTCCCTTCTTAATGCATGTTGACTCACGATCCCTACGGAAAATGTTATACCGTTTATCAAACAACTCGCTATCAAAGACACCACAGTTCAAGTTAGTTTCAGTAAGACATATTATGTCGTAATCATTATTTAATGCATTAAGAAACAGATCAGTTAATTTGGAGCGAACTCTGTTTACATTTTGGTAAAAGATGTTCATTAAATACAATCAAATTATATAAAATAGCAGCGTAATATTTCAGAAAATAAAATATTAAAATAGTTTTTATCCTAATTTTTCCAAGCATGCAATATCCTTTATTAGTGTTGCAGTAGATGAATCGTCCTTGCGAATATACACCCGTCCGAACTTCACCCACACATACTTGTAATGATATTCTTTGGCATATCTTCTTGCCGCAGCATGAAGGGCCTTGCATTCTGGTGCCAGATGTTCGGCAATATACATGAACTGCTTCTCACCACTTAGAGAAAAGGTAGTTGCTCTCAAGGTAATTTATAAGCCTATTATTGATAATCCTTTCCAGTATTTTGGATAAAGACGGGAGAATAGATATTGGTCTATAGTTAACAATTTTATCTCTATCACCTCCCTTGTAAATCGGAGAAACCTGGGATAGTTTAAGGTCATCTGGAAAAATACCCTGTTCTAGACACATATTGAAAATGTAAGCAAGTAAAGGTGCTAGAGTATATCTGTTTTCTTTTAATAATTTACTAGAAATACCATCTCTGCCAACTGCACAATCCTTGAGTCCAACAATGAGTCTATCAATTTCATCTGCGTCCGTGCTGGTAAGGACAAAATATTTCACCATCGTCTTCGCAGCGTGTTTTTTTGCTTTGTTATCTATTTTATTTTTGATTTCATTATTTAAGGTGGCAGCAAGTTTATTTCCTACATTTGAAAAGTATTCGTTTACTTTATTTGAAGACATCTGCGGGGAATCTGATATATACAATAATTCTTTTGGATAAAATTTTTCTTTATCGGAGTTAGTTACTTTTTTAATGATATCCCAAATCCTTTTACTGTTTTTTCCAGCTTTTTTTATTTCTTCCTTTTCGTACTCATTTTTTAGGTTTCTTAAGATTTTACGACAAAAATTTCTATAGCGTGTATATGTTATTCTTTTAGTTTCGTTGTTAGGGTCAGCTTTAGATTTCATATGAAGGTCATCCCTATTTTTTATACACCGCATTAACCCTTGCGTAATCCATGGCTTTCTTATCCTTTTCCTTCTAGCCGTCGCAATGACTGTAGAGTTATTTTTCATTATAGTTTTAATCGTTCTTAGTAGATGTGATAAAGCAATGTTTGGATCTCGGCAGTTAAAAATGTGATCAAAGTTCGTGTTTTTTAATTCCCATGCTAACTTCATGTAATTAATCTTGTTGTACCTACTTAATGTACTGTTTTGTTGTGGTTTCTTTTTATTCAAGCACAATATAACAGATTTATGATCTGTTACTGTCGTTTGCGGAACAATAGTGGTCGAAGAGTGGTTTGACTTAAGGAGAACATGATCAATGCAAGTGCCGCTAGCATCTCTTGTAACAAAACTATGTGTAGGTAACAAGCCATGATAAGCAGCGAGCGTGAGATATCTATCTGAAATAGCGTCTGCATAGTTAGTTTTAATATCTATGTTGATATCTCCTATTATCGCAACATTTTTGTAGCATGATAGGTTTGTTAATAAATCGTTTAATGATTCCAAAAAAGGATCAATATTTGAAAAAGAAGGGGAGCGATAGATGGCTATTATGGCGGTTTCATTGTTGCCCACTTTTATAACTAAACAATTACAGTCTCGCAAACTGGGTTCTTCGACTTTATAAGTGATGTCATTTTTAATATATGCTAATACTCCATCGTTTTGCTTAATATTTTTTATAGTACGAAAAGCCTGGTATCCTGCCATAGCTGGAGTTAATGTTGCACAGGATAACCAGCATTCCGTAAGTATAATTATATCAAATGTGAGACCCACGCATTCCAGCATCACTTCGAAATCAGTAAAATTACGGTTTATACTACGAATGTTCTGTGTAATGATACTCATGCAAGCGTGTTTAGAAGCTATAAGTTTACATTCGCCGGGATCACATGACACTGATTGTGCATTACTAAAGTTATCAATGTCACTCATTAAAGCATTCATACTTTTGCTATCCAATTTGCAAGTTGCAATAAGTGTAGCTTTAATTAATAACCAGAAATTCAAATATAAAAAACAGGGTAGTACAGATTATTAATTTTGGCAGAGGACAATCCATGAAACACGTTTTGGATTATCTGTGTACTATTTATATAACTAATTGTTAGCGTTTAACATAATACAGTGAAAAGAAAAATATCAAGCTTAACGTAATGATACAATAACAATAAGAAGACTAATAATTAAATGAAATAATTGACCTACGTTAAAACATAACACGACGAAAATCAATTACCAAGCTAATATTACTACTCAATAAGTATAAAATTAGTAATCTATTCGCTTACTTCTTTCTGGCTTTCTAGTTTTCCCAGATCACAGTCCTGTGTGATTCTTATTGGTGGTGTTCCTTCAGATTTACGGATAAAGATTTTTCCAAAAGAAGTCCAGCAGAAATCGTAATCATTGTTTTTAGCATACTCCCTTGTTAGAAAAAACAACTTTTTTTCTTTTTGTGTGAGGCTCTCTGATATATATACAGGTTTTCTTGGCCCGCTGATTTTGATGGTTTCAGTACACAATTTTGCTGAAATGTGTTCCTTGTTATATTTCTTAGTAGCACTTAAGAATTGATCTCTTTTTAAAACAGTAGTAAAATCCGCAACAATGGGCCTTATGCTTGATTTTGACTCAATACGGTAAATATCCTTTATTTCAGTGTCATTCAAATTGACACTAAGTGTCTCAGCTGCCTTTATTAAAACCGATACAAGATCCTTTTTTGTTTCCTTAAGAGACTGTGGAATGTTTCTTATTTCGATGCTAGTACTTCGGTTCTGCCTCTCTAAAAACTCGACCCTGTGCTCTAAAAACTGTATTTTATCAATGTAATCCTTTTTTTCTTGTTCGAGGGTATCTAATCTTTGTAGCACTTCATTGTGTTGAAGTGACATAGCATCAAGCGATATCTTAACCTCATTTATAGAACTCAATATGGCAGTGAATTTTGTATCCTGATCTTGCTTCAGTGAGGAGAATAATTCTAAAATTTCGCTTTTAGTTATATCATCCGTGTCAACACGTTTGCGTTTGATTGTGCGTGTAGTAACATTAATCTCTGACGTTGATGGGCTTATTCCCGACTCAGGTGCTGTAATTATAGCTAAGTTTGGGTCAGACGCAGAAAGCTGTGTAAACACTATTGGAGACTCTGCCTTTGGCGGTGTACGTTTTAGTGGCATCACGAACGTAACTCACTCAGCTTACAGATCGTCGTCGATTATGTTATTTATATTCTCGTCAAATGGTAAGTAAGTTTTATGGTAAATAAAAAATATTATTATTAATCACTAGTGGCCCGCTTGGCTCCAGTGATCACCCATATCTAGTGGATGGTTTTACCAGCTCATAAACTTTTTATTTTATACAAACCTGAAAATTACGAACACAACAAAAAATAAATCGGTCGAGCTGTTCTCAAGTGCTGCTGTTGACATACATGTGGCAATTGATTTTTATTTATATTGATATTATCATAAAATGTCTGAAATAATTTCAGTAGTCAATTCTTTACGTTGCATGCCTTTATGTTGTATGTACAAAATATGTCGTTCTAAACAAAACAAATAGCTACGCACGTGAAGTTCCTGTTCCATGAGAGGTCTAGCACGGCGTCCTTGTGGCCGACGCGCTTGGTTTTCTTCTTCTTGTTGGGTTTCTTCCCGAGCTTGAAGGCGGGCTCCAGGCAGTTCTCTATGTCGAGGTCCCACACTTGGATCACTGGGTCCATGCCGCCGAGAGCGCACAGATTACCTGTGGTTAATAAAAAAAAAGGTTGAGCGTAAAGCCTGATCATGATCACTCTGTTCAGCATAAAGATGCTCTTTACAAACATAGGCAGCGCTTGCTACCGTAAGCGTAAAACGAACTCCTTCATCTTCTGGAATAATGATATCAATGAACTAATCAAAAAGTTTGTAATATAAACAAACACACAGTACTAAAAGTCGACGAAGTTTTATATCGTGGCCGTATGATGGTGAGAAACACCACCACCACCTACCAAACCCACTAATTTAGATTAGTTAGTTGTTTCAACAACAACAAACCCCCCTAACTTAAGATTGTATTCTTCTTCATGTATTTTTGTGAGACTACATAAATAATTTTGAATGTAAGTATGTTCTATATTTAAGTTTATCCTTATAAGTGAATAAGTTCTTATGAGAAAAATAAAGTTCTTAAATCTGAAGACATATACAACGTGTAACAGAAAGGTGTGGTGAAACTGAAAAGATCCAAAGTGTGTTCGGTCTAGAATCTAGATCTTGTATGCAGCGTTACTAACACATAATTATTAACGTTACTTTGTATTAGTTTCTCTTGTGACGACACATCAAAATAAACAAGTCACATGCCTAGCGGTTCAGTTACCCCTGTGTGCTTACATTTATGATCTTGATCACTGCTGCTTGCTTATGCGCGCCTGACGCGATGACTTCACTCAAATAAATATTCAATTTACAATTGCATAACAAATTAAAGTTAATAATTATGTCTTTTGTTGTTATGGGCCATTGTGTCCCACGAGGCCGAAAACGACATCGCGGCCGACCTAGACGGAGATGGCGGGAGTTGGACTCATTTTTGAAAGATTGGTCCCAGAAAGCTGCGGACCGTGAATATTGGAAAAAGGGAAGGGAAACCTTTGCCCTGCAGTGGGACGATATAGGCTGAAAATAAATAAATAATAATAATATTAATTATGTCTCAGTAACAACACATACACTATCTAGATCGGATACACTTTGGATCTTTTGATTTTGACCACACCATTCTGTTACACGTTAGATACAAGGTGTGAAATAAAATTGAAAAAGAAGATAGGCATCGGTCTTCTTTAAGGTACCATCTGTCTCATTAAAGGCTGATCATTAGCACATACCGGGCTGCTGGTCGGAAGGGTCGTGGCTCAGCCATTCGATGCATAGCGGGAACCACGGCAGCAGGATGTCGTGATGCACGTAGAACGAACCCTCCTCCTTGTTGAATACTTTAACAATACAGTATAACTTTTATTTTTCTCTTTAGCCTATTGCCGTCCACTGCTAAATGTATGCCTCCCCTACTCACATGTGGTAATAAGAGATCCCTTGTATTTTGTTTACAGTCATAATTTGTGCACTTTTGAAACATACACGACGGCATTTTACTTATTTTTGTTTAACTATTACGGACGACTCGCTCTGTGGCTTGTTTGACGCAAACTGATTGCGACATGAGACGCAAACTGATGACGCAAACTGATTGCGAATTGGGCTATAAATGAGTTTTCAACTCAAGCCGCGTAGTAACATATCAACTTCCTTTTAATTTAATATCATTGACCATATGCCATAGTCATAAAGTCCAAAGTCCACGTTAAAGTTACTATTAGGCATTCATCTCAAGTGACGATAACGCCGAATAATAGATAAGATGATCAATTCCAACTCACTGTATACTTCCAGCACGCTGGCATCACTCTCCACATGGCCAACTAAGAGGAGATTGTCGTCGCCCTTGATAATGTCGTCCTCCTCATCGCTATCCGGCCCCTCTGTCTGTAATAATTACTCAACAGTCGCATACAGGGTAGCTAGATACAGTTTTTAAATAACTTATTTTTTATTAAACCTAAGCATGAATTTCTGTAACCTAATTTATAAATAAACACTCAATTGACGAAATCCATTCAGTTTCTAATAAAAATCAATTCAAAAGTTTACAAGTAAAGAAAGAATAGTGTTATGTAATAATAATTAAAAAATAAAGGAATAATTACCTGTATTTGAACATTTTCACTTAAATCTCCCAAGTTTGGTAGAGTTGCAACTGATCCAATTCCTACAGGGTTGCCTGCAAAGTGATAAATATAAATAAAATTAGAAATAATCTAATAAACGCAACAGTTCGATGGCGCAGCGATTTGCGTTTGCGATTTTGCATGTTAAGCAACTTTCGCATTATCGGGTCATTAAGAAAGGATAAAAAATAATTTATTTTTTAAGTTAATATTAAAAATATAGTATATATATAGTATATATATATATAGATATTGTTTGCTAAAGTTTACGCAAACACTAGACTAGTGTGAGGAATGAAAATACTTTTTACGATCTGTGGACACAGGGAGACTTCCAGTGACGTGTAAAGAGATTGGAACAACAGAATAAAATTATATGTAAATTAAACATAACTAGATTCATAAAAAGAGTTTAAACTTAAACTTATGCGTTCCATTTTAATCAGAGGTTTTATAATGGGGATTAATGCGAACTACTGTCACAGAATAATTAATAGTACCAGGGTACAGAAGAATGACTCCGTAAGAAGATTGAAATAAATGCGAGTCTTGCTACACGCGACACAGTGGAATTTAGCTCGCACAGCACTACGTACAATCGTACATGCAATTTTATACACCTACAAGTTTTCTATTTCTATTGCGTGCCTCTTATCTCTTCTTACCTGGTATGACGTACCTACAACGCTAACACGAAACGGCTTCAACTTAGTCCGAGAGCCACCACCCAAAAATCATGTTGGTAAATTGTTTGAATTTGCGAAAGCTAACTCTAAAGTTACTCAGTTACTCAGTTAATCTCAGTTAAGTTAATTTGGTTTCCGGCTATTACGCTTTCGCTGCTAACGGGTCCCGCATACTACCGATATTTTTCATCGATTATCGGATCACCTATTCAGTAGGTCATATATGCAATTAGTTAGAACTGTAAACAAATAATAGCACAAAACCAAAGTCTCATTGATTTCAAATAGTTTGACGGTTGACTATTGTTTCCTCATCGGTAATTTTTTTTGTAGGTAATAATAAGAATAATTAGGTAATAAAAAAATTAGAGAGCAAGTAGGCAATCATACAATAAGTAGGCACTGTGCCATTATAATGCGAGCGTCCCCGCGCGCGTGACACTCGACTGATTCGAGTACGGTGGACCCTTCGCTGTAGGTAAATAAGGACGTACCGAGCAGAGTGAGCCAGGCCTGCTACTGTATACTTTTGGGAGCTTAACTTTTATTTTGTTTCTCAAATTAAGAGATTTTTTTTTTAAATCAATTTCATTGCTGAACTGAATGGAAATGATAATTATTTTAGAAACAGTTCTATGCATTATCCTAAATTGACTCACTTTTATCTTCTACATCATAATTTTCAAAGTCGAATTCATCATTTGGGTTAGCAGGGGCGGCTCGTGAAGCACTGGCCCCAGCTCCTTCTTCGTCGTCACTGACATCATCTCCCGCCTCTGTTATCCTAAAATGAAATAATTATAAAGTATAAGTGCCATGCCAACAACCCGATGCCATGAGTTTGAGCTTCAAGGCAAGCAACAACGGATGAGGTGAGCATTAATGCATGCCTAAAAACAAAATTTTTTTTTATTGACCCAGACATTTTTAACAGTATTTTTAATTTGAGAATAGGAGCAGCGAGTCTAATATAAAGCAGTATAAGTTTAATGAATTATTAGTTCCAAGAACATTTATTTATTTTGGTAAATCTTAGCTTAAACCTAAGATTTAATTTGTGTGGTAAGTAGCCTATGTTACTTTCCAATCCCTGCAACTTTGGATTTTATTGTTCCTACGAGTACATGATGTGAGTTAAATAGCACCACCATTTACATGTCAACAATAAGTCTACTGTTTAGAATTAAACTTAAAAGAGTTGACATTGTCACTTGTCACTTCACTTGCTAAAGCCCTTGTCAAACATACAAGCCAACCGAACCGAACCGAAAACTTGGAGAATGCGAACCAAAGCTTCAGTCTGCATTCTCTCCATGATGCCATTGACAGTCGGAAGCATTGGTAAACATGTGGAGTAAAACTGATTCTGAAAAATTTGTTACTTATTTTAATCAAAACTAAAAATAAATAAAACAAATGGGTATGCGTCTTGCATTCGCTTTCTGTTTGACGTCTTGCATACAGAGCCAATTAATACAACTATCTCGCTCACCCCTCGCTTCGTGTGCTCGCCTTGTCTTTGTCATGGCGTCACACGCTTTTCGGTTCGCTTTCGCTTTTCTATGTGACCAGATTAAAACAATACCATATATTACAAAATTAAATCGCTTTGCCACTCTTACGGTTTGATGTCTGTTTGACAAGGGCTTAATCAATTTAAGTTAGAAGTTAAAATCTCTTTTCATTCATATTCATAAATTCCATCAAATTTAATTATATTTGTACTGTAAAAGTTATCCTGTCTGTTGTAATATGTATAAATAAATATAAATATATTTAGACAACATTAAATATTACGACAACATCATATACATTGTTCTGATCCCAAGATAAGTAGCTAAAGCACTTGTTTCATGGAAATCAGAAACAACGACGGTACCACAACCACCCAGACCCGATAAAATATCGAAAAGTTCGTTTTCGACATTCACCCGACCGGGAATCGAACCCGGGACCTCAGAGTTAGTGCCGCCCAAAGTCTGGCGTGCAAGCCACTCGGCTACGGAGGTAGTCAAATATGTATTTCACTACTTCATCTGTGAATATTATTTGTAGGCCCTATAACGAGCCTACTTATATACAGACAAACACAGAATGCACTTTATTCATATTCAGTTCAAAGAATCATAAATCTTTATATATATAATTCTTCAAAATGTGTGTATGTCACTGCACTTCTCCTAAACAATAGATCAAACTACATATACATTCAGCAGCATGGTTAAAAATGGTCTGCAATTGTTGCAACAGTACTCTTTATTCATTTATTATTAACATCACAGAGATGTGGAGTTTGTGTTTTCACACTGTGGCAGCACGGGCCAAAAATAGAAGTGAGCTTTAACTGGGAGTAACAAGAAGTGGTCAAAAACAGAATTAGTCATATCCTGAAGGGGACAAGTTTTGAGAAGTTGTCATAGACAGCATAATCGCTATACGCTGATTAAATTATTTATTATTAATATTATAAAAAGAGTTGGCGAGCCTTTCCCTCGAGTTCCAATATTCACCTTAAATCTTCTGCAGTCTGTTTAATAATGCTTTCAAGCTCTTTTTCGGTTAATTCGATCTGCAACATTCATAACAAATTCAAACCGCGTTAACACAGTATAAGCTCGATAACCTAGCTAGCACAGAACAACCTAGCTAGTGGAATCTGAATGCCCACCTTTTCTGGGACTGCTTTAGCTACACCACGTCCAACAAAATGCATACAAGAAACTAAACTAACTGTAGGTGTATTTCCTTCCATTTTTAATTAGATAATAAATAAAAAACGGCACGTGTATGTACCTATCTTGTGTTTACAATTATTGTTGATTTTTTTTTTATTGTTTTACGGCTCCGGATGAAATCCATTAAGCCTATTCATTCGTTCTATCTTCATATTATTATGTAATACATAAATAAACAATATTGATGATGATGGATGAATAATAATAGAAATGAGAAGTGAGAAATGATATACCCCTAACCCCTCGAGTATCTCAGTAAAGATGTGAGTGTGCATGAGTGTTGGCAAATGAAACAAAACAGTGCAACGTTACTTTTTGAATTCTCACAAGAAGTCTGCGTGAGGACTTAGTAAAGCCCCACATCTTTACTGAGATACTCGAGGGGTTGGGGGTATATCATTTCTCACTTCTCATTTCTATTATTATTCATCCATCATCATCAATATTGTTTATTTATGTATTACATAATAATATGAAGATAGAACGAATGAATAGGCTTATTGGATTTCATCCGGAGCCGTAAAACAATAAACAAAAAAAAAAATTGTTTTGTTTGTCATTTGTCACTATTTGTTGACTTGCTTATTGTTCCTCAGAACCCTATAAATATAACGTGTCTCGTTAATCACTCGACATTGGCGAAATTATTGGTGTTGGAAAAACACAACAGAAGCCATTAAAAAAAAAAACTCTACTCTTTGCCTCAGAACACTAAAGCTAACTTGATCGGTTTTGCGTATATTGTTTGCGAAAGTTTCTTAAACGCATGACTGTTTTATGATTAGTTGTTATTTTATTTTGGTAATTTGCGCGAGTTTATTTGATTACTGTAAAATGTCGTGTATAATTTGGGGCTGCAGGTCCCATACAAGAGGGGGGAATGAGAGTAGGCAAGGACTATTGACTTTCCATCGGTAAGTTTTGTTTTAATTTATATTAAATGTGAGCTGATAGGCGAATATATGTAAGTACAAATTAAAATTTTGTAGAACCGCTTTGAAGCGAGAACCAGTCTTTTATTAGCAAATTTAGCGTTATTTGAAATTTCTCTAAGGTTATCTTTTTTTTTTTACCCCTAATTATGGCTTTGTGCGGTTAGCATATTTCGCCAGGGTCTAAGTATTTTATCTTAGAACCTAAAAGTGACCCAGTTGCCATAAACAAAAGTTGAAGTTATAAATAAGTAAACAATATTTAGTCAGTTATTGGATGATAATAAATTATAAATGTTAGTGATAAATTATATTCCTCCCCCTACCCCTAGAGTATCGGTAAATATGTAGGGCTTTACTGATACCTCACACGGACTTTTTAAAATAAATATGTAAAATGGCGCGAAATCGAAAGAAGTTTTTGAAATAATAAACGTGTTCCAAATTCAAAATACATAAAGAGTTGAAAAAAAAAATGTTTTTATGTAACAGTATTTATGTTAGTCCTAGTTTTTCACTTTTTGCTCGATCTGCCACCTCATGATTAAAATAAAGTTTAAACCTTATTACTGTGGAGCAAAGTTCAAAATTGATCGACAGCCTTTATTAAGAGTATTATGTAAAAGTTTACATTAGATTTTTGGAAAATAGCAAAGATTTTTTTTAGATTTATATCGTAAGATTCACAATTTCACACACAATTTTTTCATGTATTTATTTATTTAAAACTTGTACCCGTTTCTCTGTGATCGCCATTGCAATAAACGTCAAGTTACTGCTAACTTAACGTTTCTTGCGATGACAATGTTGATGATGTTTCTTGATTCTTGTCTAGACGTGGGGCTGTCCCACTTATCTCGGCTTGTATTGAATTACTATTATTAAAATTTTGCGTATACGATTCACTATTTGTGCACAGTTTTTTGACATATAAATCACAATGATACAAACTGTATTTCTTAAAATGCCTGGTATCTTGACGTCAAGTTAGCAGCCTCAGCAATATACTTAAATATCTTTTGAATCATAGTATCACTATTTAAATGCTATACGTCGCTATTTGTCACTACTTATACACAACTTTTTGCCGTAGTCAAAACCATCTAATTCCGTGGTGAAGCTGCTAACTTGACGCTCACCATTACTTTCCTGCCAAGAAGTGCAAGCAAGGTTATCTATGTCATGTAGAGACATGATGTAAACAATGTGCATACTTTATTTATCAATAATCTTTAGCGATAAGGCCGCCATTTGTACTTCTTGTATGGTCCTCTTTTTATGTTTTGTATGATGTACAATAAAGTGTATTTTCATTTTCATTTAGTTTCATTTCATTTCATTTCATTTCATATATCAATACTTTTATTTTCCAGATTTTCTAAAGACAAAAGAAAAAGAAATGAATGGCTAAAACGTATTGGTAGACCAGACTGGACTCCAAAACATCATAGCCGCATTTGCTCTAGGCATTTTACTTCCGATTCCTTTGAATGTGGAGAGTATGTGAAATGGAGACGACTTCGAGATGATGCGGTCCCTACGTTATTCATAATGAATGGACGAGTTAAATGGGTATGGGTATATTTATCAAACTTCCGACTTTAAGTATCCTGAAATCGTTAGATTTACTGTTGAAAATTCATAATTTACCTGGAACACTATTCCAGAAATGACAGCTATCAAACTGACGTGCATATAAAATGCTGGACAGTATCGATATTTCTATTTTGTGGGTGCCCTTCGGTTCGCCTAAAAATTTTAGTCCTAATATTACATTACATTAAACGAACAATTATTGTTTCGCCTAACAATTGTTTTGCCACCATTATAATTAGGTCTAAGAATTGAAAGCCCTAATTTTAGGATCTATAATTTCGATTATAGAGGTTGTCGTCTTTTTTCAGTGTTTAAATTTTACCCTAAAATATATTGGCATAACGTTATTTTGGCATTACGACGATTTCGCTTAATATATAAAGATCGAATTTTAGCATATCTAATATCAAATGTGCGAAAATATATACAATATAACACAATAATTTTTATTGTTCAGTTTCAAAAATACTAGCTGCCCTACTCCTGTAGGTCACGTGATAGGTTATTTTTTTTATTAGACTACAGAAATGTAGCTCCATACAAAAATATCTTTTTTTATAGCTCTTGTTCGGGGGAGGAGTGGGAGGGGGTTTCCCCCCCAAGTTACTTTGCCTTATTAAAATGAGTAGGCGTTTTATACTTTGTGAGTTTTAATTTTGTGTAAATTAATATTTAGTAATTGCAAACTTTAGGGATTACGAATTGTTCCGCCAAATGTCGCGTTTGGTAAATAACAATATGGCGATAAATAGTTAGGCGAAGTGAAATTAGAACAAACACGATAATGAAGAGTGAAATTATGCGAAAATTTAGGCTAACCGTTTGTGTGCCATTGCCAATTAGAAGTACAAAAAATTAGGCGACCCGATATATACCCGTTTTGACAATTTAATATACTACCATTGTGTGATCTGAATTAATTATTTTAATTTATTTTCCCGTTTGAGAAGGAACAATTTTATGATTTCAACACTTTGAACGCAATTTGTTTAGTTCCAGTCAGAATACAAAAAAAAAACGAACGAGCCTTACAGTAGTCGCGATGTGTAACATTTGACACCTCACCTTTTGTAATCAATATTAGAATAGAAAATAGAATTAACAATGACGTATATACAAATCATAAAGAGAATGCAGTAAATACTCATTAGAAGACATTTGACATATCAAAATGATGACACAATATGTCACATAATAAATATGTCTTTTTCGTAATATCGATTTTAAATTTACAAATGCAGTAAATACTAGCGATAAAAGAGACTTAGAGCCTGTTTCACAATGTCTGATTAGGAGATACTTGGCAGATAAAGTGACAGTTTTGTATGAACTATCTGTCAGGTAAACGCTAATGGGAACTTACTTGTAGATCGTGAAACAGGCCCTTAGTTTTTTAAGGCCTATTAAAAAGACTAGACTATTTTTTAAAGCCTTACGACTAGATTAGTCTTGTAGCTCTTTAGTCTTTAGTCATAAGACTGCAAACTGACGACTAATTTCAGTCGTAGTCTTTAACCTCATAACGTAAAAGGCTTAAAAGACTAAAAGACTAAAAGCGCCTTAGCGCCTTGGGCTGGCGTGTCACATAGGAAATCGAACGTTTTGATAACTCATAAGTAAAATAAAATCGGAAAGCAGCAACATTGTTAATTCTTTTTTAAATTACGGTTGTTGTCTATACTTAATTTTTTTTAAATTAATGAAACATTCAACTTGGGTAAGTTTTTAAATCGGCGGTAGATTTGGTATTTTAAGTGCGGTAATATTTCTTTCTACCTACACACAAGTGATTATTTGAAGTTTTTGTACTACATGAGGCAGTAAATTATTTCTTTTAAGAGCGATTATTTTTTAATACAAAAATGAATAAAGATATAGAAATAGAACCTGGTAGTCAAAGCATTATAGCAAATTTTTGTGATAACACTCCAGAGCCAGAATTTCCAAATAAAACGACAAATGGTAAAACTTAACTTATTTATCACGGCAGTTACTTGACATTGGAGATAATATGGTGATTCCTAGTGAACAAGCATTTTCAAAAATTCAAAATCTTATTACTAAAAAACGTAATCGATTAAGAAACAAAACCATCAATGTGCTTATCATCGTGGATGATTTCCTATAATATTTATTTGAAAAATAATTCAATCAAAACATATTTATTATAACCTACCTGTTATTATTATAATACAAAATGATAAAACAAAATAATTATGAATAGATATTATGTTTTTTTTAAATCTATCTTTGCGGTTAGTAGGACACAACACAATAGATGATGGATGAGTCATGTTCATGTATAATACTCAGGCGCGAGTCCTTTTAAAAACAACTTTAGTCGTTTTAGTCTTTTAGTTTTTTGAAAAAAAACTAGTCGTTTAAGTTGCTTAGTCTTTTAATACAACGACTAAGTCTTATTAATAAAAACTCGAACCTTTAGTCTTTATATTAGAGTCGAGTCCTGTAAGATGAAGGCTAGTCTTTTTAATAGGCCTTAAAAGACTAAGTCTCTTTTATCGCTAGTAAATACTCATTAGAAGACATTTCATGTATCAAAATGATGACACAATATGTCACATATAATAATAATATGTCATGTTCATAATATCGATTTGAAATTTACAAAATGGCGCGCGTTTGCGCGCTTCTCCGACTTCCTGTTACACACTTCCGTCTCATTTCTACGAAATCACTCCCACAAATTGTATATATAGAAGGCAAGCGGAAAGATGTTACACAAAAAATACGTTTAGATGATGGCATGTCATTCACTCGTTCATTCTTTGTCAAAGCTAAACTACGTTTTAATAAACGGGATCAAAACGAAGCCGGTGATACCGGTGCGACGTAAATCGCGATCAAAACAAACTTTTGAACTCGATCTTTTGGAACCAGGTCTTATTAAGCTCGGTTTCTATTCGGGACGGTGAAATTGGCCCTTAAACAATTTAATATCAAATAAATAAATAAAATAAATTATTAGGAAAGATCTTAAGGCTCGAGCTTGAGGCTCTCCGCTAGCCTCTTTCGCGGTCGAGCCTCAACTGTGAAAATTATCGTTGCGATTTAAGAGGGCTCATTAATGACCTCGCTCATTTCGCGGTCGAGCCCGGGCTTAACTGTAACAGACCGCACAAATAAACACGACTTCCGTTCATAACATCCAAAATTTTGAATTTTGAATTTTTGAAAGTAATAAAGTAAGATCCCGGAAACGCCAGACCTCCGTCACTTTATAAAAGCTGATTTTTTTTCTACTTGAGTACACTAACAATATTTGGTTACTCTACTACGAACATTGAGTCGTGGTGGCTTTGACAGAGAACAGAGGCGAAAGGTGTCTTAAATTGCTTCTCAAAGTCATCATAGTAAAGCATGGTCTTTTGAAATCTTTGAACGAATCATTCCGCACGGCTCCACTCCGCGGGGCTATGGGGGCACTTACCAGGACACCCTCTACCTCTTGGGCAGGATCCCGAGAACTAAAAGTCATTCACGGCCCGTCTCAAAGTCATTATTTGTTGACATCCCAAGCGCTGCGGTTGAGCGTACCTATAAGAAATAAATTACATATATGAGCTTAACTTCTGATACTCTCTTTATTTTGTGCTTGCAACATGATGCTTTTTTATTTAATATTAAAAGGAGGCAAATTAGCACGCGGGTCATCTGATGAAAAGTAATCACCGCCGCCCATGGACACCCGCAAAACGAAAGGAATCGCAGATGCGTTGCCGGCCTTGAGGAAGGAGTTGGATCTTGAAGAGGAATTAGGAATTGGGAGGGGGGAAGGGTGAGAGATGGCCCTTCGGTACTTTCACTAACCGGAAGAAACACAACAGCAACGAATGCCATTGTTTCACGCCAATATTCTGTGTGAGGGTGGTATTATGCCGGGCGAGCCGGCCCTTTTCGTGCTGCAACGCAGCGTGGCTCTACCACTCGGACAGTGTCACTCATTTAGCACCACTCAGGGGTCACGTGTAGGGTCTCAAGGGTAAACCTACGGACGCGAGTAACTTTAACCCCCAAAACCTTTACAGGGTTAGCTCACAAAAACATGACGTCATAAGAGTAATTAATATTATTATATTGTATTGAATACTTCTTTAATCTATCGATTCACATATCGTCGAATCACCAAATCTAACAAATCGTTGAGAAAGACAAAGACTTTTTATTTCGCTTGAAATATGGTAATAAGTGGTCTTAGTTTTATAAATATCGTTCACATAACAGTTGGTTCAATATGTGCTGAGACTAAATACTAAAACAAAGTTCTTTTGATAACATTATTTTTTATTCATCAAACATAGTCTCCTTCAACTACAATACAGTCTCTCCAACGCTTTTCTAACTTTTCTACTCCATGAGTGTAGAAAGATTCATCTTTGGCTTTAAAATAAACTTCCGTTGCTGCAATTACTGCCCTGGTGCATTTTTTTAAAGTCTGCAAACAGCCAGTAATCACTGGGGGCCAGATCTGGAGAATACGGTGGATGAGGAAGTAATTCAAATCGTTTAGTTTGGTCATCGTTATCATGGACTTGTGACACGGTACATTATCCTGGTGAAAGATCCCTTTTTTTTCTTTCTTTATTTGAAGCCGTTTTTCCGCGATTTCGTACTTTAATCGCTCCAATAATCCCATGTAATATTCGCTATTAATATGTTTCATTCTATCACGGTAGTCGATGAAGAGTATTCCATGAACACCCCAAAATATAGAGGCCATAACAGATTGTTGTGTCTTAGACCGCTTCGGGAGGATTTCACCGGCCGCTCTCCACTCTGCTGACTGCCGTTTGGATTCCGGAGTGAAATAGTAAATCCATGTTTCATCCATTGCCACATACCGACGTAAAAAAACCTTTTTATTTCTATTAAACAGTGCCAAACAGCTCTCTGAATCAATAATACATTGTCGCTTTTGATCAATTGTTAGCAGACGCGGCACCCATTTGGAAAATAACTTTTTCATGGCCAAATTTTGATGTAAAATAGTAAAAACACTACCAGTTGAAATCTTCACTATCTCAGATATCTCGCGCACTTTTACCTTTCGAACTTCCTTTACGATTTTCAGGACTTGGTTGATGTTTTGTTGAGTCACTGCTTCATTTGGACGACCAGAGCGTTCAGCGCCTTTTGCGTCCATACGACTGCGTTTGAAATCGGCATACCACCAACAAATGGTTGGTTTAGATGTAGCTGATTCCGGATAACACTTTATAAGCCATTGAAATTCAAAAATTCTAAATTCAAAATCATTTATTCAGTTAGGCTACAAGTAGCTCTTGTGAATGTCATTGCTGTGCTTGAACGGTGTTTTTTCCCATTACAAACAATGTTTTATCAACACAATAAAGTAATTAAAAAAGTAGCGTCCTTTAAATATCTGTAAATCAATATTTAAATTGTTCGATTTTCAAAAAAAATTAAAACATCATTTGATCTAGTATTTTGCCCTTAGAGCATTAAACCAACCTGAGAGGCCATGCGCACTTATTTCTATGAAAAAAAGTCTGTCATTTTCTGCGCGGGGGACGAGGCAACGCACACAAATAGAGTTAACACTGTTAACAATACATTTTTCAATGACGTCGGTACGCACGCAAACGACATAATTATCAAACACCAGCATAAACTAGAGGTACACTAATATATTCATACACAGGGATAACGTGTCCGTGCACGAGTCTGACGTCAACTTTATGTAAACGTCGATACTAAACTAAACTAGATCAAAACAATTTTTATATTATACCTAAATTGTTGTCATTATGCCTGTTGATCAAATTAACTGTCGATCTTTTGAACTTGATATTTTAAACTGTTGATATTTTGGTCTGTCGATCTTTTGAATCGTTGGTCTTTTATATTGCTGCTATTTAGGGCGTTGATTATTTAAACGTTGATCATATGATTGTTGACGTTGGGTATCAATTCCCTACAGTAGTAACTTAGTGATTAAATCCTTTTTGCTTGTTTTGAATTATGTTGAATCACAGACGTATTTAAGAAGCAGACCAAACATTATTTCATGCCTAGATTAAAATAATATTTCTACTTCTTTCTCTCTAACTACAAATTAATAAGACTATATCGTTTCTTTTTACTGTTGCAACACTTCCACACACATAGACAAACTGGAACGTGAGGCAAAACGCCATCTTGACAAGCTACAAATAAGCGACAAATGTCATCCTAGACTTGTCATCAAGGTATCAAGCGGCGTACAGGAGATTGCTTTTCGCTTATTTTTGCGATTTAATAAAGTATATGAGCCAAAAGCTAAAATAAAATGGTGAAGTGTAGTGCACCTTTGTGCGGCAACTCCTCATATAGAAAAACACCTGAAATTACTTTCCATCGGTAAGTTTAGTTGTGCCATCTAATCTCATAATGGGTTTTTAGTCAATGTGTGATTATTATTAATCTTTCAGCATTGTAGAAGCAGTGAATAATTGTTAAAAGTGCAAATCTCGTAGAAACTTAACGTAAAGTAGAATAACCAATTATGTACTAACTCCGATCTCGTTTGACGTTTCATAATTAGTTGTACAATTTTACAGGGCCGTATTTAGGCTCCATTGTATATTTTTGAAGATTGATTAGATTAAAGTATGCAATATATTATTTCTTTAGGGATAAATTTTATTAATGAAATCGTTTTCAGGTTTCCAAAGGATTATTATTTAAAAAATGCCTGGTTGAGTAATATGAAAAGAGAACATTGGCAGCCTAAATCATATAATGTGCTGTGTTCAAAGCATTTTGAAGCTCATTTGCTGGATCACAGTGGCTTCCGTACTATTCTTGCTCCTAGTGCGATTCCAACAATTTTCGATTCATCGTACCGAGAAGAAGTAAGTGTCCACATATCTTTTTTTAAGTACCTACCTACCCAAACCATCTTGAGTTAAAGGAACTATTGAATGCTATTGAATTTCAAATTTTACTTTAAAATGTATTGTAATTAAGATTTATAATAGTAGGTAAAGGTAAATTATTTTTATAATATTGTTAACTTAAAATGATTCATTGTTCCGTATGTCAAATGTTGATGATAGGAGAAAAAGAACATCTTTTATGTTCTTTAATCAATAAAAGGACAGGTGAGAGTTGATTTACCCATCGAATGGATTGATTAAAACTATTCAATCATGTGAAAAGTTTTTAAAATTAAATAAAAAAAAATTAATTATAATAGTCTGATTTTGTATATTGCTGATTCATCTACCGAACCCACGACCGTGGGTTTCGCAGTCAGGATCGCCGACTACTCGACCACCCGGCGGTGTTATTACTATACTATAGTTTGTTCAATCAATATAGTTTGATACCTGCCTGTGACAGGAGTCATATAATTCGAAGACGTGACATTGTAAAAGGGCATGAATTTATTTGACTACATTAAAATTACATAATGTTTTATAATCCATCACCTAATATACTACAATTACTTTTGTGATTCTATTTTATACGTTAGATTAGGTTTATCTCAATAAAATCTCGCATAACACACATTTATCACAATTTTAAAACATTACAATAAAATAAACGTACTCCTTTAAAAGGTCATTTCAATACAAATAAATACTAGTGTTGGGATAGTAAACCAAGTGAAGCTCAATCGATATTCAATTATATAATTTAATATTATTAGACATAATGTACGAACACAAGACATTCACAAAATCAGAATTTATATACGATAACATGGATTTAAAATTAGTAGGCCGCGGTATGAGGAGAGAGTATAAGGAGGGATTATTATTAATTAGCATTTGATGCAATTACGTCAGTATTGTCTCAACTTGACAAGGCCCCACTGACGAGGGCCATACGCACACTCAACCGGATAGCCGAGAGAACAGATATGTTCATTTGTTCTCTGTGTGAATTCACTAAAATAGCTTTAATTATAATATATTATAATTGATTTTGTAGTAATAGTTTTTCTTTAATTGTATTATTTATGTAATGTAATTGGGAATGTGATATTTTTATTTTATTTGAATTTATTTACTTTATTGTTATATTGTATGAATTGGAATTTTAAATAGGTAATTTGGAATAATATATGATAAAAATTCAAAACTCTCAAAATTACGTTAGGATTTATTAAATTGGAAAATTGTTTTTGTATAATTCGATTGATATTATAGGTACTTAATTAGTTGATTATATTTTTATTTTTTATTATTGTAATTGGCTTCGCTATCGCATTAGGCATTATTCCTGTAATGATAGTTGTAAGTTCTGAAATAAATAAATAAATAAAAATCTCTAGGCATGACAATGTGACATCTGTCACGGCTATCAAGCTATAATGAAGACTATAGTTTTAAAAATTGTGACATTATGAATTATTGTAATTATTATTTTTATTAAAAAATACCAGCAGATTATGTTGTTGTTTTTGTTTATTTCATTTTTAGGGTTTCGTACCCAAATGGTAAAACGGGAACCCTATTACTAAGACTCTGCTGTCCGTCCGTCCGTCTGTCCGTCTGTCACCAGGCTGTATCTCATGAACCGTGTTAGTTAGACAATGATGTATTTATGTTGCCGGTATAACAACAAATACTAAAAAACTCCCATACAAAAGACATGATTTTTATGCCGTTTTTATAGATAATTACACGAGATAATGGTACGGAACCCTTCGTGCGCGAACCCGACTTGCACTTGGCCGGTTTTTTTTGGTTTACCAAACTGTTCTACTATTTCATACATTTTATTATTTATGTTAATGATATGGCGTTGCAGGCAGATATAGGTAGATACAGAGATAGCATAGCCTACACTCAATGATAGATAATGTAGCATTCTACTAGTGAAAGATTTTTTAAAATCTAATGAGTATCTTCAAGTCTCTATAATATTATACACGTAGGTACTTGAGGTCCCTTGCGTGCCTGAGTTCGACCCCCGTACATTGTAAATGTGTGCGTGAAATTTGTCTGTAGGCGTAATTGGCACTCTTTTTTTTTTGTTGTAATGTTACGTCTGCTTCTTACGTCTTTGTGTTGAATGAACGACATCGTCAATTTGACATTTATTTGAAATCGTCTATGCAAAATGACAAGCGTACAAATACCTTTGAAAGGTATCTGAATAGAGGTTGAAATTAGACAATAAGCTAAACTATGTGCAAATTTAAATAATTTTATAATAAAAAAAATATAAAATATAAATTTATTAATTTTGAATAAAACAAAGATAGTAGGTATCTTTTGATTAAAGATATAAACTCAAAAGGATAGCGTCACTGTATTAAGGATCTATTATATAAAAAATATAAAATAAAATAAAATATATAATTATTAAGTATTAAAAATTTGTTTATTCCATTTTTCTTACAGTCATTTTGGATCGACACTATAATTACTGTTTTTTTTTTTAAATTTACCGCCGTTTTCCACTATCTACTTTCGTTAGCCAAACTCTAGCTCTAGCTGTAATTATTTGGTAATTGGAATAACTTACATTGTTGATTTTGTACTATGAAGAGTGCGAAATGAGATTAAATGTTTGCAATGATCTCGTGGTTTCGAGAGAGAGTCGCACAGTGTGAGATTTTGGATTAGATTTTATATTTATACTATAAATCATACACTCGGCGTCAAAAAAATCGCACCTCTTAGAAAATCACTTTCAAATGTCATTTACTCTTGATATGCACATGCAGTCGCATTAATTATGATTTTATTTACAAGGTTACTTAATTAACTTAATAAAAAACATTACTTTTCATTATCAAATAAAACCTAATGCAACAAATAAAGTGTCACAAAAATTCGATGCAAATTTTGCTACCCGTGAGAGTTGCTAGTTGCGCTTCCTTTGTGGGTATAAAACGGTCAACACGGGTTCAATGTGGGTCATTCGCTATTCAACCGTTGAAGAGGACACACGCACAGATTTTGATGGATACCACAGCTGATAAAGCCGCTCAAGTGGTTGCACTACTGCAATCAGGGGTGCGGCAGTGTGATGTCGCCCGGCAACTGAACCTGAGCCGTTATTCCGTTCGAAGAGTGTACCAGCGCTTCATAGAGACCGGTGGCTATATCCGCAGACACGGTTCGGGTAGACGTCGCTGCACTTCGGAAAGAGACGACCGGTTCGTTGTGTCGAACTCTTTGAGAAATCGTTTCTCCAACGCTGTTGAGTTGCAACAGCAGCTCCAGGCAGTTCGCAGACGCACCGTAAGCGTATCTACGGTTAGAAGAAGATTGAAGGAGAAGAAGATAGCGGCCCACAGAGCTGCTACGGGTCCAAAATTGACTGCAGCGCATCGGCGAGCCCGCTTGCAGTTTGCTCGTGACCACGTCGATTGGACCCTTGAGCAGTGGAGAGCTGTTCTCTTCTCAGACGAGACGCGAGTGTGTCTTTTCTGCAACGACCGACGGAGAAGAGTATACCGGAGGCAGGGTGAACGTTTCGCCCAAGCCTGCATCCAGGAGACGGTGGAATATGGTGGCGGATCCTGCATGTTCTGGGGCGGTATGTCTGCTGCCGGCAAAACCGACCTTGTCTGCGTCTCCCGGACTGGAGGTGCTCGCGGACAAGGGTCGCTGACTGCTCGCCGCTATGTCACTGAGGTCCTGGAAGTGCATGTGGTCCCCTTTGCCGAATCTTTTGGCGAGGGGTTCACATTAATGCACGACAACGCTCGCGCTCACACTGCAGGCATCGTGAGCGACTTCTTGCAGAGGTCCCAAATCTCTGTGATGCAGTGGCCAGCGCGAAGTCCGGATCTGAATCCTATAGAGCACCTCTGGGACCATCTTAAACGTAAGGTTCGATCTCGGGATCCAGCTCCTTCGACTCTACAGGAGCTCCAAGACGCGGTGATTGAAGAATGGGGGCTTATCCCTCAAGAAGAGCTCCTGAAGTTGGTGAGGTCCATGAGGGACCGTATGGAAGCCGTGATCAGGGCAAGGGGGGGTAACACTAGATTTTAAGTTAATTTTAAGACACTTTTTGTACATTTTTCTTTGTAAATTATCTGTTGTTAATTAGGACTTAATTAAGGATTTTTATTATTTTATTAATTTTAATGTTGTTTGTATAATTATAATTAAACAGAAAGTTCAATTTAATTGTTTTTTGATACTCCTTTTTGTTACCTTTCTAATGATACCCAACACTATCCTCTACATAAGGTTTAAGAATTTTTAAAGATGATTTTTAAAAGGTGCGATTTTTTTGACGCCGAGTGTAGTAAAGCTAAGTTCAGTTACCGATTAATTATTTTATTGAATTTTGGAGATATGTTTTTTTTCTATGAGGTCACTCACTCGTCGGTCGGGTCACTATCCGCATTTATGTTTTATTTCTTTTATGTCCAAAATAATCGGTAAAACCGTCTGTAAAATATAATTATGATCAAATAACATAAAACCTATGATAAAAAAAGAAATTAGCTTAATATCTTTGCAGTACAATAAGTTATCAATTATGTCCATTTTTTATATTTTTTTCATTTTAATAATTTGTTTGATGATATTAGCGTTTTATTTGCCTAACATAATACGTAAGATATGTATATGTATAAAGAATTCCATAAAATGTCACAACATTATCCCGAAGGATCTCAGAACTATCGCAGTTCTAAGTTTTTTTAATTTTCTAAAGAAATAGGGTTGACACTTCCCAAAAAAAAAATTCTTTCAATTAAAAAAATAATGTTCTTGCATAAGAAGATTATAAAGATAAAGGTTATGCTTAAATTATATACTTATGCAAAACCAAATGTCAGTCAATAAATTTACAGCTTTAAAGGGGATTGAAACATCTGGAATCTGGCATATCGACCCGCCGCCATTTTGATTTTTTTCGAAATCGCAGGTAGAAGACACATAGAGGAACAAAAAATGTCAAATAACATGGTACCCTAAAGTGTCACGTTACCGAGATATTTGAAGTTAAAGATCGACATATGAGTACAACGACAATCATTAAAAATATACTTATTATGTGTCTATAAGCGTCAGATTGTATTCAAATAATCGTTCCCAGGTTGATTTTTATTATTAGTTTATTGTAAGAGAGTAGGTACAATACATAAAAAAGTAGGTACATTACATAGGTACATGCGGAATTGGATCTACTAATAGCTTGAAATGATTTTTTAAAATAGCTATATATTGCAGCTAGCAAAATGAAAGACAAGCCAAAACGCGCGCGGGAGATACTTTGACATAATATAGCGTTTTATTGCGATATTTGCGATGCGATGCGATTTAGTAGGCAATTAATTAATTAAAGTAGGTACTAGTTATAGCAAGACCGCTTAACTGAGTCCTCGTCTGCGGTAGGTACGCGGGGCGGGAGGTACGTAGGGTCTCTGCCATGAACACGAGCGACTTGCGACGCGGCGAACGGATTTCTAGTTCATTTTAAAATTGTTTTCTTCTCTTAACTATAAGAGAAGAAAACAAATTTAAAAGTAATGCCTGCTAAAAGTTAATGAACATATATTTTAGTAAGATACTTAATTGAACTAGGCATACTCATACTATATGACAACCCTAACTTATGATTTTGAAAATTCATATCTCGGACTTGAGGTTCTAACGTTTGTTTTTTTTTGTTGTTAATTATTATCATTATTAGGCATCATTCGGTTTTAAAAAAAATTGGTTGCCTGTAAAGTCGATATACGGGCGAAAGTTTTACGTGACAACGACTTTGAGTGGTAAAATAATTTTAATGTGAATATTCATTCGTATAGTAGGAAGAAGGATGAAATAATAGTAACAAATTAAAACATTTATTTATACAAAGAATTATATTTAAAACATTAATTTATACAAAGAATCTCGCACTGAATTTCATATTAACAAAATTTTATTTTTACCTTTACACATACATACGTATTTATATGTCTATGTCTGTCTCTCTCGCTCTTAGGCGGGCTAACCATGCCCGAGTGGAAGGGACGCGTGCCTCTCACTCGCTCTCATTGTGAGCGCATAACGTGAGCGGAGCGTAACGCAGTTTCTTGAAGTGTCACCCGGCAAACCAATTTATAAGACGTTGTCACGTCAATAAATTCTAATGTGATAAGAATTATGAGAAAAAAGTATTTTACCGTAATTAAAAATAAGAAATATTTCTTTGCCTAGAAGTGTCCGAATTCATTTTTTTTTCATGTGCTGCTGCTACAAAGATTCTCTATTATACTATACCAAAATCGTAAAAAAATGTACGATTAGAGATATAATGCATTACCATAGATCACGCAAGTACACCTACTTCAGACGCTTGGAGTGAGCCCATCTGTGCTCACTGCCAGTTTCCTACATTTAGTTCGCGGTTAACATTATCCTTGTCCTCTGTCATCATTAATAAGAAAAATGCCTCGATGCGCCGGCGCCGTTATAAATTGTAAAAACACTTCATCTGTAAGTAGCCAATATGTAGAACACGATGGCTTCCGCCGCCGCAACGTAATTTTATGATACAAATATACGTAATTAGTTTTAAAATGATTTACTTTGATTTTATGACAGTTTTGAGAAAATCTAGAGTATCTCGCATATTCGTGTGGCTAGTGTATTGTGTTAACGGGCAATGAACATCAAACTATCGTTTGATACGTACTTCGCTTCAGCTTCGAGGCACAGTCGCTTTTGTCAATTTTCTGTCAAATTTTCTAATTAGGGTCGTTTACTCTATAAAACGTCTATTCGATTCTAACGAAATTACTGCTTACGAAATTATAATGATTGGAAAGAAATAATATTATGAAAGTAATTCAAAATCTTGTAAGAGAGGACTTTTTTAAACCTATTACCTCCACAAAATGATACCTATCCAAAAATTCTAGCGATTTTTTGCACACCAATGCAGTTTAATTATTTAGGGAAAAAAATCGAAATAAAAATAAGGTAAATTAAAAGCACGTATCAAAACTGTTTTACTTCCGCAAGATATATACAGTTAAAATCGGGAAGTTATTTTGTCATCGACATTATAATTTGTCGGTTGTTCGCCTAGTGGCGATTTTGTGTTTAATTGTGCTATTGATTATTTCTTAATAAAAAATAAATTATAAAATAAATTTTATAAATAGTATAATTTACATTTGCTTTGCTTTCGATATAAATCGATGACAAAATCAATGAACCAATTTATGTATTAAAATCGTTCGCAACGCGGCATTTTTAAATCGATTTGGCGCGTAATGTGGTTTCCATCACTAAATAGCGCTTGAAAAATCATAGTATTTATGTCAAAAAATGTAGCACGCTTGGTTTTCATACAAATCTTGGAACATGTGTCGTCTATCTAGATATTTGGTCTGTGTCCAGAATCAAGGCATAATCGCACACTGTGAAACGTTTTAAAAAGTTTGCAGATAGAAAAGAAAAGGTATCATCACGAGAAATCTAGTGGCAACACTGGTTTGATCTGACATGCATAATGCATTGCATGTGTAGTGTGTGATTGAAATTGAACTAGGTATGTACATTGACTGAACCTCGAACAGTGAACTACGTAAGAACCTTACCTTACTACGTTATTGTTTTTTCAAGGAAAAGAGGACCTACCGGTACGTAGGTAATTATCTTTGTTAAGATTAAGCTTTTTATTATTTCTTGATTTGATTTACTTACCACAAAATTAAAATTTCGTTTTACTTATAATGCGTTACAAAAAAAAAAGGCTGACAATTTCTGTTTGTTTTAGCTCTAATTGTTTAACAAAACAATAGGTAATTCAAAATGTATTTTGAAAAACTATAACTACACATAATACTTCGTGCTTATAGATTTTTGTGATTGTCTATAGCTCGTAATGTCAAAAAATCTGTCTGTCAGTAAATCATCCTAGGTCTATTCTCTACATCACGTCACTACTGACAATAAATTCGATGTCTTGATTATTGTTATGTTTACTTTGTGTCTGAGATTTAAATAAATGTTTTTAATTAAATAGTCGACGCCTATAAGCATGACTGCTGTACAAGAAACCAACACTAGAGCAAGTGATGTTAGCGAACACGAATGCCGTGCTTGCCTGCAAACCATTGGAACTGTTGGTTTATTCAATTTGTTTCAACCCTGGTCATCAGACTGGAATGGTATGGAATACACCATCGCCGAAGATTTAGCGAAGGTCGCAAATGTACAGGTAATTTTAACTTAGTCCGAATATAGTCTGAGAATAGCGTTGTGGGTCACATTACTGTTAATATAGATTTAGCTTTATTTTTATGTTATAAGATGTAATGTAACTGTTTACTGTTTCTTATTAAATTAAAATAAAATATGTCACAGCAATTGTTACCACTATATTACATGTTTTCATTGTGCTCTAATAATGTTTATTTCACATTAAATATAAAAAATAATATGCAATAGTATTAAAAGTGCGGTTTGATATGTTATTCTGGTGTGATATTAATTCCATGTTAACAAATTTCTTCACAAACTAATATAATTATTTGTAGATTTCAGAAGCTGACAGACATTCCAAATTTATTTGTAAATCATGCTGTGTGAAGCTTCAAGATGCTTGCGAATTTGTGTGTTTAGTCCGAGAAAATGATAAGCTACTAAGGTTACGTTTTCCACCATGTGACAACAATGACATTAATGGTGAAAGAACTTGGCCCAAACCAATACAGATAGACAAAAATGTTCCTTACAACAATGATTTAGAAGTGGACATAAAACAGGAAGTTTTATCTGAGGAAGAGTATAATTACAATGTAGAAGATGGCTACAGAGAAGCTGAATACATTAATCATTTGGAAATAAAGGTAGAGCCAGAAGAGATTGTACAGATAAAACCTTCACAAATTATCATAAATGGTAATTACAACAGTATTATTTTTATATTTAATGATATATTGCATGCTGTACATAAGTACAGCTAAGTAAGTATGTCGATATTTATACATCGAAACAAGAAAAATAGCATTTTGATGGTCCCCTAGAATAATGTCAAATGGTGAAATTAGATGAAATAGTTTTGATCACATATTCAAATTATGTGAGATGATGATGGAAGCTATAGTATTCTGTGGCTATACAGACAATATTTTTTTGTTTTGGTTTGCTATTAATTATTAATGGTTTTAAAATATATTTCAATGAACAGAGTACCTTTTCAACATGTACAAACCTGTTCGCCGCGGTCCGCACCGCAAACCGCTTGGTTAAGCTTCGGTTGCGCCTTCGTTCTGTGCCAAACAAATGTTTTCTAAGTCGATGTAGACAATTTGTTTGATTGATATATTGATGTGCATTTTTAAAGATTTAATTGTTTTATGTTAATGTTAACAATGTGTATAATACACGAAGGTGAAAAGTTTTAAATTTAGTGCTACAACATGATATTTCATGCAGTTACAACAATAATTAATCCAGTGATAAAAACTATAAGCGTAATAGAAGGTAAGTAATTAATAACGTTTCTATTTAATATTAAACATTAAAATCTAGGTACATAGTTAAAATATTTTCTCGCATTTTTTAAAAACAACTATTTATTCTTAAATATTATGCAAATGACATGATTTGCTGGTTGTTTTTGTTCTATGAAACTTTGTTACACTATTATCACCAACGCTTGGGATAATATAATTATTTTATAGAATGATGATGTAATTAGTAACTTAGAAAACGTCATAAGTAGCACATAATTATGACGTTTTCGGGAAATCATTTGTTTTTTGTCATATTTGAAACGGCTTTGTTCTATGACAGAAGGCAATGTTTTTGTGAACTTTGAAAATGTTTCTTATTCCTATATTGAAATGAAACAAACAAACCCATTTACAGAGTCTTTACAGGCTACAAAAGGTTTAAAAGCGTCAGGATAACATAATATGTAAAAAACGAGAGTAAATTGTGTAGTACTCGCGTAAACTTCAGAACATATTTAATTTCAATAATATTTTTTTTATTAACTTACAGAAATCGAGGAAACACGCCCGATAGCGAATTCTTCTTTACCCCTAGGAGCAGAAAATATACAGAAGGTGATGCCAAAAGTGTGGATTGAAGTTCTTTGTAAAAATGTGAAAAAAAACGAGAATTGCATTCAAAAGCCAAATGAGCCAATCAAAATCCCCCAAATTCTTTCATCACAAAGTATTGTAGATTCTAAAGTGCCTACTCCATTCAACATCGAAGTGCCCTCTAGCTCTAAAAACTCACCAGCAATTTTAATTGAAGAAATTGAAGAGTGTTTAGTTTCTACCCCCAAATCATCACGCTTAACTTTTTCTTCGCCAGTGCCTTCGCCAATGAATACGTATAGTAACAATGTCTCTTGTCCTGACCATATACCATGTATTGATTTGACACCTTCAGAAAATAAGGATGTACCTGAATCAACATCTGTACAAAATGTTACTGAAAAGCGGTCAAAGGGCAAGCATGAATGGTCTGATGCCAAAAGGAAAAATCTCACGAATCTTGGGAAGTGTTATGTTTCCAAAAGAGGTCAGTTTGTAAACAATAAGGTAATGGGAAAACCCTGCATTTGTAAGTATAAATGTGGAACTAAAATATCAGAGGAGCAAAGGTCATTATGCTTCAGAAGATTTTGGAAGCTTGGCACTAGAGAAAAACAGTGGGGATTTGTAGTTAAATATGTGACAAGGATTGTTAAAGACCAATGTCCAAACCGTAGTGCACCCAACAAGCGACAGATCACATTCAAATATTCAATGCCCCTAATTAAACCAAGAACTGATGTAGAAGCTGAAGAACATGTTAACGTTTGTAAGGTAATGTTTTTAAACACTTTGGCTGTCAGTGAAAGAATTATCTCAACAGCTTTTCAGAAATATGATGGCATTGCAGTGTTTGAGGAAGACAATCGCGGTCGACACAAAAACCATAAGTGTGCAATAAATGAAGACATGACAAGAAGTGTGTGCGACCATGTCAATTCATTTACCCCTGTCGAATCTGATTTCATAGGAAAAGATCCTACTAAGTTATACCTCGACGGTAGTCTTAGTATTTGCCGAATGTTTAAACTTTATAATGAATGGTTTGATGAAAACCTGTATTCGTCAAAAGTGAAAACGAACCGTCATTACAGATACATTGTCCATAAAAAATTTAATCTAGGTTTTCACAAAGCGTAGCATTGACTTAAGATTTCTACTAATGAGACTTAGAAGTAAAATATATTGTTACTTAATCCAAAAAAATATTATTAAACTCAATTGAATGTTGTTGGTGGAGGGTGTACAATTTTTTTTAAGGCTTTACCATACTGATGGCTAATGTATGTAATGTTTAAGAATATTAATAACTTACACTTCTTGACAAGTTATTTAAGTTAGGTATAAGTCACTTATAGTAGAAAGTGATTTAAGTAAATAGGTAAGATAGACTAGACCCACTGTTTTGATGCTTTTTTCGTTTATATGTTTTACTTTAAACTAGTATCTACATATTTCTCAATGTAAGCAAACATTGTATCCTGTTTTGTGAAATAAATATCTTTATCCATATAAAACTCGTTTTCTACTTATTTACTTTTTAGTTTTTTTAAATTTTGCTATTTTAACTCAGCATGCCATGTCAGTCCCATTATTACTTATACCTATTACATAAAAATTATTTATCAATATTTAAGTATATGAAAAATATCATCATTTTCATCATCATCATCGTCGTCATCGTCATCATTATCAGCCTATACTAGTCCACTGCTGGACATAAGCCTCCAAGTGCACGCCACCGAGAACGACCCGCGGCTACGCAAAAAAAAAAAAAATTAAAATAAAACGGAGTATAATTTTACTAGTATTTAACTAATTTCTTTTGATTTTGTGTCTATGTTTATGGAAGACAAAAATTGGTTATTTATTTGTTTACTTTAAATATTACGGTATGATTTCTACTCACTTTCATACTGAGACTGTATAGCTATTTTAATTTTTTTTTTTATTATGCGTTTTACTAACTATTTTTATGATAAACCTCTACATAAGACCTATTATTTGTATCATTATTATTATTCATATTCATATTCATATAAAGAGCGTTATTTAAATAATACTATTTAACAAAAAATATTTTTATCATATTTTTAGTTTATAATATGTACATATTTTTTTAAATTCAAGACCAGCTAGCTGGTTTACAGTACAATCTTATGGTCCATGGTATATAAACATGATGGGCCTAAAAGAAATGTAGCCACTGTGCAATATTGTGAGATTTTTCTTTTATTTTTTACAACAATCTTAACATTTGTAATTTAATATTCTATGGGATATTTATCAGCTATTTTGATATGCAAATAGAGATATGTGTAATAGTACATAAAATGAAATGATTTATATGGAACTGCACTCTTATATCTATGTAGGTATTAATACAATGGAATAAGAGTCAAAACTAGTCATAAATGTGTATCATATAAATGCTGGTGACTGTATTTGGCAATTATTGTAGCAGGTGGCAGTTATTAAATTTATTTTTATTTTTTTTATTTTCAGGTGCAAGATCCTTGCATGAAGTCGATATGGAAAGTAAGACCTCAGAAAATGGACCAATACATTTTGATAAAGAGGTAATTATTTGAAAAATTAATATACAATGAATGTGGCATTTGTGTTAATTGTGGCATATAGAAATTTATGTAAGATATTAGAACACTGTTAATCAATTGCAGGGCATAAAATGTTCGAAACGTTTATGCCTAAACCTACCCACGATCCGGTCAACCCGAGGCGTTCTCTAGAAACCTAAGGATGTTCAATCACCACGGCTTGGGGAACCTTTAGTTACTCGCCCCCTACAAAAGTCCGGTTACGCTGTAAAAGCCATCTGAGGCCACTTAGAACTGGTGCCAGGTCAATTTAATTCAATAATTGATTGCTCTCCTCAAGTATACATAATTTGTACAATATTGGTTAGATAGAACGTTATGGGCCCGGATTGGGCGCGACAATGTTTTTCAAGGAATTTATATACATAATATTATATAATTCAAAATGTGTATGTAATTTCATCAACTTTCTATCACTGGACAACCAGACAAATTGCGTGACACCATAGATATACAGTAGAGATTCCACTCATGCGTACAATGCGTTTTGCGCCCCCTCTTACGTACCGCAAAGCCTTGGAACTCCTTGCCTCAGTCTCTGTTAAATTCTATCAAATACAATATTATTGTCTTCAAATCAGGAGTGAACACGGTACCTTCTAGGCAATCATATTACACCGGTGGCTACATAATCACACATTTGACTACTATAATACCTGATGGCTTACCATCAGGTATTATAGTAGTCAAATGCAAGTCCATCCAAAAATATTACGTTATATATAAAAAAAAAAAGAAAAAACATTCTATTTAAAATAAAAAATAATGTTAAAACCTGATAAGTTTTTCTCTTCACAGTTCCTAGAGTCGAAGGTAAAGGAGGAGCCACTAAGTGATGCTGAAGACGTGGAGCCAGCGCCCGGTGAGATGCCGTTGGAGTGCATGCTATGCACCAAGAACTTTAACAGTGTATCGGGTTTGAAGGTAAATAGCTATTTTACTACGACTGGTACAGCTTAATCTACTTTTCATTGATTTTCAATCTTATTACAACTAGGTAAGGATTATTTTTATGTTGGCAACTTTGCTGGCCGTCTTTTGACAGCTAAAGCGTCAAACTGGCAAATCATGTAGAATTTTAATTTTGACCGCCTCTGTGTGTGGCCTAGTCTAGTAGGTCAACTGGCGGCAAATGATCATCATCATCATCATCATCATCATCATCATCATCATCATCATCATCATCATCATCATCATCATCATCATCATCATCAGCCTACACACGTCACTGTTGGACATAGGCCTCTCCAAGTCCACGCCGCTGAGCACGATCCGCGGCTTCTCTCATCCAGCTCTTGCCAGCCACCTTGCGAAGGTCGTCGCTCCACCTAGTCTGAGGGCGTCCTACACTACGTTTGCCGATACGCGGTCTCCACGGCAAATCATGTACATTTTTAATTAAGACCGTTGTTATAGCACTTCTAAAAGAACTCGAACCTGTAGGTCCCATTGTTTGTTTTGACATTGTGGAGAGGGGGGGGGGGGGGGGAATATTATACTCTGATTCGTTGGTCTGGCTTGCTTTATGTCCGTAAATAAATAAATAAAGAACTTCCGTGCTTCGGAACTCACGCACTGGACCTGCGTGGTGGTTTATGGCCCGTTCTCAATATCCATCCATAGGGAAAGCTTGTGCCCCAGCAGTGGGGACATTAAATAAGCTGGTGATGAGGATTAATAAATAAAATTAATGAATTTATGATCGCAGGCCCATGTGATCTCCCAACATTCCTACAAGACGGTGAAGAGAAAGGCGGGTGACAGGTCTCCGCAGAAGACGAGGTACACCTGCGCGACTTGCAAAAGAAGTGAGTTACATTCGTAATTGTATACTATATGTTACATGCAATAGAGACTATAACGGATTGGGAGATCTCCTGTTATGATACTGTGTATGTCATAAATAAAATAATGGTTTGCGAAACTGCTTCTTACGATGACTGTATACTGGTCGAGTAGATATCTGTCCACCGTCCATCATGTATATCATTATGATCCGAGTCAAACGAAAGATGATAAAAGAGTAAATATTATAATGTTCTGAAAAGAAATATTTATGAAAGCACAAGAAATAATAGATATATGTCAGTACTGAAAGAAAATTTGCACTACATGCAGAGAACAAGTCAAGTTAGACAGTGGAACTTACGTTATGTCAATGTCGTTAATTTTTGCCATTTTCATATTCAAGAAATCGGGGCTTCTCATCTCCATATCTTAACACCATCTGAATCACATTTCACAATCACACACGTTTGTTATTTACTTACTCTTATATTATTATTACTTACATAATTCTTCATTACGTATGTATGTCACTTAACTCCTAAACAGCTAGACCGATTTTGATAAAACTTTTTGTGTATTATATGTATATTATATTATATTTGAGTGGCCTGGGTGGTTTAGATTCACAATTGGATCCGGTAGGTGGCGCTGCAATAGGGTTCTAGTATTTTTTTAAACATTACGGTGTGTGTTCACTCAAACGGACGAAGCCGCGAGCCGCTATTAATGAATATATTAATATGTAAGGGGAAAACTTCGTGCCCCTTAAGTACATGCGCGCACGGAGGAGAGTGAGATTTGATGTTGTTAAAGTTTACATGGAAAAAGAGTTAAAAAGAAAGAAGTATTTGTGTATAATGTATGTTACATTACATAAATTACATTGTATATTTTGTGAATTGTGTGTAATTAATTATACACTCTCGATCCCAAAGCGTTCGCCACCCCCACGGACCTGATGGTGCACGAGAGCTGCCACAGCGAGCACGCGTGCTTCGGCTGCCACGCCAGGTTTGACTCCTTCGCGCTGCTGACGGCCCACGCGGACGAGTGCAAAGCGCTCACACAACAGGTCAAGGTCGTCAAGACTCTGGACGACGTCATTAGGTAAATTGTTACTATTTACTAAGCAAGTAAAAATATTTAAAAAAAAATATAAAATAAAATATATAAAAAAAATATATAAAATATATAAAAAACACTTATCTATAACGCAGCTTCATCTTAACCGAATGTTCAAATATTTGTAAAAATATTTCTTTCGGATCTCAGAGGTGAAAACTTCTAAGATTGATGAAGCAATGTTGACTAAAAAACATAAGCATCAAGCACTGAAAAATTTCGACGGGTGAAAGCCAGACCTCGGTAGCCAAGTGGTTAAGGCAGCCGCCCGGAATGCGGAAGGTGCGTGGTTCGATTCCCGCCTGAGGTTGTCGTCTTTTTTCAGTGTTTAAATTTTACTTAAGTATATTTAAGCGTTAATAAAACGCTAAAATATATATAAAAACACTTATCTATAACGCAGCTTCATCTTAACCGAATGTTCAAATATTTGTAAAAATATTTCTTTCGGATCTCAGAGGTGAAAACTTCTAAGATTGATGAAGCAATGTTGACTAAAAAACATAAGCATCAAGCACTGAAAAATTTCGACGGGTGAAAGCCAGACCTCGGAAGCCAAGTGGTTAAGGCAGCCGCCCGGAATGCGGAAGGTGCGTGGTTCGATTCCCGCCTGAGGTTGTCGTCTTTTTTTCAGTGTTTAAATTTTACTTAAGTATATTTAAGCGTTAATAAAACGCTAAAATATATAAAAAACACCGATCCTAAAGCGTCAGTTCTTACATCTCTGTGCTTGTTCACGTTGACTCGCGGGCGCGGTCACGAAATATCAAACATATGACGTGATATCCGAGTGTTCACGTTCGAAACGCACGTGCGGTCTAAATAGCGGGCAAACTAGCGAGTGGCGCGCGGCACGCTCGCGGCGGCAGTATCAACGCGTGGGACATTTGTGTGTGTTCACGTCGAACAAGCGGCGGAGCGCGCGATTCACTCGCGACGCCAGGTAAGTTCAACCAGTTTGAACTTGTCGCTAGAAACGATAGCACGTTTTTATCATATTAGGTTCCAACTCACCAGCTCAGCTCTTGTATTATTACCATTGTGGCCTAATGGCCAGTAAAACTCAGAAGATCCACAGGTAAATATTTATTCAAGTAAAATTTAAATCTAAGCAGAAAAACCTAAAAGGAGAAAAACAATAAATCAATATTCAAAAAGTCTAAGCCAAAACGTTACTTACAAATATTTCTTATAGGATTCAAATTACCTGTTTATAGATACAGGTTTTTTATTTTAAATAATAACTGCACAATCGATGATACAAAAATAATGTTGGTTATACGAAAGAATTTTGAAAGACTGATCATATGAAAACCGAAATACAACAATCCATGACAACAACATGACATTCAAAGTATTGTTTTTCAGAACCGTGAATGAAGCCGTTAGTCGCCGCTTCCTACATGGAATGAGACACTCAAAAAATACTAATAAAGTTAGGCTACTCTTAAGATTCATTTCTTATCCATCTTATTCACAATCATTTTGACGTGACAACGTCTTATAAATTGGTTTGCCGGGTGACACTTCAAGAAACTGCGTTACGCTCCGCTCACGTTATGCGCTCACAATGAGAGCGAGTGAGAGGCACGCGTCCCTTCCACTCGGGCATGGTTAGCCCGCCTAAGAGCGAGAGAGACAGACATAAAAAGTGAAAGGCACGCGTCCCTTCCACTCGAGCACAGTTAGCCCGCCTAAGAGCGAGAGAGACAGAGCGAGAGAGAGAGAGAGTGAGAGAGATAGGCATACACACCGGTTCATGTCTTGCGCTTCTATTTCGCTTAGGCGCCTGTATACAAGTTTACACGTTGCCAGTTAATTGTAAAACGATTGTGTAGTGATAATGTGAAGGTAGTTTCGTCCATCGCAACAATTCAAACAGCAAAGGTAAATAATTTCAGACTGATAATATAACATGATGAAATAAATGACTAAGACATAAGTGAATAGGTTATGTTGTAGTAATCACAATGTTGTGGTAGTTTTCAATCAAAAAAGTAGTATAAATCGTTTCTCAACCAATAATAATTTGTTCAACTTGAAAAAATGAGCGCGACTTGCTATGTAAAAAATTGAAATAACAATGTTTAACCTCCAACCTGTCAAATCGAAACTTTCAAACATTCAAACCGAGACGACCAATCACTGCGTAAGGTAGTAAGCGCGCGATTTACAAATTCAAAGATCAAATGTGAATTTGTTTTCTCCTTTTAGAAAATACACTTTGAATTAAAATCGATTGATATTAACAATTAATGTGATTTAAATAAATGTTCTAACTTTTAAATTTAGTTTTTATATTTATAACAATGTAAAACAAGTTAAATTTATTAATAACTTATAACAACTGATTGATTTAACATAAACCAATTTTGTGAATTCTTGAATTTGTTATTTATATTAATAACTGTTTCAACAAAGTTCAATTTATGCAAAAATTTGAAATAAAAAATGAATTTAACATACAAAAATTTTGTGAAATTTCAAATTAATAAAAAAATAATAATAATAATTAAAGAGTTTACACTGTATTTGAAAACATTTAAAAATATGAGAAACAATAATTTCTAATTTGTTCAATTTTAGTACAATGGATCCAGATGTACAAATTCCTTCAACGTCCAGTACACCGATGGAGACTGATGATATCGTGCCACCAACGTCTGCCATACCTTTCGCTGTGCCACACACACCCCATAACGCCAAAGCGCAACGACAAAGTATGTATAGAAAACGTAAGGCCGCGGAAAGAACTCCTGCAGAGGCAGCAGATTTTGCAAAAGCAGCCGCCGAAAGACAACGTAGATGCAAGCAACGTAGACTCGCCAACTCAGCTCTTGACACCGGCACGCTAGAGTCAGCCACAGTGTCTGCTCCTGTGGTAGTGGAAAGAACAGTTACTGCCCAGACCAACGCTCAGCGACAACGTGCTTACAGACAGCGTAGAGCTGCTCAAATTGTTTCACAAATAAGTACTCCACCGACTCACACAGCAGTGCAACCGGAACAATCAACCTGGAATATCAAATGGTCGTCGTCAATAAAGAGGTTTAAAACTACATTTCTGGACAACGAATTTGGCCACGCTTGCTCTGTTTGCGACCGATTGTGGTTCAAGAATGACCTTAAAATCATCACTGCTGCACAACTACAGGTCATATCGGATTGGTTCGTTAAGGAAAATAGGCAACTACGCGAGGAGGATTATACGCATATTTGCAACACCTGTAGATTTTCGCTGAACAAACATAAGCTTCCTACCCTTGCAAAAGTGAATGGCTTCTCATATCCAGAAATACCTCCTGGCTTACCGCCACTGGATCCAATTAGTGAACGATTAATCTCACCACGTCTGCCATTTATGCAAGTGCGTCGTCTGCGGCATGACTTCTCTTATGGAATTATTGGTCAAGTGATCAACGTTCCAGTCAACGTAGAAGACATGGTAAAATGCTTGCCCCGGCATTTAGATGAGGACGACGTCATTAATGTCAACATCAAACGGAATCTCGCACACAAAACAAATTACATCAGCGGCTACATGTCCAAAAGGACAATCAAAGAATGGTTGGATGTACTTCAAAATTCAAGTCTATATCGCTTGTACGATATCAAAGTAGATTTGTCAAGGCTGCAAACTGTCGTGTCACCAGAGGAAGATTTGCAGGATGACTCGGCTCATCGAATCGAAACAATCGCCGCCGAGTGTACTCCGGAGTCAGAAATTCTTGTTTCCAGGCAGCATACACTACTGTGGAACGAAGAGGATTGCCTCGACATCGCACCAGGACATCGGGCCATGCCTCTGAACATCATTTACGACCGTCATGCTGAAGAACTATCATTTCCTGCAATATACTACGGCCAGCCTCGTCGCTTCCACATGGGAGTTTCAGTGACACCTTACATGATGGCAACCAGTGAATTACGACGAAGTGACAGACGCGGAGCCATGCCTCAAAAAGTCTTGTACGTTGCTATGAAGATTCTACGTCTCCGCATGGTGGATGGCATTTACAGCACATTTCGGAATGTGTCAACCACGGAAAACGTAACTCGACGCATGTTGGAGGACCCGGAATTTCTTAAAGAATTTGTCGTTCAAAATCTTGCCTTCATGAAGTCAGTACCCAATTCCGTCCAGTATTGGGCCTCTCGCAAACGAGATCTGTTTGCGATGCTCCGTCAACTAGGTAAACCGACCATATTTCTCACTTTAAGTGCAAACGAAGTACGCTGGTTGATATTACTGAACTTACTCCTCAAATTGAGTAACAAGTATCCTGGAAAAGTTGCTGAAGATCTAAACACGTCAGAGCGGTGCAACTTAGTGAGCGACGATCCAGTTACGTGCTGCATATATTTCCACAAACTCGTCGGTACATTGATGAATATGCTGAAGGCAAAACAATCATATAATCCATTTGGCCAGTACTTTGTTAAAGATTATTTCTTTCGCATTGAGTTCCAGCATCGAGGAAGCCCCCACGCACACATTTTGGTGTGGTTGAATAATGATCCACACGAGGCCGTGTCAGAAAATATGCCACTGACCATCGAGCTCGTGGAGAAGCTGAGTTCTGTCGCCAAAGAAGATATGCCCAACGAGACCATCTACGCCAATCAAATTCACAAGCACACTTTCACCTGCACGAAGCGAGGTGAGACGACTTGTAGATTTGGGATCCCGTACTGGCCAATGCCTGCTACTCGAGTCTTGGTTCCAATGCCTCAGACTGATGGACGCCGGTCAACATTCCAAAAAAAATCCAAGGAGCTACGAACGTGTCTCAGCGAACGTACATACCCTAGCATGGATGACTTTCTGAGGGAACATGGTCTGACATTTGATGCATATTTTGATATAGTACGTTCAACCCTTCGCAGGCCAACTTTGTTGTTTAAACGTAACTTCGATCAACTTATGACAAACACGTTCAACCCTTACCTTGCTGGTCAAATTAATTCCAACATCGATATTCAGTTTATCTTAGATGAATACAGCTGCGCACAGTACGTCGTGGAATACGTGAACAAATCAGCTCGTGGAATGGGTAACTTGAATCGAGAGTTGACTAAAATGATGGAAGAACATCCTGACCGCGATTACACTGGTCAATTAAAAGCATTGAGTGTCAAACTTCTCAATGCAGTTGAAATGTCGGCGCAAGAAGCAGCATGGTATTTGTTACGACAGCCGATGAGCGAAGCAAGCCGTCAAATTGTGTACATACCAACAGTGTGGCCCTCAGAGAGACAACGTTGCCGCAAACGTCGGAAACAATTGGATCGCGAAGGAATCGCAGAGGACAGCACAGACGTGTGGACCAAAAACATCATTCAGCGGTATGAAGAAAGACCTCCATCTTTGCAAGATGTATATTTGGCCGAGTTTGCGTCGTGGTATGCTAACTCTCGTGATTTCATTGACAATGAAGACGACTTGAACGTGCATGAAGATGACGATCCTGAACCGCCGACTGGAGAAAGAACGACATCGAGAGGATATCGCAAACGTCTGATCGGTCGAATCATACGATACAGATGCTACGACATAGATGAAACTGTCAATTATCAACGTGAGATGGTACTGCTGTACTTGCCCTTTCGCAACGAAGTCGCTGACATTGTTGATTGTAATAAATTTATACAATTATTCAATGACAACAAGGAAACTATCATGGAACGCAGAAAACTTTATGAGAACAATATTGACATCGACAAAGTGATGCAAGAGCTAGAAGCAATGATGATTTTGCAAAATTCAGACACCACAGAACCAACGGAAACAGAGTCAAGAAGAGTGTTTGTAGAACAGCTGTTAGGAGGAGAGGGAGCTGAAAATAACGATGATGTTAATGAAATCGTCACTCAGTATTTCGCCTAACAACTTCTCGAGTTACAAGACTTCTGTCAGCTGAAAACTTGCAAGCCTATAGAAATATGTTCGTTGGCGTGAGAGCAGTTTTCATTGACGAGATCAGCATGTTGAGTGCAGCTATCCTCGGTAAAATCAATTATCGATTGCAACAGATAACCGGCATATACGACCAAGTTTTCGGAGGCCTTCACATCATCTTATGCGGCGATTTCAGACAGCTGCCGCCTGTACGCGCTACTCCGTGTTACACAGTGCCAATCAACCAACTCGGAGGACCTATACTGTGGCAAAGCATCGACTACTTCCCATTGGTCCGTGTTGTACGACAAACTGACGAGCTGTTTTCGAGAATTCTGACTAAAATTGGAGATGGACTTAAACTAAGTGTCAATAACATCAAACTTATAGAATCCAGACATAAGTCAGAGTCCTGGTGCAAAGAGAACGTACCTGACGTTGTTCGGTTGTTTTACAGTAACTTTGAGGTTGATTCATACAATCGAAAAGCAATTAACAACGCACACAACTGTATTGCCACTGATATCATGCTCGGATATTCCAGTAATTCTGAGAGGGGCCAACAGCAAGGAAAACTTCACAAGATGTCGGTTGCAGAGACAGACGGATTGCCTTACATGCTGCCCTTAACAGTGGGATACCCTTACATGATAACGTCTAACATCAACGTAGGAGATGGATTGGTAAACGGCGCTATTGGAGTCTTGCGACACATCGAACGTCAGCCAGCCGATCCAGCCGAAGCAGGACCATCGACCAGCACGTCGTCGCCGCCCACAAAAGATGAAATTATCACTCTTTGGTTCGAGTTTCCAGACAAAAGTACGGGTGCCAGTGTAAAACTCAAAAGTCGACCACATGTACTCAGCAAACCAAACACTTTGTCCGTTGATTGGGTGCCGGTGTACAAAAAAGTGGTCAACATCACATTGACAAAAACAGTGAAATGCAAACGCAAACAATTTCCTTGCGTACCTGCTTGTGCCATTACGATTCACAAATCACAAGGTGGGACGTTTGATGTAATCGTGTATAAGTACTCCTCCAAGCAACCACAACAATTAGTATATGTAGCCATGAGCCGCGTAACGAGTATCAACGGATTGCATATCATCACGGAGAAGGACTCTCCTTTGATTTTCAAACATGGGCGCGAAGGAAACGACTCACAAACTACACGAGATATTCGCACTGAATATATTCGACTCCAAGGACACACTTTGCAAACCATCACTAAAAAGGCAGTCAAATTCTGTGACGATGCTACCAGTGCTGGACAAACTATCGTGACGAACATCAATTGTCAAAGTTTGAGTGCTCATGCCACAGACATTGAAACAGATACAGTGATTCCAAGATCTGACTATTTAGTACTGACCGAAACGTGGATGCGCGACACTTGTGAACCACATCCTATCAAGAATTATGAGTGCATATCAAGGAAGAATAATCGAACAAACTCAGACACCAACGCAGCAGGTGGAGTAGCGATCTATCGTAGGTTATCATCAATATCAACAGGAAAAGTGATCGATGTTGCGGTCACAGACACTGCTCGAGTTATCAAAACCTGCGGTGACTTGTGCTTGGCTGAAGTTACTTGCTTTACCGCTGATACTACCTTCAAATTTGTGCTCGGTGCTGTTTATATTCATCCAGGATCAAGTGTACAAGACATCGGAATGTTGCTACACCAGGCACTTCTTCCATACGTGCATAACAGCCAGTACGTGCCACCGTTCCTGCAAGTTGATCCTAATATGCCGATTCTTCTATGCGGTGACTTCAACCAAAACGTGAAGTCTGATGACAAGTTTCTCAAATTCATTAAAGATACGTTTAATCTTGATTGCGTATCAAATACGTCTAAGTCTACTACGTTAAAAGGAACAACCATTGACTTGACATTTTCTAGGCACATTACAGCAGAAACACTTCCTTTCATTTCATATTTCTCCTATCATCGCCCTATCCTCAACAAAATCACTCAGATAGGAACAAGTTAAGTTGTAGTAAACGCTGTTTCATTGTACGCAAATGTATTGCAAGTTATTGTATGTATATTTGTATATAAATACGTATGTATGTGTAAAGGTAAAAATAAAATTTTGTTAATATGAAATTCAGTGCGAGATTCTTTGTATAAATTAATGTTTTAAATATAATTCTTTGTATAAATAAATGTTTTAATTTGTTACTATTATTTCATCCTTCTTCCTACTATACGAATGAATATTCACATTAAAATTATTTTACCACTCAAAGTCGTTGTCACGTAAAACTTTCGCCCGTATATCGACTTTACAGGCAACCAATTTTTTTTTTTGCAGACCACTACCAGAAGAATTGCCAAGTAACAAGAAATCAAAAAGTGACAGTGCTAATGAAAATTTTGTGTGCGTTTTGTGTAACGAAGTGTTTAGTGACTCGTATTACATGAATATACATAAGGAGATACACCACTGTAAGGAGAGCGCCGGTCTGACAGTGGAGGGAGACCCCATGGAGATTGAAGCTCTAGAAAGCATATTCAACAAGGATACTTAATGTTGGTATTAGTTTGTAGCTCCTAATTTGTAATTAGTATATCCAGTATGGAACTGTGAATTTATATGTCAACGGTTATTGGTCTACATTTAATCTTTAGCATGTTGGTTGGTTGTGACCACAGCCGGGGCCAGTTGCTTAATGTATATTAATTAGCTCAATCACATGTCCGAGGCCAGTCGCAGTCTTGTAAGATGTATGTGAAATAAATAATATTTTGATTAGATATGTTAAGTTCACTCACAAGCACTGTAAAACAGCAACAACGCATAATCCATGATAAAAAAAATTATTTAGAACAAAGTACCGGGGATAATAGTGAAAACAGACTCTCTTAGAGTATTAGTATTTTTTCTAAAAAGATTCCAGTTAACCAAAACCCATGCATTACATACAATAAGAATTTAAAGTTACGATTCATAATCAGTGTATCATTGCATCATTGCAAAACGATATTATCGCTTACGTTGTCAATGTCGTGGTACAGGAGATTGACAAGTTGTGTCACACAACCCATAAATTGTCAAAGAGACGTTGTCAGAATGAACTCAATTGATTGAGTTGAATACATTGAATTTACGATTAAGTTTGTTAGAAAATTCAAAAATTAAAGTTTTGATTACAATTAGTTGAGACCATTATGATTCAATTACTAGTGACAGAATCTCTGTTTTCAGTATTATCCCCGGTTCTAGGCCACACACTATATATAAAATTCAAAGTCTATTGAGGAAATTTGACAGTTTGTGGTAGTCTGTTGTACAGGCGTGTTTACGTTAAAATAAAAGGATTCTGTTGGTTGATTTCCACACAGCTTTGCTCAGCTCCGCAACTGTTATGAAGTGTCATTCTTAGGCTACGATTTGACAGCACAGTTTTTTTTCTATAATTTATGCGCTCATGATTAAGACTGAAGCTACAACCCTTGCTATCAGAATTACAGGTTTAGTCAGCAATCCCACCATTGCAATAGACATTAGAATTTGGATTGATAACCCATTTAACTTTTCATGCCATCATGTTTTATCAATGATCGAAATTACCTAGTTATAACTTAATTGACTGAACATTATAATAACTGTATATTATAAAGGCTAGAGTAAAACTTATTTTTATATAACCAAACATATAGCTTAGGATATATTAGATGTTAATTTGTTTTATTGTTTACCTAATGCGAATACTTTTTTGTAAATAACTGTCTTAAAGTCTTTCAAGGGTAGGTACCTTCAGATTTTCTTTTTCCTGATTTTATCTTGCGATCAGCCCTTAGGCTATGAGCAAATGTGTTGAGTGACTTTTGGCAAGTAGAGTCAATTCTCCAGCGGGAACCTCCATGGGCATAAATTCACAAAATAGAGTCCAGATCTATAATTTTGCGCCTTTATAGACGTCTTATTGTGTCCGGGATAAAAAGCTGCATTGCAAGCTGATTTGGATGGTTCTGAAGTCGAGATTTGAAGGTTTTAGCATAGCTTCGTATTTATTCCTGTACGGTGCTAATGTTCAGGTGTTCGTGAACTTCCGAGTTTCTAATAAACCAGGGAGCATTCGATATGCTCTTTAAAATAGTCTTCAGCTCTTTGTATAATGTTCAAATTTGCCCTATGAGTTTATTGTCCAATGACAATATGCTGTTCCTTCCAAGTAACCAGTAGAGTCCACGGAATCTGATATTAAGTTCATATAACCTTCATGGTGCCTTTCCATGCTTGCCAAGGCTCGGCAAGCGTCCACAAGTACAAGCGTGTAAAGAGGGCGTTTGGCTTGGCTTGCGTGAGCTTGCGCACGCTTGTCTCCGATCTAGTGTCGGTTTTTGAACACAGATCAAAGGGCGCTTGCGACGCATTCACACGTTGGTGCGCGTTTAGTAGCCAAATAAAAGTATGATATACCAAACGCAATAGCCGATACAAGTTCGGTGACCGCCACGCTTGGGTGTTAGTAGCACACTGACGCATATACAAGCATATAAACGACTTCCAAATGCCAAGCGAGATTTGTGGACGCTTGGGGCTTGAAGACGTTTGCCAAGGCTTGGCAAGCATGGAAAGCCGGCATGGAATAATAAATAATTGTATAAAGATTGTGGGTGAAACAATTTTACCATTCATACCAGTTTTTTCCCTTACCATCAGAGGAGATGGTAAAATAGATGGCAAAGCAGTTCCCTGTTATTAATATAAATTGCCTGTTAGTCTGCAGTCATTTTAAGTCATCTGTCATAATTTTGATTAACGTTTTTCACTAGATTTTTAATTACTTAAATTGGATTGTATGACAATTATTTCAATATAAATTGAAGATTAAAATGTTCCTAAAAGCAATAAATATAGGTCAACGTAAACAAGACATATATATTTTGCATTGTTACAATGACTTTTCGCAACAGTGTGCTTAGTGATAGTTTTCTTCACTAGTATGTCGCTAGATGGCGTTGCTTTAATACTAACAAATTGTAGTTAATTAAATACCTATTAAACGATTACAAAAAATCTCGTACTCGGCACAATGTAATTTCTACAGTAGAAATAATTTCATAGCAGGATTTGCAGCAGAATGCAAATTATATTCATCTAATTATATGTTACACAAATTGCTTTGTTATCTCTGTATTAATGGGAAACGATAAAATATATTTTAATAATCAATTTGTTTTTGTAACTGTAAGCATTTGACCACCAACCTGCCTCATACTGAGCAGTATGTGGCCTAAGGTTATGAGTAAGGTGGCATTACATATGATTACAAGGTTGCGACTAGCCAACTCAACTGGATTCATAGTCTGTAACTTTTATCACTCATGTTATTGTTTGTCAAATTGTCATTGTATTATACCATCTCGATTGTAAATATTTGTTCTCCTTTTAGTCGATAACAAAAATGTGATCTATGTAATTAAGTCCTTGTGTGAAGTTATAATTGAATTGCATTTTACAATCCAATTCGTTGTTTTATTGAGTAATTTACCGAAAACTTTTTTATTTTATTTTATTTTATTTCTTATGAGTAAGAGTAAGCACTCGCTTTTGCTCGACTGGCTATCCCTAGTGATGACCTTGAAAATGATTGATGATGAAGATGATCCCCTGTTTATACATAAGGGCGAATGACAGATTTATACAAGTACATACATTTATCGTAAATAATAAACAATTCATGTGTCATTTGTGACAAAAACCTTTGATTGTTAGATTCACTTATTTTGTGATTAGTTCTAGGAACAAATCTAATATTTTCGGGCCTGACAAGGTCTGTCTGTATATGAATGAAAATACTGATAGATGTTAATGAGGAGCGGTATGTAAATTAAACAAAGTGGAAATCTTTCTTCGTCTTGGCTTATTTGTCTAGGTAAGTTCATGTGTGTGTTGTTTACCGATATCCATACCGAAATTATGTAAAGAAAATTATATTACAATATAAAAACTACGAGATAAAATAAAGACTTTATTACATTTAACAACTCGTGGCCTCCAACTCAGAATCAATTTGTGCTAACACTAATACATACATATTACAAATATATTAAAATTTTGAACTATACATTTACAACTTAGACACCACAATGGAGGAGTTAGTCCACTAGCTAATACATTCGTTTGATTGTGCTAACAAAATAATACTGAAACAATGTCGAAATAAAATAATTTATTAACATTTACAATTAAATGAACAGTATTATATAAATTTAGTCAGTGCTATCAGTAAACATATTTATTAAATTCATGTAGGTTCACAATTCTTGTTTTCACAGCCAGTCACAATTAATAATATTATATTCCTGAAAATGCTCGTCGTATTGTAGCAAATGAAGCGGTAAGTATCATTAATTAGTTTTGATAAATAAGATCGTAAATCTTTCTTGAAAGACTTGAAGTACGCAGAAACAAGAAATAAAGGACATACTAAAAATGGTTTACTGTTATTTAAAAGTGTGAATTAGTTTCACATACTTACATGCTAAACTTGTTTGACTGTAAAATTGTTTTAGAACATAAATGTTGCTTTGGAAATTATTAATTAACTTTATGTTTATTAAAATTGACAATTACAGTAAATCTCCTAGTCCTTTCGTTTAGGACGCCATAATAAAATTCAAAAGAAAACTATATACAAAGATAAATCACCAATATAAAATTGGGAATGTCGAGTTTTACTCAGTCAAGGTCATTCATTCATTTCAATATTATCATTTAGATGTAGAATGTCAAAGTCACAAAATGTTCAATTAAAAACCAATGATAATGAGTGAATTCATTTCATTGACATTGTACATTTTTCAACTTTGACATTTTGCAACTACGTTTTGCGATTGACATTTGGTACCACTTTAGCGTTTGCACCTTGGATATTTGCACTAACGAATATAATACATAAAAATATAAAAGGACCATTTCATCACTGCTTCATACGTGATAGATCGCATAGCCACAACTTTGTCTCTGTCATGTAAAACAGAGTAACAAAAGTTGGTTTGACCTATCACCACATCAGGAACTGGTAATGCAGGCAATATATCACCACAAAAAGTGTCAAAGTAGATCGAATTAAGTAGAAACAACATCTGTGAATATAATTACCAACCAGAAGAAGTTCAAACACAAATACAATTTTATTTTTTATTTTAATACGTGCGATAGAAAACTAACTCTATCAGTGAAGACATTAAAGTTAAATTTGTTTGACAGATTTTTAGTACAAACTCAAACTAGACGTTAAAAATTAAGTTCACAATAAGTCGCTTTTTACAGACACTACTCAAAGCAAACTAGTTACAAACAGTAATTACCAACGAGTAGAATATCGATTTCAATGGCAGACGGTACACGGATATATACGGATGGTATGGGCAGCCTTTGAGAAACTTCGCAAAGACGTTCACTTCACCTTTTGGGATTTCCTTATTTTGTGGTTCTGGCGTGGAGATGCCGAACTGTTGGCAGACAACCAGCCAAATAGTCTGATGATATTAAAATGTCATTAGGTGCTGGTGTGAAACAACCGAACTGGTGCAGAAAGGCAACAGACCGCGCAATGTGGAGGGAAATTGTAGAGACATTATTATGCTGAAAGGAAGGAAGGATTGGCACGGAGAAACTATAATCACAGTGGTAATGTTAGTACAAGTAATTACCAGTAAAATTTAATTGTAACTATTTTGTTTTGAAGTAGCATTGTGTAAGAACGGTTTAATTGGTAGCAGCAACAAAACTATCTTAACGTTGGCTTCAAACTCTCTAATTTCTATTGAACTCGTTAAGAATCCTCAGGATGTACAGGAACAAATTGAGGATGTCCATATACAGGTTGATGGTAGCCAGGATGTACTCCTCAGGGGAGAGCTGGATCATCATCTGCTGGGTGTCGAACACCAGGAACAAGCTGAACAGAACCGCGCCGGTTAGGGACAAAGCGATTTCAAACAGCGAGCTCTGGATGAAGATTTGGAGTATGCCGCCCACTATCAGCACGCATAGGCCTGCCACGATGCTGAGGGGACAAAAGAAAATGTGGTGAGAGTTTTTAAGTAGCTTGGTCGGTAATTTTCGTTGCAGAATTAAATTATATTATTATAATTATTTTAAAAATATAATTTTATGTTACGATGGTCCCAGTTGTTCTTGTGTCTATCTATGCGTTCAGCAAGCCCAATGGGAAAACCTTTACTCAAATACCCCAGTTTTAAAAGCATAATTGGAGCAAAGTGTAGGAGGCACTAAAATTTAAAAAGTTTTTAAGTTGTAAAAACAGGTCACGACATGTAGGTTTGCCTCAGTAGCAAAGCAATCCTTTTAGAGATGGGCGTTAAGGACTGAACTGCACTGGAGGCGCATGCGCACTTTAAAAGAAAAAAGTATAGAATACATCAGCGTGATCAGCGAAACAAGCTAAAACCTTTCTGTAGTAAAACACACGCTAGTTGGTTTGACACTGATTTTATTGTCATAATAAAAGTACCCACATACACTTTTATAAGCATACCGCACGACATTATGCTACATCTTTTCCCTTATAAAAATAAAAAAAATGCTTTTCAAACTTTTGTAGTAGGCAATCTATGTCATCCTCACTTTCTTTATCCTCAAATATAAAAGTAATATAAACCTCGTATCCCGCCGGTCCTATGAGGTTAACCAACAAGCTCGCCTGCACTTCTTTCGGCTCTTTGCTCACTCCAGACGCCTTCACGAATACTTCAAATAGCTTCCGCCATTTACGCCACGACTCTGCCCTGTTAGCCGGGCCACCTTCAAGTGATAATTCCGCTGGAGGACGCGCGTGTTCCATAATTTTGGTGTAAACAGTGCAATTAACTATTTATGCCACAATATACACTCATAATAATAATAATACCCAAATAAATTTATATTTAATTGAGCCACCGCTGTCACCATGTAGTAAAACACACGCTAGTTGGTTTGACACTGATTTTATTGTCATAATAAAAGTACCCACATACACTTTTATAAGCATACCGCACGACATTATGCTACACTTTCTAAATAACCTTTCTTTACTACCGTAACATTGTAGCGAAGAATGGTATGATAGTGATTAAAAAAGACAGTGTCTACAGTCAGTCAGTTTTTTACTGAAATTATGTGGATAACTGTTATTGGCTCCGTTATGATTAGACATATTTGTAAAGCATTTGGTATTTAAGCTTTTGTTATCCCGAATAAAATAAAATAAATATATAAAATATTTGCATTGTGCTTGCTGAAACCATGGACAAGTACAACCTAAAAGACATGATCGTAGCGTCTATCAGCTGTGTTATACGGATGGGGTTGGAGATTATCACGATAACTATACACACATACATACCTTGATAATTATAGGATAATTAATTACGTCACCATTTTATTAGATGATTGTAACAACTAACAAATTAAGAAATAGATTTTGTATTTTGTGTTTCGAACGTATTTTATTACATTGACAATCAATTAAAGTCAAAGTTAAAAGTCAAATCGTTTATTCGATTTACAGACATTTATTGACGCCAAAACTAAGTATAACATGCAGTATTTACTAGGATCTCTAAACGTTTGCGGGAAGCGCAGAGAGACGCACATTCGTATGAGTACGGTAATAAACCTTCATCAATTGAATACAGTTAACATTAGCAAGGGATTTTTCTGTCAATTGCTAATTATTCAACTGTTATTATCATGATAGTTATTGTGATAATTATCATTTCGAAAACTGGATAATAAGAACGATTAAAAAAATAAATATCGCTTTCTCACCCATATCCGATGAAAGAGAAGTCCCGCTTGGTGTTGAGTGTGTAGAGCGTGAGGCCGAGCACCACTGCGAACGTGATCGCGAGCGCCTGCAGCACCACGAACGTGTCGCAGTACGACACCACCACGCCGATCGAGTACGCCTGCACCACGGTCTGTAGGAGAGAGCAACCTCGATTACCGACTGCATGGTTTGTCATGGAGATCCGCATGTAAAATATGTAACCGCATTCTGGCTTCTGATATGTGCTGTAGTGATCCCAGGTAACAGTATGACTAACGTGACCATTTATATTTTTCGTCAGAGCGGGACACCTGCGGAATTTTTAACAAAACAAGAAGTAATTGCTGTTTTAATTGCTTTTTACCAACAACCAACCAACGGTTACAACTACGAAAATGTGACAGTGCGCTCCGCACACTGAATCTATCCATAACCTATCCATTGTGGATAGCGGGACAGACAGTGTGAAAGTGGGACTGTCCCACCCAAAGCGGGACGTATGGTCACGTTAAGTATGATTGATGTTGCCAGTCGCTATTGTGGTCAGGTCACGGACTCTCCCAAACCAGTTTAAATTGTCAGTATACTTTTTTTTCTGGTTAAACTTTAGTGAAAACGAGTGTTTATGGTAATTTTTATGCAAAAAAAGCAAAAAAAAAGCAAGTTTTTTTTTTGGTCAAGTATGAGTTTTTACATAAAAATGGGTCAAATTAATCAAAAAGATGTTTTCTCATACAGTTTGTATGTTTATAATTTTCCGAAGTTCTATGCATGGTGCTTTATCTGCTATACTCGGGATTATAAAGGTATTTATTACCAAAAATTCTGTACATGAAAAAAAAATATAATTAAATCTACTGAGAAACTTACAAAAGCTGCTAGCAGGTACAAGTTGGCTGGCGAGTCTCGTCTCTTGGCGATCAGGGCGAACAGTGTGACCAAGCTCAATATGAAAGCTATGAACACCATCCATTGGCTGGAACACAGAAAATTGTAACTATCAATAAAATAAATATTTTGTGCTCATACTTAGAAAAGTTAAAAAAGTATGTAGTATTTTGAAGTGCCACTTGTTGATAATATTTTTTGTAATCAGTGGTATAATTTTTACTATTAATTAATATTGCATGTCTGAACGATCTGAACAACACATTTTTTAAATACATTTACATTTATTTTGTTACTGTGTTGGCTCTTCTATAGTATTTACTTATTCACAGAAAAGCTAAAAAAAATCGGCTAAAGATGATGTTGACATACATTTTTCAAGAAAAAATTTGTCATGGAGCATCTTGTCAAAAAAAGTGGAGTTAAAATTATCTCAGCTTACTTCTCATGGATGAAACTTTGGACCGGTTTCACCAGTAAGAACACACTTGCAATGGCAACAGTAGCCAGCAGCTGCACCGACAGTAACCCATACACTTTCCTCACAAATGCCAAGCGGATCTCTTTGTCTGCATTCATTACATTGTTGCGATATGCAAAGTCATCCTGTGAAATGTGAAAACATAATGGGTACATAATTGATTTTAATGTTGAAATAGTGATGCTTAATAATTTTTGTGATCTTAACCTTTCTATAGTTTAGGATAAGGCAGAAACTGTGGTGATTAGTGGATCTCTTACAAACACTGTAACGGTACCTACAACTACAACAGACTGTATCTGTGCAAGACCACTTAAGAGCACTAATTATAATAATTTATTATCCGTATTAATTTTTTTCGTGTTTTTGTGAAATTGTGCATAAGCAGGTACATGGTTTCTACAAACTGCTCTTATGCGGTCTTGCACGCTCACCAACAACATGTTTGCACAGATACAGTTGTGCAAACTGCTCATAAGAGCAGTTGCTCAATTTAATGATACTACAGAGCTTTAAATACCTGATGTAACGATTCACTAAAGACTGCATAAGCAGTCTTGCATGCTCACCGACTATGTATTTTTTTGTGGGGGTCGCTCCCATAGTTTTAATGTTATTTTAGAAACATGACAACATTTTAAGTAACTTTCTAATTGGATATTTTCTACTACATTTAGAAATGTTTCTAGTCAAAGAGACAGATACTCATTGGTGTGGATGCACCATAACATCAATTCAAATGCTTGTTCTAAGATTAGAGTCAATGATTAAGCAGGAACAACACTCTGACCGGATTAAATATTAACAAGCATAAACTTATCTGATCATGTCCTTTAAGGTTTTTTATATTGAGTTGGATAGAGATAGGGCCAGTGGATTAACTACAAGTTGATGTTTTATAATAGGCCAGTTTTTACAGATTTTAAAAGTTAGATAATTAATAAATAGGACTCATTATAATAAATAGGCTGCAATAGCAGTCGTTAACAACCACCAATCTGCACTGGGCCCGCGTGGTGGTTTATGGCCCGTTCACCCTATCCATCCATAGGGAAGGCTCGTGCCCCAGCAGTGGGGATATAAAATGAGCTGATGATGATGATACTAAATAGAATATGAGGATAATATGTTGTTGTGATAATAAATAAGATGTGTTTTATGTACAATAGATAAACTATAATATCCCACTTATACAAATGAATGTGAAATGTAAACCTTATCGTATTAGTATTAAATCGCGATAGTGTAGGAACGTATGGACATAAATTTGACACGTATGTTGCGAAATAACAAGTTATGCTAAAGTTGCTCATAAATAGCAACTTAAATCAATATTAGGAGAGTTTATAAAGATAATTTACACCACAAAAGATAACTACAAGGTCATTACACGATGTACATACAATATTGTAAACATTTCTAGTTAAATAAATCTTATTATGAAAGTGAAATTGTATTATTAAATAGTACCTCTATATTTTCTTTTCCACCAAGCTCACAATCTTCTTGAGCATACATTAGCGGTATTGAAGCCATTTTAGCTTTAAATGCACAAAATATTAGTAAATAAATTACACTGCTTTACAAGGAAAAAAGAGTATATGAACGTAGGTGCGTAACTCAATGTTTCAGGGTTTCTCCCAAACTCACGCAAATATTGACATTTGTCATGTTACTGACACTGACAGTGACACCGAAGAAAGTGATGAGATGTTGCCATTTCAAAAATCTGATCGACGGTGAAACGATTGAATACAATACATTCTTAGAAAAAGACAGAGTTTTAACATAACGATTCCAGGTGCACTACTTCAAATTTAAAAAATCATTGTACTGTATGAACTGATTTTTTTATTGATTAAATTCTCTAAACAATAAACCAAATCAATCAACGAAATAAAAAATGTACACATTTAAATTGATTGATTGATGATTGACTATATTTGAATCTTAATCAAATATTATTAATTTTAATTATTATAAGTAGATGTCTTGATTTAACTTACATATCAACTATTGATTAAGTAAGTATTGAGTTTGAAGATTGTCTTTTATCGAACGGGTTATTAATAGATTCTTTGTTTTTGTTTTTAAATGAGTTTGCTAATTGCCTCTTACGGCAATTTCTACTAAATAATAAGCGTCACCGCACTTATTTTTATCATCAACCTGTCAAGAATACATATATTAAGTACCTACCTACTATTAAAACATGTATGCGCCTAAACATATTCTATATCTATACTAGGTACTATATTTAAATCTGTAGGCTCTGTGTGTACTAGCAATTTTCCTGACAAATTTTGGGATAAATATTCATTTTATGACTCACTGACACCAATTCTACGATTTTTAAATTTTTTGTCTGTCTGTCTGTATGTCTACTTTTCTCTCAAGAACAACTTGACCGATCTTGATGAAAATTTGTATGTAGTAAGTACATGCGATTGTGCAAATGATAGGCTATATAAAAAAAAGTTTAGTGGGTGACGGCTCTTGATGAAATTTTGTATGTAGTAGATAAGAACATGAGATTGTGCAAATGGTAGGCTATATATGATGTTAGTAAACCTAATAATTATTTTGATTAGCATTCATTGATCCATTATATTCGCATAGCGCAGCGGGCGGGTGACCACTAGTATAATATTAACCAGCTGACCGACGGACTTCGTACTGCTTTGACAGTTTCCATGACAACAAAACAAACAAATCATTCGTCCGCTTAAGAACACCCGTATCCCATGATGGATGGACCCCTATAGCAGCGCCGCCGCCAATGTTAACATTTTCTACAACCCTATTTTGTTATTGATTGACAAGCGCAAGCGCAGTGCCGGATGAGTGATCTTTGACACGTGGCACGCTTGTACCCCCCCGCACTTCCCCGCGTCGCGCTCTCGGGCCGCCCGCGCCTGCCCTTTTTGTGTAAAAAATATAAATTTCTCAGCTAAGTACCTATTACTTGTGAAAAAAACGTTATCACCAAACATGTAGGCTGCTCAAATTTTATTGCTTATTTTTTTCCTGGTTGTATAAAGATATAGAAAATGTTTTTTTTTTGTGGGGATCCGCTGCTGCTTTTTTTATTATACTTCCATAAAATGTTGTTGAAATACCCTTACATAAATTTAAAGCACATGTCACTGTACTGTATGTACTCTAATGAGTAAAGGTATATAGTATAAAGTGAAAGATTATGATAATGACAAAAATGTATGGATAGGTATAGTTGTTTTCTAAAGTTTACGGGGATCCCCACACTTCTCTTTGTTTGCCCGATGTAAGAAAGCCCACAGTCGCAAGCGCAAGGGCAAGGGCAGTAGCCCTAGGTTCTACAAGCGGTACGTAGATGATACCTTCACTATCCAACCAACTGATAAAATATCTGCTTTTCTAGATCATCTTAACTCCATACATCCAAAAATACAACTCACAATGGAGTTAGAGGCAGACAGTAAGCTAGCTTTCTTGGATACTTTAATCATCAGGAATCCAGACCATAGTTTGAGTCACACTGTGTATCGTAAAGTAACCCATACAGATAGGTACCTCAATGGTGATTCTCACCACCATCCTAGACAGTTGGCTACTGTAGGGAAATCTTTGTTTCAGAGAGCCCGCGGTATCTGTGACACCCAACACCTAGCTGCTGAGCTTCAGCATGTAAAGCACGTACTACAGGACAATAATCTGAAAGTACCACGGCTTCGTCACAGAAAACGCAATAAACCAATCACAGTCGAGCGCCAACCTGCTGTACTTATGGAAGTATATGGATATGAAAGGTGTCACTGACAAGATTGGACATATCTTAAAGCGAGCTTCAATCAACAATTACTTCAAGCCGCCGAAGAAGATCAGCCAATTTTTACGACCTGTCAAGTGCAACATACCGGTGCTGTGTTCACCTGTGACCATGGACCCTGCAAAGGGTTCGGAACGTCAGGATAAACATTAATTAAAACTAATGTGTAAAATAAACGCGAGTAGATCCGTAAAAGTTGTTTCATTTCAATAGGTATAGTTGTACATACACAATAGTGCAAACTAATGTTATACATGTGATTGGCTTTTTTTATTATTTATTATTTATTTTGTATTGTAACACTTCAGGAGAAAGAAACAGCCCTTGCCGAGTTTCTTGCGGCTTCTTTTCGGTACAAGGTCTCCACCGTAGGGTTTACGAAGTCATGGCTTTGAATTGACGTTCAAAAAACACTTGTAAAAAAAGATCAGTTTGAATAAAAAAAATTGAATTTTGATTGTTGAATTTTTTACCTTATTTAGTTTTGTCATAAAATAGGTATTTACAAGTTTCACTGCACCATAACTATAATAGTTAGATTAGACCTACGCAGAGGATTCTACAATTTCTACATAACATTGTTCTTTTTTATGAAAACCGGTTTAATTTTTTTTTAAATACTAAACTTCTAATTTACCATAGCCCAGCTACTATTCGTATATTAGACATTATTACACCATACAGCATCTGTCGGCAGTTTTGCAGTGTAGCAGCATAAAATTGAATCGGCTCAACCCAAGCGTCTGTGCATTTGCCCTGCACTCAATCAAGTTCCTAGATGAAATAATGTTATGTTGAGTAATAAAATCACGTCCGGACTCCAGTTAGTAAATGTTGCTCCAGATTTTTAAATCAAATCTGTGAGTATAAGTTCTTCTAAAATTCCACAACGGGAGAGTAGCCAGTGTGTCTCATTTAAATTTTACGGGATAACAACTAGCAATGTGGTCTGTCAGAATTGAGGCTAGATTAAAACCAGTTGCCACCCTATTTTTAATAATTAAAAGAAAAATTAATGTCGATCACTAGATCCTGTCAAACACTGGAATCCTCAGCTACTGATGTACTGGCTATCTTATCTCTAACTGTCGGAACACAACAATGCTGCTAACCTTGTTTTATCTTAATCCATTTATGCATGTTTACGTTTATTTTATATCACTATCTGATGATGGTGATGTTGGTTAATACCAATAAACGTCCCAGCGCTGGGTTCAGGCTATTCATCAGGGACAACATAGTACATAGTACAATACTTGGAGAGACGAATGCGGGTTGGTGGGACTAAAGCGCTTCAACTTCAAGGGATGATGATATGACACTCAATTAACTAGAAATACGCTTGCTGCGTCGCTCGCTTGTGCGGTTGTGGCCTTAGAGTCTAAGGCTTAGACGAACAATCTATAACGCACTTAGTCTCATTGGCCGCGGCGGAGGCCTACCTCAAGGTCTTGCGAGTGTACCCAAGGCTCGCCCGGGCAGTTTGAACAAGGGGGCGTGGCAGGCCAATGTGCACTTGCTAGTAAGTTTATCGACTGCGTAGTTATAGCGGTGAAAACGTATAATGTTAATCACCTCTTCAAGTTATGTAGGGTGCCCCCCCTATCCGAGCGTAATGCCTTCCCTCTAGGAAACCTCCGAAGGTGATTCGTTTCACACGGCTTGAGGGACCCTTTAAGTTTCTCGCCGCCCCCAAAAAAGCCCTGTGAAGCTGAAAATGCCGTCTGAGGCAATGAGCAAACTCTCTCTAAAGAAAAAAGCGCAAAATAAAATACATTGATAAAGTACTGGTATCGTTAGCGCCTGCGTGGTTCGACACCAGTTTTCCTCAGAACAATAGCTTTAGTTATTGTTCTGAGCAGTTTTCGCCGCCAACAAACAATATATAATGTTTTTGTTTTGTTATATAATTTAAACGCAAATTTTGTTGCGAAACAAATTACAGAAAATTACGAAGAGCACCTGATCCGGTATGTCAGTAGGGTGCAGGTTCAAATCCTGCTCATGGAAATTTTTTCAACATTGTGTTTTTGTAATTTGTATCGCAACAAAATTTGCGTTAAAATTATATAAACAAAACAAAAACATTTTAGTGTTGAATAATTTCGGCGGGCTGGTTAGAACCACGATAGCTCAATTGGAAGAGCACCTGACCCGGTATGTCAGAAGGGTGCAGGTTCAAATCCTGCTCGTGGAAATTTTTTCAACATTTGTGTTTTAGTAAACAATATAGAATTTCATTGAAATTTTACTCCTGCACAGCTGAGAAGCAGGTGGTCTGTATGATCAATTGTTGCCTAGGCTGTTAAAAAAAAATTGGTTTTTAATGATTAAAGGAATAATGTCGATCTCTGGTTCCTGTCAAACATTGGTGCCACTAAGCGACAAATTGTTTCAATCTATTAATAGAGACAATAAAGCCCGACGCCTGGTGATAGGATTCTGCCCAGAATCCGACTGACCACTCTAATCTAATAACCTTTAATGCTGCCAAGCATAATTGCTTTGCGTTGCTGTGTTCCGGTTTAAAGGGTACCTACTGGAGTTAGTTTTGCTTTTGATAACAATAAAATAAAAAAGGACGATGAAATGTCATATGAGAGTAAAAGTTTTGTTAATCATTCGATCGAACATTGACGAAAACGAGAGTTGGTATCCGGGTGCCTAGTGTGAGTTGCATTCGCGATTCGTGCACGTTAACGAAAACGAGCAAAATTTTAACTCTTCTCGTATGCCGCCAGGAGGCGCTGCTTCAATGCCATATTAGTTTCCGTTTTCGTAAACGTAATCGAATGAATACGGGTAGTAAACAGAACTCACCCTAGACACTCAGGAGTGCTTAACTCAACACAAAACAAGCTACGAGTAGGTATATGCTCGTGTTTGTGTTGATGATAAACTTTAACAACCTTCTTCAACATTAGCCACACAGCATTCGACCTAAGCTCACGGGCGTTGGGTAACGAACGCGCTATCGATTCTCCGGCACCCATTATTTTTACTGCTAGTATAAGTTTACTGTCATCGGCAGCGGTAAGGTCGCTCAGTAACTACCACTTTTATACTGACTGCTTCCGCTGCATTAGCGGTAGGGACGCGGAGAACTTCTATAATTATTGTAAAGTGGAATTTTTAATTCGGTTCAGACCTGAGATCGATGGCTGCTAAAGTTCACACGACAACAGTGAGTACTTTTGATAAACGTTGATAGTTTACCACGAGCGGGACTCGAACTAACTACTTACTGACAATCCGTGTACGATTCGGATCTATTTGCAATAAAATTTCTGTTAAAAATATCATCATCATCATCATCATCTCAGCCAAAAGACGGCCACTGCTGGACAAAGGCCTCCCCCAAGGATCTCCACACCGACCGGCTTTGTACTGTCATGCGGCTTCCCGCGACCTAACAGACCTTGGGTCCACCTTGTTAAAAATATATATCGATTGGTATTCACGAACATTACAATTCTCTATCTTCAATGGATCTTCTTCTCTTCTTCTACGGATCTCCGTGCTTTCATTTAACATTTTTCACTCTCCTTTATAACCATGAACCCAGAATCTAGCAAGCAGTTATAATGACGATTATCAGGCTAAAATAATGTGATGATGCCCCCCCACTTCTCCACCTCTCACATAACTCAGGGTGGTCCCTGGCCACGTTGTATACGCACCTCACCGCCTTTTCCATAGGAAAAAAAGGCTTTGATATTTATAATAAATGCTTTTAGATCCGTATAAATAGTTTCATTTTATAATAATACTGAAATCAACTTTTTGTTTTCTTTTTTGAGACGCTACATAAACACTACTTAGTAACTAAGTATTGTTAACGCGTGGTCAAACTAGATCATTATCTTTACTTAATATTAAACATAAGAACTTATTATTTGTCGTCAGTTGTATTATGAAAATTGAAATACCGTTAAAAGTTTTTAGAAATAAAGGGTGAAATAATGTTTTCGTAAAATTTCATCTAAATACGTATTACCTCCTGACTTCTTTTTCGTTATTTTTTGCAAACACATCACTACCGAGCGTCGTCGTGGAGATCGCTGACCTTATCTACAAGGAAATCTTCATCCCCTTGAAAATGACTTTTGGCGAACGAATGCAAAAAAGCTAGTGGAGCGACCGACACCGATCGATGTTCATAATGAAGATTGAGGTGCGATTGGCACACTCGGGGATGTTAACGAAATTGAGTTATAATGAGGCAAGGAAAAGATATTAAGATAGATAGATAGATAAATGGAGAAAACATTTATTACAAAAATCACAGACACACACACACATAAAACAGTGATACAATGGATATAAGCGATACATATTTTTAAAATAAACCTACATTAATGTGGCATGAGTGTGTGCTGCAACAGTGCAAAAAGGTCTTAGCTCGGCGATACATTTGCCGGGAGCAAAACGCTGATTTTCAGCCACAACCACTAGGACAGTATGGTAATACCAGCTCCACCATCAGCTTAAAACTTCACAGCATCAAATTAAAATTAAGTTAACACAATTATTTGTTGTAAGTTACCTACACATCCTTCGAATTAAATAAATTTTCATTAACATGATGTGTCGCAACTTTTAAATGGTAAGTAAATAGCTGTCTCCATCATTGAAATCAAGTCATCACTACAATTGGTGGGCTACGCTTGCCGAATGCGGGTTGGTGATCGCAAATCCGCGCCGGAGCGCCGAAGTTCGAAAACACACTTTGCCTGGTATCCTCAACTACCGAGGAACTGGCTATGTTACACAACAATGCTATACTAATATTGATGTTATAAAATATAAGCGATAAGAGTGCTTTTACCATTTTGCAACCGAACTTTCTTCTGAATGCGAAAATAAAAATGAAAATCAAACGTATAATCAATCTATCATTAAAAATATGAAAAATGCCTCCTGAGTCTCTTGCCAGCTCTTCTTGGTTCCCATAATCCGAACCGGTGTTGTTCAGAAGTTAATTTTAAAGCTATTTTTTTATTATTATTAGTTTCAATAGTTTAGCTAGACGTAGACATGAATATGTGCTTGTGAAGTATAATAAAATATTATTGATTGCGACTTATCCATCTATTAACTCTACAAGACTCTATGAGAAAAGGCTATGTAAGTGTCTACGTACACGGGTTGCTCGAGCAGTTAGCCAGTGATCAAAATAACCGGACCGCCTGAGCAGTCTTAGTGAAGCTGCCCGTTCACCGAGCTGCTGACCGCCCGGAGCAGTCGCAACTGCTTGAGCGGTCCCGTGTATGTTTGTAAATAGAAGACTGTAGTCCACTATGCAGTCGCAGCTTGAAGCAGTCGTATCTTGACTACTTGAAGATGCACGTGTGTAAGAGTAGCAGAGGTAATGAATTGTTCTGTAAATACTAAGTAGGGTAGAGGAATCAGTGTTTGACAGATACCAGTGACAGACTAGGGGTCAGCATCTGATATGTAACATAAGCGACAATTGAATACAGACAATTGAATTTTTTGCAACCAAAAGTGGTGTGAAACGTATTTTTCTCTAACCAAAGCGCTGTTGCTAAACTTAGACAACGGATCAGCTGGACCTAAGGTTGTCACTTTGCAAATATAGCTTTGTAACAAACAACCTCAACATCTTAGCCATGTGTTGCTTTTTGGCCATGTTCGTAATTTTTTGGGGTTCCATGCAAGGTATCCAAGGTATCTGCCATATTCGGGACTATAGATACGTATTATCGCACACGCTGTATAATAATAATGTGATATAATCATTTTGATTTGCTAAATTCTAGTTACAATGTACACACGCCTGCACATCAACCTATCCAAAACTGTGCAATTTCTCTAATCGATATTGATCTTTATACCCAAACACTAAGGTTCAAAATTTATTAAAGATATTTGGCATTTTGTGGTAGGTTGATCTGCTGCAGTCTGTACATTGTTGTTATTTAGTCTAGCGTTGAGGACGGACAGTAAAACGTAGCCATTTAGAATGTGAAACTCACTAACGAGTTACATTGTGGTTATCAACGATGCAACACTAAATTCACGAACGAAACGAAACTATACAACTTGTTTTTACACGACCACGGTAACTGATGATGACAAGTTAAAATATAATAGATATACGATAATAAAGTAAGTAATAATAAAAAAGTAAAGTGAAAAAGTATTTTGTGTGATCAGCTCAAAACAGAAGGGATTGACGTAACATGAAGGAGGCCTTTGCCCAGCAGTGGGTAGATACGGGCAGAAAATGATGATGATGAAAGTGAAAAAGACTAGAAGTGCGCGAGCTTATAGCTCCGGTAATCTATTTGGATATTAGCTAGTGGACTAAACGTGACCACCGGGCAACTCGCTTGAGACACTATAAGAGTATAAAGTATAATATATCCCACTGCTAGGCCTTCATTATTGAAATCAAGCCATCGTCGCAACAGCTGACTGAAAACCAGCGTCAGGTTTCATAAACCTGACGTACGCTGAATACTTTGACGCAGCCGTGAGACATTGAAATTGAATTGAGGAGTTCGGGCATTGCTTGATTGCGGTCTGTGTATTCAATCGTACTGTTTCATAGGCAATATCGAACCACAGAATCATAAATTCAAACCGAGAATCTCCGTCAAGATAAGTTAAAAAAATATCATAATATTGTTAAGAGATGCTTATGCGTGAGGCCCGTATAGGTGAGAGCCCGTTTTTATCTTAGTAAGGGGAGTCAGTTCAACAACTCCGCTTTCTTTCAAATTGTTTACTCGTGTATACTATGCACAAACTATAACTAGCTATAAGAATATGCTTTGTGTATGTGTTAAAAAACTCTTTTGTATCGTCACCGGTAAGCCAGGATCTGTTTTGATGTGCGCAATGCGAAATTGCGAATGCAATCGGACGCATTGCGGCAGGCAGAGCAAGCGGCCCGAGCTTCGCATTATGCGGCACACTTCAGCTTTTTGAGCGGCGGCGGCGTGCACGACATTCACATTAATTTTTATTCACAACTTGTGGACACCTCGTGGAAACTCTTTAATTCCTAGTTTGGGCTAAGTGTACTGTTTTCTAAAGTTTACGCGAATACTACACATTTAAATGAAACAACTTTTACAGATCTACTACGCGTTTATTTTACACATTGTTCTAACTTAGCAACTCATTTTATGTCCCCACTGCTGGGGAACGAGCCTTCCCTATAGGATAGGGAGAACGGACAATAAAACACCACGCGGGCTCAGTGCGGATTAGTGGTTGTTAACGACTGCTAATGCAGCCGGGACCTACGGCTTTACGTGTCTTCCGAAGCACGGAGGAGCTTGAGATGATAAATCTTGGTTACTTATCCGCTGACCGGCCTTTGCAAAAGTTGCTTAACCTCAGCAATCGCAGACCACGCGCGTTAACCACTGCGCCATGGAACTCCTTCGTTGGCCATGTTTGTCTCTAAAACTCACTAATCTATAGGAAAAGCCTGAAGCCCAGCAGTAGGGCGTTAATAGGCTGATATCGCCGATCGCTATTCAAACAAAAAATAGAGTACCTACAAAGCAAAAAGTACCACTTTGCAATCGTCAACATCAGCTCGGAATTCCTTTCGTATTCCAGCCGCGCCGTGAACCGGAACAATTTCAATTACCTATTGAAAAATATCGGGAGTCCGGCGCTGGACACTATCGCTATCGAGTCTCTGATATACGAGTACCTACTATCAGTATAGTATCATGTTGCGTTTGCCATCGGGATGTCTGTAACCGACCTCTTTCGTCTGAATAACAAGGGGCGCATGTAAGTGTGGGAGGTGGATATGGATGGAGGCATTCATTTATTTATTTTATTTAAGGTTCGTTATTTATTCCATTGAGGAGATGGTTGTATCGAGCATCGGCAAAGGTAGTGTAGTGAAGTATTTATTTACCTGTTATGCCTACGTCCAACAGTAGGTTGATACGGCAAGTCGTTCCTCTGTAAGACCATTCGGCTTTGGAATTCTTTGCCGGCGCATGTGTTTCCCAGTTCCTATGGTCTCGGGTCTTTTAAGCGGGGCGTGAAACGGCATTTATGCAGGCCGTCATGAATGGGTGCACTTGTTACCGTGCTTGTTCCACGGTGAGGAGCGCTCTCAGTATCTTGGACTGCATCGGCTGCTTACTATCAGCACAGCAGCAGGCCTGGCTCACTCCGCACGGTACGTCCGTTATTTACCTACAGCGAAGTGCCCGGTCCACCGTACTCGAATTAGTAGAGCGTCACGCGCGCCCACGTCGGGACGCTCGCATTGTAATAGCACAGTGCCTACTTATTCTATGAAAACAGTTACAAATTACAATACATAATTATATTGACCCTAGTGAGGGCAAAAGCGGTCTTATCGCTTTGGCGCTTGCTTTCTGATAATATTTGTTTTAAAAACCTAAAAAGATAGAGGAAGTGCGCAAATTGTAATGAATAAAGCTTTATTATATTTGGAGCCAACATAAAATGTAAGTCGTGTATTAAGTCACAAAATGGCAGCGCAGCCTCGGCTGAGCCATTCACCGAACTCTTTTTATCTGGAACATCTTTATGGGGAATTTTCGTGGGGTATTCTAATTAAATTTCTCGAGGAGCCGACTCGCGACAATGGGCTCTTGCTTTGAAGGCTGGGAATGCGGGTAAGACATAAGCTAGCAGCGACTAGGTTTTTTTTTTAGGATCTCCACAATACATACATACGGTTCAGCAATAAAATCAATATAAATATAAAATGCAGAGTTTTGTTATTTGTGTAATAAATTAAATTTTTTAAGTACTGGGATTTTTGGATAATTTAAACTTTATTCTCTGTAGTCTAGTGGTTAAGATCGCCGGTCTCAGACCCAGAGGTCCCGGGTTCGATTCCCAGTGGGGGGTACATGTTTGTGTACTCGCTTTGGTTGGTGATAGGGTTTGATTGTCCGCCTGGCTAGCTACCACCATCTTATCTAAATATGTCGCCTTAGCAACAATGTTTGTAGCATTGTTGCATCCGGCTGCTAGAGATAAGATAGCCAGCGCCTCGGTAGTTAGAGATTTAGGGTGAAGAGCGCTTCCACCATTGGCCTTATCATCTCTTAACATCAGCGTGTCCTAGTGTGAGTTTTGTTTACTATTCATTCGATTACGTTGACGAAGACAAAAATTGGTATGGCATTGAAACAGCGCCTCCTGGCGACATACGAGAAGAGTTAAAATTTTGCCATACAAATTCGAATGAAACTCGCACTTGGCACCCAGTTGGAATGAAGGCACTGTGCTTACCCGTAAGATATATATTGTACGGTAGCCGTGTACGGTTAGCAACCGAGCATTGGTATTTTGATTTTATTGTAATTAATAAGTAACTTCAATAATAATTGTTATATAATAAGTTATTTTGAGTGCGACGCGGAGTCTTGTAGGCTAACGCGCACTAGTTGTCACTAGTAAACGCTACATTACTGTAACGCTAACTCATTTGTGAACTCTTAATATATCTTCTTAACAACATACTTCTTTTATTTCTGTCTCTGACATACATAACTCAAACTCTACTCGTACATATTTATATATATAAAAATCAATTGCTGTCCGTTTGTCTCGCTGAAACTCGAGAATGGCTGGACCGAAATGGCTAATTTTGTTTTTGAAATATTTGTGGAAGTTCATGGAAGGTTTAAGCGGTGAGAAACATAAATAATAAGTAACGGAAAATACTAAAAACGACAATTTAATTTTCCAATACAAAATTATTTGTTTGTTTCGTTGTCATGGAAACTGTCAAAGCGGCACGAAGTCCGCCGGGTCAACTAGTGTATATATATTTATGTGTATATAAAAAAAATTATGACAATCATTAGTGACTAACTCTCATGACTTAGACCACCGCTCCGCCCAATTTGTTGAAGCAAATTTACGGTTTGCGGTGGGCGGTGCGGAGTCGTTAGCTATAAAGTTTTATAATAGCCTTGATTAATATGAGGCCGGACCAACTTTATTGAACGTATGCAGTGGTTACGTATCACGCATCGACTAAGAGCATTCATCATCAGCTCATTTTATGTCCCGATACAGTAGTGCCCCAGTGAGCACAAGCTGTCCCTAAGGATAGGGAGAACGGGCCCTAAACCACCACGCGGGCCCAGTAGGCTGGACCACGTGATTTAGTGCGGCTTATGTCAATCCCATACATTTAATTCTTTTCGAACTTCGCTATCGTTTTCTTAATGTTACTTTGGCTACCGCCACAGTGCGGATTGGTGGTTCTTAACGACTGCTAATGCAGCCGGGATCAACGGCTTTACGTGCCATCCGAAGCACGGAGAAGCATGAGATGATAAATGTTTGGTCACCCGGCCTTTGCGAAAGTTGCTTAACCTCATCGCAGACCGGGCACGTTAACCACTGCGCCATCGAGCTCCTCAACTTAGCATCTTTATTTATTTTATCTCATGTATACACAACATCGGCCACAAATCGGTCAAGCAGTACTGCTTGACCGCGGGGCTGATGATACGCCTGGTAGATCATACATGCACATAGTTGTATATATGTATTAACTGATTTGAAGAATAGAATAGGTATTTGTTTGACTAACACTGTACACTCAACATTAATAAACAAAATTGAAAAGGAAAAGTTGGTAAAAAAATTAAATAAAGGGGCCTTGAATCGGTTTACTGTTGTAATGAGTAAACTGGCTTAAATCTATACAGATATTCACGCCACACACGACTTCACATACACACACACACCCACTCAATATTAATTAATGACAAGCAACTATGCCAATGATGGAGGCCTTTGCTACTACTACAACTAACTAATAGAGTTATAATAAGAACGTGTGTCTTGAAGTGGTGGTTTTATTTACCACTAGTTGTTGCCCGCGACTTCGTTCGCAAAGATTACAGTAAAAAAGAAAAAAAAAGGGTCCTATATGCTGGTCTAGGTCATGGCCTGTATATGAGGAAAGTGTCATTAAAATCCATTCAGTAGTTTTTACGTGAAAGAGTAACAAACATCCATCCATACATAAAAACTTTCGCGTTTATAATATTAGTGGGGACTTCGGAAACAGTACAATACAACCCAGCCACCTATCGAGCCACTATACGCTGTTACACACGGGCTGCAAGTCTGCTAGTTTAAAACATTATCGTGTGTCAGTGACCTGAAATTGACAAACTCACAGTCCTTTGCATTAAGAAGATGGGAAACTTGTCAATTTAGAAATCAATCTACTGACACACCATTGAGACGTCACTGTATTAAAAGTATTTCAGGTCTTAACTTGAGCCTGAACCGAAAACGAAACGCACTAGCCACTGCGCCACCTGGACTACCAATAAAGGCTATTTAAACATGCACACGTGTACCACCGCGCGGTCCGATGGCTGCGTAAAATGAAAAGTGCATTCGGATAGCGGCCATGTTAACTAGCAAAGGTTTAATTAAAATGCCTCTATGTCTGCGCAGGATTTGATTAATTCAATGTTACTGTTAACGACCTCCTTGTTCGAGTGGTTTGTACACCGGTTTTCATTGTGTTGCCAACTCTGAGGTCCCGGGTTCGATCCCCGGTCGGGTCAATTTAGAAATTATTGTTTTTCTAATTTGTCTCGGGTCTGGGTGTTTTTCTATGTATAATAAGTATGTATTTTAAGTATCTTAAGTATGTTTATCCGTCTAGTAACCATTTAACGAGTTCCATAACGAAGCTTCTCTTGGGCTAGATAATTGGTGTGAGTGTAGGAATTTTTATTATTATTATTATACTTTTTATTTATTTTCTTTCTTAAAACTAGATTTTTACAATATTTTAATATAAAAACAATAAAACATTATAAAAACTTAATTCTAGAGTACCACCAGCAGCGGGGCAGGGCCCAAGCTACCGGTGGTCAGGGCTGCAGAGTGAGGAACCTTTTCCTGGATGACACCTAGGAGTAGGGTTGCCACCTTTTGTTAGGACGAATAAAGTACTTATTTTTTCATTTTATTTTATTTTATTTTTATTTTTTATTTTTTATTTATTTCAAAATAAATCCACAGCTCTTAATCTAATTTAACAAACTTATTTTCAAGAAACATACAGCAAATGACGGATTCTACATATATTTATACAAAAAATTTAATTATTAAGTAAGAGGAGACATACATTGTTCAACCTTATAAGCTATTTCACTAAAATATAAAGTACATAAATATGGATACAATATAAAGATATATATAATAATATATTATATTTACATAAATGTATAATAAAATGTTTTTGTTTTGTTTATATAATTTTAACGCAAATTTTGTTGTGAAACAAATTACAAAAACACAAATGTTGAAAAAATTTCCACGAGCAGGATCCGAACCTGTACCCTTCTGACATACCGGGTCAGGTGCTCTTCTTGTTAGAACAAAAATAAAATAAATAGCATAGAGAAGAGTATTTATTTATTTGTCCTTAAACACGTATTTTTTTTGCGACATTTAACAAATATTTTGTGGCTGTGGATACCAGTTTATTTAGTCTCACAAGTACTCATAACCAGTACCCAGCCAGTAACAATCAGTTTTACGTAAATAGAGCATTTTAGCGTACTTTATTGGTGTCGTAGGTTATAAAGTACGCCTTGTAATGCTGTTTTTACGAGACATCAGTAATAAATAATAAATGGTAACAAGTGACAGGTCATGTCATGTGTTGTGTCACTGGTTGCCGATTATCTCTGATCAAAAGAGACGGGTGTATTGTTAGTACCATAAAACGATAGAGGGGTAGGAACCGACTTTATCTATTCAACTTATACAGGTTGTGGTTTTGAACAGTTGCCAAATTTAAGGAGGCGATTATGTTAATGTAACTGATAATAAATCCATTCAAAAAAAACACGTAAAAAAAAATACGAAAAAGATTTTGTTTCTGTTGCATGTCATTCTTTTGAATATACTACGCTGTGCTACTACTTTGGCTCTGCGCTAGGTGCGCAAAACAAATGCCTACAAATGCCACCGCTTGCGCCGGCTTTTGTCGGCTAGCCACCACCCGCTCAAAGCGGGAACCGACGACGATTCAACGGTCGCCGCTCGCTCAGTCTCCCGCTAACCGCGAGCGCGCGCACACGTTTGACAAAAAAAATCCGGGCCGTTTTCAAACGTAGGTACGATGTCGCGTTATTCTAATCACGACTACGTTGAAATGGTGCGGATGTATGCCCTCGCCGGTAACAGCTTGAGGGGTGCAGTGCAGATGTTCGCGGAGAGGTGGCCAGACCGACCAACGCCGTCCCGAACGACGATGCTGGCTGCTACACAACGCCTACTGGATTACGGGCAGTTCAGTATCCCAGCGCACGCCAGTGGTCGAGGCAACGTGGGCCTGCCCGTCGACTTACAGGAGCAGATCTTGCAGTTCTTCGACGACGAGCCACGCGCCAGTACACGTGATGCTGGGCAGCACTTTGGCCTTGATCACACCATCGTTTGGCGCTTGTTGAAGAAGAACCAGCAGCACCCATTCCATTTTCGACGAGTTCAGGATTTGCTTCCCACTGACCAGTCCAGCCGAGTCGAGTTTTGTACGTGGCTCCTCGAACATCAGCACGTTAATATTCTGTGGACTGACGAGGCGCAGTTCACAAGGGTCGGCGTCTACAACGTGCATAATGAGCATTGGTGGGCACACAGAGAACAGAACCCTCATGTCACAAAAAAAGACTCCTTCCAAAGACGTTTCAGCCTAAATGTTTGGGCTGGTATTATTGGCCCTTATTTACTGGGGCCTTATTTCATTGAAGGTCATCTCAACAGCCTTACCTACCTAGATCTGCTGCACCACGTTGTAGATGAGCTGTTGATGGACATTCCACTGGCATTCCACAGAGACCTCTTCTACCAGCAGGATGGTGCTCCACCACATTATGGACAAGTAGTGCGCAGCTACCTAAACGATACATTTGGATCGCAGTGGGTGGGACGTGGCGGTCCAGTGTCTTGGCCTCCTCGCTCCCCGGACCTAACACCGCTAGATTTTTATTTGTGGGGTGATGTAAAAAGGCTAGTGTATTCTGAGGAGGTTACAAGTGTAGTGCAATTGCGTACGCGAGTGGTGTCCGCTTTTGAAACGGTGAGAGAAAACATTTACGTTCTCAACCAATTAAAAGAAAATTCTCGGCGTCGTGCTGCTTTGTGTATCGCTCGTAATGGGGCACATTTTGAACACTTGTTACGAGTAACATAGGTAAGTCAAAGTTTTGCTTAAGCACATTTTCATTTCATTTCATTTCCATACCTACATACTAATAGCATAGGTACGTAGTTTATTTTTTTCTGAATCGAGTAATTCTGGCGAGTAACTGGGAATCGAACCAAGAAACTTTTAATAGGAAGTGGCTAAGTAACATTCATACCTAGACTAAATAACGTAGGTACCTATTTAGTTTCTAGGATGTAGTAGCGTTAAATAGGCACGACAGCAATGTTTGTTTACGTTAACGGTCGTTGACCTCGGAGTAGTACATGTGAATTTCGAATAGAAACGTGAGATGTTACGAAAGATATAGGACACCAACCAATAGGTAATATTTTTTTTTAATATTTTTATTTAAATTATAAGTATTTGTTCTACACTTGTGTACAATATGGCGACTGTTCAAAACCACAACCTGTATATAGGTTGTAATCGTAAAGTGCGACCAGGCGATTATTCCGTAACTATTACAGATATCAAAAAAACATTAAACTGATATCGAAAGTACGGTACCTAATGAATAAAATGACATCAATAACTATTTAAAAATCAAACGAGAAGTCCCCAAAATGTTGACATTAAACACTCCCATACATTTAGTATGAGATTAGTAGAAAGGTTTTAGTTTCCTAGTACACAATATAAAGCATAATTTCACATAATGTATGTGATAACCTTGCAATCAGCATTTTAAAGTTAAATATTAGAAAATATAAAAATTCTATGACCTTGCTTTAGATAAACTGTTACATTTCGAAAGTAAATGGCCTCCCATAGGGTTCAAACATTCTATAGCAGCCCTTACCCTATCCTTTTATTACTACACTTCAGGTCACTTGGACGGAGCCACAGTCTCCACCAAGCTACTGAAGCTGGAGCTGGTTAAAAAGGGACGAGCTTGTTGCATTAGAGAAGAAATTAGGCTGACGAAGTAGCGCAGTCCGGACTCTTCTGCGACAGAGACACAATCCATACCTTTCGGCCCCCAGATACATTAAAGGTATTCTGTACGAGCTAAGAACAAGGATCCATCCCTAACAGATATCTTACCTACTAACCAATCCTTTTTTATTTACCCCTTTATTTTTTATTACCTCATTTTAATATTGTTTTTTTAAGTTTTTTTTTATCAAGTTACTATTGTCGACCAAACTGACCTCAGGACTCCTGGTACCCTTATTGTCTTAGCAATAGTGTTTACACATAGTTTATTCACTAAAACTGTAAATCCACACTTTATTGTATTGTTATATTTAATATTTTCAATAAAATACCATATTCTGTTAAGTGTAGAGCGTTTTTTTTTCTTGTAGCCTCCCCACAGGAGTAGTAGAAGACCCACATTACAGCTTAAATGAAAAAAAAGACAATACTCTAATTTTAGAGTACGGGTGGCAACCCTAGCTAGGAGGCAGGTTCTCTCTATGCTAAAGTCAAAAATCAGTTGCTGACCCTTATTTTTAATAATTAATAGAATAACGGTGATCATTGGTTCCTGTTAAACATTGGTGCCGCTACCCTATGTTCCAGCGTTAAAGCTGTACGGTGTATCTGTTGTTTTATTCGCTTTACAGCGGAGGCAGACAAATTAAAAGTGCAGTCAAACAATGCTGCGCTTTTGTGGGGCGGAACGTCCACCTCGATACTGCGAACTGCGATGCTCGCTCAAAGTGGATTGAATCGCTCTGTGGATGACCATAGACCTGATGACGACACAAATAGACAGCTCAAATATTTACTGAATTTATTAGCGTTCAATTTATGAGTGAATTCGTAGAAAGTATTTAATTTTAATGTGTAGTGTTCGTGTAAAGTTAAGATAACAAAAATTTAGTTATTGGATATTAATTTGTTTTGTAATACAAATAAATTATCTCCATATATAAATTGGGACTCAATTGCAAATGTAAGTAATTTAAATTAAAATACACTATGAGTTCACTTAAAACCCTGTCGGCACAACAAACGTACAGAATACTAAAGTTTATTGTCATCATTTTAAAGGTGCGTATTATTGTCAGCATGGAGTCCATACGTGGAGATACATTTGCATGATGTACAACATTAGCCGTCCTTACCTTGTCATTTTCAAATCAAACATATCTCGTAAGCAGATACCTTTTTTTTAGCAATTTTGTAGTAAGAAGCCTCTATACCGTGGGCAAAGGTTTCAAAGAAATCCAGTTATCACTTTTCTCTTTGCCTCTGGGCATTTTCAGCTTCACCGGGTTCATTTGAAGGCGGCGAGTAACTTAAAGGGTTCCTCAAGCCGTGTGAAGCAAAGCACCGTCAGATGTTTTCTAGAGGGAACGGCAACACGCACTAGAGCGTGTCCCCGTGCCCTACTGGTTCTCCGAGGGGTTCGCATCGGATTGGACGTCACTACTCGTATTGTTGATGAGTATAGTCTTAATCACTACGCTTGCCAAATGCGTGTAGGTGATTACAATCGAATTACCTAATACACACTTTGAACGACCTGAGCATTTACCGGAAACTTTTTTAAAATTAAAACATATGTATTTATATTCTAAATTCAGAAATGAGAATTCAAAATGTCGCCAGTTACGTCAGATTTAGTGATTTCGAGTTAGTCGATTTGAAAGTCTATGGCTCGGACTGGCTTTTAATTCAATATAATTGCTTACATCACACAAAGAAAGCTGTTGCCGGGAGAACTGAAACTATCTCAACAGCTGTAAAAGGGAAAACGTGGGAAATGAACGCTCTCGTTAATGTACTTGTAGTTGTTTGTACTTGATATATAAATTCACTCGGTGTATAATAATACATATTTATTTTAACGTTTCGGAAATACAATTTAATTACATATATATGAGGAGCTCGACGGCGCAGTGGATAACGCGCCCGGTCTGCGAGTGCTGAGGTTAAGCAACTTTCGAAAAGACCGGTCATCGGATGGGTGACCAAAAATGTATCATCCCGAGCTCCTCCGTGCTTCGGAAGGCACGTAAACGCACAGCTGCATTAGCAGTCGTTAACAACCACCAATCCGCACTGGGCCCGCGTGGTGGTTTACGGCCCGTGTGGTGGTTTATGGCCCGTTTTCCTATCCATCCATGGGGAAGGCTAGTGTCCCAGCAGTGGGTACATAAAAATGAGCTGATGATGATGATGATGATATATGTATACATAATAATCACCATAACAATCAATATACACATTTATGTACAAAGTATGTATCAAAAGTCATATGGGTATATAAAAACACCTGTTTTGAAATTTTTGAATTTGAAATAAAACTTCTTCGTATCTGGACTTGGTCATAAGATAAAAAAACCAACAGGTAATCGGCTCAGCTAAAAGTGTGTTATTGATCATTCCTTACACAATAATGTTTGAAAACGTGCGTGTATGCATTGACTTTATGACACTTATACAAACTTTAGTTTAAGGTAAAACAAAATATATATATGTCGGCAGCGGGGACGGGTTGGTTTTGTGTAGGTAGGATGGTCGAGCAAACTCTGATTCGCCGATAACACCGTTCATCTTGGATCTTCAAAATAAAGACGCAGTCGTATTCCTTACAGTCACTTTAATGTTATTTTAATATCACAAAATTACATTATTTAGAAACAGTTGCCCGATGCAAATGGATTTTTAAACGAAGTGAGTTATGCGCGTGCGTACGCTCCGACCGCTCTCGTTCAAATGTGTCCAGTCCGTTGTCGCGCCAAGCCAACTGCCGTTGACGTTTCGCGCACCATAGAGCATAGGCTGCGCAGACCACACTAAATATAGACTATACTTGTCGTTTCTAAGCGATGCTAGCGCCATGTCGCCGACATATATATAAAAAAAATATATATATATCCCAAGGTAAGTAGCTAAAGCACTCGTTTCATGGAATTCAGAAACAACGACGGTACCACAACCACTCAGACCCGACACAATATAGAAAAAATAGTTTTCGACATTGACCCGACCGGAAATCGAACCCGAGACCTCATAGTTAGGGCCGCCCAAAGTCCAGCGTGCAAGCTGCTGACGGCTGACGGTCGTCAAATACTTTTTGTTGAAAAATAATTACTTATATTCTGGATTCAATTTCGAAACAGATCACTGCCTTTGTGGAACTCTCATATTTTCGAATAGTGTATTAATCTCACGCCATTTTCTGTCGCGTCTTCTTAGAACATGACTAGGAAGTAATACTTCGATAGGTACTTATCGTTTGCTACACTAGATAGCTTTAGATAGATATAACAATCTAGACTTATACATCTAGATTGTTTTATAAAATCCAGAGCTCGCCTTGTATAAATAATTAATTAATTAATTAATTATTAATAATTAATAATTTTTTAATTACGTTGACCGCGTTGTAACATACGGAAATATCGCGTCGAATCCAAGCGTAGCCTGTAGCGCCGTAGCAGCACTACGGCGTAGATAACGACCGTAGCAAACAAACTGCTACGTGTATTCTCTTTTCACGTTTTTTTGATGTTGACTGCAATTTTCTAGTAATTATTTATAGTTCTTCCCGTTAACAAATCCAGAAATCTGAATACGCTCTGCCTTAGAAATGGGTTCACATCAGTTAGTCTTACGGGACCTATCTATGGGACCACGACGCTTCTCTCTGCTACCTGTTCGATGTATTGACATAGTATTTTTTTTATTTATCCTCGTCATCCACTCGGCCTTAAGACGTCCACTGCTGGATAAAGGCCTCCCCCAAGGATCTCCACAATGACCGATTTTCTGTTTTTAATTATTTAGTTCCAACTAAACATGTCAGACGGAAAAATGATTGTGACCGATTTTAATGCTTGCGTCCGATAACTGCACTTTGACTCCTAAGTCATTTTTATAAATTATTTTTACTTTTTCATTGGTAGCTGATGCGACAACAGCTCTCATGCATTTTGTTTTGATTAACCTCGTCTATCGTCTGCATATATTTTTTAAATATAATTTTAAGGCGTTATTAAAACAATTAAAAATAGTCAAAAATTAATACGCTATACCTTCCACTTTATTTTAAAATAACAAATTTGTATTACTTGTGTGCTGTGCTTGGTTTTTAGGTATTCATAACTATTAATTAGAGTCTAACTATTGGATTGAACCAGGACCTCTCGCATTCAACCCGAGCTTACACCATCTATTCAGCCCATTGTTCACGAGTCTCTTATACGCATTTCGTATTGCAGCCGTTGTGAGTGTTTGTCGCATTCATAGGCGCACTGCAGACCAGTGGAACATTACCATAACATTATATATCACTTAAACTGAACGCGGCCTTAACTAGAAGCGATCTCTTATGGTCTACCTTTGTGTTAAAAAACATAATAATTGCATCTGTGGTCGATCACACTCACACCATCATTTCTCTCAGAACCAGAGTTCCCCCGCCGGTCTCGTATCCCGGCGGGGAGGGGGGGGGGGGTGTATATATATTATTTAACACGGAATGGCTGGATGTTTATATACCTAATTATATGATATAAGGCTTACAAACAAACAAACAAAACAAAGCAAAATAAACATTCGATTCGCCGACGACATTGCCTTGTTTGCAACAACAGCTCCAGAACTGCAGGAAATGCTACAAGACCTTAGCAACGTAAGCCTTGAGGTTGGACTGAAGAAGAACAGGTCGAAAACTCAGTGTATGAGTAACAGCGCGAAACGTAGGGTCGAGGTAGGTCGGCAGGAGATACAATACGTCGATGAGTATATATACTTGGGCCAGATAGTCTCCTTCGAAAACAGGCAAGACAAAGAGATTGATTGTCGGATCGACAACGCCTGGAGAGCTACTGGTCCATGAAAGAGCTAATAACCTGACCTGGTCTTTGACCGAACATAAAAAGTCTAAACTCAATGTTTGCCAACGAGCGGTGGAGCGCAGCATATTAGGTGTAAAGAGGACCGATAGAGTTCGAAACATTACACTGCGAAAACCAAAATCTTAGATGTTGGAGTTGCGACCGCTAGACTTAAGTGGATAAGATCAGAAGATAAGATCGCCACTGACTGGGTTCCATGTGATGGACACCGGAGACGAGGCAGGCCAAAGCGGAGATGGGGGACGACTTGACCACTTTTTTGCCGGTGTGGTATGAGGTGGCCGATGATAGAGAAGAGTGGAACCGCAGAGGGGAGGCCTATGCCCAGCAGTGGGACACAAAATGGGCTAATAATAATAAAAAAAAACTATATAAGTAATTAATGTAAATACGTTACTAGCGCAACGAAGATGATCCGAACAAAAGAAGGCGCAGGCATTTGGCCTCAGCCACTTTCGACGAAGCAGATACCAAATCCCATTTTAGGGTTAAGTTTTCGTCAGAAAAATGACAAATTTCAAACAATTTAATTGTCTTTTTCGTTCTTATTGCTTTAATAACGCTATTCCTTTTACATTGTTTAACAATAAAAAAGGTGTAATGCCACAGAATAACTAATAGTACTACCGTGTATTGCTATACTATATAGTATGCTATATACTATATATATAGTATGCTGCGGTTGTTTTGTATGCATTTAACGTATCTTTATAACAACCTTTATAACATAATTGTATGTGCGAGTAGATATAAAACATATCCCTAATCCCACCTCAGTGGATGACATCAGAGTTGCAGCTGAGTTTCGTGGAAACTTTCTTTCAATGAAACGTGAATAGGTCAAGTGGTACCGAGAAATATGCAGTGGGAAGGCTAGATTTCATATATTTTATTCAGACCGAAGTTAGCGCCTCTATAGTTTAGTGGTTTAACTTCCGGTTTCAGTTAAATTAGTTAGTTAGTTTCGGTTCAGAGGTAAATCTTATTACACTGCGTTCGGTTGGTGGTAGGGCTTTTTGTAAGTCCGTCTAACTAGCTACCGCCATCTTATCTGAGTGTTAATATTTTTTAATAGTTAATAGTTTAAAATTTTTCAAGATGCTTTTCAAGTGTACTTATAGTTTTACTAAAATAAATATTGTTTCACTAAAATAAATAGATTCATTACCTGGGGAATTTTAATTTTTTAATTTATTTTTTTAAGCTCACCTAATCTGTGAAGGTAATGACACAAAAAAAGTTAGCAAATAGACTATAAATGTCCCACTTCTGGGCAAAGACCTCCATCATTGAACTCAAGTCATCGCTACAATTGATGCTCACCAAATGCGGGTTGGTGATCCCAAAACCGGGTTATGCATCTCAAAAAATCCATAACACACTATGCCCGACCAGGGAACGAACACGGGATCTTTTCTTTTTTTTATAAAGCACGTTGAGCAAGTCTTTTAATTTCCGAAAAGATGAATTAAAAATAAATCTGGTCCCGACTTTGACCGTCCCTGATCAGGAATCATGCATTAGGCCCATTACCTAACCCCAATGAAGGTTATATGCGGACTTCGCAATCGCTCCTCTGTTTACGGACAATTTAGGGACGGCCTTGCTTTTATTATGCGATGATATTAATAAAATATTATATTAAATAACTAGCGGCCCGCTCGCGACTTCGTCCGCTTGGGTGAATACCCGTGTCCTATAGAACCCTAAAACAGCGCCATCTACCGGGTCCAATTATACCCATGTATTACACATATAAACCTTCTTCTTGAATCACTCTATCTATTTAAAATAACCTCATCAAAATCCACACAGACAGACAGACAGCGGGAAGCGACTTTGTTTTTATACTATGTAGTGATGTTGCGTTGCTATTTATGAAATTATATATACTGTTAGGTACCTAGATTATATACAAACGCCTCGGTGGCTGAGTAGCAAAGCGCTCGGCCTGATACCCGAAGGTCCCGGGTTAAAAGTGTGTTTCGGATTTTTCGATGACCCGAGTTAGTGATCAACAACCCGCATTTGGCAAGCGTGGTGGTCAAGTTATTACCCATCAATTGTAGTGATGACTTGATTTCAATGATGGAATACTTAACTATATTATAATGCGTCAGTGTCTATGTAACTTTATGTGTATTGTTTATCTTTTAGCATGCATTTATTTGGATTTCCATTTAGTTCTGTGCGCATCCGATGTTTTTATAACGAACTATACCTACTGTTTACTATGTATACTATCCTGTCACCGTGGTCTACTGGAAGAACTATTACTTTTCTTTTACTCTTTAATCATCATCGCTAGCTTATTTTTTTTATGTCCTCACTGCTGGGGCGTGAGTGCATGGGCATAGGGGTATGGATGGATAGCGAGAAAGGGCCATAAACTACCACGCAAGGAGCATATATATAATAAAATATAAATATTCATAATAAAATATAAATATTTATAATGTCATTTTGTTTTAACATCACATCTGGACTTCTTGGCGGGAAAGTGAAGAGTCATGTCTGCGGTTTTGTTTCATTTTCTAAAATTTGTGACAAATCGAATATTAATGTGAAATAATGGTGGATTATTAACCGTTAAGTGTTTGTAAGTGCGCATGAGTGTTGGCAAATGTAACAAAACAGTGCAACTTAACTTTTCAAATTCTCTCAAGAAGTCCGCCTGAGGAATTAGTAAAGCCCCACATCTTTACTGACATACTCGAGGGGTTGGGGGGTATATCATTTCTCACTTCTCATTTCTATTATCATTCATCATCATCATACTGGAAGGAAATATTGTATATTTATTTATTACTTGTAAGAAAAATTACTTTGACACTGGCTAAATGTGCTAATCGCACGAAGCCCTAAACTAAAGGAAAAAAAAAAAACATCACATCTTTTAGAATGACTATGTAAGAAGTGCTTTGTTCATTCTTCTTCACATGATTGACTTGCGATTCTTTAAATCGACGACCATGCAGTTTTCGTCCTTTACGATAATTTCAAGTCGGTTTTATTGAACATTTATCTAATCATATGATTTATTTCCTAAAGCTGTGTAGAGAATACAAACGTTAATAATTTAGTGTTACGGATCATATTTATAACAAAAAAATAATATTTTATACTATGTCGCTGTTGGTGTGCTACGTTTTTCGAGATATTCAATAAGTAGAAGATTCCAAAGTTCGGGTTGCATTCTCGCAAGATAAGCAACTTTCGCGACGACGGGTCATCCGATGGGTGTACAAATTAAAATATTATCATATTCTCCCTTTTCGGAAGGCGTCGCGGTATTCTGAAATAGAAACTATTAAGAAGATGGGAGTGAGTTCTGGTCTGATCTCCTAATACGACATAGAGGCATGATAACTAAGGTGAGGCCAAGGTTAATATGTTTAATGTCTAATCTCATAATAAATAAAAATAAAATAAGGCCTAAGTCGATCACGCGCGTCTCCCTCTCCCATGATGCTGCTAACGCCAATACGCTACGGTGATCGCTCTACATCAAACAGTATTAAGCGGGGTAGTCAGTTAAGTGTTACATACCTGATATAAAAAAATAATAGCGACAGGTAAGAAAATCAGGAAGTGGAGAATCCTGCAGTCAAAACATTTATATTATCTCAAAAAAATGGCTGGCGTTCACATAAACAAAGGTGTTATAAAACGATCTAAGCGAAATTATCATTTCCCTGGATTTGTACTACCGTGAGACTTAAATCCAAAATCTATAACGCTAGACTACTATCTGGGCAGTAAATTTATTTGATATCCACTCCTCTCGCAACCGGTAGCCTATACAAACTAAGCAGAAGTCATTCACTGCGCGTTTAATACCGTGCGAGTATAACTCTATTGAAGTCGAGGGAGGAATGGTTGAAGAGTTATACGGAAGCGTCGTCCGGTTGTATGTGTGTGTATTGAGGAGTAGGTCCACAGATCGGGTCCACAATGCACGTTGTTTATCCGCTGGGGCGCGGGCGGGGCGCGGGCGCGGGCGGCGGGGCTCAGGCCGGGCCCAGTCGGTCGCCGCCGCTCGTCGCACACGCCCGCGAGTGCACCAGTGCCCACACCCAACGCTGACACTCCGACCTTCAATCCGAGAGAACGAGACGTCTATATCAGGTACGTACCAAAAACGAAAAATACAATGCGCCAACACACCTCTTTTTAGTGCGACGTTAATTAATTTGAAAGCATCAACGGAGCCATCTCATCTGAGATAAACGACGTATCGACTAATCAAAAATAATGATAGTACGCTACGGCTCTGCGGCTTCCTAGTACCGTAGCGAGCTTTCGACGGCGCGGAGATTCTACGGAAACTTTTTTTTCGTGTCCGCATCGCCGCGAGCGGGGTAACAGCCCCTATAATTGACACTGTCTTTTCACGGTCAAGAGAAGGTCTTTGTGGGAACGGAGTAAATGGGTTGTTGTTTGCATGTCGATTGCGGCCTGTAGCTTTCGCCAGTGCGGTGAGCGGTGTACGGAAGCGGTTTCGGGCGTCTGCAATGCTGTTGGCAGGGCGCCTTCAAATAGATGTTGGGATATTCGGGCTCCGTGATGATAAATTAGTTTAGTAGGTACATAGCTCATACGTAATAATAAATGATTTTCTGTGTGTGTATTTACTAAATAGGAAATAACGTAGAGTAAAAAAATTATGAGTTGCAATTTCTTGATTATCTTATTATTGTAAAAACAAAATAGAAATGGTAACAATTTTTTTTCCCATTCTTCCGGTTCAAAAACAATTAAAAAAAATAATTCAATTAAATAAAATGCAACAATGAACCAAAACGGCTAGCGTCTAACAGTTGCTTATTATTCCGCTAAACCATTAACAATTCCATAAGAAGCACAATTTCACCGCATTGTCATTGAGCCGGGGCGATCGTTTCGCTAACGACCCGTTTCACGGTCAAGACTAGTTCCAACGAATGGTTAGTTATCGGCCGGCGAACAGTTTCACGGCCCGTGTCCGCCGCCCGCAAGGACGTTCCTTCAGAAAGGTTGACTATCGACATTGAACGTCTTTGTAGTTGATGGTCAATGGTGGAGACAAAGTCGCTTTAAGGCTAAACAACAAATCTAAAAAAAATAGTTTTTTTTTGTTGATTGTATTGTGTACTACTTAGGAGAGAAAGAAGGTTAAAATTATTAATTTAATCGAATAAAAAATAAATTAGCTTAGACTGTTTGTTATTGATGGTACCTACTGTAGACAAGACAAAAGTAGGTAGGTAGGTAGGTAGGTAGGTAGGTAGATGAATTGAAAAAAAAAAAAGAGTTTTTAGGTATATTAGAGTCTTAGAATATAAAAAAGATTAGAGTGTTTGTAGTCGATAGTACTGTAGACGAGACAAAATAGGTTGTAGGCTAAATAATGCATTAAAAAAATAATATTACAGTGTTTGTTGTCCGAATGTACTAACTGTAGAGGAGACAAAATAGGTGCTGAATGATAAATCGATAAAAGAAATATTAAGGTGTTTGTTGTAGATTTCACTGAAGAGGTGTCGAAAGCTACAGCTATATATCCTACCGTTAACTACACTCGAGAGCAATGAATCCGGGTCACTTAAAGAATCCTATAAATCTCGGAAACTAAGAATGCTAGCTTAATGAAATAAATTATGTTTTATAGACAATTAAATACTCCTTAAATGAAAGTAATAAAACTTCTTAGTTATTGTAAAGTTATGTCATAAAAAAAAACAAATTTGAAAAAAGAGAGACTTTTGAAGATGAAACTACGAAATTACTGCATTTGTTTTTTGCTTTTGTTTCTGAACTGTCATTTAAGTGGGTATATAAACCATGTTGATAGTATTCAATATTTATTATTCAAGCTGTAATCATGTCGCTTACACCTGAAGAATGCACCAGAATTCTCACAATGCTGGAAACCGGCCGGACTCAGCGCCATACAGCCAGGACTGTCGGTGTGTTGCTGTCAACAGTACAAAGAGTTCTCCGACGTTACGAGGAAACTAGCTCTAACCTATTCAGGAACCAGGACCAGGAACAGGCAGAACCAGGTGTACCATAGCACGAGAAGATCGATACTTGGTGAACACCATGCTTCGTATTCGTTTTCTCACAAGAACTGTACTGTGTGTAACTGTGTACTGAACTGTCTGAAGAACAAATCGAAGGAAGTAACTCAAGCGCATGGACAGTAAGACGAAGACTTGCTGAAGCTAACTTGAAACCACTTAGACCTGCAAACGGCAATAAACTGGAGCGTGGGCATCGTATTTCAAGACTAAGACACGCCCAGAACCACTTAAATTGGACTATTTAAGGTTAATCAAAAGTTATGTTCTCCGACGAATAAAAATGTATGCTATACAAGCACGATGGAAGACACAGAGTGTATAGAAGACCCCAGGGGAAAAATAAAATCAAGCATGCATCGAAGAAAAAGTAGCCTATGGTGGTGGGTCTGTACTTGTGTGGGACGTAATTTCTTCTGAGAGTGGCACAGAACTGGTGTTCATAGAAAACGGCTCTTAACTAGCGTAAGATATATTTAAAAAATCCTTAATGAACACGTTGGTTCATTTATGGTCATTTTGGGTGAGGATGCTATTTTTATGGATGACAATGCCCGACCTCATACAGGTTGGATTGTGAATGACTACCTTCAAGAGATGAACATTACTCGTATGGAATGACCAGCACGCAGCCCGGATATCAACCTGATCGAGCATGCTTGGGACGAGCTAGGGAGATGCGTAAAACAACGAAACCCTCCCTCAATCACGCTTCGTGAGCTCAAAATTGCTCTCACAGAGGAATGGGAGAATATTCCCCAAAATCGTATAAGGAACTTGGTGTACAGCATGCCAAACCGCGTAAACGCAGTAATGGAAGCACGAGAAGGCAATACGAAGTATTAAAATTCATGAAAATCGTAATGTTGTTCAAAAATGTCATGTTTCCTATTTTTGTGTTAAGGCGAGATCAGCAGTTTTTTTCTTTATGTAATTTTTTGTAAACACAAATGTAGTGACTCATAAATTTTATTACTTTCATTTAAGAAGTTTTTAATTGTCTATTAAACACAATTTATTTTATTCTAAGTTTCCGAGATTTATAGTTTTCTTTAAGTGACCCGGATTCATTGCTCTCGAGTGTATTTTTTATCGGCTGTGTTCCGAGAAAAAGGACTCTTACACACTCTTAATTGATATAATGTGAGAATTAGCCAGCGGTTCAAAAATCGCCTCCCCGTATTTCAATGATTAAGAATTCCATGCGAACTGTGCCATGACTGACCTTATCATAACTTAGGTGACTATCTGACGAGAATAAAAAAAAATCAAAATAATCTTAAACAAGACAAACAACTGGCAAAGGTATCTGAAACAAAATATAGGTACAACTAATACCAACAGTCCATGAAAGATAACTTCCACGAACAAAAGGTTATCTAGTCTAGCGACGTTAGTGTAATCCGAAACTTGAATCTCACAAACATAAAGATGGCAAACAGACTCTCGTGTTACACGCCGCCAGTCTCTGTAAACATTGTTCCTCTTCGTTCAGTGATCGGTCTTCGCTAATTAATTAATTTGTTATCGCAGAAGGTTCTAGTCGTGAGTCTGTATGTACCACTTATGTGTTCTGGTAAAAAAGATCGATAAATGTTTGTAGATACTACTTCATAATACTTTATAACACTCAACTTTCAGCACTGCAACTTAACTGAGTGATTATTATCGATTATATTAATAGATCGATATTTATCGATTATTATTATTATTAGTTTGTACAAAACTAACGGTCCTGGAATTTTAAGGAAGAAATAGAAGAAAAAGACTTTATTAGCAAACACTCACATACATGATAAACAAAAGTAATAAGGTCAACAGAACACAGGACAAAAGAATAGGAAACGAAAGTTTTTTTTTTAAATATAAAAACTTATTATCAAATAACATCATCAAATTTATGTTCTTGAAAAGAACACTACTACACTACTTTTCCAATTAGCAATATCTATGGTTTTCTTCATCATCATTATCATCACCAGTTCATTTTATATCCCCACTGCTGGGACACGAGCCTTCCCTATGAATGATTATCGTTTTCTTATTCCTTCATGCTCCAATATTATTACGGTTGCCCCAAATATTTAGAGCTTTGTATTGTTTATTATTTTCTTGTTAATAAAAACAACTTTCAACAGCCGTACGTTTACCTGCTTAAATACGATAAAACGTGACTAATTAAAGGTTTTCTACTAAATTCATAATCAGGCCATCAGATTTCAGTTTATTGGCTGAGTTGGAACGTTGTTTACTATTATAGTGGAGCGGCCCTAACAATGCGATATCTTGCGGCGATCGGCTGTAAGGTTGCGCCAATGTACCTATATATTTAGAAACTTTTTGACCAAAATCGTCATTAACGTACTTGATTAAAATCTATAAACATACAATGACTTGTCCTGGCTGACTGGCTCATCATCGCCGAGCCTAAACCGTTGAAGCTAATTAGATAAAATTTAGACTTACTAAATTGAGTGACGTAACCAGCCACTAAGAAAGGATTTTACGGAAATCACACCATAAAACCTCAAATAGGGGGTGAAAGTTTGCATGAAAATCCGTCAGTTTTGAAGTTAAATACATGAAAATTGGTATTTGGGTTCTTGAAAAGAATTAAAGAATGACATGCCTCAGGAATTTTGTTTATTTTTCTTTAAACGAGTAAAAAAGGGAAAAAGGTTTTATTGGGGAAATTGTTATTTTTAAAGTAATAACTATAAAAATGAATATTTTAATCAATCTTTAGAATTTTCAACAAAAATAAAGAATTACATGTTTTAGCATTTTTCGAAAAACCTCCCCTAGAGAGGTGAAGTAGGGGTGGAAAGTTTAAATGGAAATCAGTCATTCCTTAAATTTCGGTATTTAGTTCCAGGATTTTTGGAAAACGATCCCTTAAGTAGGGGATGGCAATTTGTACAGGAGGTTTTAGAACGGACCAAAGTTAGTTATACAGAGTGATCTTTATCACGCGGTCGCATGGATGGGCTTTTTAATAATACAAAATGAAAAAGTTAATGTTGAAATGACGTGACATGTTTAGTTGTCTAACCCTTATTAATTATACCCTTATGATATTTACCTTTAATAAGTTTCGCTTTTATTACAAACGAACACATGTCATGTAGCCCACGTGAGCAAAGGCCGCGAACATACATGCATACATATAATTTTACGAAAATTTTTTGTTGCGAAAAAATTACAATTTGAAAAACAAGTGATGAAAAATTTCCATGAGCTGGTTTCGAACACGCACCCTATGCCTTGCCAGGTCAGGTGCGCTATGTTGTATAAATATTTGTAGCGAAAAAAATAAAAAAAACAAAATCTCGGTTGTGGAAATTTTTTCAACACTAGTTTTTCAATTACTTACTTAACTTTAACTTTTGGGTAGATAGGTTTCTTCTATTAGATTTTTTAATTGGTCAGAAATTTTATATATATATATATATATAAAATGTAATAATGTATGATTATATACTATCTAACAGTGCGACACTGTAGCTATAGCTTTTCTTCGAATTTCGTTCAATGATCACAATGCAGAGTACTTTAAAGTTTGATATATTTTATTTGGTCACCAAAATAAGTTGAAAGAAAGGTAGAAAATAATGCCTTATAGCTTTTCCTCGTATTTCGGTTAATGAAAACAATACAGGCTACTTTAAATTTTTAAAATATTATACTTGGTCACCGAAACAAACGAACGGCGTTTTGACGTCACCGGCTGTTCTAACTTGCACAGTGGCTGTCAAAGTTTGTAAGTAAGTAAATAAGCTCCCGTTAATATTCGCGTGCCACGTGACTGCCAGCTGGTGCGTTGGCGGCAACGGAAATAAACCTGCGTGGGTGCGGTTCAAGGACCAGACGCCGCTGGCTGAACTGTCCTAGCGGTGCGACCACTACCATAAGCGAGGCGGTATTTCAATAGTGTAAATTAATTAATTAATTTTGTATTATGTAAAGATAGCTGAGTGGTTAAGATCTCGGTCCGAAGTTCTGAGGTACTGGGTACAATTCCCAGTGTCTCGTATATCAAGCTTGGTGATTAAGTAAATACCCTTCAATTGAAGCGATACCTTAATTTAAATGATGAAGCCCATTGCCCAGGTAGGTACTGGGTTCAATTCTCCTTGTCTCGTATTTCAAGAATGTTAATTAAATAAATACCCGTCAATTGCTCAGTAGTGGGACAGTAAATATGCTGAAGCTTATTTATTCTATTAAATTGTGTGTCTTCTATTACAGATAAAACTAAATTTAATGTAAAAATAGGTTCCCAAAACAGTAACTCAACTAACAGTACTGGGTCTAAGTAAGTCCGTGTTGAGATCTTAAGTTCTGGAAGCTTCCATTTCCTACATTATCGCCACTTACCATCAGGTAAGACACACAGTCATGCAAAGGATGTTTCACAATTGCGGAATTTACCTACTTTTAATTATATTCGAGTTTTTTTTTACCCAGGGGAAAATCTGCTAGCAGATTCCGTGGATCCGGGGTTGGCCTTGTCCTTTTCTAAAAAGGATTAAGACCAACCCGGTAAAAACCCCTGGGGTTTGCCTTTGGCCTTTAAAAGGGCCGTGAAGACTACCGGAACGCACGCCTCTCGGATGGCCGGGAGGCGCGGTTGACGTTACTCAGATAGAGTCGCCGTTAAAAGTGAGACACGGCGCGCCCACTAGTGGGGCGCGCTTTGAACTGCAGTGAAGCTGCCTACGTCTGCTGACTTAACTACGTGTCACAGTGTCCTGTGCCGCAAGAAGGCAGTCCAGGTCACGTCACAACTGATTGGCCGGATCCGATAAGGCATGTTTCGGCCTACGAAAACGAGGGATTCTGGGAAAGTCGGGACTATAGTCCACTGCCTTTCGAATGAGTGCTCCAACGCTACGAAAAGTCGTTCCGCGACCGTACGGAGGATTTATCTTCGAGACGATCCGGGTCCCTTTTAAAGGATGCTGTAGCACAGGGTTGTTACAAGGAATAGAGGAACTGCTGAAGGTAAGCGTCATACACACGCAGTCGAGCAACGCCGCGTAGACAACCTCTACGGACACGGAACCTCGCAACACCTGCGCGCGGGACTTCTTGGCGGGAAAGTGAAGAGTCATGTCTGCGGTTTTGTTTTATTTTCTAAAATTTGTGTTACGTCAAATATTAATGTGAAATAATGGTGGATTATTGCAATTGGCATGATTGCAAGCAGGCTTGACTGTCGGTACATGGCTCATTGCTGCTCAACATCCGCCGGAGTGGTGCAGATATGAGTCATGTACAGACAGTTGTTAGAATTAAAAAATGTAAAAAATTTATATATAATGCAATTATTGTTACTAACCTAGGATAAGCACAATTGTTACTAACAAAATGAGTCTTGAACTTGAATAAATTTATTATTATTTTTATTATACTCTTTATTTATTTTCTTTCTTAAAACTAGATTTTTACAATATTTTAATATAAAAACAATAAAACATTATAAAAACCTAATTCTAGAGTACCACCAGCAGCGGGGCAGGGCCCAAGCTACCGGCGGTCAGGGCTGCAGAGTGAGGAACCTCCTGACAATACGTGCCGTGTCAAGGAGTACTGCTTTATTATTATTAATATTATACTCTTTATTTATATTCTTTCTTAAAACTAGATTTTTACAATATTTTAATATAAAAACAATAAAACATTATAAAAACCTAATTCTAGAGTACCACCAGCAGCGGGGCAGGGCCCAAGCTACCGGTGGTCAGCACTGCAGAGTGAGGAACCTCCTGACTATACGTGCCGTGTCAAGGAGAGAGGTCTTTCTGAATCTGACCCTTGATCCAACCATCAATCATTATTAACCGTTATGTGTGTGCATGAGTAGGCAAATGTACCAAAACAGTGCAACTTCACTTTTCAAATTCTGTCAAGAAGTTCGCGTGAGGACTTAGTAAGGCACCGCATCTTTACTGAGATACTCGAGGGGTTGGGTACTATCATTTTTCACTTCTCATTTCTATTATCGTTCATCAGAAGGATATATTGTTAATTTAATTTTAAGAAAAAAAATTACTTTGACACTGGCTAAATGTGCTAATCGCACGAAGTCGTCAACTAAAGGAAAAAAAAAACACCTGCGCTCGGACTGCTTTGAGATGGTCCAAGATTCATTGTCCGTCAGAGGGTCTATGTGTGTTGCTCGAACGCGGTATGTATTAAGATAGATATATAGATAGATAAAACTCTTTATTGCACACACACCTCCATCCTTAGGAGTACGCGTGCTGCTCTCCGGAGTCACTGCTGTACTGTCTCGAACATTCCATCGCGCACAAAGAAATTTGGTGTCTCGTTGTTTAGTCGCACTTCTAAAAGATGGAATAGTCTACCAGAACACGTTTGCCCTCCTTCCTATGACATGGAGTCCTTCAAACGAGGCGTGAAGAGGCACCTTGTGGGCCAGCAGGGTGAGGGTCACAGATGCTGCGTTGTTTTCACGCTGCACCAATTGTCCTTGCGTTCTCCGTTTCCACTTAACATCAGGTGGAGTGGAGTCATTCGCCGAGCTATGTATTTAAAATAAAAAAGAATGCGTACCTTCTGAGGTCTCTATATTTTGTGGTTGTTGTGTCGAAGGAATTGCGTAGCAATCAGCTGGGCACGCGTGGGCGGGGCCCGTAATAAAGCGGCGCGAGTGCGTGGGCCCACTGGGGCAACGTCTCTCTCGAGTCTCCCTCGAACTTGTACATATGGGTAGTTTGAAACTTACAGTTTGAGAAGGCATGTTCAGAGTAAATTTATTTCTACGAGTCAAATTAGTTTTTCGCCACGTATCTAGACGGCTCTGTACTTGTTACAGTCAATTACTGGATCGCGGTGTTATGATTTTTCTTAACAACCATTTTATAAAAACACAAATGTTGAAAAAATTTCCACAAGCAGGATTTGAACCTGCACCCTTCTGACATACCGGGTCAGGTGCTCTTCCAATTGAGCTATCGTGGTTCTGACCAGCCCGCCGAACCGCAGACCGGGACGGCATGGAAAAGGATTTAAATTATTACCAATGGACATTCAAACATATCGAAATATAAATAAGACTTAAATACATAATTCGACGTGACGCGGCAGGGCTCTGGAATGCCGCGGTATCTAAGCGGCTATTGAGCGCTGACTGGCGGCAAAATCCTTTGCCATACCGTCCCGGTCTGCGTAGGCCTTAAGTTTGCAAAACATCATTTGTCATTTGACAACACTAGTGTCGTTATGATATTTCTGTTTCGGTGCACCTTTAACTTAGTAATGTGTGCTTTATCATTCTATATGAAATTTTACAAAGACTAAACAGCACAATGACAAATACGTTGAAAATATAAATTCTATCCCACTTCAAAGATGGAAATGTAACTGAATTGCGGCTGCAAATTTTCACGAGAAATCCCGCCATTCGCCACTGGCAAAGTCAACTGGAAATTGAGACCATTGTGCATAATATGCCTCCGCTGCGAGCCACGTCTCACTGTTCAGCGTAATATAAAGCAACCAACAGAATATATGCAGTTTCGTTTAATTTTCCGCCGTTTCCACGCTCGACTTCCCCCCCGCTCGACCTATAAAATGCAAGTTCAACGATTCTGAGAAAATTTTACAATCAGTTTCAAGTAATGCAACGAATATATAATTAGTTACGTGGTTTTTTCTCGTTTTCTTATGCTACTTATTTGTTTCGAGTTCTGTATTATTTCAGGTGTTGATGTAAGTTTCAATGGTTGGTATATAAATTTGATTAGAATGATAAAGGGGCAGGCCTCCTCAACAAGGTGACCGACGATCTGGTAAAGGTCTCGGGAAGCCGCTGGATGCGAGCAGCACAAAACCGGTCGTTGTGGAGATCCTTGGGGGAGGCCTTTGTCCAGCAGTAGACGTCTTTTGGCTGAGATGATGATAAAGAGGCAACTTGTATAACACACGAGTACGTTTGCAGTTTGATTTGAGCAAGAACTATTACTGAATTAGCTTGTTGGCATTAGTTTTCCAATGAAACCGATAGTTTAAGTTTTGCTTATGGTAAGTCTTGAAATTAGTACATTCAACTAGAAGGGTTCCAATTTTTAGCTTTCTCATACAAACAACACAAATATATCAATAAGACAGGCAATACTAAATGAGCCAAATGCTGTGCATATCTATAATTGTGATAAGCACTAGTCTTTTTTAGGGTTCCGTACCCAAAGGGTAAAGTGGGACCCTAAAAAAGACTCCGCTGTCCGTCCGTCCGTCTGCCACCAGGCTGTATCTCACGAACCGTGATAACAACAAATACTAAAAAACATAATAAAATAAATATTTAGGCCCCCATACAACAAACGTGTTTTTTTCCAATTTTTTTCTCGGTCTTAATACCGATAACAGGTAGAAACTTGAAATATTTTTATTGATAATGGTACGGAACCCTACGTGCGCGAGTTCGACTCGCTCTTGGCCGATTTTTTAAATTTATGTGTTCCGTGTTTATGATGTTCATGTGCCTTGAATAAACAAATGAACAAAATAGGATTTTAAAGAAAACTTGTACCTTATCAAAAAAACGTGTTTGGCTAAAACAATTATGGGACATTAGAAAATTATCAATATGATCACATAAAAATTTTGACAATTGTCGATACAGATACAATTGAAATCAACACAATGGTGCTATCGAAATGATACCGGTCACGATTCAATTCATTGCGTGCCAGGACGCAATTAAAAGAAAGCTCGGTCGTTAGGCGCAGAGTTGACTAGATTTCTCGCGTGTCACTGTGGGGTTGTATGGAATGGTTTTTAACAGCTGTCCATTCGAAATTCTTTTTTATTGTTTGAATAGGAATTGGAAGCTACGACTTCACTATTGGGTAGGTACACTTTTGGCTTACAAAGTAAGAGTGTTAGATGGTGTTGATTAATTTCGGCGGGTTGTATAGAGCCACGATAGTACAGTTGGTAGTTCACCGGATCGGGCATGACATGGGGGTGCGGGTTCGAATCCCGCTCGTGGAAATATTTTCAACACTTGTTTTTCAAAGTGAAGTTTGTTTTAGTCATTTTATTGTTGGTACGCTCAATAGAGCCAGGAAAGAACTCTGTGATGACAACTTAATAACAAAATATGTATTAATCAAAATAACACTAAGGCAACATTCACCTTAACACCACACTGCAAGATCGAATGATATTAAAACTAATTTTGCACAAAACTGAACGCACTCGATTATAATAAACTAACGGTAGATTAGAAGTTATTTAACAAAGATATAGATAATACTATATATAATGTAAAATAATTGCGAGAAGATCCGTTTTATATGTTTCATTTCAATGCGCGGAGTAAGCGTGTGCAGCGTCTGAATGTAAGACCCACAATTGTGTCTCGACGTTTTTGAATAATGAGATCCTTTTATTATTAAACATTATGTCGTCACGTACAAAAACCAAAATGAATCTACCACCCGGTCTGGGCATTGAAAGAGCCCCACAAATCAGTCATAACTTTTTTACGGCAAATTAGACGACAAACTCTCGAGTTTGCCATAACAGTTAATGTCATCCGTAATTTAAAGCGGAATATTTTGAAGGGTCCATCGCGCCAAACTTTTACGCTGGCATTTACGAATATTTAGCATAATTTGTGAGTAAATCACAGTTTCGAAGATTCTAAATTATGCTTTTTGTGATTCGCGATAACTGTAACCGAGTTGATATAAAAAGTTTTTAGTTGTTTCACTATGATCAAATTATGACTTGCACATTGGCCGTCACCACCGGTGGACATTTTGGTACAATCAGCAACAAAAGCAATTAAAGAATCCTTAACCCTTTCACTAGTGGTGGCAATGTAGGTGCCACAATAGTTTGAAACTTATTTAGTTGCAATAAGGTTTCAAAACCAATTAAAAATTAATAAGATGTATCAGTCAGTCTTGTCAACGCAACTAAATAATCCGAACTTCTTGGCGGGAAAGTGAAGAGTCATGACTGCGGTTTTGTTTTATTTTCTAAAATTTGTATTATATCGAATATTAATGTGAAATAAATAAGTGCGCATGAGTGTAGGCAAATGTACCAAAACAGTGCAACTTCAATTTTCAAGTTCTCTCAAGAAGTCCGCCCGCAGAATTAGCAAAGCCCCACATCTTTACTGAGATACTTGAGGGGTTGGGGGGTATATCATTTCTCACTTCTCATTCCTATTATCATTCATCATCATCATACTGGAAGGAAATATTGTATATTTATGTATTACTTGTAAGAAAAAATACTTTGACACAAATAATCCAACAAGCGCTTGACAACTTCTGGTGAAGTTATAATGTCACGGTACTAAAGTGTTTAGCTTTCGTTGCTGACCGTACAACGGACACTAACCAGGGGATTCCAATGACCCGAAGGGCGTTTAGCTTTAAAGAGCACCTTAACGGAATTAAATTTTAATGTAAATCTAGTGATGTAAAAGGAAGTCCTTACTTAGACCACTTTCATAACTATTAATCGAAAAACGTGTTGAAAAAATGCCCTCGGGCGGTAACAATTGTAACAGAAAATAGCCACTATTGTGCACAGGCTTCCATAGAAATCAAGTTATCACTACAATCGATGGGTGTTAGCTTAATCAACACGCTTGAAAAATGCGGGCTGGTGATCACAAACATTGGCTATGCATCGAAAAATACGAAACCCCAGCCCGACCTGGGGGCTTTGCCAATCGGCCACCAACACTTTCGAGATAACGTTAAACCTCATTTATTTTAAACAGGTTTATCGGCTGACCTCGGCAATTATCATTATAGAGTGAAGAAAAAAAATGGTCGGTTGTTAGATTGCGGAGGCTATCTCTGTCCCAGGACAGATGATATATTGTGTTGGCGCACGAAACCAAAGGTCAAGAAAAGGAGTGTTGATGGTTTGCCGGTCTTGATACCGTCCTGTTTTGCACGCACTTCGTAATTGGTACACCACATTAATACAAACAAATTTATTCCACTCCAAATTTCAAAATTTAAAATCTTACCTCACCGACTGCTAAATGAACAAATTTAAAAGGTTGAGAAATCAACATAAAATCGTTGTTAAATATCTTTTCAATATAAATTTCAATACAAGAATTTATGACGAAGTAATTTAGCTCTAATTCACACTATTAAGACTCATCTTAAAAGGAATCTTTAGAGCAAAACTCTAAAGAAGATTCCTCGTGCGCTAGATCGAAGCGCACGGTGAAACTTCAGTGACTTCTATGAGATACGCGCTAACACGCCTAGCGCGCGAGACAAAAGATAGTTCATAGAAACAGTATGGAGAAATTTGCCTATTCACGTGCGCCGCACGGTGTACCGAGCCCTGCCGAGCTTGACCGAATCTCGTCAAAGATCACCCATAGTGCAAGAGGCCGGCTATATTGAATTTGCCTTGTCAATCAGAATCGCTGTAGGTTACGTACCTATCGTATCCGTTAAAAGTTTTGTTTATGCGATTTAATTAGTGGTTGTTTCGATTTTGAAAGGATAATATTAAAAGTAATATACTGATGAATCGGAGATTGTGTGTGTAGCCACATACATAGTATAAGCGAAACGTTGGTTTATTTTATTGTATTTTTGTATCCTAATACTTGGTCAGCTAGTAAAGTGCACCATCGCGAGTAGATATATATAAAGAGTTTCATTCAAATATACTGTAGATAATAATTTATCTAATACAGTGTAGTTTACAGTGATTGTTCCGTCTAATCTTTGAACTGTCTGTCCGTTAGCGTGCTTAGCAGCAATTCAGTACAACAACTAGGCCGGAGATTACGTATTCGTCGATGAAATGGTCATAAGTGTTATCACGGTATAGTTAATGTTGCTGGTATGCAAATGACGCATACGCAGATCTAGTAGGGATTGGGCCGTTTGCCAAATGAGATTGTGGCGACAAGTCATACGTCTGCATAGTACCAGCTACCGGCGACACTGAGGCTTAGACGAGCCTTGCGTTTCTATTTACGTATGTCGTGTGGAACTTTTATTTAACATCGCGACAGCAGACCAGCCCTCACAGAGATAATCTTGTTGGACACGCTATCCCTATAGCGGACTAACGCTGACACAGAATGATGGTCTTAAGGCAGTTGTTCTCAACCTTTTTCCGACCATATACCTTACCATGGATCATGACTTATTTTGTTGTTAGCCGGGTATTAAGTTAACCATCACTTGCCATATCGATTGGTCCGGCATAAGGGCCAAAGTGCAAACATAACTTTTCAAGAGATGGTCTCAAAGTGCTTGTGCTCTATAAATTTAAAATAAATAATAAAAATAAAAATAAAATAAAAAAAATAAATGATAAAAATATACCATATTAACATTATAACTATTTCAACATTATACATGTTTAAAATATGCCACATATACAAGAGCTATGAGGTACTAACCTGGGTTATTCATCCAACCATACGATTGACACGCTCAGTCCGATCCAGGAATTGAAACCAGAACTTCGAGATATCAAGCCAAGCGTTTTGCCACTCGGCCACAGATGCGTCAAAGATCAAGGCATAATAATGTAATCTGGTCGCAATCTTATTACTTATTTTCCTAACCGAATAATCATGCTCCATTTGACCTTCCTATGTCCTAATTTCTGCCGAGTATATCTAACCGAACATCAAGGGTTACAAAAGTATCGCAATTCTAGTACCTATCGCTACGTTATAAGGTAGATGCCTGTTGGTTAAATGTAGCTTGAGATGCGGTGTCGTATGTACGGGTAAAGACGAAAAGTTTGGGTCCGAGGCCGCCTCACTTATCGGCCGCCGTAATCTAGCGAAATTAGTTAGGATACCTCAACGGTGGAAGCACACGGCTGCGCGTTACAACTAGCTGAAATAATTATGAAAGGCTTTTGCTGAATCTAAGCAACTTTCGCAGGTGCCGGTCGTCGGATGGGTGACAAAAAGTTTTACCGAACTTCTCCGTGCTACGGAAGGCGCGTAAAGTCGTTGGTCCCGGCTGCATTAGCATTCGACCGATCCGATCCGAACCCTTCGGAGAATCTAGTAGGGCACGGGGACGCGCACTTGTGCGCGATGCCGTTCCCTCTAGATAACCTCTGAAGGTGATTCGTTTCACACGGCTTGAGGGACCCTTTACGTTCCTCGCCGCCCCCAAAAAGCCCGGTGAAGCTGAAAATGCCGCAGCGGCAATCAGCAATATCTCTCCAAAAAAAAAAAATAAAAAATTAGCATTCGTTCTCAACCGCCTATGTGTACCAGGCCCGCCGCGTCGTGGTTTATGGCCCGTTCTCCCTATGTTTATTTGAAATGAAATTTATTTGAAATTTGAAATATAAAATAAAATAAAGTTCAATAAAATAAATTAAAATATTAAATTATCATAAGAAGTCCAGGGCAGTCATCGCTTTAAACGTCTTATGACGTGCAATTAAATGAACCGCCCAAAGACAGCAGAGTCACCTCTCTCATGTATCATTCTCAATTCTCCTATTAAATTAAATTCAATACAATAATTTATTACTCTCCTTAAGTATACATGAGAAATTGCTTAAATTACCTTTAACATAATGCTAATTTTTTAAATATGACCACACTTTCCATCAATGGCGGCGGCGCCAAAGTCCTACCTACCGAAGAGCCGACAAAGGTATTGCCAAGAAAGTTTTGTCATTTAACAAAATTTTTATCGGGGTATATTTTTTTCACTTATTATTTTAAAATAATTACGTAAATAGAACTGAATCTCGATACCTAACACCTTAACGGGTGTTTTTATATTATAGTATATTAAACATCCGAACCACTTTGTCGGACCTGCGAATTGAAACCATCACCTCCGGATATCATTCCAACTACCACTCAGCCAATGCCTTATGTTTGCAGGTAAATTTTTTTGTATCACCAAAAATAATAGATTTGGCGTCCGGGCCTCCGCTGTTGCCCGCTCGGCCGGAAACGCGGCGGCGCGTGCCGCCCGGGTCGCGGCCCAAATCAATGCCTCTTTTTTTCCTTTAACCGGTCAACGGACGGCTCTTTCACCTGTGTGAAAAATATGGAGAAACATTTTTAAATCCTGCGTTTTTCGATACGTCTATGTGGCGCAGTGACGTCGTCAAGCAGCGCAGAACTCGCTAGGTAGTACTGTAGTTGGGTATGCAGAATAACACCGAACAATACATTTTGTGTAAACAAATATTCTTCTGCATGCTTGAGTTACTAGTGGTGGCCCAGTGGTCAAAATTAACAAATTCACAAAATATACAATGTTTATACAAAGTAATGTAACACATATAAAAAAAAACGATCTCTACACAATATACCCCCTTACAAATAAACAAAGAACCGGAGCTTATTCTACATATATAGTTACATACATGACGTTTACATGACAAGACCCTAGCCGCCTTACAAATAAACAAAGAATAAGGTCCGAATAGTTATTCCGTGTTTGGCCCTGTCATGTAAACGTCATTTCAAATTGGAGTAAAAGAGACGATCAAATTTTTGTAGGACCGATTTTTTCGCCGAGGTTTTAATACCGATTTTGTGACCGACTATTTGTAAAACGTGTGCGTTGTAAAACTGAAAATTGTAAATCAATTACGTAAGATGACACAATAGTACTTCCCCTCATTCTAAAATAAATTAATAATAAGTAAAAGAAAGATTATATAGAGTTGATACTAATCAGTTGTAATATAACTGATAGAAATCCGACGACAGGCGAAACACGAAACTTGCCGAGAGAAGGGTCTTACAAATAAACATAGAATAAGCTGCGAATAGTTATACCGTTAACCGTTAACCGTTACCGTTACCGTTAACACGGATACACACATACAATGCATCTGCGCTGTATGTGTGTATGCTGAAGAGATGCCTAACTCTTTTATGGACTGAACAAAATGTACGTTACTTTGCGTCTGAAGAAACGTTAGCACGTCCTCTTTTCTAGTAGCCCCGGGGAGCGATTCTCACCTTGACGTAAAAAATGACAAATATACCCTATTTATTTTTTTAATAAAGTAACCTTACAGCCAAACACATAAAAGTAAATAACAAAATAAAAATAAAAATAAAATTAAAATATAAACTTGTCCACCCCATGTGCTGGTCCATGTAGGCTCGAACCCAGACGTAGGACGTTTATAGGCTGATGATAATATAATAGATCACATTATATATTGACTTTCATAGTTCATGATTATAGTGGCCGATATAAAGTTTGATTACCGTAAACGATGTAACGAAGTTGCCGGCAAACGCGTGTATTACAAGCAAGCACTAATGGCTTTCGGAGTTCATACATACTTAATAGCCAGCTCTAAATATTAAATAATATGGGCGTATGACAACGGCACACTTATTACAGCTTATAATGTAAGATACACATAAATCTGTATTTTCAAATGTATTAAAGGAGGTAATATTGGACATTATAAAATTCAGTATTCATTAATACTATTACTAAGGGTTTCTTAAACTTTTTGTAGTCACGGACCACTTTCACAATTTAAACAACTCCGCGGACCACTGTCAAAGGTTAATAAAATAACCTAAAGTAAAAAGAAACTCTTTTATTGGTAGTTTCACTTAATTAATTAATTATCTTAATTAATGGCTTCGCGTTTAGCATTTAGCTAATTTCAAGTATTTTTATTATTATTAGTAGTAAGAGTACGGTAGATAGAAATTAAAATGGAGTCTCACAACACGTGTTATTACGGCAAGAACTCGGGTGAAACTCCGTAGTTTCACTTACTACTGAGTTAATGTGAAGGATGCTGCTTGTGACGTGAGTGACGACGATGATGCGTCATCGTCACTGCGGCTTAGCCGAGAAATGCTAAGTACCTATACTGCACAATTTAACGTGTGAAGAGTTTACTGAGCTACTGCGGACCCCTGATACACATGTGGTCCCCACTTTAAGAAACCCTGCTTAATATAAAGGTGGAAAATGTGTGTTTTTTGTTCTTCCTATAAAATAGAATAGAATATAATAGAATACTTTATTGTATACACAAGAAAAACAAAAATACAGACACATTAAAATAAAATAAACAGGAGTCGTACAAAGGGCGGCCTTATCACTAAAAGCCGATATCTTCCAGGAAACCTAGGGATGGAGAGGACATACAGAATGTACATTTTGGTCGAATGAATATTGATGTTTTGTATGGAACAGCTGAATTTTATTTTCGAGTCAGGGAGTTGGTCCAATGGTAAGAGTTGTTTGTTTGTATCTCGGGAGTCACCCCGTTTCGACTTGACGTTGATTTCTGGGACATCCTGTATATCTACATATATCTAGTCGTAAATTTTTTACCGGCTCTGTGTCCTGTTCTGTCCTGCCTTAGAGTCCAGGCGATTACTAGGATCGCAAAAGATCGAAGGGTTGAGTCCCACCTGAGGCAGCCGTCTTTTTAAAAATACTAATTGCATTTTAACATAAATATAGCATTGTAAATGCCAAAATGCAAAGCCTTATTAACAGGTTAACAGGTTGACCACCGCCGGGCCCAGACACAACAGAAATTCATTTGTTTGGTGGTCACATGGCGTTTAAGGTGTTTTATCTAATAACTTATCCACCATTATTTCACAATAATTCTCGTACATTGCAAAAAAAACATACGAAACAAAGCTGCAGAAATTAATGCATTTTCCCGCCAAGATGTCTTATGATAATTGTTGTCATTCGTCGGCTTACTGCAAGAACTCACGAATATTAACAACTATTTGGTAATTAGATGTTTTAGATGCCTTATAACATCATACATAAGAGATTTTTTTTAAAACTAAATCTTCCAAACTTATAATGACTAAAATTATTGGGTACCTTACCTATTTTTAACGCGTTTTCCGAGCACTCTTGCAATACGTGTATTCAGAAACAACACGTCATATTATAACCCCTTAGTTAGAATGTGTCGAGTTTTAATGATTTGTTACGCTTTGATAGGGATGTGGACGTTTTTAGTAGGTTTCCTCAATTTAAAAAAATGTTCACTGATGTAATGAAGGCCAAATGTTTCTCAACCTCCTCCTCCGTCTGTCCAGTGGAGCGGAGTCAGTCAGTTAGATAGACACCCACCTTAGTCCGTTTACTATTGTAAGTAAAATTATTGAATACGATCAAAGGAAAATAAATAATTGATATGTCAAAGTATTCTGTACGTCCAATAATGAGTTCTTGCATTAAGCCGATACAATAATTAATATGTATTTCAAAATATTGTTTTTATTACTCCAGTCTCCATGGACAAGTTTTTATAGCCCTTCTGTATGATGCCCCTAGTATTAGAAGCACTTGGTTATAAATTTTATATGCAGGCATTATAATATCCTTCAGATAGCAAGTCCTTTTCGCTCAGCCCGCGCGTGGAAACGGCTCCTCCATAATTTATGATTCACACCTGCCGGTCCTCGTGACCTTCCATAGAATTATAGCTTCCTAACTACCAATTTCAATGTCAAACTCTTCCAATTCTGAACTTTATGATGATAGCAATTGGGTCGCAACTAGATGTACCTACTCCTGACAGGAATTTAATAATGTTTTCTTTATTTGCTCGATTATTCCTATACAAATCGGTGACAGATTAGGTTCGTAAACAGTAATAAGTGGGTGCGCGGTAATAATGTTACATTATGGTGTTATTGATGACATGGTAATGGTTGACCGTTAATTTGAATTTGTTACTGTCGTTGAATTATTTACTGACTTCTTACTAATCAAAATAAGAATGGTTTAAAGATTCAGTAAGACATTGGACATTGACATTTGATTGCATTATATTTTTTTGTTGTACTTTGTATGGTTTCGCTTTCATACAATACAGAAAGACATTATTAATAGGTATCGCATGTTACATACCTAACTAATTAAGGCGTCGCAAATTTAATATACATAATAGGGTTAGTGACACCAGTTTTCTAATGAAACCAGTGATCGACATTTTTAGGTTTAATCATTGTAAATGGGGGCCAGTCACTGATTTTAGTCTTTAGAAACAATTGATTATAGACCTCCGGTTTCCTAGCTATCATCCCCTAAAAAATATCAATGAAAATCTGTTATTTTTTGGTGACGAAAACTGTGTGGAATACTAAAGTCTAAGTACTAAATTGTGTTATTTAAATAAACTAACCTATATTTGTTTATATTTTTTGGTGGTAAGTGTGTTTTAAGTCCGTCTGGCGAGCTGACACCATCTTATCTAAATGCGTTACCCTAAAAACAATGCAAGTAGCGTATTTGTCCTCATTTTGTGCCATCACTGACTCAGCGACAGAGCAGTGAAGGATTTTGTGTGAAGTGCGCTTCCACCTTTGGCCTTATCGTCACTTGCCATCAAGTGACGATAAAGGCCAAGCGCTTCCCCTTGAAGAATTAAAAAAAAAAGTTAAAAAAAAGCTATGTTTAGTCACAAACAATATCTATTTGATGTCTACACTAAGTATTAATCATATTATTTATCTACCTAATCACTTTTTTATACGTCAAGATGCTTATCAAGAAAATAATTGCAAATGTTTTTTAAGTAAGTAAAAATTCTTGCATCTAACAAATTAAAGATAAAACGTCGCTCGTGTCTTATTTGCAAAAAATATCCCTCTTAATATGAAAAAGTGTTAAAAGCCGAGACTACTGATTATTTACTTACGTTAGATTATGGCATGACCGAGTCGCTTTTAGTGACACCAAAATAACCAGACTGTCACTATATCGTCTAATGTACTTTTAATTATATTGTTTATTCATAATGTATGCAGTTTGATTTGTACAAAGGAAGGCTTAACTGCCTACGATACAGGTCTTCCTCGAGTAGGTAGTTGAGATTGATGATTGTATCTGTTGTTTTATGAAAGAAAGAGATTTTTTTATTAAAGAAGTAATTGATGATTATGAAAAGAATTTGATAAGGATAGAAATGAATCGAAAATGCCTATACTGACAAGAGCTTGACTCTTAATTTAAAGAAGAAGAAAATATGTCTCGTTATAAAACTATGTCATCACCAACATCACCAGCTCATTTTATGTCCCCACTGCTGGGCACGAGCCTTCCCCTATGGATGGATAGGGAGAACGGGCCATTAACCACCACGCGTGCCAGTTGGTGGTTTTGTTAACGACTGCTAATGCAACCGGGGCTGACGGCTTTACGTGCCTTCCGAAGCACGCATTAGCTCGAGATGATAAATGTTTGCATGGTAACCCATTCGATGACTGGCCTTTGAAAAAGTTGCTTAACCTTGACAATCGCAAAATGAGCGCGATAACCACTGCGCCATCGAACTCCTCAAAACTATGTAAGTGCCCTTAAAGGAATCGCGTGATGCCGCCCCATTAGACAGGCAACAAGCTTACCGAGCGACTCCTGACCTTTGGCTCTGTCTGTTTGCGGATAAGCGCAGTCCACCTGCAATAATGTCCTCATAAAGTTTAACATAGTAGCTTCGCCAGAACATGGCTCCCTACTAACTGGGTTATGAAAACATACGGCGGAGAAACCGAAGTGTGTACACACTGCGCGTCGATTCCCCCTCAATAGAAGGTCTTAGTTTTTTTATTGCACCTAACCGCTAAATGCTTTGGGCATATACCGGGGCTAGGGACAACCACGGGCCATGTGGGACTCTCCTCCTCTTCCCTCGCTCAGCTACTAAAAGCTCGACGAGGGGAGTGGAAGAATACACACAAGAAAACCTAGCACATACCTACTTTTCTCTGCAACGGGGGTGACTCGGGCTTACGAAATGCAAGCACCGAGTTTATCTTCATTTCACCTGATGCTAAGTAAATAAAGAAGCGAACTTTATCCGTACCCTCAAATAAGCTATCAGGAACCTGATGATAAGTTTTTCTTTCTTTCTTTTAGTTGATGGCTTCGTGCAATTAGCACATTTAGCCAGTGTCAAAGTAATTTTTCTTACAAGTAATACATAAATATACAATATTTCCTTCCAGTCAGTATGATGATGATGAATGATAATAAAAATGAGAGGTAAGAAATGATATACCCCCCAACCCCTCGAGTAACTCAGTAAAGATGTGGGGGCTTTACTAATTCCTCGGGCGGACTTCTTGAGAGAATTTGAAAAGTGAAGTTGCACTGTTTTGTTTCATTTGCCAACACTCATGCGCACTAACGAACACTTAACGGTTAATAATCCACCATTATTTCACATAAATATTCGACATAACACAAAAACAAAACCGCAGACATGACTCTTCACTTTCCCGCCAAGAAGTCCCTGATGATAAGTTTTACTGGCTCCTTTTGTTTGTTTTTTTAAAATGTGGAACAAAAGCTTTGTCAAACATCTGGTGAGAGCACGCTGCGCCAAGACAAACAGTAGAGTTGCAGCGCACGACCTGCCAAGTGCCAGCAATGAGGCTATCGCATACGGTCCAAAAGGCCGTACATTGGATGATAATAGCAACGTTCAAACACTATATGAGCGGGTCCAAGAAAGTGCGCCGATTCTACGCTCCACGCTGCTCTACAGAGCTACCCTCCACTCCCACTGCTCCCCACTCCCCACCGCCACCACTGTTGCTATCATCTAGTTTATGGTTTATAACTACTGACGTCATTCTCATTCAACTTACTTAGTACTGCATTAAATACTGCATCCATACACAATGCCCATCAAATGGTTGTTCAAAGCAATATCTACCCGTATGCCCCCTGCACTTTGCGCCAAAGTCTTCTAGACGCGGAAAGTCACAACAAGGCATTACCGTGGCGTGATGCCAAAACGTGAATTACTGACCCGATTCGGCCCATTGTTTTAGGCGCATTCTATGTGGAAAACGGCGCATAACCGCACCAACTATTTTTAGTGTTTCGAAAGAAATGCAGCGCTTTTTGAAGTTACCTTGTGCTACTCTAGATATTGTTCTTTCTAGAGATGGGAAAAACTACTTAATTTTTACGTTTTTGAAAAACCATTTTTTTATACGTAGCTCGACAAATGACTCCACTCCACCTGAAATGGAGTCCAGACGCAAGAACAACTGGTGCAGCGTGCAAACAACGCAGCATCAGTCACCTTCACCCTGCCGGCCCACAAGGTGCCTTTTCACGCCTCGTTTGAAGGACTCCATGTCATAGAAAGGAGGGAAAACGTGTACTGGTAGACTATTCCATGTTTTGGAAGTGCGACAAAGAAACGAGTTACCAAATTTCTTTGTGCGCGATGGAATGTTTGAGACAGTACAGGGGTGACTCCGGAGAGCAGCACGCATACTCCTATGGAGGAAGGGAGAAGGAGGCCAGGGAGAAGCATGCTTAAAATAGTGCTTTTTTGCTTTTTCGTGTACTTACAAAAAGCTGGCTACGTTGTGCTGAAACGAAAAACGCGAAGCTGTCTGTCTGCTTACTTGCTTAATACGTTTTTCGTTGTTGACATGTTTTGTTGTCAACATGTTTAATTGTCATTTAACCCTTTATAGGGCCCTGTCCATATATTGGACACCATAATTTTAACTTTATTACCTTAACATAAGGTAAGATAATATTTAAGTATTAAGTTGTACGACGTAAATATGTAGTTTAATGTTTTTTTTTTAAATTAATAAACTTTCCTTCGTACTTTACAAAAAAATTGTTCTAAGCTCAAAATTTATTTACGCTGGAAGTTAATTACACTAATGTCGTTATACAAAATTTTAAAACTTTATTAAGTAGTACCTACCATAAAGCACGTAAATGAGCAGGCAAGCAAGCACACTGTACAAGAACGCGCACTTACCGCTTCACACTGAAAAACGTACTACTTTTTACTTTCTGTATAAATGTACACACATCAACCTACCACAAACTGTCAAATTTCCTCAATAGACTTTGAACTTTATTATTAAGGTGTATGGTTGAAAATATATTGAAGAAGTTTGACAGTTTTGGGTAGGTTGATGTGCAGGCGTCTGTATCTAAACGATTATGTGAAAAGAATCATACGTTCAAATCTAAAAGCACGCTTATGTACTTTTAAAGAAAAGCATGCTTTTTTAAATGCTTTTTCTTTAAACGCCCACCTCTAGTTCTGTCTGTGAACGTATCAACTTCTCTCTTTGTTTTATTTTTTTTATTTATCTTTGTCGCAGTAACATTAAGATGGATAGCTCTTTCAACACACATATATCATTTCTTTTTAAAAAATGGGGTCCTTTGAATGACGGCGGAGAAGCGACGCAAGTCAGCAAGGAGGAGGACTCTACTTCCGCTTAACATGGAGGAGTGGAGTCATTTGCCTACTCTGAAAACAATATTCATCATCATCTTGCTCATCTCAGTCAAAAGATATCCACTGCTGGACAATGGCCTCCCCCAAGGACCTCCACAACGGCCGGTTTTTTGCTGCTTAATATTATTATTACTATTATTACTAACTTATATATTTATACTAGCTGACCCGGCAAACGTTGTTTTGCCATATAAATTATTTTTAGGGAATTTGTAGGGTAGAAAAAAAATAACTAATTTATTGTAAGTGTTAGAGGAAGTGGTATATAAGTGAAAGAGGCATGGAGCGCTGTGAACGATGATAAAAATAACAAAACACCAAACATTTTTTTTTATTTATTAATTATTTAATTGTTAACGTCTGTTAACTGCCTAATTTTTCTAATGGCATAAGCAGCAGAACTGAGTTTACCGGCCAATTTCAATATATGAGGATTCCATTAAAGCTTTGAGTCAAGGGTTATGCCCAAAAAAAACTGTAGAATCTACCAAATCTAATTAATCACCGTTTATTCTAATATCGGTCAGTTCACATCTGACATTTGGTAATATAAATTTAATACATTTTGTTTTCTTAGCGTTAAGCTGTAAATTATTAATAGTAAACCAACGGAGTACCTCTGAAAGAGCTTTATTTACATTTTAATAATTAGTCCTACACCTAGTTACATTAAAAATGAGTGAAGTATCTGCAAATAATACAATTTCACAAAAGTTCTCTACAAAGAATGGCAAGTCATTAATATAAATCAAGAAAAGGAAAGGACCAAGAATCGACCCTTGTGGAATTCCCATTTTTACATGAGAACCAGATGATTTAGTACCATTTATATCGACAGTTTGTGTTCTAGAGCTGAGATATGACTGTATTAAATTTAGTGCAAAATCTTTGAGACTGTAATAATGAAGCTTCATCACCAGAGTCCGGTGCTCAACGCAATCGAAAGCCTTGGACAACCGCAAAAAACTCCGTTCGATGCGTAAACAATAATAATGGCCGAAAACTGTGTAGGGAGTGAAAGAAGGCTTATTGTGTAAGAGAGACAGGAGACAGGCTTCGGTCTCATTCCTACTCCGTGCTGTTTACTGCGTGAGAAGAGAAGTGACACCGGTAGAGGCCGGGCGGAGATAACTGATTAAGTGATTAATATGGCTATAAAAAATAGGAGTTGGTGATAGAAGGGTGAAAATTTAGGTTTGTATATATTTTTTGATGCCACATATTTAAGGCCAAAAAAATGAATAAAAAATCCAAAAATAAAAAATAAATGTTTAGAGTGGACCACCCTTACTTAGGGGTATGAAAAATAGATTACGACCGATTCTCAGACCTACCGAATATACATTTAAAATTTCATAAAAATCGATAGAGCCGTTCCGGAGGATTATGGCAACTAACTTTGTGATATGAGAATTTTATACAACGTGTATCAGACAGGTTCAGCCATAATCCAGGGTTTCAAATTATCCCTAGTATAGACCCTTAAATTTAAATTTAATTTGTTTTTGCATTTACAAACGAAGTTAATCTGTCGTTAATTTAAAATCAAACAAGCTAAACCCATCACTAGCAGGGTCATGAACTCTGTATGATACACTGCCTACACTGCACCTCCTGCTTGTAAAACTGCGTGCCCTAGTTTGGCCACCACGCCAAGGCGGCGCGGCGTACCACCTACTAGAACAAGAAGTTGCTCCTGGTACTTTTTAGGGATCGAAAATAATTATTGTGTAGACTTGATAATAATTGTGAATTATTGATAGTATAAATGTCAAACATAATCGAATCACGCACAATCCATAATCCGGGCTGCCTTAACCACTACGCTACAGAGGACTGGTTTTATCCATCGATATTAGTCAGCGCTCGATGCGTATGTTGTTAGCTTTATCCCGTTGCTTTATCAGATCTTAGAAGTTTGCATTTCTTAGATATTTTAGCGTTTCATACCGCTTAGATAATTTTTTGCATTGTTAAAGTTCAGGTTCAGTTCAACTCAGGCGGGAATCGAACTATGCAACTTTTGCAATTCGGGCGGCTGCATTTTAACCACTTGACAAATGAGTCTGGACTCTGGATTGGACTGTGGAGACTGGTGTTGGTGGTTGTTGTGTTGGTGCTGGTGGCGGAAGGTGCGTGGATCGATTCCCGTCCGAGGTGTTCAACTTTTTTCAGTGCAGTGCAGCTTGATTTTAGACTAGGAGGTAGACATTTATACTGTCTACTTGCAGTACTAGTTACTACGAATACTTTCCGAAGTCAGACTACAAACCTAATAGTACCGATGTCATAGAATACTAACAAAGTGTAAAATGGCTTAAGCGCTGCGAAACACCACTCACTGGCAATATGTAGGTATTATTTTTACATTTTTCTATTAATTTAGTCAATTGGTGATAACATCTTCCATCACACGTAAGTTTTATTTAGTACTTATGTCACAGATGTTTAAAAATGTTATTCTTATTATCATTACATTATTGTAAACAAAAACGAATGTGTATAGTCTTAAAACTTTGTATGATACTACATAGTTAAACGTAGTTTACCTAATAAACGTTCATACAAATAGTTAGGATTTCAGGAAAGCTTACATTTTATACCGGGTCAATCAAAGCGGTTAGAAAAATAAAATGAGCTACAGAACCCTTTAAGAAAAAAAGACACACGCGCACGCTTTCTTGTGACTCCGTCCATACCAGAAGTTGCCCCTAGTACTTTTTAGGGATCGAAAATTAGACTTAAGTTACCCAAACTAGCAATATTTTTAAACTAATAGGTATTGAAGTACTACTACTGTAAGTAATTTTTTTATCACTGTTAAAATTATTAATTAGGCGCGCGCGGGGTAGTTATGTGGAGTAGGTACCTTCGTTACGTAGCGCTAGCGCAGGCTAGTGTCATCGCGTTTGGTTTAATCAGTGTAAATTAATCAGTTAGAACTAAAACTGATGTTGTTTTTTTAAAGCGAAAACTACAATAACGAAACTTCAGGATTTGAGGAATCCTTTAATTTTCAAACCATTTTTGTTAAAAAATAAAATGAGCTACAGACAGAACCTCACGCGCACACTTTCTTGTTACCCCTACCAGAAGTTGCTCCTAGTACTTTTAGGGGTCAAAAATATTTATTGTTAAGACTTAATAATTTACGGCTTGTAATGTTTTGAATATAAAAAAAATGTAACCATTGCTTACGTTGTCAACAAATAAAACCCTTTTTGACCATTTTTACAGTGTTACTTTTACATCATAAATTTTTGGATTCGAACATTCATACTAATTAACCGTCAGAAGTACTTACCTGATAGATAACACATGCCTGAGCTGATCTGGTGATAGGAACAGATAATAATTGACTAAATGAACGTCTCAATTTTCTTTTCTAACTAATAAAAGTAGGTAGTCGTAACTTATGTTCTTAGTGAAAAAAATAATAGAACGGAACCCTTAAAACTTTATCAAAAATAAATAGGGGAGGAGTCAGCACAATAGGCACAAAAATACTAGGTTCATAGCAGAGGCCAAGAAGGTGAACTTTAGATAGTAATACTAGACAGAGTTCATTACTCCAATCAGCTGATTGTTTAATGTTGTCTTAATGTCGATAAACTCGTATTATTTTCAAAAGTATGTACTTCCACGATGACCGAGATATCAAGAAATGTTTTGATGTGTACCAACTCACTAAAAGTAACCGATTAGGTACGTGAAATATGGCTGGCCCTGCTTGATACAGATTGTATATTTTGTATTGATTGTATAGATGAATTCCATGACGCATTCCATTTTTTTAGGATGATGATGACTTTTAAATATAATTTTTTGATCACCATTAACTTTTATCCGCAACTGCAAATGTACAGAAGAAAAATCGTTCTATGTAGTGTTGTTAATTATATTATTATTTATTTATGAAAGGTACACCAAACAAGTTACAATATTGTTATAAAAAATGATAATAAATAAAATGCGTTTATTTCAACCAACTTAGAACCATAGATACATCAAATAAATCGACATAAAAAAAAATTAAATAAAAAAAAATTACAACATAAAAATTACAGAATAAAAATAAATTAAATAAAATTAAATAATAAAATTCAAAATAATAATATTTTGGTGCTTAACATTAATCTAGATTATAACTCTTAGGATGCGTGCACAAAATGATCCAAATTTTCAGCCATGACTATATACTATATACTTATTATCATTATTATTATTATTGTATCAGCCATAACTGTCCCACTCCTGGGCATAGGCCTCCCCATATTAATCAATTGTCAATAAATACATAACACAGTAGGTGCGAACGTCAAATCTCGCCAAAGTCTTCATTTAGTATCACGTCACGTGAGACAACGGCCGATTAACCAATATACGAGTACAACTGTATGCCGCTGGCGGGTCTCAATCGGCCGAATCACTGAGCAATTTTTGTCATAAAAACAATTGACTGCCACACCGGTCCGCGTTTATCACTCGTTCGGAATTGGAATTAGGGATGACATGTTTTGTGTGTTGTAAACTTTTTTAGTTGTCAACCAATTAGAGACTCGAGCGGCCAGTGAGCTATGGTGAGAAATTCGAAAATGGAATAGAATGACGATATCTATGGTAAATATTTTGAGTCATGTCTGCGGTTTTGTTTTATTTCCTAAAACTTGTTTTTTGTCTATTAAGAATGTGGAATAATGTGTTTTTTTTTCTTTTAGTTGATGGCTTCGTATGATTAGCACATTTAGCCAGTGTCAAAGTAATTTTTCTTACAAGTAATACATAAATATACAATATTTCCTTCCAGTATTATGATGATGAATGATAATAGAAATGAGAAATAAGAAATGATATACCCCCAACCCCTCAAGTATCTCAGTAAAGATGTGGGACTTTACTAATTCCTCGGGCGGACTTCTTGAGAGAATTCGAAAAATAAAGTTGCACTATTTTGTTCCATTTGCCAACACTCTGCGCACTTACGAACACTTAACGGTTAATAATCCACCATTATTTCACATTAATATTAGACATAACACAATTTTTTGAAATTAAAACAAAACCGCAGACATGAATCTTCACTTTCCCGCCAAGAAGTCCAAAAATCATGTGAATTATTAACCGTTAAGTGTTCCTGAACGTGCTTACATCACTTTTCAAAATGTTTACTGATACTCAGTATTTGGTGTATGTAGTACCTAACTGTTTGCACTGTTATGCGTACATACTTAGTCTTTTTTTCAATTTTGTAATGAATCACAATCCTAAATAGGTACCTACCTAGTTAAGTCAATAATATAAGTGTTTGTAGGTTTTGGAAACTGAATTTCGGGAAAAGTTCGAGACTCCATTCCTGAACTATATAATATGTACCCATGAATTTGTACGGAACCCTCCAGTCCGGTTTTTTTAAAAGTTCTTGCTAAATTAAAAAAAAAGGAAATTTAAGTGAAAGCAAATAGATACGATGTGAGAAAGTATCGTAGATGCACCAATGTTCGACATAATAGGCCTAGTGATCGACACCAATTTTAGTCGCCAAAAAGTGATATAGAATTCAATTGAAAATTTTCTTAACAACTGTTAAGAAGTAGGTGGTCTGTATTTAATTGTTACTGAAGTCAAAAATAAGTTGCTATGATATATCTATTATAAACCGCCAAGTGCGGATTGGTGGTTGTTAACGACTGCTTATGCAGCCGGAACCAACGGCTTTACGTGCCTTCCGAAGCACGCAGGACCTCGGGATGATAAGTTTTTAGTCACCCATCCGACGACTGGCCTTTGAGAAAGTAGCTTAGCTTCAGCAATCGCAGACTAAGCGCATTAACCACTGCGCCATCGAGCTCCAAGGTTGATCTAGTAGTAATGTAGTAATTGTTCTGAGTGAGTCTGAGTAGTTCCCAGTTTTGAGTCTGTTGACAGCCCTGATCCAAACCAATCGAATCGAGAACGCAATAATAACGCCCCCCCCCCGCGTGCAAACGCGACATCCGTCTGTCTGCAAGTGACATCTTTATGACTGTTCCGTACCAACTGCCGGTAGTTTATGCCTGCTTCATGAATGCTTATGCTAAGTCTAGTCTGGGGCCTTACTATGAGCATGTAATACGACTCATGTATATACGCGTCTCGCTTTCACAACTGCAATGATACTGCTCGAAGGGCTTATGGTAAAGCCCCTGGAGGGCGACTTTTAGCCTCACCGGTAATCTCGAAATTAAAAGCGACATGAAATACAATATTATGTTTTTTGCTAGATTTATAATTTGATTATTAAGTTATGTATCTTAATGATGTATAACGGTTTTCGGTGCCAAAAAAAGTTCTCAGTCACTTTGAATAAGAAAAAAAGAAGCTCTCACAATTGATATCATAGATTGCGAACTAGTCAACGGATGTAACGAATATGTAAGTATTTACAAAATTCTATATTCCACAAAAAAATATTAATCTAAATATTTTTTTAGTAGTATTTTACTAAAAATTTACTTTTTAGACTTATCGGCAGAAGTCATACAATTTCGATTGACAAGGGTCGCGTGCAAAATAAATAAGTTCTCAATTTGAAATTTGAATAGAGTGAAGTTGATGCTGTTGTATTTCCAAAATACCTTAGCCCCGGCTTAGTCCCGTCCGCACGGGCGCATGGCGCAGCCCGCCGCACTGCGGCACACGCGGTGAGGCTCTGCCGCGTGCGGCCCGCGTCCGGCCTTGAGGCCTCCGCGGGCCTAGGACAGCGTACCAAGCATAGCGATTTTACATTAAAAAAAACATAAACTCTATATCTCAACAAAAGTTTAAAAGTATGTAACTAGTCCAGGATGCATGTTTGTAATCCCTGTGCAAGGAGACTATTCCGTTCTATATCTTTTTATTTATTATTATTATTGTTTTAATTTTATTAACCGACGTTAAAAAACACGATGCTCTCAATTTCTTTGTATATATTTTTCCATTAAGAAGTATATTAGGTACGTATGCTAAAAAATAGACGTCTTGAATGGGTAGTATGTAAAAAATGTGAAAAATGCACTTGTAAGTTTATTTGAATAAAAATTGTTGACTTTGACTATGTTTTATTGTTATAACAGTTTAGTATAAATGTATGTTTTACATAATGCAAAGCATGTCGCGCATTCGCCCGACTTTTATGTTTTGTATTTAGCTTATAATTTCGATATACCTACCATAACTCAGCACGCCATTAATATTTGAAATAATGCTTTACCCTCAATTACATATTTAAATATATTCCAATTTGCCCCCATTTAAATATGCCCCATTTAGTTACACTGTAAATCCCACGTAAAGTCAGCCTGTCCCAAAAAAAGTATTTTATCTTAATAGACAATATTAGAAACATTAGTGTAACGTTAAAAAAGATGAAAAGCAAAGGGGTTCACGTCTATTAAGTCAAGCTGCATTGTCGGCTTTAAATAAGTTCACAGGTGTTGGCTAGTTGATAAAGAGGTTAGATATGCTTCTTTGATTGATGGCTAGTGGAGAGCCCTCGGAAACGACCCGCCCCGTGCCAAGATTGATGAGCAATATGCTGGCAAAGGAGTTGCATTTCGATACTGGTATACATACGAGATGATAATATATTGTTATGGTGTAATTTTCCTCGCCAAAACATAACATAGATTTAAATTTAAATTTAACGGAATGACAGCTAGGAAGGTGGTCTATTGAATAAAATGTTTGCTAAATACTAAAATCAAATTGATAAATAAAGGAAATAATTGTCGATTACTGGTTCCTGTCTAACATTAGTGCCACTTCCTCATTTATGGAATACCTACACAACTGATGACAGTCAACATTAACATAAAATAGCAATTATAATAGAACAGTGCAAGACCGAGATCCAGAAAACGTGTACACACAGCTATTCATGCAGATACGACAACAATGGAAATGGCACATACAAGAAATTTAAAATTAAATAGAACTCTAAAACATGTTGTGCAGTAAATTGAATTGACATAATTTTTTATGCTCAATTTAAACACATTCTAAATTGTAGCAAAATAATAATAATTTAATTAATTGCAATGATAGAAGTAAAATAATATCTAGACACGCGGCAGCGTGTCAAGCTAAGTACAAGCTAACAAAACTGGCGAGCCGCACCGTGTGTAATATTACACAAACCATTTGGAGCCATTATCTTAGCTAAATTATAGCAAAGCATTCATCAAGAAATTATTTTCTAGCCTGGGACTTGAAAATGTTATGTTTTAAAGTGTAGATATCGAGCTGCTCGAATAAGGGCATTATTTCGTTATATTGACGGCACATTCTTACGATCGATAGGGTTAAAAAAAGATGTATTATTTTTAAATGTTTGAAGAACATAAATATTTGTTTTACTTCTGTTCCGAATCAGTAGCTTGCTGTTAAAATTAAGTAATAGTCACGGAGAATTAATATAACCATGAACGATTTTGTGCAAATGGAAAAGGTCTTGATGCTGGCGACGTTTATCTAAAGCAACAATTTTAAAATGTCGCAACCTGTCTGAATAAGACGTTAGTATCCGGTTAAACCCCCACATCTATAGCCCAAAAGCTTCAAAGATTTCCTCTGTATGCCTTCTATACGTTGTGAATGAACTATATAATGGGGAGACCAGATTACAGAGCAATACTCCAAATCACTTCTTATAAGGCTACTGTACAGATGAAGAAGGCATTGAGAATTAAAAATAAATAAATTGGTATTTCTGGCTACAGACCCTAGAAGCTTGTGACCTTTTGACATAATTTGGTCATAATGGTCTTTAAAAGACATCTTCTCGTCAAAAATCACACCCAAGTCCTTGATAGAACGAACACGATTCACGGACTGTCCATCCAATCGGTAATTAAAAATAGGTTTTTATCTTTTATTAAAAGTGTAATTTGTATCAATTGCCAAAACATACGAAACTAACAATAATTGTTAGTCCTTGTATGATTGCAACCCGAACGCACAAGCTACTGCGCCATCGATTTCCTATCACATTTAGTGTCTTATATGTACATATCTAAGTATGAGCAGCCTCGAGAAAAACATTGATATTAAAACTCTAAATCCAAACTTCATAAACGAATAAAAAACAGAAACTTGGTTAGCTGCACGCAAATCGACTTAAAATGTCCACCGAATCACTGCATGTCAGTCTTCGTTGTGGCCTATTATTCAGTTGTGTATAACAGATTAAAAAAAAAAAAATCATACTTTTGTATGATATATTTTTTTTTAATCCGGGTAGTGGCACCAGTGTTCGACAGGAACCATTGATCGACAAAACCCTTTTTTCATTAAAAATAGGGGTTAACAACAGATTTTTGACTATAGCAACACTTCAGTTATTGCACCTGCTTGTTATATTTCGGCGACGAAAACTGTGTCGAAGACTGGGCTTAGTGTGTCAATCATTGGTGATACTAAAATAAACAAAATAAATATCAAAATGCACTTTGTCTGACGTATGGTTTCTACTCTCAGACTTTTTTCTCTTGTTCAAAGAAAAGAGGCTTCATGCAATTTTGCTATAAAATTAAAAACCTCTGGATCACCTGCAACACACAAATATCCATAGTGTTAGTTGTGGTGATCACATCCTATTAGAAGAATCGTATTTGCCGAAATAAGAAAATACAAACGTCTTATCCACACTAAGTATGTTGCCATGAAAACAATTACATTGTTGTCTTCAAAGCAAGTAGCAAAGTAAAAAGTATATAGGTACTCGTATATACCTTTTGACAACTCAATAACCTTCTTGGTCTTGTTTGTACATTTTTATTTATAATTCCAATTAACTTCTTTTTCGAAACAAATGATAAACAATACAGTGTGCACAATCTCTACTTTTCCTATCCTCTTCAATAAGTAATCTCATATTTTTACCTAACCCGATGTTAAGTGAATATGGAGTCCACACGCAAAGACAACTGGTGCAGCGTGAAAACGATGTCGCATTCTGTCTGTTATATTATTGTCCCTACCAAGATTTCTTAACTTTATTGAATTACTCTTTTTGATTGTAATCTGTTTTGTAGCTATTTTTGTTAATAAATTAATCTATACTAATATTACAAAGAGGAAAGCTTTGTATTTTCGTTTGTAACGAATAAACTCAAAAACTGCTGGACCGATTTAAAAAATTCTTTCACCATTAGAATGCTACGTTAGCGTTGAGTAACATAGGCTATAATAAAAAAGAAATGTCCGCCCGTGCGAAGCCGGGACGGGCCGCTAGTTTGTTAATAAATAAATAAATAAATATGGTAATGGCACCGACCGGTGTTCGAAAGGAACCAGTGATCGAAATTCCTTCTTTTAATGATTTAAAATAGAAGTCAGTAGTAGATTTTAGTCTTTAGCAGTAATTAAATACGGACCATATGTTTCCCGGCTGTCATCCCTTTTTTTTCCTTTAGTTGATGGCTTCGTACGATTAGCACATTTAGCCAGTGTCAAGGTAATTTTTCTTACAAGTAATACATAAATAAACAATAATTCCTTCCAGTATGTTGATGATGAATGGTAATAGAAATGAGAAGTGAGAAATGATAATATACCCCCCCAACCCCTCGAGTATCTCAGTAAAGATGTGGGGCTTTCCTAAGTCCTCACGCGGATTTCTTGAGAGAATTTGAAAAGTGCCGTTGCACTGTTTTGTTGCATTTGCCAACACTCCTGCACACTCTAATCCACCGTTATTTCACATTAATATTAGACATAACACAAATTACTTTTTTATTTTTTATTTATTGGCCTATGTCCAGCAGTGGACTAGTATGATGATGATAACACAAATTTTAGAAAATAAAACCGCAGACATGACTTCACTTTCCCACCAAGAAGTCTTGTCATCCCTTAAAATTTCAATGATAATAATTTTTTTTGTGATGTAAGCTGTGTCGATCTCTGGCGCCATTTCTTTAGGTATACGCAGTAATATGAAGGTATCGAAGCATTCGCCATGGACCAGACACTCACTGCAGCCGACTAATGAACTGACCTTTCAATAGCTCGCCTCAGAATAATGGATCGCCATACAATAACATCAAATGGAATTCAGTGTTAATTGTTGTGTGAAAAATTTAACCTTTATTGGAAATAGTACCTACTGGCGTCGAAGAGAAGGTTTTAAATGACTTATTTATTTGGTTTACAAGCAATTATTATGGATGATTATGGAGGTGGCTAAGATCCTTCTCAACCTGGTCTATCCAGCGATACCTAAGGCGTCCCACCAGGCGCTTCTCGGTAGGACTCCATTCTCTCGACATGGCCGAGCCAGCGCAGTCTAGCCAACTTTGTCTCGCCCATTATGTTCTGCTCGGCCACGAGCTCCTCTATCTCGGCATTCTTCCTCAGTCTCCAGGTCTCGTCCTCGCGTTTGGTCGCCCCAGGATTTTTCAGAACATTTTTCTCTCTGCCACCAGCAGCTTCTCCTCCTCCCTGAGTGTTAGTGTCCAGGTCTCGTGACCGTACATCAAGACCGGTCTAATGACAGTTTTGTAAACGCGGATCTTGGTTTTTCTGCTAATTAACCTGGACGCAGGCACCTTATGGAGAGCTGCTGTGCATCGTAGAGCATTTTGTATACGGATATCTATCTCTTCCTCTCGCTGGTTGGTATCTGTAACCGTACACCCTAGGTACCGATATTTATTGACACCTTTGTACTTCGCATTATTGGTATCTAGGTATTTTCTCCTTTCCCTTATATTTCGGTACCGTTTCATGAGTATATATTCCGTTTTATCCCGATTAATCCTGAGGCCGATTATTAAATTAATAAATTTATAAAATTTAATCTCAACAGTTTTCTATTGCATCTACAACATGTAATAAAAAAAATAAAACATGTGTGCCTACTTGGAACCTTGGCATTTTTAATTGTAATTAAGTAGTTAGTTAACTTAAAAACACTTTAAAAAATTATAAAAAAATAAGGGGCTAACGTTACTATTTTAAAGTAATTTGTCAGGCGGCACAGACTATTTATTATTATGTAAAGAGAAAACTTCGTGGCCCTTTTATTAATTAATGATTTAGTTTGTTAATAAATAATAATGAGTGATCATTTAAACTAAATGATTATTGTTAAATTATATTCAAAAACACCTTTGCCCGCTTGCGCTAAACTTGGGTTAGGCTTGTCCTAGTTAAGATACACCTAAGCTTAGGAGCAGCCTAACAAAAAAATTGGTTTGCACTAACAGTTGTGTCTCAGCTGTGACGAAACTAAGGAATTGCCTAGTAAAGTAAATGATGAAAGAATGACGAACGATTGGAATGATAGATTATTAATGGTCTATTATTTTAAAAAACAATATCTGTTTGATTGAATTTGTCAACGTCTTGTCTTGACAATCTAATTTGTGGACTTTGTTGTCGTGCCTTTCGTGGTATTTTCGTGTGGTTTTTATTAATATGGAAAGCACAAAACGTAAAAGAACTCCGAATTTCACGGCGGAGGAAAAAAAAACACATCGAAAAGTGCCTGATTGATTGATTTGATTGTGACAGACAGAAAATGACATAAAACACTTTTTTATTTTGTCGTTTGCCAACCGAAGTTGGACAGGCTAAGGAAATCTCCGTGCTGTAACACAAAAAAACGCTACTTAAGTATCGCCTTACTCGTTGGGCGCTTCCTATTCGGGCTCATAAAGTTATGAATCTCCTAAGTGGAGTTAGGAATTGCCTAAGGTTAGTGCAAGCAAATTTTTCGCTAGAAGTAGCCTAAACAAATTAGGCAAGAACTTAGGCAATTCATAAGTTTAATGCAAACGGGTGCTCGAGTATCAATAAAGATGTGGGGCATTACTGATATCTCACGCGGAATTCTTAAAGGTCGTTGCACTGTTTTGTTTCATTTGCCTCTAATGCACTTTTACGAACACTTTACGGTTAATAATCCAGCATTACTTCACATTAATATTCGACATAACACAAATTTTAGTAAATAAAACAAAATCGCAGACATGAATCTTCAATTTCCCGCCAAGAAGTGCAACCCACCCAAGGCAGACGGAGTTGGCTCATACAGCCTAATCTTCAGTTTATTTAATGATTTATTACGATTTGTACACAAAAACAAAAAAGGCTAACCAACAGACAGACAATAGACATCTCAAAAGCATATGCGGATACAATTGCATATTCATGCAGGCCAACTCCCAGCGTTAGCCTGCGACCGGCCCGCCAATTTCCGGACGGCCCGTGTCCGGCCCGGATCGGTTACGCCACTTACCGTGCACGGCAACGGCAAATACAGTTATGTAAAGCTTCGCACGTTATTGATTGGTAATCCGATTGAAATGCAAAAGGGTAACAATGTTACACCCTGGCCTGACACAATTATAGGAAGTGGGAGGCTGTGCCTGAGTTTGAGGTTATGTATCTTTACTGCCGCGTTACGTTTTGCCGCTTCTGGTTTAGTGGTTCGGGTTCGATTCCTAGCGGGGTTACAATATAATACACACGAACATGTCAGAGCGGTTGATGATGGCCCGATCTCTCAATGTGCTACATCATTCTTTAACGTCATACCTGCTGGGATCAGGCCTTCCCGTCATCGGTTTCGATGATGACGTAAATTATGATTCATTCTTAATTATTAGAAATAGATATGATTGTGATCTTTCTATGAATGGATATTGAATTCATTGTGATATAGTTTGTTTAAAAGTAATGGCTGAACTATGCAAGCAGTCATCATCAGTGCTATCAGCGTTGACGTTAGATTTCGGTACCTTGCTGATGCCAGACACCTACAGACCCCCTTAAATGGTACCTACCTCATACATTAAACGGCAGCAAACCAAATGTTACACTGCCTTGAGCAATGCGTCTTAAAGCGCTGTCCTATATGAAACAAAGCACGTAATAAAAAAAAAACTTATATTAATCTTTTATAAGCTATAATTGGGATATACCATACGTAATGCGTTACTTAAATATTTCATGGTATTACTATATTGTTAAGAGTAATCCTCTCCGCGCCCCCCTGCTTCGGGGACCGCGGAGCAAGGAACAAAATGTCGTTTAATTAAAACGCCGGATTAAATCGCGCGTGTGTACAACTGTACAATCATACCGCACATGGCGCATTGCACTTTGTACCTTATTGCTTTGGGATAAGTGTGGCATTACCGGTAACGTGGCTTATATTAAATGGGGCAAAAGCATAGGCCCGAGTGTGCTCCCTAGCGGTGCTCCCAAGTCGGTAGTTAGTGGAAGCAGCAACTGAATTTGATTAACGCTCATTAAATTTTCGGCAAACTAAATGGTGTGCATACGACACGGTAAAAATGAGTAATCACTTACAAATTAATCACGAAGTGCCATACAAATAAACAAAGAATAAGGTCCGAATAGTTATTCCGTGTTTTGTTTCTTTTACTCTAATTTGAAATTACAGTTGCGTGACAGTAACAAAACACGGAATAGCTATTCGGAGCTTATTCTTTGTTTATTTGTAAGGCAGTAAGTGTTCACTAAAACAGATGGTTCTGTAAATTTTGTTTGGTTGCTGCGGTTCAAGTTTGTCTTAGTGCAGAGGCTACTAAAATTCAAGAAAAAGTTTTTTTATTTTTTTATTGATAGCCTCTTTTGAAGGACCCCATACCATAGGAAGGAGGGAAAACGTGTGCTGGTAGACTATTCCGTCTTTTGAAGGTGCGACAATGAAACCACCAAATTTCTTTGTGCGCGATAGGATATGTGTGACAGTGAAGCGATGACTCCGGAGAGCAGCACGTGTACTCCTATGGAGGAAGGGAGAAGGTGGGATGAGGTCAAAGAGCTCTTCAGAGCAATCACCATGGTATAAGGGGTAAAACACGCGCACAAAGTATTGTAAGATTTGAATGAATTATTATTATTTTTGTTATTATTGAGGTTCACGACTCGATTTATACATTAGTATTCCTCATAAGAAAAAAATTAAAAAAAATGCTCTGCATTGTTTACAATAACAAATAAACAACTACAAAATTTACCTATACTTCCAATAAAGTGCTCGTTTGTTGCCTGCCCACTGCCTAACATAAAAGTATATAGCATAAAAAACTTTATTTTTATTTTACCAATACCGAAGGTTCGATCGTTCGATCTTTCCACTCAAATGGAGCCTTTTTAACAAAACACAAAAATCACATATGTACAACATCAATGCAATTGCAATATGAGCCATAACAACTTAGCTGCAAAGTTGAATTTTAAGACGAACACATTCTTAAATTCACTTGGATCCTCGAGTACCCGTGCCGAATAATGGCACTCCAACAACGGCCTTATTCGCAGTAATTCCACCCGGATACACCCCGGGGAACGGTACAGGAACCGAGTCATTAACACATGAATATATGTTACACGTGCTATACTCGGCAAGATATGGGAGAAGTTACAACATCGACTCGGTGGCCGAGTGGCAAAGCAATCAGCTCGATAACAGAAGGTCCCGGGTTCAATTCCCAGGTCGGGCAAAATGTATTTTGGATTTTTGAATGCATAGCCCGGGTTTGTGATCACCAACCCGCATTTGGCAAGCATGGTTACTAAGCCATTACCTATCAATTGTAGCGATGACTTGATGTCAATGATGGAGGCTTTTGCCCAGCAGTGGGATAGTTATAGGCTGTATACTACAACATCAACAATATATTTGTATTCATCAAAAACATTGTCCCGTGTAAGAATAATAACACAACTTCGAAGGGAATCTTTAGTATAAGTATTGGAGGGAAATAGTTGGAATAGTATTACCTAATTAATTTCAAAAAGTAACAAATCTATTGAAATTTGGACAGGACACGGCACGCATTGTCAGGAGGTTTCTTTCTCTGTAGCCTTAATCGTCGGTAGCTTGAGTCTGCTGGCGGCGTTCTAGGTTTAGGTTTTTATAAAAGTTTTATTTTTGTATCATATTGTGTTATATTTTACTTTTTATATCATTTTTATAAAACCTAAAACTAAGATTTGAAATAAATATAGATTGAATAATAATAATAAGTAATTAATATTATTACTAAAAATATTACTAATTACCACAGACCAAAAATGAAGGTTTGTGCTAATTACTAACAATTAACTAACTTTTAAGTGAGCCAGATCTAAAAATAGTCGCTTTTTTCAATATTTATATAGTTTCCGATGTACATAAATATAGCATTCATTGAGACTTGCACTTACTTACTCCTACCGTATTAACTAAAATATTAATTTTCCCAAGAAATGTTAATACAGTTTTAATTAGTCTAATCGCATTTTAATTAATAACTGGGTCTGCCCATTGCACCCCTCAGCACTGGAGTGTTAGCGAGCTCCAAATGTCAAGCTCTGACGTTTCGGAGGATTAAAACAAATCTTATTATAAGATGATCCCGCCGAGAGGCCTCAGTAAATTTCGGTTTTGTTACATTTCAATTAAAAAGACTTTGTCTCTGAAGACACAGACGACAAAAGTTTTGCATCAATGCGAGGAGAGAGATCATGCCTCCAAGTTATTCATGTTTTCTTTAGGTTTGTTGTTTTATTTGAATACATTGTTGTTTTAGATAGAAAACTTTTTGACCGCCTCTATGGTCTAGTGGTAAGACGTAAGGACATACCTAACTGCCGTACTCAGAGACGTCAATTAAGTTTTATTGACAATTAAGTCTCTAGCTGTCACTTTCTTATGTATAGTGCTAAATAGAGAAGGAAATACATTTAACTGTTATTAAACTTAATTGACGTCTCTGAGTACGGCAGTAAGTCACTAAGCTTCTAATTAGTACCATAACGGAGCTATAAGAAATGAACCACCATTTTACGTATTTAACACTAACATCTATCCGTTCTGTAGCCTACCTATTTAATTATAAAAAAAACTATCATGGAACTATGGAGCGTTTTATCGTTAATCTGTACTCTGATTAGATGTTTGACACTTTTGAGGTACGGAACCCTGAAAAATAAACTGTACAGTTTTCCATAAAACTAGTTTCTGTCCAACTTGATGTTCGGTTCTCCTCCGCTCCAGGAATCAATTAAGTACCTAGCTGGCTCGAGAGAATTCTCATTCGTTTTTTTCCATGGAAACGTCTCTGGAAAAATTAAACGTTTTATTGGAGCGGAAATAGAAGGCAGTGCGAGTTATCGGAAAACTGGAGTAAGGTTATTGAAGTAGTTTCCCCATTCGCGGGGAAATGAAAAAGGTGAGTGTAGTCGTGACGTCGTCGGTTAGTTGAGCAGTCACACTTATTTCATGGAACACACGAGAAATGTCGATCTTATAGTCAACTTAGTGAGAGAAGGTTAAGCTACAGTTTGGCACCATTGTTCGACAAGGTAATCCAGTGTTCGACATTAAATTTTGTCGCCAAACAATAACATAAAATTTAATTGAAATATTAGTCTTCTTCTTCTTTAGCCTGTCGCCACTCAATGCTGAGTGTAGGCCTCTCCCTTTGCACGTCATCTCTCTTTGTTGGTATTTCAGTAGTTTGGTTCAGGTAGTTTGCCATTCCAAACCAGTTCTTTCCAGCGACTCTATCTATATCGTCTCTCCATCGAGCCGGTTGCCGTCCTACGTTTTTACGTCCAGTTCTTGGTTTGCCATGTTAGGACATTGTGTGACCATCGTTCGTCGTTACGTCTGCAGACATGTCCGAAAAATTTAATAGATGGCAGCTATAAACTAGGTGTCTAACTTAAATCAGTTAAGTTGAACCCTATTCTTAATAACTATAAGAAAAAAATATCGAACACTGTGTCCTGACGTCCACGGTGCCTCTACCCGTAGGTCACTACTCGTTGAAAATAAGTAAATAGCCTATATTATATTGTCCCACTGCTGGGCAAAAAAACTCAATAACTGAAATCATGTCATCCTTGCGAAAAGCGGGTTGTTGATTTCAAACCTAAGCTATGCAGCGATAAAACAAAAACACTGTTAGCGTCACCTGAGAATTGAAGCCGGGACCTATGGACATAAAGCCGAGTGCTTTGCCTTTCGGCCATAAAGGGGTGATGATTTTATTTCTTCAATAAGTTTTCAATATAAATATTCTTTCCATATTCATCGCGATATAGAGAGATTCCGAGTATTTCGTGTCTAGATCTTTCAGAGTGCATTACCTCCGGTCCCTGCGCGCATTTATACCCCTTTATATATCCCCTTATAAACTAAACCGCCTCTGTGATCTTGTGGCTAAGACCACCGGTTTAGACCCAGAGGTCCCGGGTTCGATTCCCAGCGGGGGGTACATGTTTGTGTACTCGGTTTGGTTGGTAGGGCTTGCTTGTACACTTGGCTAGCTACCACCATCTTATCTAAATATGTCGCCATAATATCAATGTTTGTAGCATTATTGTGTTCCGGCAGCTAGAGATAAGATAGCTAGTACCTTACTAGTTAAGGATCCCGGGTAAAGTGCGCTCCCATCATTGGCCTTATCATCACTTAACATCAGGTGAGATCAAGGCACTGTGTTTACCCGTAAATATAAAAAAAAAGTCTGCGGACTGCAGGTTTTGCGTCTAGAAACTTCCATATATTGAGTTTTCGCTCGGATTCCTGGGATCTGCCGGGAAAACTTTTATACAATTTTCCCCGATATGATTTTCCTTGAAAAGCGCTGAGAAGCGTGTTACTGTTTAGTTCAAAGAAATCATTTGAGCTTTCCTTGTTAGAGCAATTTGCTTTTATATTATTATTAATATTGTACATTAATATTAATCAAAATATAAAATTTAAATAAACTGAGAAACAGTAAAGTTACAGACAATATTTTAACCCTCTTTTGTCTTTAAATTTAAAAAGGTCCATCAAGAATTATACCTCTTTGAAAGGATAAACATGGCGGAAAAGTTTACTTATCTGTGGCGCTCGTTGTCTATGTTAATCCAGAGTGCGTCCAAGGCCATTTGTCCTCGTGCTGCTGATGTATGAAAACAGCGGTGGCCTTGACCTCGGAAGGTCGCTAAGCCGCGGAGAAGGAATTACTTTAATGCTTTTGTCCCAGCCTGTATTGGGTTTCTGTGCGATTGTATATTGCTTTTATTATTAATGTCAGCAGAGTGGCTTAGTTATGGTGGAGTAATAATATTAATGCTTGATAAAGCGAAATTCGATGAGGAGCTGGATGGCGCAGTGGTTATTAAGCCCGGTCTACGATTGCTGAAGTTAGGCAACTTTCGCAAAGGCCGGTCACGGTCTGTTGTCACAATAGGGACAACAATGATTAGACCCATGGTCCTATCCCAAGTGTTTTACTAATTAGACTAGTCGCTAAATAGACGACTGGCTACTTAGGCGAGGTGCTACTTAGTTGCTACTCAAAAAAAGTAGACCAGTTGCTTTTTAGACCAGCAGATATTTAGACCAAATGCGACATAGACGAGTTGCGATATATACGAGTTGCTAATTAGACCCCATGATCCTATCCCGCTTTTATTACCGGTACACGACTTCATGAATTTAGTAATGAGAAATACCTACAAGAATGTATGTAATGTATGTAGAAATCAAACCTATGGCCTGTTGCATCTTAGCCATCTATTTAATATGTTGAATAGCGTTTCTTCTATTTGATATTAAAGAAGACATTAGTTGTATTATTATTATTATTATTACATTCACTTGTACTACCCATAAATATTCAGGCCCTGTCAGAATAACAGCGCTGCTGTGTCATTCTGAACATCCATGGATGACACAGCAGCTGATGCTGAGACAGGGCCTTTTAACTTCACACTGCCTACCTATTTTATTTTCTATTCTTTTTTTTCTGCCTGTTCTAATTTTTTTTTTTCGTTTATTGTTGTATTATTGTATAATTAAGTGTGTAGGTTAATAAAAACTTTTCTATTCTATTCTATTATATTCTAGTAGAACGAGAATACACTAGAGATGAATGTAACATAACCCACGCAACATCGCCGACTGCTGGCGTAAACCCATTTCTAGCACAAGCGTCTTACCTTTCTAAAGAAGTTATTAAATTGATTAATTAATACTTCAATCGTGAACTAAATTATATGTTATACCTGCGATTTCAACTACGTGGATTTGAGATTTAAAAATATGTTACCAACAAGGTATATAGCATTCTAACAGTGAAAGAATTTCTGGAATTCAACTCGTAGTTCCAGAGATTAGCGCCGACATACAAACAAACAAAGGCACAAACTTTATATAATATATATATATATATATATTAATAGTATAGATATAGATTAGCTTCAATAAACAATGTTTATGGTGACAAACAAGTGGCATCATTGTTAGCCACTTTAAGCCGACATAATTCGACATAATTTTCGTCGCCAAAAATAACATAGATTTTCACTTGAAAACGGGAAACGGCTAGGAAGCAGGTGGACTGTATCACGGTAATATTACCGTGACTGTATTCATCATCATCATCATCATCATCATCATCATCAGCCTATACTAGTCCACTGCTGGACATAGGCCTCTCCAAGTGCACGCCACTGTACACGATCCGCGGCTACTCTCATCCAGCTCTTGCCACCCACCTTGCGAAGATCGTCGCTCCACCCAGTCTGAGGGCGTCCTAATATTATTCAATTGTTGCTAAATACTAAAATCAGTTGCTGACCTCCTTTAAATGGTTAACGGGAAAAAAGTCTATCACTGGTTTCTCTGAAACGGTACGTACCAGTGTACCACTAACTCTAAAAGAAAAAAGGTTGTTATATAATAAACACAAACTTTAGTTCAACTTGCTACAAATATAACCATAGAGTATAAACGAAAACCTATTTACGTGTAACGTATTCAGCACCTCACCAAATGGGTCGTAACATTATTAATTATTCTGTACAGAATTGAATAACAAACAATAACAATGGAAACACAAACACACCAAAAACGTAATGCCACATAATGGCGTTCCGCCGCCATTGCTGAAAGTTCAAGGCCTAACATTGACAATAGCAATTCGGAGGGTACTGCTATTGATATAAATCAAACATTCTTTGTTATAAAATTTCCACGAGCAGGATTTGAACCTGCACCCTTCTGACATTCCGGGTCAGGTGCTCTTCCAATTGAGCTATCGTGGTTCTAACCAGCCCGCCGAAATTATTCAACACTATTTACTTTTTACTTTGAAAGCCAAAGCCAATTTCGGCACCTGACCCGGAATGTCAGAAAGGTGCAGGTTCAAATCCTGCTCGTGGAAATTTTTTCAACATTTGTTTTTTTGTAATTTGTTTCGCAACAATATTTGCGTTAAAATTATATAAACAAAACGAAAACATTTTATTCTTTGTTATTCCAATTCTTAACTGCCTCTATGGTCTGGTGGTTAGTTCACTGAACTCAGATTCAGAGGTCCTGGGTCTCGTGGTATATCTTTGTAGCCTCTATGTTTGGTTGGTGGTAGGGCTGGCTAACTATACCATCCTATTTTTTATAAACTTAAAACATCAATACAAGTAAGTAGCATTGCTGTGTTCTAACAGTCAGAGATAAGATAGCCAGTTCCTCAGTGGTTTCTCAGGACTCTGTTTCTCAGGTCTGTAACTCAGGTGAAGTGCACCCCCACCTTATCCTGACCTTAATCCTTGTGGATTAGAGGATTTTGCGTATTTATTTCTGTATTAAAAGGTTTTGCCTGCCCAGATTTCAATTGGATGGCAACCAACCTAATACCTAAGCAGAAATACATAAATAAGTATGTAAACAGTTTTATATTGCTGTGTTCCAGTTTGAAGGGACGTAGTATTAGAATGAAAGCAATAATTAGGGTTCGCGCGTGATACCTTTGGACTCGCAAGCGTCCGTAGACTGCTGTGACCGCTTTTCATCAGAAGTGTGCACGTTTGCATTTGCCGTTTTGTCGGAGAGTGTTAACGACTGCCATATGTGAATTACTTATATATGACTAGTTGTTGCCCGCGACTTCGTTCGCGAAGACTACAGTAAAAAAAAAGTAGTAAGTATTTTTAAAGTATTTTTCGGTATTGGTTTTAGTTTCGGACCTACGCACACATGGAAAGTTTAACTTGTGTCAGAGTACCACTGTAACAAAATAGGCGCAGCGTCGCATCATAACTTAATAAACAAGTTGTGTAACATGTTATTAATTCATGGCAACACAAACTTGCCTAATAGACGACAGCGCAAAAACATGGAGGAATTTCTGTAAAGAAAATATAACGTTAAACCCTTGGAGAGGCGCAGCATTTGAAATTTAGAGGAGAAAATGCGGAAAATGGGGCTTACGACAGAAACACACGGACGTCTGTCGTGGCGGGGAGCGCGTTCGCGGAATAACAATATAATGCGACGAAGATTTTACTGTTTGTAGACGGACGCGCAAATACGTAATTCAAAATGAAAAGTTGTTTTCTTTTAATTGAAACGTGAGACTCGAGCACGGACTCGAGAGCGTATAATGCTCTGAAATAACTGACTGCGGGTATAGCTTTCTATCATATTCAAACCGTTAGGAGTTGTGTGTTTGTTTGTCGGTTGTATTGGCTTGTTTGCTATGAAATAATTAGAGCTTTGAAGTTTTTATGGGATACTGAAATGTGAAATAGTTTGCATTCAAGTGTATTTACAGCTTAGACATATTAGGTGCTGAGCGATGTCAGTTAGTAAAGAATTGTAACTACAATGAAGGCTTATTTAAATTTCATATATATTTTTTATTATTCATTAATTAAAAATTGTAAAACTTTATCGTCAATGTTTTGAACGGTGTGCTAACAGATGTTTATGTAAATTTTGCCTGGCTGCTGTGGGTCAAGCTTGCCTTAGTGCAGAGGCCGCTAGAATTAAGGCCAAAATATTGTATGTTTTTGGCAACGAATTAATTATATTGAGAGTTGAGTGCTCGCCTTATTGAAGCCTCCGGTGACAAGAAGGCTGGCAGCTACCTCTGCCAACGTATTAGCTTGGCAAAATCCAAATACAAATACCTAGAGATAAAGAATTCGCTTGCGTTTATGCTGCTTGCGACAAAAAGAACGCAGCGGTCACGCCCCCCATATCTGGCGGTGTAGCGCCGCTACTCTCTCGAGTGCAATTTGTCCAGGCAACGTCGTGAGGGCCCTCCGCGATGAAACTAAACTGAACTTGTAGTTTTGTGAGCGAATAAGCCGACTTTTTTGCAGCCAGTCTTTTTTCGTTCAAACTAGCTTTAGAGCTCACCGCTGCTGACGTCACGGATTATTTTGTCGACCGTACACGTACTGCGGTGTGCCACTACGGATGTTTGTTTTGGTACAGATTATTTATGACTGAGGCAGCGTCGTTGTGTGTGTGAAATGACCGACTCGATCAGGGGTACCGTACCGCGGAGTTTTAACAAATATTATTGAATTGGGAAATCATGACTTCCTCTTTTACGGCAAAAGTGAGCATTGGATCGACGTTGTGTTTCGCTCAGAGATAGTTGAAGGACCCAAGCGTGTTGTTGGCTACTTTGTTTATATGTTTTCTATTTTTTTTACACGCGTAATAAATTTGAAGCCAGACACAATAACGAAAGCATTTTTTATTTGTCGGTTTCCGGTAAAAAGTATTAGCTGCCATTCAATTCGAAGTGTGGTAAAAAAACCACGAATGCGACTCGACGCCGCACTTTCTGACAAACATTTTTAGAACACTATTTCCTTTTGACAAAACTTGCGTAAAATGTTATATCAATTGCTACAAGCGTTTAAGTGATTAATCTACTTAGGTACCTATACGTTTTTAAGCTACTTTTAAGCTTTTGTTTGACACTTGCCGGCGATGGTATTTTTACAAAGTGGCTCTCGAAACGAGTGTCCTACACTCGGCCGATCCATCGTTCAAAAGCTATCACACTTCGTGGTGGATTATTTTTGCTTTAATGTCCTTAGTAACTAGTTAGGGATTCCGGGTGAAGTTCGCTTCCACCTTCGCTCTTATCATCACTTAACATCAAGTGAGACGAAGGTCAGGAGCCGTAGCAGCAGCAGCAGTAATAGCATATTATTTAATTTACCCCACTGCTGGGTAAAGGACATCACTGTTGATGGGTATTGGCTTAATCACGAAGCTTATCAAAAGTGGGTCGGTAATCACAAACCTAAGCTATGGATCGGAAATGTATCGCATGAAATTGTATTGTATGTGAAATGTATCCCTTTGAACCCACCTGGGAATTGAAGGCAGGACTTCTGGATTTCGACCCGAGAGCTTTGTCACTTAGCTACAGAGATGTTTAAAAAATGTTATAAGTTATTTAAAGATATAAAAGATATTTAAAGATAGAAGCTCAGGCAACACTGACTACATTTGTTTAGATTAGTAGGCAACACTGAACCTATATGTCTGTGTTTGCTCGAACAGAACAATTCATTACACAACCAATAAGCTGAGTGCTTTAAGATTGAGGCCGCAGTAAATTTATGTGTATACCCCGTATTCAAATAGAGGGGGAATTAAAAAGGTTTCCTTACTTTTTGGAGGAAAGTGAAGAGTCATGTTTGCAGCTTAAGTTAAAGTAGTACTTACTCGCTTAAAAAAATTCCATGTTAATGATACAATGTAATGTAATATTATACATAAATTTAATCTTTCTGCACTTAGTATCATCGCTCGAACAACTAACAGCTGTCTTATCCCATTTTTGCATTTTTTTTTCTGTGCAATCGTTTTCCAGCTGATAGTTTTCAAACTTTAACTATAACTTTTTTAAACTAAGTACACATATGCAACTATGTTTAGAGAGCCCGCTACTATAAGTTACATTGGAGCTGGAAAACGTCTGTACCGAAAAAATACCAAAAATGAGATAGGACAGTTAGTTGTGCGAGCCACGAGATTTGACTTTAACTATGCCTACGGTTATGTTTTATTTTCTAATATTTGTGCTATGTTGAATATTAATGTGAAATAATGGTGTGTATATATACATACCTATACTACTATATAAACCTGTAGGCTCTGTCTGTACATGCAATTTTTCTGACAAATGTTGGGATAAATATTCGTTTTATGACTCACTGACACCAATTCTACGATTTTTGAATTTTTTGTCTGTCTGTCTGTATGTCCTCTTATAACTCAAGAACGGCTTGACCGATCTTGATGAAAATTTGTATGTAGTAAGAACATGAGATTGTGCAAATGATAGGCTAAAAAAATATTCACAAATTTTCGCACAGCGATACGGGCGGGTGACGGCTAGTAAACAGATAATGTCTTTTATTCATTTATGATTAATGATAATAGTAAGGAAAAGTTATAAATAAAATACCCCCAAACCCTTGAGTATCTCAGTAAAGATGTGAGGCTTCACTAAGATCTCTCGGATACTTCTTAAGAGAATTTGAAAAGTGATGGTGCACTGTTTTGTTTTATTTGCCAACACTCATGCACACGTTCACGTACACTAACGGTTAATAATCCACCATCTCTATAACGACAAAGAATAAACTAATGTATATATATATATATATATATATATATATATATATATATATATATATATATAAATAAAAATACATAAGTTTATTGAAATGTGAAATGAGAGCCAAGTTTAATATTATGATATATGCCTTGGTTGTTGACTACAACGACAAAAGAAGTGAGATCCTGGAACTGGGTTAGAGTGTTGATCTATAGGTCAGTCGGTGATAAAAATGACGATTTTTTGACGTTAATATTTAAGTAACCGTTTGAGGTGTGTTTGTGAAATTTGGAGCACATATTATGTATCTCGCAAGTCACAGTATATGAACCGAATTGTACATGTTTATGTGAAATAGTTTTTGAGTTATGAGGGGGGTCAAAAGTGGCTCTAAATGGTTCGTGTAATAACACACGGTGCTGCTCGCCAGATCTGTTAGCTTAAACTTGTTAAATTTTAGTATATTCTTAAAACTTTGTATATTCTCGGAAGTAAAGCTAAATCTAAATTAATTTAATGATATGTAAAACTGAAAATATTAATACCGTGATGTCCTCAATAAGGTGAAAGGTTTAACTGCCTCTGCGGTCTAGTGGTTAAGACCATCGATCTCAGACCCAGAGGTTCAATTTTCAGCGGGGGGAACATGGGACTCGGTTTGGTTGGTGGTAGGGCTTGTTTGTCCGCCTGGCTAGCTACCACCATCTTATCTAAATATATCGCCATGACATCGATGTTTGTAGCATTGTTGTGTTGCGGCAGATAGAGATAAGATAGCCAGCCAGTGCCTCAGTAGTTGCGGCTTCCGGGTGAAGTGCGCTTCCACCATTGGATTTATTATCACTTAACATTAGGTGAAGTGAAGGCACTGTGCTTATTAACCGTAAGTTAAAAAAGTTATAAACGTAACTACACTCGGCGTCAAAAAAATCGCACCTCTTAGAAAATCACTTTCAAATGTCATTTACTCTTGATATGCACATGCAGTCGCATTAATTATGATTTTATTTACAAGGTTACTTAATTAACTTAATAAAAAACATTACTTTTCATTATCAAATAAAACCTAATGCAACAAATAAAGTGTCACAAAAATTCGATGCAAATTTTGCTACCCGTGAGAGTTGCTAGTTGCGCTTCCTTTGTGGGTATAAAACGGTCAACACGGGTTCAATGTGGGTCATTCGCTATTCAACCGTTGAAGAGGACACACGCACAGATTTTGATGGATACCACAGCTGATAAAGCCGCTCAAGTGGTTGCACTACTGCAATCAGGGGTGCGGCAGTGTGATGTCGCCCGGCAACTGAACCTGAGCCGTTATTCCGTTCGAAGAGTGTACCAGCGCTTTATAGAGACCGGTGGCTATATCCGCAGACACGGTTCGGGTAGACGTCGCTGCACTTCGGAAAGAGACGACCGGTTCGTTGTGTCGAACTCTTTGAGAAATCGTTTCTCCAACGCTGTTGAGTTGCAACAGCAGCTCCAGGCAGTTCGCAGACGCACCGTAAGCGTATCTACGGTTAGAAGAAGATTGAAGGAGAAGAAGATAGCGGCCCACAGAGCTGCTACGGGTCCAAAATTGACTGCAGCGCATCGGCGAGCCCGCTTGCAGTTTGCTCGTGACCACGTCGATTGGACCCTTGAGCAGTGGAGAGCTGTTCTCTTCTCAGACGAGACGCGAGTGTGTCTTTTCTGCAACGACCGACGGAGAAGAGTATACCGGAGGCAGGGTGAACGTTTCGCCCAAGCCTGCATCCAGGAGACGGTGGAATATGGTGGCGGATCCTGCATGTTCTGGGGCGGTATGTCTGCTGCCGGCAAAACCGACCTTGTCTGCGTCTCCCGGACTGGAGGTGCTCGCGGACAAGGGTCGCTGACTGCTCGCCGCTATGTCACTGAGGTCCTGGAAGTGCATGTGGTCCCCTTTGCCGAATCTTTTGGCGAGGGGTTCACATTAATGCACGACAACGCTCGCGCTCACACTGCAGGCATCGTGAGCGACTTCTTGCAGAGGTCCCAAATCTCTGTGATGCAGTGGCCAGCGCGAAGTCCGGATCTGAATCCTATAGAGCACCTCTGGGACCATCTTAAACGTAAGGTTCGATCTCGGGATCCAGCTCCTTCGACTCTACAGGAGCTCCAAGACGCGGTGATTGAAGAATGGGGGCTTATCCCTCAAGAAGAGCTCCTGAAGTTGGTGAGGTCCATGAGGGACCGTATGGAAGCCGTGATCAGGGCAAGGGGGGGTAACACTAGATTTTAAGTTAATTTTAAGACACTTTTTGTACATTTTTCTTTGTAAATTATCTGTTGTTAATTAGGACTTAATTAAGGATTTTTATTATTTTATTAATTTTAATGTTGTTTGTATAATTATAATTAAACAGAAAGTTAAATTTAATTGTTTTTTGATACTCCTTTTTGTTACCTTTCTAATGATACCCAACACTATCCTCTACATAAGGTTTAAGAATTTTTAAAGATGATTTTTAAAAGGTGCGATTTTTTTGACGCCGAGTGTATTAGAAAATTGAGAATAGTAATAAAAGAATAAGAATTTTTTTAATTCTGTATAAAAAACTTAGTCTAAATACATCAAACGTATAAAATATTGTTGTTTTATTGTTTTTAATAATAAAATAGTGCATTTTGAGTGTACTGCTTATATTTAGGTTTTCAAATTTAGGTTAGTAGTGCCATGTAGTACCAAATAATGGAAGTGATACCTAAACTATGTATATTGTCATCAATTTGGTGAATGTAGGTCAATGTAGGTTAGCGCTTGCTTACCTAACATTTTATTCAATAATGTTAAGATTACATTTTTACTTTTCTCTAGCAGTAACAATAATTTATTACATCAATTAATAAAAATAAACAATTAATAACTATTGCTTGTTGCAGGTGGCACGGCGTAGGATGTGAAGCGCTGCGCCCGCACACGCCACCGCCACGCATGCGCCGCGAGCGGACATGGCGTCCCAGAGATAGTGTCAGGTGAGCTCAAGCTACATATTAAACACCTTTTTTCATTCTATCACAATTTCATTCTGCCATTTCCAAGCAGTTCTAGAACCGTCAACCACTGAGTAGCAAGCTTGGCTTTCATCAATAATGGTTGTGACAAAAAAGAAGATTTAAGTCACCAACCAGTCATCGACTAACGAGGAACTGGTTATATTATATCTGTCGAAACACGAATAAATCTATTAAGACTAAAGTTATGGTGTTTTTGATGTGTAACATCTTTCCGCTCGCTTTCTATACAGGGTGTAATCGTTAAGTGTGCACAGGCTATTATTCCGAAACTATGAGAGATATCAAAAAACTTAAAACTGATAACGAAAGTACGTTATCTAATGAGTAAAATGGCATCAATAACTTACCCTAACCTAACCTAACCAAACGAGAAGTATCCAAAATTTTGACATTAAACACTCCCATACATTTAGTATGAGATTAATAGAAGGTTTTAGGTTTTAGGTTTTAGGTTCTGTGTATGATTAAGGTAAAATGAATACTAGACCACTTAAAACAAGGCCCATGAACTCATTCTACATCAGAGTTGTTGTTTTTGTGTTGCCGACCTGAGAAAAACCTCTTTACATCCCTTTCAAAGATACTTATACCATACCATACCATATACCTTAAGCACAAAATAAGGAGACTGAAGAAGGTAAGCTTCATAATGATGCGCTCGAGCAACGCACACATAGACACCTCTCACGGACACGGAATCTCGCAATAGCTCACAACAGTCCGAGCGCTGCTGTTGCGTCTTGTATAAAGCTTACCCTTTACAGGCTTTTTATTTTGTGTTTAAAGCGTCTTATTCGTGAGCTCTATGTCTCGTGGTATTCTTAAACTCGTAGCTACAACACAACTTACCGTAGCATGTAGACTACGGCGTAGCATGGAGTGTCAATAATCTGTTTACAGGTATTATTACGATGTAAAATACGTCTTGATTTAGAATTGCTTAATATATTTGTTATTCCACTTTAATACACTTGCTGCACAAATAATAATAAATATATTCTCTTCGAACTCCGTGACAACTCATCGTTAACAAAATACATGCACCCTAATAAAAATATTAGCAATATTCAATATCACCTATATTGATTCGTTGAAGGTTTTATGTCATTGCGTGTTTTTCGTTGTTACTGTAAACTTCATTTTGTATAGAGATCTTTGGTGCATGGAAATCCGTGTTTTGAACACTGCTGATGGAAAAGTACTTCAACAGGTTATAGAATAGATTATATAACAAAATGATAAAAACACAAATGTTGAAAAATTTCCACGAGCAGGATTTGAACCTGCACCCTTCTGACATACCGGGTCAGGTGCTCTCCCAATTAAGCTATCGTGGTTCTAACCAGCCCGCCGAAATTTTTCAACATTTGTGTTTTTGTAATTTATATCGCAACAAAATTTGCGTTAAAATTATGTAAACAAAACAAAAACATTTTAACAAAATGATAGTTTTTTTAAAAGATTATGTAACCTATTTTTATTTTAAGGTTTTCTAAAATTTATTGACCATCAATCAATGCCTTTGTAAGAACAAAGAGAAGCTAATTTAATTTTCGTCAGTTTGATTTCCGACGGAGGCAACATTTCAAAAGTAGCTTTTGGAAAAACCTTTGAATTCATTTTCATAAAAAAGTTGTACACTTAAATCAAAAGGTTTAACAAATTTAAAAAGTCCTTTCCGGAAAACTACCCCTCTGCAATATTTAAACTTCTTCCATCACGGACCGCTGTTTCTCTTCATTCTGTGTATAAATATTATTCGACGGCGATGTACAAAAATATAATTTGGTCATTTGTATGTGCGGACACGGATGGAGCGTGCACAGACTTTATGCCGCAGCTAGAGACTCCCACCGTCGATATATCGACATCGATAAAAGTTGGGTCTTTAGTCAGGTCAAAGTGAATTCAAAACGATTGTAAATAAATAATTCACTATTTTTAATGCTAATATCTACTGCCAGATAGTTTAAAACTAGTTTTATTAGAGAGACATTATAATTAAAAATATTAGTGACTTTTTATAAAGAAAAAATATTTTACTCTGATACTAGATATTATTAACAAAGAGATTGTAAATACTTTTTGTACAAACACTCCACATAGAATTTGATCTAAGTATGATCACAATCATATTTTAAAGGTAACCATTGCTTTTGTCATAATGAGGGGCTACCGTATGGATAATTAGCTGAAACTATGTTCGCGTAATAGGGAGTAGAGATGATAACGGAAAAATTGTCGATAAGACGAAGAAGTTTAAGGAAAAGGTTTCATCAATCCAAGCAGCATAGTAGTACTAAATATTCAAATGCTAAAATGCTGCAATTGTGTTCTTAAAGGTAGTCAGCCCCTTATTAGTTGAGAATACCGGGCAAAATGCGATTCCATCTTCAGTCTTATTGCTTCATACCATCAGGTGGAATTAAGGTCAAACCTTTGTCCGGTGTGGAGTAAACAAAAGACGCCTTGACAAGCTGAAATCGTATATCGATCAACGGGCATTCGTGCTACTGAAGCCCCGCTCAATTACTTCTCGCTGGAGGACTGGCGATGTGTCGGGATTACTTGCTGACAGTTTCCTTGTTTATGCTTTGCCCCGGTTTGCTTCATAATTAGTTTAAGAGCGGACCTCCATTAATGCGACCCTTTCTTTTGTGTAAGGCGCGCCAAGAGAGCATTTATTAATTGTTACTTACTAGCATTATCAACATCACCAGCTCAACTTTATGTTCTCTGCTGAGGCACATGCCTATCCCTATGCATGGAGGAAGAACGACCCAGTGCCGATTGGTAGTTGTTAACGACAGCTGAAGCAGCCGGGACCAACGGTTTTACGTGCCTTCCTAAGCAAGGACTTACCATCGCCTGGCTCCAATTAAGAGGAAATTATGAATTACTAGTTGTCGCCCGCGACTTCGTTCGCGAAGACTACACTATCCCACAGGAACCTGTTACTGGAATAAAAAGTATCCTATGTCCTAGTCCGGGTCATGGTCTGTTTATATGCAATGAATGTTTGCAAAAAAATCCGTTCAGCCATTTTTACGTAATGCGCGGTCAAATAAACAGACAAAAATTCACTTGAGAAGCACTTGTCCTACAACTCGTTTGATGGTGGATGACGATAGGTCATCGAGCAACATCCTCTCTTTTCTTTCCTCCTCTTTTTTACCTAGGTATAGGTAGTGCTATCCCTCTCTGGCCGTTGACACGTGAAACATTTTCCGGGAGGATATCTTCGTTTCCAACCACTGGTTTCAACGGAGTGTTGGCGTTTTACGAAATGCTTTTGCTTTGTGTAGGGTTACATGAAAGTATGTATACAAGTTTATTTTTACACATATTTATAAAAGTACAAACATTTCTATTAAGCTGGTAACACCCACTGTTGGGCATATCCCCATCAAGATGTAAGACAAAAGTCCTATGCCTTCTTGTGCACACGCTATTCCCATCATGTCCAGATAATTTTTCTACCATCTATTTTGGGCCCTTCTTGCCTACAACCGACCTGCTGATTGTATTATGTTGTCAGAACACCGAGCTGGTGGTTCACCTCGTAAAACTAGTATCGTATTGGAGATGACTAAAAGCATAATTAAATTATCTAGTAAAACTATTTGGATGACATCTTAAGGTGATTAAAGAAGTTTTTTTGCATGTCCAATGCTCTGACCGCTGAGCTACCTAGACCGGTAGTCCAAGGGTTGTGGGCTCGATTCCCATTCGAGCTTCCTGGGACTGGAAGATTTTTCTAGTAAAAATGTTATATTGTAAATGAAAGAGGGAATTTTTGAGGGTATTCAATATGTAACAGTTTTATATTACCGCCATTGGAGCATAAGAAGTCTCTAAAATATGTCCGAATTTTTAAATAATTTATAGTGTACCTACTCAGTGCTCTTTTTACCGCGGCGGCCGTCAGTAATAGGCTCTCTTGGGCATAAAATCGTCCATAAATTTCGTTTGGAGCCCTGTAGCTGTGAACGTAACGAAATTGCTGGTTACATGGAAAACTCGCAATCCAGAATCGTTTTTAACTTAATTTTTCGAGTAAAATTGTACATACACGTGTATAAACACGAAATATAAGTTGGGAACGTTTGTAATTACAAAACAACATACACACATGTTACATCACACTGCTTTGAAACAGTGAACAAGCCTAGAATTATGATATGTATATATAGAAGAAATCCAAGAGCCGCATTTAAGAAATAATAAAAAAAAACTCTTATCATTACTTCTCCAAAATTCAAGATTTTACGTAGTATTTGTAAACCTTTGGATGACACATTTTTGTCTAGTTTTCAATTCCTGTAGTTACTTTGTATGTTAATTGTAAAAAGAAAAATTAGTTTAGACACAGCTTTGCCAATACATAGCGGCCAACAAAAACAATGCGTCAGATAAATTTCCAACCACAGAAAAGAGCTAACGAAGTAATCTTCACTCAATTAAGAGCAAAGTTCGTTACTTCTCGAAAGAAAGTCGGTCAATCACGCCTATACCCAATTAAATACAATTAGGGACGCCAATTACACTTCAAAAGCAGAGTTATGTACCAGTAGAAAGGAGAAGAGGTCAATATAATTATGTTTTTATACAAAAAAAATAATATATAAACAAACATAAGGTCTGTCTTAGCATAAAGCCTGTTTATTCGAAAGCTTCATTAATAGTATGTCGGTAGCCTCATTTTGACATTAAAGCTAAGAGAACTATCACAATTGTGTTTAATTGGGTCCTGGGGTCTGAGACCAGGGACCTACTCGAAGCCAATAGACAATTGCGCAGTGGCTAGCCCGCTTGGGGTGCTTGGGTGGTTCCAAGATAGGTAGGTGACCAATTTTAAAAGCCACACCCGTCCTTCACATGTCAAGTTGATCCATCGGAGCTTGTTGTTGTTGTAACATAGATGCTGTTGAAACCCACAAAACCGCATTAGGCCAACATGTTTTGGCCCGATCTCCTCATTTACTTTTGCTCATGAAGGAAGACCTGGCCTCAGTACTGTTATGCTTAGAACTACGCCTTGATCAGAACCAAAGTCCGCTATATGTGCGTCCACAGTGAATGCGTTAGTAACTATGTAGTTTGATACCTCCACCACCCGTGCCTTAGTTCGCTTGCTACCTAGGCCCGTAGTACGGCCCTAACGCGCGGATAGAAACGTCTGAAATCTTCGCGTGCTATCTCGCTCAGGCTCGTCGCGTTAGGCGCCCGCCTCACTTCACTATGGACGCAAACGGTGGTTTCGTATATGCGATATTTCGCGCCCGCCGTCGCCACTGCGCTAGCCCCTCACTATGGACGAGCACTATTGAATACATCGCCGCCTCAAACACTTCGAAAACCTTAAGTGCCTTCAATCAGGGATGCCCAATTATACTCCAAGGGCGCTGAGTTGAGAGCGTGCAGAGCTGTCGCAGTGCCACTCGTCTCCTTTTGAATTGCAAATGGCCCGTGGTATCTGCAGCGACCCCTGACCTTCGCACACGCGACGGCGCGATATCGCGCACCTCACCACCATTTTGAATTTAGTCTGCCAGTGATAGACTAAGGGTCTTTGGTCTTGATACTTTCACTTGTCGCTTTAACCCTTCGCAGGCAACGGCGAAATGAATACCTATATTGAACCTTATGTTACACTGAATAAGTTTGAAAACAAATGAAGTAAGCTTTAAAATTATGAGTTATGACTAGATCTTCCTTTGTTCTGTTGTTCAAAATTCCAAAGTTAATATGGGAAGGTCTCTGAGCACAGCACCTTGCAGGTTGATGATGGTAACTTAAACTTAAGTCTGCCGTTCTGGCTTGGTATTACTTGCACCATTGAAACGTCTTTGTCTTTACGATGCTTTGGATACGTTGCATCATCGCGCAATTTGCAAAATAAACCGCGCTTCTATCTTCTGTACTACGCGAAGTAGGAAAATCTTTAATTCCTTGTCCCGTTTTTCTGTTTTCATTCATGAGATCCGCGTGTTCTTCAGAGACACCGACTGAATAATGTACACTATTATCCTGGTATGCTGAATTAGATGTCAACGTGCTTAAACATCCCATTTTCATTTATCTTTTTTATAATATAAAAAGGTCCGAGTCCGTATCTGTGTTTTTATGAACTCTTCTGCAGAGGGCAGTTGAAACGGTATTTATTGCTTTGCCGCTACGAGTTTTGCACAGTTGGAAAAATATACCATATTGTTTGGTTTTACCTTCGTTTTAAAATTACGTTCTACATACGGTGTATTTTAGATCGTTTTTTTTTTATATTTTGTTGATGTAGAATTTATGGGTTAAATTAATTAACAAGGTATTAATAAAAATATTACGATAATCTATCTAATACCTTTAAATTAGCAATTCTTTTACATAATGTATATATTTAATCTGAATTTCGGAAACGGCTCCAACGATTTCATGAAATTTTGTATACAGGGGGTTTCGGGGGTGATAAATCGATAGCTAGGTTTCATTTTAAGAAAACGTCGTTTTATCCTTAAAAAAAAATACCGAGCAAAGCTCGGTCATCCAGGTACTAATTCAGCGTTAGGAGTCAGATAGACCGTCTATCCAGAACTGTTATACATGACAAACGGCCTAAGTAGAACAGGTCTTGTTAAGCTTTTACTAGACATTTACGAAAAACAGGCTCTACTGAGCGGTTTTGTTAAAAAAAAAAAACGTAATTTTTAAAAAATAAATGGAGATGTTGTGACAATTCGACGCTCATCCCATTCAGACAACCACGGTAGCATTCAAAAATACATTAAAATTTAAAATTAAATACAATGAAATTGGAAAGAATCTAAAAGACTTAATTTAATTAATAAAATAAAAGCCAACTAAATCAACCAAAAGAAGCAACTTTGAGGCTGTGTGGTGCAGCTTCTCTGCCTTATTTGTACAAGGTTACAAAAAAAAGCTAGGGGCCACGTGCAACCCACGGTCTCGGTATTATCGTCGATCCATCTCTCCGGTGGACGAGTGGTCTCCTTTTCCTGTATCTGCCTCTCAGACACCACTCAGTCAACGTTCTATTCCATCTGGTTAGAGGGAGTGACACCGTCTTGCCAAGTGTCCTGCCCAACTCCACTTGAGCCTTAATATAAACTACCTAACGCCCTAACGCGACCCAAAGTGAGTCTTGGCCTCCGATAATAAGAGTTTCCACCTCGGTCTGTCCTGCGCCACCCTAAATTTCTGGATGTAAATTTTTGACTGCCACATGCAAGCGGTATCGTTGCCATCTCTTAGATTGCCCGCGAGATTAAGCCGCAAGTTTTTAACGATGATAAAATCTCTATCAAGGGTGCGGTATTTTATAAAAGCACTTGTCCTTGCACTGTAAAACCTCTTTTTATATAAAATAAGTTCTATAATTTAGTTTTGTGGAAATTATTTTGGGAATGGTTTCGAAGGAGTCAATCTTAAAATATATATGAGAGACAACATCACATAACATTGTTCTGAGCTCAAGGTAAGTAGTTAAAGCACTCGTTTTATGGAAATCAGAAGCAACGACGGTACTACAACCACCCAGACCTATCGAAAAGTTCATTTTCGACATTGACCCGACCGGAAATCGAACCCGGGACCTCAGAGTTAGCGCCGCCCAAAGTCCGGCGTGCAAGCCACTCGGCTACGGAGGTCAGTAAGGTTTCAATTTAATTTCTTCGATAGATAAACCTAATATAATAGATAACCTAGTTTTTTTGGTTGATATCATAGATGATAATTAGTAGTTAATTAATTTAGTTAATTAATTATTTAATTATATTAATTATATTAATTAATTAGTTAATTAGTCTATAATTAATTAGTAGATAAGTTAGTTAGTTAGTTATATAAGATTTAACGACCTTAAAAACCTTACAAAAACACAATGTTGAAAAAATTTTTCCACGAGCAGGATTTGAACCTGCACCCTTCTGACATACCGGGTCAGGTGCTCTTCCAATTGAGCTATCGTGGTTCTAACCAGCCCGCCGAAATTATTCAACACTATTTACTTTTTTACTTTGAAAGCCAAAGGCGCCAATTCAATGTCAACAACTACCGTCATTAACATCTGATCATAATATTTTTACAAATACTAAAGATCAGTTAAGAAGTAGGCTAGCTATTTATAAAATGTTTTTAATTTGTTTATATAATTTTAACGCAAATTTTGTTGCGATACAAATTACAAAAACACAATGTTGAAAAAATTTCCACGAGCAGGATTTGAACCTGCACCCTTCTGACATACCGGGTCAGGTGCTCTTCCAATTGAGCTATCGTGGTTCTAACCAGCCCGCCGAAATTATTCAACACTATTTACTTTTTTACTTTGAAAGCCAAAGGCGCCAATAATTTTAACGCAAATTTTGTTGCGAAACAAATTACAAAAACACAATGTTGCACAATGTTGTTTGTTTCGCAACAAAATTTGCGTTAAAATTATATAAACAAATTAAAAACATTTTATAAATAGCTAGCCTACTTCTTAACTGATCTTTAGTATTTGTAAAAATATTATGATCAGATGTTAATGACGGTAGTTGTTGACATTGAATTGGCGCCTTTGGCTTTCAAAGTAAAAAAGTAAATAGTGTTGAATAATTTCGGCGGGCTGGTTAGAACCACGATAGCTCAATTGGAAGAGCACCTGACCCGGTATGTCAGAAGGGTGCAGGTTCAAATCCTGCTCGTGGAAATTTTTTCAACATTGTGTTTTTGTAATTTGTTTCGCAACAAAATTTGCGTTAAAATTATATAAACAAATTAAAAACATTTTAAAAACCTTAGTTAAACTTAGAGACTTAGAAAGAACTTTGTTGACTTACACTTACTTACGGTTTCTTCACGATGAGGGTTAATGCTGGTGTAGGGTTTTTGTCTCTCGCCATGTGGTGGAATTTGCGCATGAGTGAACATTGTCAAGGTTCCGAGCGAGCGTTCTCTTTTGTTTTTGTTGTAAGTACTTTATGTAAGTTATTTTCCATTGCCACGTTGACAACCAACACACGTGGCAAAAACATTATCACGGGGTTGAAAGAGGGTTAAAACCTCAGAATTATTTAGTTATTGTTCTGAGGTTAAAACCAATAACCTTTTTAAATGACTTTGACATGCGTCCATGACAAATTTCCCTGAAGCAGTTTAACTCTCAGAACAATAGCTAATTATTGTTCTGAGGTCTAAATACAGCTTCATGCAAATTACACTACTTATTATTATTTTTTTTATTTTTTTTTGTTTGAAAGCCAAGGCAAAGGCTTAATAAACATGCAGCCATTTTATATTTTCCTTAATGTATGTGTATTGCCACAAAAGCATTGCTGAGACAGCTACCCGTTGGCCCTGCACATAATAGTTATTTTTATTATTTTTTCTCTTTTATTTTTTTTATTTTTTGTGGTTGTGTTAGTTGTTTTATGATGTTCTTTTTTTGTTATTTTTATTTTATTTTTTTCTCATATGTTTGTATTTGTTTTTGTGCAGGTCAATAAATGTTTCTTATTCTTATTCATACCAATCAAACCGAATAACATACATTAATGAAAACAATCATGTATGTATCCTCTGTTGGGACCAAACCCTGGGCCTATATACATGCAGGCATTTTCAGCGTCACCAGACTTTTTTGGGGGCGGGGAGAAACTTAAAGGGTTCCGCCAGAGGTTTTTTAGACTAGTACGTGAACCGCACCCCTCGGCGAATCTAGTTGGGACTAGATTCGCCGAGGGGTTGGGATCGGATCTGGGGTGAAAATTATGTGCGAGATCGACCAATACTAATAATAAACGCGAAACTCATATAACGCGCATTTTTTCTGTGGAGCTGGCAAATATTTGGCTCGGTCCAACTCCAGTATTTGATTGTTTGTATTGGAGAGCACTGATCAAACAGCCTCTCACCGGATATTCGATATTACGAGTGTTGTGTGCTGAACTGTTGTTTTTTATTTTAGTGTAGGGTAGTGTCACCAGTATTCGACAGGGACCAGTCATTAACATTTGAATACTATAACTGCCTACTTCGTAGCTGTCATCCTGTATATATATATTTTTGGCGAAGACAATTATGTCGAAAACTAGGCTTTATGTGTCGAATACTGGAGAGAGAGAGAGAGATACGCTGTGCGAAGTAATAAGTCTAGGGTTTATTAACGTTAATTTTTATTAATATTAATACACAAGAAGTGAAAGTATAGGGTAGCGGTACCGTGTTCGGCACAGTAACCCAGTCACATGAGTAAATATATTCACAACAGAGTACAAGTTGCCTATAAGCGGCCCGCTGCAGGCACAGACGCCTGCACATCAATCTATCCAAAGCTGTCAAATTTCTTCAATACATTTACAACCATATCTTTAGGGCATACAGTTCAAAGTCTATTGAAGAAATTTGACAGTTTGTGGTAGGTTGATGTGCAGGCGTGTGTACACTCACAAATATCGCGGCCGATGTATGCGTGACCTCTTACCGACGGGTTCACGCGCCGCTGGGGTAAAAACTGGTTTGCGCCGGCTCAGTTGCGGTATGACTGACAGGGCTGCACCACATAAATAAATATTATTTACTCGTGTGACCCAGCGTTCGAGACCAGCTTTCGTCGCCAAAAATAATATGGAATCCTAATGAAATTTTACTAGTTGACAGCTGAGGAGCAGGTGCTCTGTATTTAATCGTTGCTAAAGTAAATATCCGTTGCTTACCCTGATTTTTAAGGTTCCGTACCTAAAGGGTAAAACGGGAACCTTATTACTAAGACTCCGCTGTCCGTCCGTCTGTCACCAGGCTGTATCTCATGAACCGTGATAGTTAGACAGTTGAAATTTTCACAGATGATGTATTTCTGTAAAAACAGAATAAAATAAATATTTAAGGGAGCTCCCATACAACAGACAAGATTTTTTTACCGTTTTTATAGATAATTGTACAGAACCTTTCGTGCGCGAGTTCGACTCGCACTTGGCTGGTTTTTTAATGATTTTAAAGGTAAAAAGGTTTATGTCGAACACCTGGTGCTTCTTTCATAGTTGTTGAATATAAAATGAAGTGAAACCTTTTAAAAAAAAACTCAGTGAGCATCTGACAACAATATGTTATTGTTATTTTAAATTAATTATTTGCTTTATACTAGTGCACTACTGCCTTTTATTTTCCTTTCAGTTGTCCTATACCTCAAAGGTTGTCTGAAAGAGATCGCTTTAAGCGGTAAGACCGCCTTTGCCCACCCCGATATAAAAATTTAATTGCTTGTTTTTACTTTTATGTGTGTGTGTAATAAAGAGGTTTATCTATCTATCTATCTATCTATCTATCTATCTATCTATCTGTCTATCTATCTGTCTATCTATTTATCTATCATTCTATCTATCTATCTATCTATCTATGTTAATTCTCATAAGTATATAGATCGATCTCTGTTGTTGATTAGTTTAAGTTATTACCATCATCATGGTGCATGCAGTGTTTGCCTTACACTAGTTGAGCATTTATTTATAAAATTTTATATAAAACGTTTTGTTTTGTAATGTAAAAATTGTATAAACTGTTCGTAAACCTGATAAATAAATAAACTGTTGGTAAACCTGATAAATTAATAAACAGCAGCAAATCGAGACTAGAGATGTGCCTAGCCAGGCTAACTCGGTTACTTTGAAAATAATTTTTGATATATATTCAATTTCTATTTTATTAGACTTTGTAATAGTAAAGTATACTTGTAATAATTGACAAAATAATCGTTTATACGTATTAAAGTAGAGATGTAATAATCCATATTTATCAAAATTTAGACTGGATATGCCGGCCGTAATAAACATTGTAGTGATAGGCAACGATTAATTATAAAGTAAAAAACGCTTATTTTTTAGTAATATTTTTAAGAAATTATAAGAAAGCTTTAATAACTTATTTTCTATTCTTGTTGCGTACAAATTATGAACAATTAAACATACATTTCAAATAATAACCCTTCAATTGCATCGTAAATAATGTAGAAGCGTTAAAATAGTTTTAATTAATGAGTATTTAATCACATTATGCTAATTGTAAAACACTGCAATTGTTGTAGAACCGTTAACATATAAATACACATAATTATTGAGTATTTAATCATATTTCAATAATTGTTGAGAACTTCGATAATATCGCTAATTGTCTACAACAAGGGTGTCTGGTCTGACAACGGACCATTTATCATTGGGTCGATGGTGGCACAAAATAAGCAGATTGCAGAAGGGAAGCTACATACTTTCCGCGCTCGAGGAACGCACACATATACCCTCTCTCGGACACGGTATCTCGGACCAGGGTGCCTAGTGTGAGTTTTGTATACTATCCGTATTAATGATTAGGTACGTTTACGAAAACTAAAATAAATATGGTATTGAAACAGCGCCTCCTGACGACATACAAGCAGAATTAAAATTTTGCCATACAATCTTTAGTTTTCGTTAACGTGATCGAATTTTGAATCAAAGTCACAGTCAAATCGGTTATTCAATATAGTTAGAGTTTTACAGGCACTTATTGAATTAATGAAACTCGCACTTTGCCCCCCGTTTTTTGACAGTGGAAAACTTGTCGCCTCGGCGCCCGGGGAGGCGCGGCTGGCTCAGAGCATTAAACCAATGCGGCTGGTTATGTAGTCCGAGCGTAGCTGTTGCGAGATTCTGTGTCTGTGACAGGGCGTCTATGTGTGCGTTGCATGAGGGCGTTTGTATGAAGCTTACCTTCTGCAGTGTCATACTTTGTGACGGTGGGAACAGCTAGCTCTGTTCGTCGCTCCCCGGGGCAATCACAATGAGGACCGGGGACCGGGAGAACCGGGAGTGTTCCCATTTGTCGACGGAACAATGTCTCCCCGGTCGGCCTGTTTAAGTTTTATACGTGCTTTCAGTATTGATAGACTTTAATTGGTTTTACTACTCGATAGCTAGATGAAAAACTTTAAGGTGCAGTGGTAAACTCGGTCTGCGATTGCTGAAGTTAAGCAACTTGCGCAAAGGCCGGTCGTCGGATGGGTGACAAAAAATTATGATCTTGAGTTATCCGTTCTTCGTATCCGTTACCCTCCGTGTTTCAGAAGGCACGTAAAGCCGTTGGTCCCGGCTGCATAAGCAGTCGTTAACAACAATATAGAAACAACATAACAACATATTTGTTTTAGTGTCACTGATGTGTTGTGATAAACCAGAAACAAAATATTTTAGAATATTTGCAAAATACTTTATCACAAAAATATCACAACACATTCCTATACTGGCTTGTCAGTTGATTACCACTAATCTAATTACATTATCTTTTTAAATACTGGCAATGTACACTTGTCCGATAATCAGACAGATTAAAAATATTAGAAACAAAATAACTGTCCTGAAAAGTAATAACTTATTTATGGTTATTTCAGTCAATATAAACTTTTTGGAAGCTACGTTCTTACCCATAACCACTAACTGAGGAACAATGCTCTTAACTTTGTTGGTATGGCGACAGTTTGCATTAGATGATGTTAATTAGCCAAGCATTCTTAGAGCAAGCTGTTGAAAAAAAGTTGAAAAAATTCCACGAGCGAGATTTGAACCTGCATCCCATGACATGCCGGGTCAGGTGCACTACCAAATATAGCTTGCCTTATTCTTAACTGATCTTTGTAAACTGTTGTTGTTAGTTTGGTATTTGTAAAAATATTAAGATCGGATGTTGATGAAGTAGTTGCCGACATTGAATAGGCTTTGGCTAACAGAGCCACGATAGAGCCACGATAGCACCTGGCTCGGCATGCGGTGCGGTGCAATATACACCCACGATGTCATTACATAGGTACCGTTCAGAGCTTTCTCGTGTCGCTTTAATATTGAGTAATTTTAGTGACTGTATTCATTTCAATATGTTTTCAGAAGAGTGGAACTGTCTTGTTGCTTTGTATAACGTAAGTAGGATCACAATCTGGTAAAAAAACTTTATAATGTAAAGCTGTATGTGTACATTAAATTACAAGTTTTTGTTGGTTTGATTTGGTTTGGTTGTAATTGGTTATTGGTTCTTATCTGTTCCGTTTTCCATATTGACGTGACAACGTCTTATAAATTGGTTTGCCGGGTGACACTTCAAGAAACTGCGTTACGCTCCGCTCACGTTATGCGCTCACAATGAGAGCGAGTGAGAGGCACGCGTCCCTTCCACTCGGGCATGGTTAGCCCGCCTAAGAGCGAGAGAGACAGACATAAAAAGTGAAAGGTAAATACGTATGTATGTGTAAAGGTAAAAATAAAATTTTGTTAATATGAAATTCAGTGCGAGATTCTTTGTATAAATTAATGTTTTAAATATAATTCTTTGTATAAATAAATGTTTTAATTTGTTACTATTATTTCATCCTTCTTCCTACTATACGAATGAATATTCACATTAAAATTATTTTACCACTCAAAGTCGTTGTCACGTAAAACTTTCGCCCGTATATCGACTTTACAGGCAACCAATTTTTTTTTTATTATTATTATTTTTATAATTAGATTGGCTTGCATTTGACTTTTGCCTGATGGTAAGTGATGATGTAGCCTACGATGTAACATGCTTGCCTAGAAGGTACCTATACACTCATGGTTTGGAGATCCAAATATTATGTTTGATAGGAAACACAGACTGAGGCAAGGAGTTCCACTGATTTGCGGTACGTAAGAGAAAAGTGGACGCAAAACGCTTCGTACGCATGGGTGGAATCTCTACTGTATATATCTATGGCGTCGCGCAGTTTGTTTGGTTGTCCTGTCATAGAAAGGTGATGGAAGAATATAATTTAACAATTCTAAATTTTACCGAATTATGCTTACATAGAAACATAATTCGTATTTTTATTATTAAAGTATCTGTTGTTGTTTCCGGGTGATTAATAAATTATTTAGGTACTTAAACAACAAAACTAAACAACAAATAGCAATATATCTCTTTTCTATTACTTACTTACCTACCCCTGGCTCAGATACCACTGGTCAAAATACTAGATCACAAATTAAAAAGTGTTTTATTTCATACTTTGAAGGCTTAAAAACTAGGTAAAAAAGGTAATTCTATCACACTAATATTAGTAGGAGTGTCTGTCTAGTCATGTCCGCAGATTCTATTGTGTTCTGATGAATTGCCATTTGTTGGGAAGAATGAATTTACGGAGTTGCTTAGGAAACTAATTTGTCATCGGCGTGTTTCATACGGCAGCCACGGACAGTTCAATAGAATTGTTTGGATGTCTCCCCGCTTTGTAAAGCTTTATCAAAGAAGAAATATTGTGACATAACGTCTACTCCGCCTATTATTCTCTCTGTGTTGTAATACGTTATTCTACTAATGCACTTCGACTTGTGTTCTTTACTTGTAATCATTGACATATATACAAAAATTACAAGCAAAGAGCATTTGAACCTAACTCGCACTGGACCAGGGTGGTGGGTATTGGCCCGATTTCCTCATGTGGTTAGACAAGGCCTGAGCCTTAGAGGCTGATGATGATGAACACTCATACTACTAATTTAGCATAATGTAGTAGTCTTGTAGCTAATAGCACTGGGTCGTACGCACCTACTTACATAACAAATAAAGGGTTAGCACTAACAAGACAACAAAAGAACATAGCGATATTTTCTATAATGAATATAGCCGTATTTTCTATGACGACCTCCGTAGCCAAGTAGACCTCCGTAGGCTTGCGCGCCAGAACATTGTATGTGATGTTGTCTAATATAGTGAATAAAAAAGTTATTAACCAAAGACTGTTCACGATTCCAGGTGGTGATTGTGGAAGCGGGTGTAGCGGCGGTATGCGCGTGGTGTTGGCGGCGCTGACGGCGCTGGCGGCGCGCGCGCTGGCCGGGCCGCACGAGCACCGCGCGCGGCACCACGCGCCCGACCACCCTCCCCACTTCCCCGCGCTCGCGCAGCCCCCGCAGCCCTACCGCGGCCATGGCGAGGCCGTCCGCTACAACCCCGAGCTCGACACCATCCTCCCCCGCATCGAGGACCATGAAACCTCCTCCAGGCGCGCCAAGCTCGACGACGCGGAAACCTCCTCCAAACGAGCGAAATACGACGATCGCTTCTACTCGAACCATGAGCGGGCCGACGACGAAGAGTTTATGGCTGACGACCCCCAGTTAGGCCCCGACGACGATGATCCTCTCATTGTCCACACCAGAAAGGGACGCGTCAGGGGTATCACTCTCACGGCCGCTACGGGTAAGAAAGTTGACGCCTGGTTCGGCATCCCTTACGCGCAGAAGCCTATTGGCGATCTGCGATTCAGACACCCCAGACCGGTAGAGCACTGGGGTGACGAAATATTAAATACGACGACACTGCCACACTCATGCGTCCAAATTATAGATACGGTGTTTGGAGATTTCCCAGGTGCGATGATGTGGAATCCCAACACAGACATGCAGGAAGACTGCTTGTACATAAACATAGTGGTACCTAGACCGAGGCCTAGAAATGCAGCCATTATGCTGTGGGTCTTTGGAGGTGGCTTTTATTCGGGGACAGCTACTTTAGATGTGTATGATCCGAAAATACTTGTTTCGGAAGAGAAAATTATCTACGTGTCCATGCAGTATCGAGTCGCGTCCTTAGGTTTCCTTTTCTTTGATACACCGGACGTTCCTGGTAACGCTGGTATGTTCGATCAGCTGATGGCACTGCAGTGGGTAAAAGATAACATAGCACAATTCGGTGGTAACCCGCACAACATTACATTATTCGGAGAATCAGCTGGAGCTGTTTCAGTATCGTTACATCTACTTTCTCCTCTTTCAAGAAACTTATTTTCACAAGCCATCATGCAGTCTGGAGCAGCAACCGCACCATGGGCTATTATATCCAGAGAAGAAAGTATTTTACGGGGAACTCGTTTGGCAGAAGCAGTACATTGTCCACATTCATTAAAAGATATGGGTCCCATGATCGAGTGTTTGAGAAAGAAGAGTGCCGACGAATTGGTTAATAACGAATGGGGTACATTAGGAATTTGCGAATTTCCATTTGTTCCAATAATCGACGGAGCCTTCTTAGACGAAATGCCTATACGATCTCTAGCTCATCAAAACTTCAAGAAGACTAACATATTGATGGGTTCGAACACTGAGGAAGGGTACTATTTCATTTTGTACTATCTCACAGAACTGTTTCCTAAAGAAGAGAATGTAGGTATTTCCAGAGAACAGTATCTTCAAGCAGTGAGAGAATTAAATCCATATGTCAGTGATGTAGGAAGACAAGCTATAGTGTTCGAATACACTGATTGGTTAAACGCTGACGATCCAGTGAGAAATAGAAACTCTTTAGACAAGATGGTAGGAGACTACCATTTTACGTGTGGAGTTAATGAGTTTGCTCATCGGTACGCGGAGACTGGAAATAACGTTTATACTTATTACTACAAACACCGGAGCAAGAACAACCCGTGGCCATCTTGGACGGGCGTGATGCATGCCGATGAGATCAACTATGTGTTCGGGGAGCCACTGAATCCCGGGAAGAATTATTCTCCGGAAGAAGTAGAGTTCAGCAAGCGCCTGATGAGATATTGGGCCAATTTTGCTAGATCAGGGTATGTATCACTTCCTTCTAAACTACAATACTATGAACAATAACTACCTATTATAATTATAGTTATATCTAATTTTACGAAAGCTTTGTTGCGAACATTTACGATGATTCAGGACAAATACATATATTATGATTTAGCAAGGGCAGGAAACTAAAAGATTTCGAAAAAGCAGTTTTTGCGTGAAAACACTTAAAGTGAAAAATTTAAGAATGGTCTATTAAAATAAGATTTCCATAAATTGTTGCTATACATCGTCATATACTTTGATGACGTAGTTGTTGACATTGAATACTAGGGCTATCTTTCTAACCAAGCTTACGTGCTTGGTTAGAAAGATCAACACTATCTGTTGATAGTGTTGATAAAGTACGGGTAGACACGATAATTGGTTCAAGTCCTAAAAGACTATTGACGCATCATCATCAGCCCCTCTTGACCCACTGCTGGGCATAGGCAGAGGCCTACAACAAAGAGAACAAAGAGAGCTTTGTTTATACCATTCGCCTCGATCCTGTGCTAGTCCGCAACCCACGATCTTGGTTATTATCTGTTTAAAAAGCGATATGTAATAAGACCTCATCTCTGGTTCCAGTAACCCGTCCTTAAACCCTAACGGCGAGATGACGAAGGTGCACTGGCCGGTGCACACAGCGTTCGGGCGAGAGTACCTGTCGTTGGCTGTCAACTCGAGCGCAGTCGGCCACGGCTTGAGGGTGAAGCAGTGCGCATTCTGGCAGAAATACTTGCCACAGCTGATGGCTGCCACAAGTAAATATCATTGCTGTTAAGTTACGCTATTAGCCACTATCATCATCGTTTCAGCCCGTTAACATGCCAATTTAGCTAGTTCCATGCGAGCCTCATCCACTGCCTTCCTGCCATCCTAACGATAACGTCCGACCATCTGGTAGCAAATCTGCCTCGAAATATGCCTATTAGCTACTACAGAAAATAAAATCGTTCATAATTCACTCTCGTTTTTAGGTAACATGCTTTTAGACGAGCACATGACGTGACAGAAACGTGATTGTCCACTGGCATGTAGCATGACTCTGGCATGTCATTCAAAGAACCCACTAGGGTGACATGCCAGAGACATGTCAGAGTAAAAAGGCATTCGAGACAATGTCGTCGTCTGATGAAGATCAAGATGCTCTTGCTTATCTACAAATTTTAAATATTTAAAACGGACAAAGACGCCTCATTTAGCTACGTAAACAGTGGACCAGATTTAGGGAACCAGTAAGCCCAGAAGAGCGATTGCTTGTAACGTTAAGGTATTATAAGCTATTATAATCATATAGACACGGTCTTTCTTGAATTATTAGAATAAACTTTATATTGAATTCTAAATCGTCCTTCATTTTAACTGACAAGTCACTTCAAGTTACGTGTTGCGCGTCACTTGATTGTGTCACTAGTAGCACGCTGAGTAGCATGTCAGATCGTGTCGTGCTACGCCACACCAATGCCAGATCACTTGTCAGATCACGTGGCACGTTGCTTAGGTGAGCACAGCGCCTATAGGGTGGTGCTGCGAACGCGACATACGTGGCAGATTGTGGCAAATCCCAAAGTGACGAACCTTGGTCACCGTGAGCTGTCAATTGAAACGTCGAAGCTCTGATTGTCAATGAATTAAATGAACGTTGAAACTTTGAAACGGGCTACATTGTATAAAGACGACCTACTCTATTTTTATTATTATTTTTATTGTTTTGCAAAGTTTACGCGAACACTACACATTACAAGGAGAACTCCCTGTTACCACGAACCCTGTAAAAGGTTCACAACATCAGGATAGAATAAAAAATCAAGATCATAAATCATAATTTTGTTTTAATTAAATTCTTATTTATTAAACCGTTTTTCTGAAATCTTCCAGGTAAGCCAGAGCCTCCAAGAAACTGCACGACCAGTGGCGGGTCTTGCCAGCTGTCGTTCGACGTCACCGGTTTCAGCTTCGCCGTCAGCTTCGGTTTCCTCCAAGCCGCTCTGTTCATGTACATTATATGAATGAAGTTCAACTTTTGTAGCGAGCCATTATAATGTCACTAAGTTCTGCATTCCCTAGTTCCTGATTGCAACTCTAATAAGATGAGCAGTATTGACGGAACGCGTACGTACATTTGAAGATATCTTTGATTGCTTGTATTATTCATGATGTCCTGAATGTGTTGAAAATCGACCATTAAATTACAAGCGTTTATCTGATAATAAATTCTGGAGATAGTGCATGTAAGTTATTTTCCAGTCTGTGCAAATTGTCTTGTATCATATATTATAAATAGTAAATGTGTGTATATTTTGCCGTCTTATGGAATCTCTGGGATATTTTATTATTAACTTATTTTTATATGTACTAATTATAGAAAGTATATTTTAATTATAAGCCACCTCAAGTGTTATATTGCGCTTCGAGATCTGATCTAGCAGTATCGACTTGAGTTCCAAACGACATTGTTCGAGTCTTGATTTGATACTGCAAAATTGATCTTAAGTCCATTAAGTATTTGTCTAGAGAAGTCGCTATTAAGTTCTATAATTAAATCGTAAGGAACTTAAAATTATCGTTTATGAATGAATGTTATTACATATTTTAAAAGGAGTGATGTCTCCACCAACATATCACTTGTTTATAACAAATTATAGAATTATGTAGACGTAATTTTGTCATAGTATGTAAGCCTCTACATATCTCTTGAAAGTAGGTGACATGGAAACTTTAGGATGGGAATTCTACTCTCATGGTCCTGACAGAACGACAGACATTTAAAAAAAACGATTAATGTGACTGTGAATGTGTTCTTGATGCATTGGTATTGTGATCTGGACCATGTATTTGTGTATTGAGAGAGAAGAGAATTTTATCTTCCCGTGTAACTCGATGAAGCAAGGTTTTGCCTGTATGAATGTAATTGAACATAGGGAGGCGTAGTAAAGTAAAGATGTTAGCTTTAACGCCTCTATTGCAAAACATATCACGCAAGGCATAGAGAGATGTATAAGTTCATTCTAGCCTTAGAATAAGTTAAGAGTGTAAAGCTAGATCATTTCACAACTCAGTAGTGGACCAATATTAGAAAGTTGTACGTGTAATAATGGTTCGTGTGTAGCAGATTTGGAGGAAAATGAGATTATGAATATTAAAACAAAAGTAAAAATGAGGGAAGTAATTGCACGATTTCAACTTCCTGACAAAAGTTAGACAGAAATAGGAATACACCATCAACGCAATAAACAGGTAATTGAAATAGAATCGGCGATACTCAAAAAGAAATATACTGTCAGTGGAGTGAGAAATGTACAGATCTTAGTGTACTGAATGTGTTAGAACTTACAAAATTAGTACCTTATTGTTTAGGGTTGACACATCTAGTTTAGAGAGCGTAGTGCCCAGCGGTTCAGCTTTCGAATATTGGTATGGACAATTTAATAGATGAATCTTTACAATTCAAGATTTATGATAAAAATTTACTAGTACAATACTGTAAGTTTAATGAAAATAATCTTGCGACAGCTACATCATATTAAATTGCTGGACATTTCGTTGTTGTACATAATGTATGAGTGTTAGTTGACGTAGGAATTTATCGTTCATTCCCTCTTTTGTTTCGTCTTTATTGAATTTTGCTTTATCGGACCTGTTCGGTCACGTCTATCGATTATAACCTGTTGTGAAAGACGATACCTTATGAGATAGCGCTAACATTACATCGGTAGTCTTCATGCTTTGGTTATTTGTTTTGTGGGTAGGGTGCGCGGCCTCGGAGCACGCGCGTCGCTCGATCTCCTTCGCTGATGTTAGAATTGTAATATAGTGCCATATTCACAATGTTCTAGTTAACGTTTGATGTCTCATGAACTACGCTTATTTTAACCTGCGTATATAAACCTAAATAGAGTGCCTCTTGTTCACTTTTATATATATTGATATAAAACACTATATAATAGGTGATACTAGTAGTTGTAGTGACGCGTTACTTCTTATTAAAGTATCTGCACTATTTTCTTTTCTTATATTATGTGATATTGAAAGGCCAACGAAAGAAGGGTAGTGCCAAATAAAAATGGAACTATAGAATGTGAGTTATACTTTTACAATATAGTAGCTCGGTATGTATTCTAAGTTTGGCTATATTTTATTCCCTGAAGGTGAAAGGTTATATAATATTTTATGTAGATGTATAAAATCACGATTCTAGCTTTAAAATAACTCTCTTTTTACATTTAAATCACTTTGTCTTCGTAGAACGAAATTTAGTCAAACATAAAATGCATTCTGAGTATTCAATTGTAAATGTATTTAGATTTCTTTTTAACTTTAAAAATGTTGTAATATTATAATTTAAGATATTGATTTAAGAATAAACAGTTATTTTTATCATAAAATCAAAAATAGCAATCACGAAGTCTAAATTGTTTTTTTTGAGTAGGTTTCTTTTAAAGTCCAGTAACATTTAAATTAATTAATTAAATAAAAGTCATATTTAAATTTGTAACCAATGTGTAAATAATTTGCTTTGATAATGTTGGCTGCAGCACAGCAGTCATGAGCATATTCAATTTAATCTGAACTAAATAATTTTCATTGAAAGCTTTGCCGAGACAATAACATACTAGTTTTCAAAGACTATAGAAATAAACATTTGTCGCGCTGCTTTTTAATTCATGACAAATTTTGGCTACTAAAAATTCAAACTTAATTTTACAGGAAGCAAGACAAAAGATTGTGGTCTATGTAGACTGTTTGTTTGCATGGGTAACCAATCACAGTTTAGTCCATCACTTTTTAAATCGTTAAAATGGAAGTAACGAGGTTCTTGTACATTTTTCCATATGTTTTCCCGATATTGATTTCATGAGACTTCAGGTCCACATTATAAATACGGAGTATAAGAGTCTTAAAACAGACTTTAATTGAAATGTCAAATGCCATTGTGAGAGTTGATTGTTCGTTTTACAAGTTCGTAATTCGGGATCAGGAAGCGTTGTTTTTCACACTTTCTTACTTGGTTTAGCCTCAGCTTGGCTATAATGTTAAATAGATCGTCAATGTAACACGAATGGCCTAACAAGCGATAGATAGCACAATTTATGGCCTACAAGCAATGCCGCATTATAATTTTAGTCGAGTTATCTTTTTAAATTCTAATAGTAATGTTTCAAGTAAGTTTAATAATATTATTAGTGCTATGATTGCATTATTGAATGTTTGCAACGTTTGTGTTTCATTATAAAAATAAATGCTTGTATATATAAATGCATTTTTTATTTATTATATTGTTCTATTACTAAAGGTTTGTACTGACTGACAGACAACGTACATAAAAACCCAAACCGATAAATGCAAGGGGAAAGCCACCAAAGAGCACGCACTACCAAAGAGTACCGCAGTGCTGCTAATTGAATATTATTAAATCTGTTAGCAACTACTTGCCTGTGACATAACGTGTGCATGTAGTCAATATAGTACGTAGTATTTATTAATCCCGCAAATGTTTGTTTGCCTATAGGACAAATAGAATTTCGTATGGGAATGCGTACTTTTTGGTAGTGCGTACTCTTTTTTTTACCCTAGGTATTCCTTTTATTATGTAAGGGTGTAAAAGAACAGAATTATGAAGAATTTTAGCTGTTGGACCCGTTTAGGAAATGCAGGTGTCAGGTTAGTTATAATATAGTGTACTAATGCCTGATTTCACTATTGACCCCTAAGTTTTTGGTGACCCTTAAGCCAGGTTAAGTGACAGTTGTTGGAGCAAAACCATCACCTAAAATGGCAAGTGCCTTACAAATAAACAGAGAGTAAACTGCGAATAGTTATTCTGAGTTTTGTCTGTTTTACCTACTCTAATTTGAAATGGCGTTTACATGACAGGAACTAAACATGGAATAACTATTCGGAGCTTATTCGTTATTCATTTTATATAAATACTCCAATCAGTCGTTCCCTCAATGCTGAGGATCTTGATCGCGTCTCACTTCTCGCGGTGGAGACAAGCGCTCTCCATCTGGCAGCCGCAAGGTTGGTCTTGGTGATGAAGTATACAAATACTAATACTATTAGTGCCTTACAAATAAACAAAGAATAAAGTTAGTATAGTTATTCCGTGTTTTGTTCCTGTCATGTAAACGTCATTTCAAATTAGAGTAAAAGAGACAAAACACGAAATAAGTATTCGGACCTTATTCTTTGTTTATTTGTAAGGCACTAAAAGACTATTCTATTCTCATTCGGTGGGTGTTTACATAGCCAATCCATTTAAAGATTGTGATGCAAGCACCAGTTGAAAATAATTAAAATATTCAAGGGTGATAGGTTTGAAACTAATCGCTTTGTTTATGTGTTCTACGTATATTATCAGAATAAGATATGCATATTTATCGAGACGCTGTCAACGTGGAAAACAACAAAATGTATTACTATAGTTAATATACGAAGACGAACCCTGTATAGTCTTTGTTTGTCACTGTTTGAAATATAAAGAATATCAATAGCTTATATCACATTATTGGTTTAAAAGAGTGTGTAGCTGCTTCATAATTTTATGTGTCACTCTCTGAATCACTTTGTCGATTTTTTGGGTGACACAAAAAGCTAAATATTAACCACCTTATTCATAAAAACTATTTAGGCATTATTTAGTTAAATCATAATTTTATGTGTCACCCTCTGAATCACTTTGTCGATTTTTGGGGTGACACAAAAAGCTAAATATTAACCACCATATTCATAAAAACTATTTAGGCAATTGTTTTATCAACGTCACACAACCGTCATTTTGAATTTGAGAAAAAGAGACAAAACAATGATTAACTAAAATGTTTTTGTTTTTGTTTATATAATTTTAACGCAAATTTTGTTGCGATACAAATTACAAAAACACAATGTTGAAAAAATTTCCACGAGCAGGATTTGAACCTGCACCCTTCTGACATACCGGGTCAGGTGCTCTTCCAATTGAGCTATCGTGGTTCTAACCAGCCCGCCGAAATTATTCAACACTATTTACTTTTTTACTTTGAAAGCCAAAGGCGCCAATTCAATGTCAACAACTACCGTCATTAACATCTGATCATAATATTTTTACAAATACTAAAGATCAGTTAAGAAGCAGGCAAGCTATTTATAAAATGTTTTTGTTTTTGTTTATATAATTTTAACGCAAATTTTGTTGCGATACAAATTACAAAAACACAATGTTGAAAAAATTTCCACGAGCAGGATTTAAACCTGCACCCTTCTGACATACCGGGTCAGGTGCTCTTCCAATTGAGCTATCGTGGTTCTAACCAGCCCGCTAAAAATTTTTAGCTAAAAAAGCTAAAAATTTTTAATTTTTTTTAAAATTTATCATCTCGAGCTCCACCGTGCTTCGGAAGGCATGTAAAGCTCTCGGTTGCATTAACAGCAAAAATTAACATTTTTGGTTAACAACCACCAATCCGCACTCGGCACTCGTGGTGATTGAAACACCAATTGAGCATAATAATATCTAATTCCTTTGAGAACTGAACCACAACTGAACCAAGGATGTCTGAGTGTGAGACCCATAACATACTTCTCTATGAGAACCGTAATCCAATGGCATAATATCTACTAATTTATCATTTTTGTAGATTTTTATTCAGTTGTAACTATATATTTAAAACTGAACGCAGTTTCAGCTTTCATAATTACCATCATATACATTTTCTTTGTTTGATTTATGTTAAACACAAACAATATTTATGTGAACAAACTATCTATAACTGTGCTACTGCTAGGAACGGACCTCCTCACTTGGAGTACTTTGTCATAAAGCGATCTTGCACTAAAACCCTAGTACCATCTTATCTCTGACACAGTGACAGCTTGGAATCACGGATGACAAGCAGAAATAGATATTATAGTGGTCACCATCTAGTAGAAAGCTGGGCAGAATTCTACCGTCAGGAATTAATCCCATGCTTGTATGGGACGTGAAAATAATGAATCACCTGCATAACTTCCTCCTAAGGTGGAATCTGGCTAATGGATTCCACCTTAGAGCCCTTCTTTAATTATGATAAATATGGTATCGCGGTCACTAACGGCACAGTATATACTTAGCTTATATTTATACTGTGTTAACGGTGAGTTACTCAAACTTGATTTCGATGCTTTGTCTTGATCCCTTTTTGGGAAAAGCACGTGAGAAATGTATGTATGTATGTATGTATGTATGTATGTATGTATGTTTTTAATTTAATAATATTAACGGCTGCCTCCATATACCTCCAACACAATTTCTGCTACGCCGCTCCCACCACTAGCAATGCGATAATAAATGCGTTACAATGCTAAATATCTGAAACAGTGATACGCTTATCTTAATCGGGTGAGATTGGAAACGGATCCAATATCATAAAAATCAACGCTACTGCAACCTACTCTTTAACTCATTGGATTATCGTTAGCTATCGCATGGATAACCTTTTGGAAGGCCGCGTTTATAGGCACACGGAGTATTTTGTAATTAAATAATTAATGTATTGCAAGCTTTGATCAATAATGGTACAATTAGATTAAGGATTCGGAACAAAAATCAGGAAAATGGCCGCAAAATACGTCTTATTAGATAATGTTAAAAATATTTGAATATTATCATTAGCATAAAAAAAGGAAATATTAATATTGTTTTTATTTTGTATACTATAATAATAAACTTAATAATAATAATAAACTTTATTTACACACAAAAAAAAAATACACATACAGACAAATATTTTAAAAGAAGTAAAGAGTACAAATTAGGCGGCCTTATTGCTAACAAGCAATCTCTTCCAGGCAACCTTGGGCGAAAAATAATAAAATTAATAAAATAAAAATGGGTGCAAGTAAAAATAAACTAAATAATAATAATAATATCAAATAAAGTAAGTACATACAAAAGGGAAATAAATATATAAAACAGAGTTTATGCAATATAAATTATAAAATAAATAAACATAGCTAAGGTAAATTTGAAAAATTACTCCGAACCAGACCCTTGAACGACTACAACGTGCGAGCACTTCTGATGCGCTCAGGCAAGGAATTCTATAACCGGACAGCATGCATAGAAAACGAGTAGGAAACGAAATTAGTGGAATGAAGGGGAGTCACAAGAGCTAGGTTGAACGCAGACCGCAAGGTATGGCTTGAGAAAGTCGAACGGAAGGAGAAGCAATTTTGATGATATGAAGGTGAAGTGGGTAGAAAGAGGACAGTGTGCAGAAAGGAAAGAACGTGTAAGTCTCTACGCCGGCGAATTGGCAGCCATTTAAGCCGAGCTCGAAAAATCGAGACATGGTCATACTTCCTCAAGTTATAAATAAACCGAATACAGAGATTCTGCAAACGCTCCAGTTTATTAAGAAGTTCCTCCGAAAGATCAGCGTAGCAAACATCAGCATAGTCAATGATGTACAGCAGAAGAGTCTGCGCCAGTGATATTTGTGTTAATTGGTAAGAAGTTACGAAGACGATTGATTGAACTGTACGCAGCAAAGACTCTTCTCCGAACAGCATCAACTTGCGAATGCCATATGATACTCTGGTCAAAAACAACACCCAAGTTTCTCACTGTCTTTGAGTATGGTATATTAGTGCCGGCGAAGTTAACAGAAGGAAGAAGTCCAAAATCGATCCTCGAAACAAAATAGGAGCTACCGATGATGACTGTCTGGGTCTTACTTGGACTGACATCGAGACCAAACGATTTGATCCAGTCCCAGATAACCTCGAGATCCCTGTTAGTAACCTCAACAGCACGAGAAAGGTCTAATAGTGGTGCTTGTGTGTAAATTTGGAGATCATCAGCATGCAAGTGATGGGAACATGAAAGCTGTTGTGTAATAGAGTTTATAAAGATTTAAAAAGAAGAGGAGATAATACGCCACCCTGAGGGACACCAGCATTAATATTGCACCACGACGAGAAAGATTCCTCAATACGTATGCGCTGCCAGCGCCCTAGCAGGTAACTTTGAAACCAATCAACCACGGCAGGAGATATGCCAAGATAACGTAAAACACCGAGGAGAATATCAAAATCTACTGAGTTAAAGGCATTACTAAAATCTAATAATGTCAATAGAGTAAGCTGGCGTTTCTCCATACCACGATGACTATCGTCGGTTATTTTAACCAATGCTGAAGTCGTACTATGACCCGCACGGAATCTGGATTGAAATGGGTTAAGGAGACTATTCTTGTTCAGGAAAGAAGTGAGTTGACGATGGATAAGCTTTTCAATGACTTTAAACAGGAAAGGTAGTATGGAAATGGGACGGTACTCTGAATACAAGGTAGGATTTGACTTTTTGGGAAGAGGGATAACAGAAGCCTCCTTCCAAGCAGACGGAAACACTCGGGATGCAACTGATGTGTTAAGGATTTAAACTACAATGGGAGTAAGGATATCTAATATAGGAAGGATCATATTACGACTTATTGCATCAGTATCCACAGCATTAGAGCTTATGGAGAGTATAGCTCTCTTAACATCACTGTCCGTAAATTGATCTAAAACAAAGGGAGATAAAACAGGTGCTGGTAAATTAGAAAGACGCTGCAAGGTGGCAGTCTTGTAGTGGACGTCAATAGGTGACGAAGAGGTAAAGTGAGAATTGAGAAGATTGATATCTAGATTGTTATTGATGTTAGCGTTCTGAGATTTACCAACCCCGAGAGATTTGAGGAATTTCCACACTTTAGCAGGGTCCTCATTTTTAACAGATTTATAGATGTGGCGTCTTTGAGCGTCCCTGCAACGATTTCTAGCACGATTATATTTAGATTCATTCCGTTTCGATGGATCGAGTTTGTACTTAGTCTTTGCAGAATTCTTTTAAGCCATAAGTTGTCGTATGTCGTCTGTCAACCATGGGGCAAGTAAATGTTTGATTTTAACCGATCGGACAGGAGCGTGCACATCGTACAAGTCAATCAAGAGCTTATTAAAAATCTGCTCATCAACAGAGTCGCTTTTGTAAATAGCTGACCAGTTCAAGCTGGCAGCGTCTTCCTGTAGCTGTTTAAGATCTGTTTAAGCAAAACTCGCGGCTTATCCTTCGGAGGACGAACCCAATATGACAAATATATCAAGTCATGGTAAGAGAAGGCGTCGGCAGAGAACTGACCATGCCTAACAACAAGATTCGGAGAGGATACTATCATGAGATCTAAAAGTGATGGGGAGCAATTTGGAAAATGGTGGGTTTCTCGTAAGGGTAGAATATGTAAATTACAGGAATTGATTAAAGAAAGTAAGTAATTGAAACGTGAATCATTTAACTAACAATAATATATAATAACATTTAAGTAACATGTAACTATGTAACATATTATTCGTATTAACCATTATGTATTAGATAATGAGTAAAATGTGAATAGATTGATTGTTCCAAATTAAATATGCAAACATACCGATTATTTAAATAGAAATATGTAGTCGTATCTATTAATTCACCCAACCCTCTTATTCCTCATGTTTTGTTGGTTGTCTTATTTAAATAAACTAAAAGTATGTTAGTTTAATAAGTTTTATTAAGAATTAAAATCAGAAATCTTTATACTTATGAAAACAAAATTAATTTTCTAAATCGGTTTTAGTATATTTAATTAATTAATTCGGTCAAATTATTCTTACAACGCTGCACGCTATACATATAAGAGGTATTCGATCACGCCACTGTTTACGATTGAAATTATACATCTATATCTAAGATAACTTTATCTTTCCAATTAATATAAAAGACAAAGAAAAAATAAATACTTGCTTAAGTTGTTTTGGTGTAGCAGTCGGTAAAAAGGTCATTAAAAAAGTAACTCAAGAAGTGTATTTGATATTTTTTCCATTTTGTGATTATTATCAGTTCTGTGATCTGTTAGCTTTCGGCCATTTTTGGTGTAATAAATGTAAAGCTTCTTGGCGTATTACTTACATAGGTATTCTGTTTCGTAAATTAGAGGTTAAAATAAATAACTACGCAATGAAAATGTTCGTGTTTGCGTTCGCGGTTTTGCTGGCAGGTGTTACGGCGATACCCCAAAGAGCAAACGGTAAGATGTTTTCCTAAATGTTATTTTTCGTACATTCTTTGAAAGCCTGACTGGACCGATGAGTACTGTCCAAACAGCTAAACCTAAAACGATGAAAATTTGACGGCAAGTCCCTTTCGTTACGTAGGCACGAGATAAGTTGTAAGAGTTTAGGTAGAAAAAGACTATCACAGTCCCACAGCTGGGCGACGGCTTCCATCATTGGAATAAAGTCATCACTACAAGAAAAGATGGAATTTCTAAAATTTTCTTGGCATCTCGGGTTCCGGAGAGTCGCTAATAGACAGTGGTTGTGAACTCCGGGTGAAGTGCGCTTCTATTTCGGCCTTACCATCACTTAACATCATCGTGAGGTGAAACACCAAGTGCTTACCCGTATAAAGAATACAAAAAATTTGTACAGCTATCAGACCATCACGCAGGCGGCGCTGCTCATCCATTACAGGACTCCCACTGCTGCGCTTTGGTGTTCTCAAGAGGGTTATTTATTGAGGAATTGGGCCAGAAACACGCTACTCGAGGATTGATTTGGTAAAAGGTTTTGACGATAACAGCCGAGACCAAAGGCATTGTGCCGCAACTGACATGTTCTGAAGCACGGAGGAGCATGATCTGATGACGCGATACCTAGGTGGAAAAAGACCTTTAGACCTTTAGAAGGTTTTCAGATAAACATCCATTGGTACTGTTAACACTAAAGTATTTAGTTTACTTCAGTAAACAGCGGCCTTGTGTAACATGCCCAAGCTCATTTAAGAGAGAGACTGCTCAAGTTCTTGTCATATATCACCATCATAACTGCTTTGTTAGTTTTAGTCACCAAGTTAATATCATCAATTTATTTACAGTGAGATTCGTTGATGGTATTGTGGCTACTGCCATTGAAGACCTCAGTGAACAGCTAAAAGAGGACGGCTACGACCCTTACGAGTTGACTGATTACATTGATCACCAACTGCCTGTGACAGAGTGAGTACCTATAGGACTGTCCTTAAGGCAAGTTTGAAACAGGAACAAAATCGGTGCAGGATAGAACATTTGAACCGGTGACTAATTCTCATGCTATCATATCAATTACGAGTGCGCCTTTTTCTCTTTTTCAAGGCTAGTGTCCTTGACTATACTCGCCTGCTTGCTAGTGTCTTAATTTTAAACACATTCCACTCTTCGCTTGTGGAAGAGAATAATAAAATAAAAGCAATAAAACTTCATCATCATCATCATCATCATCATCATTAGCCCATTTTTTTGTCCCCACTGCTGGGGCACGAGCCTTCCCTATGGATGGATAGGGAGATCGGGCCATAAACCACCACGTGGGCCTAGTGCGGATTGGTGGTTATTAACGACTGCTAATGCAGCCGGGACCAACGGCTTTACGTGCCTTCCGAAGCACGGAGGAGCTAGAGATGATAAATTTTTGGTCACCTATTCGATGACCGGCCTTTGCGAAAGTTGCTTAACCTCCGCACTAGAAGACTGGGCTATATGTATATGTATATATGTAAAGGTATAGTATATATACTATATGTACACACGGCGGCTGATCAACCTACCCAAATCTGTCAAATTTCTCCAATGAATATTAATCCTTATAACTTAACAATAAAGTTCAAAATTGATTGTAGAAATTTGACAGTTTTGGGTACGTTGATCTGCCGCCGTGTGTACCATTCGGTGCCAGGTGTTGCGAATGTTGTTGTACTTGTTATATCGCCAAACAAAAGCAGAATGTTATTGAGATTCTTAAAATCTCTATATAGTTTTTAAAGGGCTTGATTTGCACTTAACGGAACATTAGATTTAATATTTTGTGTTAAAATGCATTACAAATTTAATTAAGTGAAAAATATCTGCACCAACACCTGTATATACAAATTCCAGTTCAAATAAATCTAATCAAGTAAATAGTAAATATTTTGGGATTAGATTCATTTGAACTTCACTATAATATTCAGTTTGATTTAACTTGTCAAAGTCGACTTTATCGAACAATTAAACTTAAAAAAAAGAGAGAGAGAGATTTTTTTAATATTTAAATCATAATATAAAAAAAGAAAACAGTTTCTATTATATTTCTGACATTGAAATAAGTTTTAACTGAAGGCTTAACTTGATTCCTTAATGACTGATATTTAACTGTACCTATGTTTAATTGTCAAATTTCGTTTTCCAGGCTCATCAGGCTTCGAGCTTTTGTCGAGGATCTGGTGGTGGCTGGGCTGAGCGACATCGTCATCAACAGCATCAACTATAGCTTGCTCACCTCGACGCTCACTTTTGACATCTCACTGCCTCGCATCTCTACTACTGCTGGTCAGTGGCGGTACCTTCATAAAAGCCGAAAAGCCCGGCTTGCCCTAGCAAAAACTCAATTCTACAACTGGTAAATCGCACTGAATAACAATGACGTAATATTTTTTGCGAATGTAAAATTTCCTTGACAACATTCAAATAATCAATTTTAAATTAAATAAATCTATAAATATTAAGCTCAAGTGGCAGTGGGCAGGGCACATAGCTCGCAGGACTGATGGCCACTGGGGCGGAACAGTCCTTGAGCGGCAACCGTGTACCGGAAAGCGCAGTGTGGGCAGACCTCCAACAAGGTGGACCGACGATCTGGTGAAAGTCGCGGGAAGCCGCTGGATGCGTGCAGCACAAAACCGGTCGTTGTGGAGATCCTTGGGGGAGGCTATTGTCCAGCAGTGGACGTCTTTTGGCTGAGATGATGATGATGATGATGAAATCGATAAATAAGTCGCTAAACTCAAATCTAGAACAATAACTTAGAGGTAGAAACCATGCGAGTCTTTTTGTCTCATTCGCACCTCCTGGCTTGCGAGCGGGTTTCGCGAACTTTATGTATCCGTCTCAACTGTTAACATCAACAAAAATTTTTGTTTAAGTTGCGGTTTTGAAGTAATAGCTACTTATAGTATTTTATTTTCCGCCTGGTAACACTCTCACGTAGATAGATTTTGGTTATATTGTTGTTAACTTCACTTTTGTTCAGGTATGTTCACCTACGTTTGATAGTTTTAGTTTTCAGGTGTCTTTCAAAAAAAAAGTGTGAAGTTGTGAAATACTAAATGAGTTAAAGTGCAATTCTATGCTTGATATTGTTCCTTGTGAAGGACTATAATGTGTACAAGTGTTGATGCGCGAAGGAAAAGTTAATTGTTGAGTTTTTTTACATTAACCTACTCTGGATTTGTGTATTTCGCAGACTAGTAAAAGTAATTAAAGGCATCATACTATTATGATGCCTTTAATTACTTTTACTAGTCTTTTACACAGATCTATATCTGTGTAAATTCGTTGAATTGTTGGTTCGTTGTTGGTGTTGCATACTGTTTCAAACGACAAGAATTCTGAGAATAACCTCTTATTAAGACGATTTCAATAATTTCACATTGTTTGAGTTATTGTTTTAGTTATCAGGTTTAATTATAAATATATTATTATGAGTATTTATATTTTCATCTTGGGTTCTACAAATATTTGTTAAAAAGGAAAAGTAGTTAGTAAACTATTTGTTATATAATAAATAACACTAGCGACATCTATGTGTGTGCCGGCGGAATTTAAGATATATAGAATTGATGCAGATGCTAGATGGCGAAAAGATACTAATTATACTAATATTATAAAAGAAGAAAGCTTTCTATTTTTGTTTGTAACGAATATACTCAAAAACTACTGGACCGAATTAAAAAAATCTTTCACCATTAGAATGCTACATTAGCGCTGAATAATATAGGCTATATTAAAAAAGAAATATCTACCCGTGCGAAGCCGGCACCGGCCGTTAGTCTAATCTAAAATTAGTTACTGTATATATGAAATTTTGATGTAATGATGTGTGTAGTGTCACTAATAAATGTTTTTGTTCCATTTCTATATGTCTCTGAGTGCAGGTAGTAAAAGGATACTATACAGTTAACATCCTTACTAACAAAAATAATGGTTAATGGGGTAAACTTTTATGCTTAGTCCAAGTGGCACTTGCCATGGTTATGGACTGTCTGATTATAAGATACCTGTAAAATGCGAGAGACGACCTATTTGGTTTTGCTTTTTAAGTTATAGTTACTTGTTGTTGTATGTTGAATATTGGTGCTAGATTAACTTGTATTAATTCCTTCATTCAAAAATTAATTCGCGTTTTATGCCGTTAACCATTCTATTTATGGGTAAGGATGTTAATCATAGATTAGACTCAGAGACGTAATTTTTCACCGTTGGGGTCGTCATTATTTAAGTGGTATACTACTGTTACATAAGTCCTGCATTTAATTCTATTATCGTCGTGAAGCATCCTGATGGCGATGGATCAAGGTGGTGAACCATTTTGTGAACAAGATTTAAAATTGAAACTTTATAGACGCCTACTTGTGTAAAATCGTCATCTGAAAAATAATATTATGATATATCTAAATAATAACTCAGTATTGGTGTCAGATGTTGTCCTTCTATGTCTAATTACTAAACTTTCCATTTCAGTATCATCAGGTATTAACGCTGTTGCATTTGGCTACAGAGCTGATGGAACCCTAAATGGAAGGTGATGTAATAGTTATAATTCACTACACCTAACTTAAAATGCAATAGTCACCACGCTACAAGATCATACTTGACATAACTTGTTGAGAAGCTGCGGGATGGAACTTAGCAAGGGCATTTCATTTCTTATCTCTCTTTCTTTTATAGCATCAGCAATATTAGAAAACTTCCTTCACATGGGCAGACACTTTTCATTACAAATCAACATACATATTATGATGTATGTTGACATATTTCAAATTAAACAACGTACCATAATAATGAAGCAAATAGCTATTTGTTTGTTTGGAAGAGGATAATCTTAGTAACTACTGAATCTTTGAATGTTATATGCTATATTTTAGATAAGTAGCCAAAAAATTAGTCTTGGGCCAAAAAAAAAAGGTATTATTGTCGTAAAAAAGTTTTAAAGTTTCTCAATGATACGTAATTTCATAAAATTGGAATTGAATGAATTTTATTAACAGATTTTTGTGTACTTACAACAATTAGTGTCATGATCAGAGGGTTCGATCTATTATCTGCCATAATCAGGTGTGTAATCTATGCTTAAGCCCATGTAATTATTGATAAGCTGAATTAATAATCGAAATCGTTATGTACGACACATAACAGATTTGGGCATTAATAATCTGGAGTCAAGTTTATTCTTTAGATAAATTCTCTGATAAGATGCGTTACGACAAATAAATACATTAATGAAGTCATATGTAGAGCAATATATTATCACGGAAAAAATGTATTACATCTTTAGTTATTTTTAGTTATTTTTTATTCTCACTGCTGGGGCACGAACCTTCCTTATGGACGGATAGGGATATATGAACGGACCATAAACCAGCACACTGGCGGGACTGCCTGCGTGGCCCCGTGCGGATTGGTGGTTGTTAACGACTGCTAATGCAGCCGGGACCAACGGCTTTACGTGCCTTCCGAAACACGGAGGGAGCTGGAGATAATAAATTATTGGTCAACCATCCGATCAACCAGCAATCCCAGTCCGAGCGGGTTTACCGTTGCGCCATCAACCCATGTTGCAAAAAGATATATGAAGTACCTAAATATACAAACGATTACGGTAGGACATTAGTTAACTCCAACGCTACTACTATACGCATTACCGAAACCACCTATTAGCCAAATGTGACAACATAACAAGAAATGGCCTGAAGAGTATTTTACGAAGGCATTATTTGTTAAATAGTGTCGTAAAAATATCGATCAATAAGTTCTGTAAGTTAATTTTAATTATTTAGTAAGTAATTGTTAATATTCTTCTATAAAATGTACTAAGTGTCCACGAGAACGCTGCCGACAAACAATTTTACGGTTTGGCAGAGTGTTGCATAAAATACAGTTGAAATTTTTATTGAGAAAAAAAAAAATCTGTTGTTGCGTAGGAAGATCTGAGTCTAGTAGAGGCTCTTGCAAATAAACAAAAAATAAGTTTTGAATAGTTCTAGTTTTGTCTCTTTTCTTCTAATTTGAAATGACGTTAACATTTATTTATTTTTACTTTTTTTTAAATCGGTACATAAACTGACAAGGCCAATATAAATGTTCTAACAAAAAAAAAAGTATTTTTGTCTCGAGAAAAATGTCGAAGCTAATGATTTTTTTATTGTAATGGCGTAGTAGACGCGTAAGAATAAAATTAATACCGTTATTGGTCTGGTGTGATGGTGTGTGAAAAAAAACGACTTCGATTAGGGGTTCTAAGGCTTGTTACGACTGAACGACTACCCACTACGGTTGCCGTATTTCCCGAACCAACAACCAACCTACCTGTGATTCACTACCACCCACTGCCGACCAAGCTAGATTCCTGGGCACCGCAGACACAGGCAAGTGGCGAACTGCGGAGCACAATTAAGGGGCTTTCACCCCACGACCCGACCCTATTTATGTAGTGTTGTAATACGTTTTTTTTTATAAACATTTTGGTAACTGGCTGCCGTTCTTTCATTTAAACGGCAGACCCCACACTGGCTACATCATCATCATCATCATCATCTCAGCCAAAAGACGTCCACTGCTGGACAAAGGCCTCCCCCAAGGACCTCCACAACGTCCGGTTTTGCGCTGCTCGCATCCAGCGGCTTCCCGCGACTTTCACCAGATCGTCGGTACAGCTTGTTGGAGGCCTACCCACGCTGCGTTTTCCGGTACGCGGTCCCCACTCAAGGACTATTCTGCTCCAGCGGCCATCAGTCCTACGAGCTATGTGCCCTGCCCACTGCCACTTGAGCTTAGCAACTCTTCGAGCTATGTCGGTTACCTTTGTTTTTCTGCGGATCTCCTCATTTCTGATTCGATCACGCAGAGAAACTCCTAGCATAGCCCTCTCCATTGCTCTTTGAGTGACCTTGAGCCTTCTGATAAGGCCCATAGTAAGCGACCACGTCTCAGTCCCGTATGTCATCACTGGCAACACACACTGGTCAAAGACTTTCGTCTTGAGACACTGCGGTAAATCGGACGAAAAGATAGCTTCGTAGCTTCGTAGCGATAGTCTTCGTAAAGATAGATTCGTAGCTTACCGAACGCTGCCCAGCCTATTTGGATTCAAAGATTGACCTCTTTGCTGAAGTTGGACTTACCTAGCTGGACCGTTTGTGCCAGGTAAACATAATCGTCCACAACTTCAAGGGCAGAGTCCCCAACCTTCAGAGGAGTGGGCACGTGAGTTCGACATAACTTTCGTCTTCTCCATGTTAATTTTAAGACCCACTTGTTGAGAGACTTTGTTGAGATCACCGAGCATTGTGCCGTTGACGTTGATGCCGAGTCCTTTCCAGTCCAAAAGCTTGGAAACATCTTCCAGTGCAGCAGTGAATAGTTTCGGAGATATCACATCTCCCTGTCTCTCTCCTCCGACTGACTTTTTGTAGGACGTGTGCATTGCAACATAGAATTCCATACGTTTCATTTTCACCGCTGAAAAATCGGTTACCGATTATCGGACGCAGGCCGTCACTAAGAGAGAGAGAGAGCAATCATGGCGTCAGGCTAGTGCTATCTGTACATACTAATGTTGGGTATAATGCCAACAACTTTTAAAAATCGAACCAACTGGGTTTGAGATCGGTGCTCTAATCCCTGCAGAGCCAGGCGCTACATGCCATAGTAACAAGCCACATGCATGTTATCAAGTTAAATAATAATTACAATTTCAATGAATGCTTTTTCCTTTTTTCCAGAATTGACATCGTAGATGCCAGAGTCACTGGTGTCCTGAGACTGTATATTGGCATCATCACCGGTATATCAGTCCGATCGTTGACTCTCGACTTCACGCTGGGAAGCATTGAGGTAATGCATCAAAACTGATACAATGACTGATTTTTAAATATCAACATGTATGCCATGGAGCAGAAGGCTTGAACCCAATGCTTACCACTGAAGAACAAGCCTCTCCCAATGCATGCCACTGAGCCCGATCTTCGGCAATTCTCATCTGTATTCTCATCTGATTTGTAGGTATAGGAAAATTAATTAAATAATTAATTTGTGTCTGTTACAGTCCAACTTGCGGTTAATAGCATTCGGTGAAGACTACTCAAACGATCTGAACTATTTTCTGGACTCAACAGTCCCCAGAATTATTGCAGATAACAGGGTAAGTTGAATTCTGAATTCTATGACTTTTAAATGTAATTTTACCATATTATGTGTGAACAACTATTAGTTCCAAAACACTTCCCCTTACAAATAAACAAAGAATAAGGTCCGCATTGTTATTCTGTGGTTTGTCTCTTTTACTTTAATTTGAAATAACGTTTACACGATAGGAACAAAACACGGAATAACTATTCGGACCTTATTCTTTGTTTATTTGTAAGGCCGTTTAAGTATTTGTACAAATGATATCACATAACAGTTGTCCAAAAAACCACGAATTTCTCTAAATCTTAAAAATGGTAAATTAACTCCATCGCACCTACAAAAAATGGAATAGTCTACCAGCATACAATTTCCCCTTTTCCTATGACATGGTGTCCTTTAAACGAGGCGTGAAGAGGCACCTCGTGGGCCGACAGGGTGGGGGTGACTGATGCTGCGTTGTTTACACGCTGCACTTGTTGTCTTCGCGTCTGGACTACATTTCTACTTAACATTAGGTGGAGTCAACGTCCGCTTTAATTATAATAATAATAATTACATAATGTACATTGTCGAATATTTTTCTTTTATAGGAGGACATCAATACCGTTTTGGAGTACTACGTGAGGGAACTGATCGAAGAAGAACTGGGCCTTGTGAACACGGCCGAAATATAAAAAAAAACTATCAATATACATACGTGCTGTGATTTATTTAATAAATTAAATTATTAAAAACCAAGCTCTCTTTGTTGTTGTGATTTTACTTTGTTTATTTATTTTTAAACTATCATGGTTACAGAAAAATATTATTAACGAGTTTGAAAGAGACAAAGTGTTAAAAAAGTTTCACGAGCGGGATTCGAATAAATATTTGATTCAGCTTCAGTGCAGCAATAAGCACTTAAAAATAAAAAAGTAAAATTTACTGTAGCGTTGTGTTATCAAATTTGTGGTATTTCATCTGTAAAGATGAATCTGCATAGCAATCGGTTGCAATAACCGTTGGATAGATGGCACTCCTCGGCCGCTAAATAGAACTCAAAATATTAAAAAGCAAAGAAAAAATTCAGTACTTACGTCAGCTTTCCCAGTAGCAGAATGGTCAATGCAGCCGCCCGGATTGCGAAAGACCCAGGTTCGATGGCTGGGTCATTTAATTGCATTTAAATGTATTTTTTATAAAATATTAATATATAATATATATTATTATATATTAATATTTATATATATTATGATTGTCGTTTATCAAAAAATGAATACGAAACTTTAATTATGACGAATACAATATATAATTCAAAGTCAAAGTCAATAATTTTTATTCAAATGAACATACGAAAAGTGCTTTTGAATCGTTCATAAAATTTTTACCTACTACCCATTCAGGACGTACCTAGTACCTACCTAGTGCAGATATTAAAAATGAATTAAAAAATAATTGCTTTCAGTTAGCAGCATTGCCGATGTGGCCTTTTTTTATTACAAGGAGTGATTAACGATTTTAAATTGATTGCACAAAAAGATTTTCGTTTCTTTAAGTGCGACGAAGATTAATCATTCTACAATACTGTCTGTTTACATCCAAATTACATTTCTTGCAAGGCTCGCTGGTTTAGGCTAGGCTTTTATCGTCTACATTATAAATAATATATTTTTTATACGCCCCTAAATCCACAACAACAGTTTGACTCTCTTTTTAAGAAGACATTAAAAAAATAAGATAATGAGTAAGGATTATGGTTGCGTTAATGATTATTTTATTTGTAGCAGACCACGCGCACAGAGGCCTTATTAAGAGTTCTAAGAGCAATATAGTACTGGTGTGTTGGCACTAAGGAGCTTTGGTTGGTGGTAGGGCTTGTCTGTCCGCCTGGCTAGCTACCAACATGTCGCTATAATATTTATGTTTGTAGCATTTGCTGTGTTCCGTCAGCTAGAGATAAGATAGCCAGTGCTTCAGTAGTTAAGGATTCCGTCTGGAGTTCGCTTCCACGTTCCTTGCCATCGCTTAACGTTGAGGTGAAGATCAAGTGCTTACCAGTAAGATATTTAAAAACATGCAGTTGTGAAAACGAGACGCGTGTATGTACGCCGCGTCACGCATATCGTTTTCAAAACTGCATTAATACAGCTATAATTGCTCATGGTATCTGTATGGCGCACAGTTTGACAAATAGTTTTTTTGTCACGAACGTGACTGTAACTGGAGTTTAACACGGGATATCGAAATTAATTTCGCCTTTCGACAAAAGGTCGATGAAACGTTTGGCCTTTCTGTTACTGATCGCACAACTAAATGGCCAAAATATATTTTGTCCATAACCATTGACATTTGTATCATTGTTCGAATTTTTATATTCTGTAACATAATTTAACATTAATAAATAAGAATAAATATAATTTTGCGATGGCCTAACAGGGTTTGTAACGGGCCATCATAATTTACTATAGTACTGTATGAAAGTGATGCTGTATACATTAGTGCAATAAATATATTAATAAATAAATTAACGTTTGGTTTTTAGCTAACTTAACTTAACTTTTAGTGGAATAGGTGGTGACCGTATTTGCGTGCCTACCAGATAACCTCCCCCGCCCGACCATCTAAATGCCACCACACATTTACAGAATACACTAAACATGCACACTAGTCTAGGCCCAAGACACCATACTCGTACAACAAGGGTACGACGAGCCGGTTCACACGCGCTCTATACCAGGTACAGACATGTACCTGGGCGCTTCTCCCCACCACCCGGTCAACCCAAGCCGAGGTCCGAGCCTTTAGTTGCGCCCTCGGGTTGTGATTCGTTTCACATGGCTTGGCCTTTCAAGTTAGTCGCCGCCACCAAAAAAGCCCGGTGAATCTGAAAATGTCATCTGATGCATTCAGGAAACTCCCCCAAAAATAATAGGTAGCCTCGCAGCGAATTAACCCTTATAAGCTCGCCTTTTAGCAGAACTATTTTCGGTGCTGGCTCACCTATACTGAGGTTATGTTAGGGAGTTACCAGACCAATCGATCGATCGTCGATCGACGGCATCGATCAACGTCGATCGACGTTGATTGACTGGTCTGGTAGCTTTAATTGATCGACGGATACCGTTCAACTAACCAATCGATCAATTCCATCGGTCAACGTTGATCGATAGGTCTGGTAGCTTTAATTGATCGACGGATACACCAATCGATTGACGGTCGAATGGCAGCGGGTGACAACTGACAATGTAAAGCGGCCGGCGGCGAGTAGCTTGATTGACGTCGACTAATCCATTCTACCGTCGTACGATTGTCGATCGACCATCGATCGATAGGTCTGGTAGAAACTATTAATCGACGTCGACTAATCCATTTCACCATCGATCGATGCCCTCGATCGACGTTCGAACGATTGGTCTGGTAACACCCTTAGCTTTCATATCCGTTTTCACTGTATTTGACTGCAACTCTTTGAACAAGTCTCTTTAATTTCGAGTTAGAATTTGTAAGTTTTTAATTTATAATAATAATATAGTAAAACATTGAACTTGGTAAACTTATTTTCGAAAACTGTGCTCCCTTTTTTAATTAAGTTTCAATAGTTTTTTTTAAACTATTTAAAGCTACTTTTATTAAGTTTATTTGATGCTTAATTTTTCAAATGTTTGATTTAAAAATTAAAATGTAATATTATGAATGTTTTATTATTGTACATGTCGTCGGTACCTTGCTTAATAATTTTATTATTTAAAAAACTTTATTAATACAGGTATTTATTTTTACTTTAATTGTTGACTGATAGACAAATAATTATTATTAACAATATTAAGAATTAGTTACAAGATAAAAATTATTAAGTATTTAGAATTAGATTTGTTAACAATAGATGTAAACGTATTCAAAGATAGATTGATAATATCAATAACAAAATCGTCTAAAAGCCTGGAAGCGTATGCAAAACGAACATTCCATCATCAGGATGCCATCAAAGCTACGACGACACGACGATATTATGTTACAACGTAAATAGTAACAGTGTACTATTCAATTTAGAACGTAGACAGACAGCGAACGATGATCGAGTGTGAGACTTACGAGACGGGTCTTATGACATCCACATAAACTTATCTTCCCTAAACCCCTAACTTATTTAAGGCCTACTGCCAGTCTTTATACACGTGCGCCCCCGTGTGCGGTCAGATATACGCAGCGGGCATATACAACTACAAAATAAGGAGATCTACAGAGTTAGCTTTATACAAACGCGTTTGAACATCGCTCACACAGATCCTCTGACGGACACGGAATCTCACAACAGGAGCTCTCGGCCTGACTCAGAACAATGGGATGCCTAGTGTGAGTTCTATATACTATCCGTATTCATTCGATTCAATCGAATCGAAAATTAGTATGGCATTGAAGCAGCGCCTCCTGACATTCTCGTTCGTTAACATGATCGAGTGTCAAAAATAACTTTTAATGTTTAAAGGCCGGCAACGCATCTGCGATTCCTCTGGTTTTGCGGATGCCCATGGGCGGCGGTGATTGCTTCCCATCAGGTGACCCACCTGCTCGTTTGTCTCCCTCTAATATAAAATAACCGCACTAGGCTCTTTGTTCCGTGCTGCTCCGTGTCCGTGAGAGGGTCAGTGTGCGTTGCTCGAGCGCGATATCTATTAGGCTTGCCTTCTATGGTTCTCCTTATTTTGTGATACAGCGCTGTCCGTGTGCAGTATAATAATGCACTTAGGATGTTGTTGAGACTCCCACGCTACTGAAGTGCGTCAGGTGTATTCGCCGATGGAAGACTCCACACTATATTGCGCAGAGGAATCGCGTCACTGATGCGCAGGGTTCGTGGGAGCGCCAACAGCGTTCTGAATGTGATTGGTCATAAACCAGAGTGTACCATTCAGAGGCACTGGGTGTATGTGTACGCACATGTACCAATGCAACCATACATGTATATTACCTAAAATCTTGAATACCCTACCACAATATAAGCAAAATATTTAATTAAGTAATTCAAACTTTAAAAAATAATTAAAGAATATTATATAGATGTAAACGAACCTAATTTCTTATTATGATGTCTTTGAGTAGTTAGTGCTACTTAGTGTGGGGAGCGTTCGCACTAACATCGGTACTACTATCATCGTGCAGCTTGTATAATAATATATACAAATACTAATTGATTTCAGCTGCCGCCGGTATGTGGTGCGAGGGCTCCGTCAGACATGAGTACGTGTTTTTTGTTTCATTTTGTTTTTGTTTTATATATATAATGTACGAGTGTAAACGAACTCTCCAAGGCATACAAACCCACGTCCTTTGGTCCACGTTCGTAACTGACCTTTCATAACCAACTAAGAATATGGATTTTTTTCTTGCTTTGATAACCAGCTACGAAAGAAGATTTTTATATCCATTTTCGTACCTGGTTACTAATTAAGAAAATTTTGTCCACTATAGCTCTTTCGTAACCAGTTATGAAATAGAGAAACAAAAAAAAACTTTTCATAACTGGTTATTATTCAAGAATATATGATTATTATTAAAAAAAAGTCTATTATCAGTGGTGCTATCTGAATCACTAAAAAGTATTATTGGCAATTTTTGCGTGAGGTAACATAACATAACATCAATGTTTGTAGTATTGTTTAAGATAGCCAGTGCCTTACTAGTTGAGGATCCCCGGTGAAGTGCTTTTCCATCATTGGCCTTATCATCACTTAACATCAGGCACTTATCATCAAGGCACTGTGCCTACCCGTTAATATAAAAAAGGTGGATTTCGACTACCTGTATTAAATAGGAACTCGAAATAGATATCGATTCATACAAACCTATTAAATGTTATATCATGTTTTATCACATAGTTATTAAAGTAAGTAAAAAGCTATAATTTTTCCTTTTTTATTTGAGTTTATTGGATTTCACCCGAACGGTAGACGGGTGCCTAGTTTATTAGTGGGTCGGCCATAACAACCTTACATACCCTTCGGAGATGGAGTCCCGCGGGATGACTCGGGTGCGAGTTTACAGAATTAAAGAAAAAAAGATTTGAACGCTCTGATCACTGACGCTGGCCTGCCATTTTGATATGTCAAAGAAGAGTATTTACTGCATTTATTTTATAGTTATAAAATGATGTAATACCTGCATCTTTTTTTTCAGAATACAATGTTACAATTTATTACAAAAAGGTTAGTCTACATCACAGGAGACCGAAGAGCTGGCAGCTACCTCGGACAAAGTATTAGTCTATCTATTAAAAGGGGGAACGCTGCCAGTATCTTCGGAACCTTGCCTAAAGGGACTCCTTTTAATAATATATTTTAGATAGTTATTATATTATATTTTTTTTAAGAAATAGCTTATTAGATCCAATTTTATCATTAATGTTTTCACTATTGTACAGTATTATGACATATTTGGAACTAAATTTAATTGTGGATTAGAATTCATAAATAATAATTATTAAAATTTATTTTAGTTTATAAAGTGCTGTAGATTGCTTATTACTAAGGTGAGATGTCAAATGTTACACATCATATGCGACTGTAAGGCTCGCTCGTTTTTTGTATAGATGCAGTCAGCAAATCGCCACAATTTGTTTCGCCACAATCGGTAGGCCGATTTTATAAACAAATGATTTGCGGGCCGATCGCACGCACATTCTTAATGTTTGTTAACTACGTAATAAATACCGTATTAATCAGATATCGTTGAGACGTTATCGAAATAATCTTTCGGTAGCCGAGGATAAAGTGTCAACAACGAGTAGTGATTACACTTCAATCAAAGTAAATCCATTGTTTTAAGGTAAGACCTAGAATTAATTGAACATTTAATTTTGTATCTAAATTACTATAAGTAGGTATAAACTATTTTTATATTAACAAATTATGTTTTGCACTAAATAACTTTTACTTCACTTTACAATATTAAAAGTGGCTTTTTCAACTTTAACCTGATATTCTAAACCCGTTACAGGGTCCAGGTTACACGGGTGTTACAATTAATTTTGTGAGTTTTTAATTTTCAGTTGTATCAATTTGCTCTGACGAACTTCTGAAAAAAGTAAGAGAAATTAGTAGACTTCTACTTAGCATTAGGTCGATGTGGGTTGATTGTTTTGTGTTTGTTTGAACTAATAGCGATAATGTTTAATTTATATTGAATTTCATTTTTTTTAAATTAGAAAGCAATACAGTAACAAAAGACACACTTTTTTAGAAACGAAAATGCATGCGATTTTGGTTGTATTAGCTACAGCGGTGGCGATGGTCCTGGCAGTGCCTTTGAATGTACCATCGTTCAGAGAGAGTATCGCTAGAAGCCGTAAGTATCTACAATAATATTAACAATTTCGCTGTCCAAAAATTAAAACAATAAAAAAGTCTATTGATATGTATCACATGTATTTCACGAGACAGAGAAGTTATAATATAAAAAATAGTTTAATACTTTCTGGTAATTTGTAAAGTGGTGAAAATAAAATAATCCATGAGTGGGATTTGAATTCATACCTTCTGATAATTCGGGTCAGGAGATAATACCAATAGATACTATCAAGTATACCTGTGCACGTAAATACTATCTACTGTTAATGACGTTGTTGTCGACATTGAGTAAGGCTCGTTTGGCTTACAAAGGGAAGGTAAAAGTAGGTAGTGATGATACATTTGCACGGTTCGGATAGAATACTTTAAAGTGAACCTGATGCGAACCGATATGCCAGAGGGTTCAAATCCCACTCGTGATTTCTTTTTACACTTTGCGAACTATCTACTTCAAAACCAAATTTTAAAGTTAACAGAATTTGAATGCGTATTATTATTTGTACTAAATTACGACTTAGAGTCTACATGTGTATGTAGACCCCTTAGGCCCGTGTGGGCTGCTCGAGCAGTTAGCCAATAATCAAATTACTCGGACCGCTTGAGGAGTCGTAGTGAAGCTGCCATTTCACCGAGCTGCTGACCGCCCGGAGCAGTCGCAACTGCTTGAGCGGTTCCGTGTATGTTTATAAATAGAAGAGTGTAGTGTAGTTCACTATGCAGTCGCAGCTTGAAGCAGTGACTGCTCCAAACTGCCCGTGTATGGCTGCCCTTAGATAAGATAATAGTTGTTCAAATTCGTAAAAGTTATAATGAACTGCTAAGGACCTAAGTAAAGCGCAGGGTTCAGGTAGTGCGAGTAATATAGATCTTTGTGTATTTCATTACAGAGGAACTTACAAGGAACAGTCTTCTGGAGCAGGTGCTGTTGGATGTGCTTGAAGACTTCAGGGATATTATTATAAACGGCAACGACGACATTCCCCCTCTGGACCCGCTTTACATCGATCACGTTTCCTTGGACGACGAAGACATTCCTTTTCCTGGGTAAGACTTAACACTTATCCCAAATCTGGAGAACCTTGATGAAATTCTGCAGCCTAAAATTTATAAACAGTTGTCAAATTAAGATATACTTAATAAACTTTACTTTTATAAAAGTATCTTAGGCGGAATTAACAAAGTTAATTAAAAAAGAAAATAAATTCGTTTTTTTCCACAGCCAGAAACTCCATTATGGCCTAATTGTTCAGCAAAGGAAATTTTTCGGTTGAAATAAAAGCGACTGATGTAGATGGTCGATGCTCGGGTTGAATGCGAAGAATCGTGGTTCAATGCCAATACGCTGCGTTAGAATACTAACGTCAACCCAAAGTCATAGAGATATATTTTTTTTTTGGTTTACATTTTTCACCAAATTTTTGCATTTTACAGGGCTGAAATTGAACTGACCGGTATCACACTATCGAACCTGGCGACGTACGTGATCGACGACGTGTCAGTCACAGTAGTTTCTTTGCTGCTGCAGAGATATCGAGTGGAAATAGACGGAAGGACGCCAGAACTGGACGTCACTGTTGGTATGTTATTGAATTAATTTCATCATCATCATCATACTCGTCCTTTCTATGGATGGATAGGGTGAACGGGCCATAAACCACTAGGCCACCATGAAGGCCCAGTGAGGATTGGTGGTTGTTAACGACTGTTAATGCCGCCGGGACCAACATCTTTACGTGCCCTCCCAAGCACGGAGGAGCTTGAGATGATAAAGTTTTGGTAATTATGGACATAGTATTCAAGGACCTACATGTGCTGGTCCGGTGGTGCTGGCGGGTAGTCTACAGGGTTAACGCCGCCGGTATACCACGCCCTTCGGCCTGAAGGCCTCCTTCTATTAAGGTGTCATACAGCTTGGCTATCAGGACTCGCACCACAAATGCTTAAAATGACATAGTGTCGCGATTCCAACGGCTCTACCCTAAATGGAAATATTATGGCGACAGGCTAGACAGTGGTAGCTAAGGTGGACTTCTAATAAGCTCAACCAGTCAGACTAGCTTGACATTGAACGCGTTGTGGTCAAGGGTGCTATGAGTTCAAAGAGTATGTCGTCAGCCATGGGTATGTATGGCTGGTTATGTGACTTCGTTACCGATCATCATAGCAATACACCTTATTATTATTATTATTTCTTGTGGGGACGTCGCCAGCCTAACGGACGATCCACCCGCGCTATCTGCGGGCCACGTATTCCCGTTCTCCCCTTTGAGAGAGTTAAGGTTCATCCAGCTTTCACGGCGCCCCGTCGAATCTTTTGGTCCATTTGGTAAATCTCGCTATCTGTTCCACCTTCAGATCCTTAAGGTCTTCTATGTCTAGTGTGTCCGACCCCCAGAGCTCCCATCTTATCAGTGAGTACATCGGGCACTCAGCTAGTAGGTGGAGGCTGGTCTCCTCTGTTTCCGTGCATTTCGGGCATATGGGATCCGTTTTTCACTCCTGTCACTGTCAGATGTCTGTTCAGTCGACAGTGTCCTGTTATGATCTCTATGACTAGCCTCATGTTCTCATGTTCAATACGAGGAAAATAGTAAAAACTACAATTTCCTTTTCCCATATAAACTCTACTGGACCGATTTAAAAAAATATTTCACCCTTAGAATGCTACATTAGGGCTGAGTAACATAGGCTATGTAAAAAAAGAAAAGGTCCACCCGTGCGAAGCCGTGACGGCCGGGCAGTCTATCATAATAATCTGTGACATTATCAGTACATTGTTTGTGATGTTATCCTAAGTATTCAATTAATTTATTAGATACACACAACAGAACTACAACAAAAATGTGATTAAGCGATTAAACAATAGAGCTTAAAATATAATTACTTACAAATGGTACGTTATTTGGTACGTTATTATTAGAATAAATATTATTAACGGGATTATTACCATGTTTTTTGTTGTGTTTGAGTATCCGATATCTCGGCACAGTTGCATGCACCATGATCACGGATGTAGTGAAGTTATTGCGGGTGGGTGATTATGAGCAGACAAAACAATCTATCCTCTTCCTTAGTCGTTTTTTTGCGCTCGACACTCGTACCACTGTCTCCTAAGTCACTATTCACTCGAACTTTTGTTCTTATTGCGGACTTTACATAAGCTAACCACTGTATTCCAGATACGCGACAGTTTAAGTGGTTTAAACCCATCTTCGTGATTGAAATATCGGGTACTCAAACACAACAAAAAACATGGTAATAATCCCGTTAATTATATTTATTCTAGTATAAGTGACCATAATAGTTAAAAAAGCTATAACGTTATTATTAGTCCATGACTCCACAAATAAATGTACACGTACGCGTGATAAACAACAAAGCAACTGTATGTAAATGCTTTAAAATAATAATACATAGTCAACTAGGTAATGTACCTAGGTAATAACTAGGTAATATAATATAGTACAAATAGGTAATATACAATTTAATGCAAAATTAATAAAATTGATAACCATAAAGCATATCTATTAAAAAACAAAATATATAGAAGTGAAAAAAATTGTTTACACTTACCGCATTCGTCTTAATCGAAATAGATTTTATTAGATTACATTTCTGTTACTCTACTGCATTTAAAACATTACACATAACAAGAGGCAAAATGGAAGCCCATCAATTTTTGTACTTTAATAGATATAAGATGTATGATTATTTACATATATATTACATATATATAATTTAACGCAAATTTTGTTGCGAACAAATTACAATTTGAAAAAGACGAAGAGAAAAGTTGATGACGTAGTTGTCGACATTGAATAGGGCTCCTTTGGCTTACAGAGTAAGAGTGTTGATTAATTTCGGCGAGTTGGATTGAGCCACGATAGCATAGTTGGCAGTGCACCTGACTCGCCCCCCAACCGCCTAACTCTATCGCCATCGCTCTCGCTATCGCGCTCTATAAAGCGATAGCGATAGAGTTAGGCGGTAGGCCCCCCAGCATGTCATGGGGTGCGGGTTTGAATCCCGATCGTGGACTTTTTTAACACTGTCTTTTTTTTTTTCAAAATATTAGATGTAGAAAAACGACGGGAAATTAACGCTAACTACATACTGTCTAGGTATCCTATTAATTTTATTTCCCGACGTTTCGACCGAGTAATTCCGGCCGTGGTCACGGGCTGGGGGTTTTTCTTTTACCTTTGCCATTTCTTATTTTCAGATCATTACGACCTTAACCTCTCTGCGATGGGCTTTGACCTGTTTGGTGCTGGCGATGCAAAGTATTTTTTTTTTATAATTTTTCTTACTTGTGTTTACATACCGATTAGCAAAATATCAACTTTTATTTTGAAGTAAATTCTGTGCCACTCTCTCGAGTATGTAACAATGAAAATGAAAATTCAGTTGATTTTATAGTATATTATAAAAATATTTGCTATTATACTATATTATAACGAAATTGTAAGGTGTCATTAAATTGGTTTGTTCGCACGTATACATATAGTACTTACAGTTTAATATGTACGTATAGTAGAAAAATATGTTTTTTCTTTGCATATGACTCCATAATAATATCTTGGTTAGAAATTGTGATTATAATTATTTTTTTTTGAGTTACTTTTATCACAATTGTGTTGCAGGATCAAACTCATCAACCCGGCCTTGAAAATAAACGTGTTGGTTTCCGTGAGGTTGTCTATCTCTGGTATTTATCTGAACCTCTTGGACACCAGGGTGGAGTTCAGTTTGGAAGCCATTGAGGTACGACTGCCACTGTTGAAGCATATTCTACTTTATGTATAAAGGCTCTTTCTTAAAATTTTCTTACTTCTAACAACTTAGTCAAAGTTATAATAATGAAAAACTACACAAACAGAGTTATACAGCTAGTTGTTTACTTAATAATTAGTTCAAGCATATATCGCATAATTTATACGAAATCTGCTCCAATACAGGTTTTTCTTAAATTTGAAGTTAAAGGCCCATTGTTGACCTCACCTGTACATTTACAAATATAATGATTTAGATTTTATGAACTATTGCTACTTTTTTGCAGCCAGAAATCACCGGTTTGTTCCACGATGAAGCCGCTAGCGCATTCGTCAATGAATTCTTGAAGGACTTCGTGCCGGCATTCGTTGAGACTTACGAGGTAAACACATCAATACGATCATCATCTTACGATCGTTTTACAGCTGGGCTCAAGTCTTCCCACATCCACATTCCAATCACATAACATCATCATTATCAACATCTCAGCCGAAAGACTTCCTCCAAAGATCTCCACAACGACCGGTTTTCTGCTGCTCGTATACAGCGGCTAATCGCAACTTTCACTAGATCGAGCCCACCCACCTTGTAAGAGGCCTACCTACACTGAAACCGCACTTTAACCGCCTCTGTGGTCTAGTGGCTAAGACCACTGGTTTAGACCCAGAGGTCCCGGGTTCGATTCCCAGCGGGGGGTACATGTTTGTGTACTCTGTTTGGTAGGTGGTAGGGCTTGTTTGTCCGCCTGGCTAGCTACCACCATCTTATCTAAATATGTGGCCATTACATCAATGTTTGTAGCATTGTTGTGTCCCGGCAGCTAGAGATAAGATAGCCAATACCTCACTAGTTGAGGAACCCGGGTGAAGTGCGCTTCCATCATTGGCCTTATCATCACTTAACATCAGGTGAGATCAAGCACTGTGCTTACCCGTAAATATAAAAAGAAAAAATACATATACATATGTATTTTGGGCAATAACCCACCACGCGGGTCTTATGCGGATTGGTAAATGTATGAATGCCTTATTACGATAACAAAACGCTCAAATAGATATAGTGGAGGAGGAAACTCGAGCTTATTAAACTGTTCACCCATTCCATGACTCCACACAGTAAGTGATTTCAAAAATAGGCTGTAGCAGGGCTCACTAGCCACCACTAGTTTGTGCGGGGGCACTCCACTCAATAACTGAGGAACTGGCTCTCTCATCTATACCTTTGTTCCAGCCCGAGATAACGGCATTGATCAGTGGCATAGTGCACGATATCGCCAGCGAGATCCTCGAAGACCTGGACCTCAGTAGCTTGCTAGGATAGAAGGTGGTGCCGAGTATGAGAGTATCATACATACGAACTGTTTGTTATTGCTAAGAATTATACGAACCTTATAAATGAGTACACCTAGTTTTATTTTCTAATGTAACTAAATACGATTCTGATGATTGCTATAGCATACTACAACTACAGTTCTACTTCTGCAAATACTTGCCTTATCATAAAAGTAATTATGGTTTTAAAAATCATTTTATCCCAATAACTATCATCATCATCATCATCAGCTTTTATGTCCCCACTGCTGGGGCACGAGCATTCCCTATGGATGGATAGAAGAACTATAATTATTTTATTTTTTTAATTATTTTGAGGAGCTAAAATCATAGTATTCACATAATAACATGTCTCCTGCCAAAACGTAAAATCGCATTAACGATCTCTTTTATGTCAGGTGTAAATCTAAACCGCCATCAAAGCTGCAAGTTATTAGAAAACGCATTAACTTTGATATGTCGACAGCGTAAAGCGTGAAATTACCAGGATTTGTGTTGATTACGCGTTCAAACACAATTTGTGATGTTTTTTTAGTACCGCATTAATTTGGAGAGCATAGGAGCACAAAATACATAGTGTTAGCCTGGTAATATAAATAAATAAATATAAATAAATATAAATATAAATATGAGACAACATCACATACATTGTTCTAATCCCAAGGTAAGTAGCTAAAGCACTCGTTTCATGGAAATCAGAAACAACGACGGTACCACAACCACCCAGACCCGACACAATATCGAAAAGTTCGTTTTCGACATTGACCCGACCGGGAATCGAACCCGGGACCTCAGGAGTTAGCGCCTAAAGTCCGGCGTGCAAGCCACTCGGCTACGGAGGTCGTCAATATGGTAATCCATATTTCATAAATTTATCAATGTCGCCTTCTTATTATTACAGAAAAAAAAAACTTAATGAAAATAACATATTAACATAACCTATTATTTTTTTATATTACGGGTAAGCATAGTGCCTTTAGTCTCGCCTGATGTTGAGTGGTGATAAGGCCAATGGTGGTATCGCACTTCACCCGGGATCTTCAACTTCGGAGGCACCGCTTATCGTATCTGTAACTAACGGAACACAAAAATGCTGCAAACATTGATGTTACGGCGACATATTTTGATAACCGTGTGCACAAACATACTTAAACTCAAATTAATGTGTGAATATAAAAATGCATTCAGAATGATATATATAGTTACAAGATAAAATTTTAAAATCGCCTGGGGTTCGGCCTCGGTAGCTCAGCGGTCAGAGATTGGACCGGTTGTCCAAGGGTTCGATTCCCACTCGAGCTTCCTGAGGCTGGCTGATTTTTTCTAGTATAATTTTATCTTGTAAGATGGTGAGGTATTTGATTGTCGAGATTGTATATTATGTGAATTTAGGTCGAACTTCGACCACTGGGCGACAACCAGTAACTATGAAAAGTCGAAGAATTGCAAATTAAACTGTGGACGACCAAAAAAACGCATTCATATTTTTATAAATTGAGCTATAAAAAAAATATTTAAAAAAAATAGTTTTGAAGAAAAATTATCACAGTACCTATTACAGCGTAACAGAAAAACTGAGCTTTTCATTGTATTAAATTTTTCATTTCGTAAGTTCTTTTCCCGGAGTAGTCGCTTGTCGAGTTTCAAACTAGTTGAATAGTGAAAGCGACATTTATTTTTAAAAGAAAGATGATACTACGGCATCTAAGACAAAAAGCTCCAAGTCAGTATTTTATATGGTTAAACAGTCATTTGTAATGAATTACAAAATTAAGAAAACCACCACGCGGGGCGAGTGGCGGTTTGGTGGTTGTTCACGACTGCTAATTCAGCCGGGACCAACGGCTTTACGTACCTTCAATCAATACACTTTCAATTACAATTACTTCTAGGGCGGCTAAACTTGTAAATTAATATTGTTTTCTAAAGTTTACGCGAACACTACACATTGAAACGAACAAACTTTTACGGATCTACTCGCGTTTATTTTACACATTAGTTTTAATTAATGTTTATCCTGACGTTTCGAACCCTTTGCAGGGTCCGTGGTCACAGGGAGACTGAGGTGTTGGTCGTCTCATAATTAGTTAGTAGCTTGTATACCCTCATTTAAATTTAATCAGGTGCGTTCCGTTTTACGCAGAAAGAGCTTACAGTATCTTTTGGTCTGGCAGTATGGGGCTGGAATTAAATATTTTGTATGATGGGATCCCAGGCTAGTGACAGATTCCAACCATCTTCTCTATTGAAATTAGGATGTTTTTTAATTTCAATAGCCTCGCGTATCATAATTTGACTTTTCGTTTTTGTTCTTTTTTGTATTATTAAAATTATGTATAGCCTAGTTTAAATGCATGTTTCGTCACAAGGCAATTTAATTACTTTTTATAATTATGAATCTCATGTAAGTGAATTCTGTATTCTTATGAGAATAAAGCTTCTTTAAACCTATCATCCTAGGGATGAATCGTTGTTCTGTAGCGAGTATTTGTGGTTTATCAAATCTGATGTAATGGTTGGGCCCCTCTAGGGAATGTTCGCATACCGTAGACTTATTTTTGCGCCTATGCTTGACGTCGGCTATATGTTCCTACACTCCTCTTTGTTTGCCCGATGTAAGAGAGCCCACAGTCGCAGTCCAGTTTGTACACGCCTGCATCTTGAAGTGGTATGTTGCACTTGACAGGTCGTAAAAATTGGTTGATCTTCTTCGGCGGCTTGAAGTAAGTATTGATTGAAGCTCGCTTTAAGATATGCCCATTCTTGTCTAATCTTGTTGTCTTGTTTGTTGTAAATTAATATTTTGATAAGTCAATTAAAAAAAAAACACAATTTTCATTATATTGAATTTTGCATTCACAACGCTTATAGTACATAGCTACAAGATAAAATTTTACCAGAAAAAAATCATCCAGTCTCAGGCAGCTCAAGTAGGAATCGTGGGAACACAATTAACTTTAATTTTTCATGTTTTTGTAAATTAAATATATAAATTAGTGAAGTGCGTATTAGGCGCGCATAAGCAAACAGCAGTGATCAGAAATGTAAGTACACAAAAGTTCCTAAACCACTAGGGCTGTGACGTGCTTGTTTTGAAGTGACGTCACCAAAGAAATATTTAATTATAAATTGCATAACAAACTAATGTTAACAATTATGTCTTACTTGTGCGAGCTCAACGCGGATGACTGGCACCAGGTGGCGCAGGACAGACGTTATCGGAGGCCAAGACTCACTTTGGGTCGTTGCGCCACTCTAGTTAGTTAGTTTTTTTAATTATGCCATAGTAGCTCTGCATACAAAATCTAGATCGGATACACTTTGGACCTTTTTATTTTTACCACACCTTTCTGTTTGTTACACGCTGTATAATAAATATAGTCGCTTTAGAAGGTTCCCTTCAACCGGTCTTTGATTGCAATAATAATTTTATTTTCAGAGATGGATGGGTACCCTTGCGTACATATTTATTTAGGACTGGGGTCGGGTCCTGTATATCCCATCTTATCCTGGCTAGACGTTCCGCCTCGGAATCATAGGGGGAAACTCTTTGAAGACGCATTTTTATTCCCTTGGAATATCACATTAAAAGGATAAACAGATCTTTGTGTTTTATTCTGTTGTAAAACGAATGAAAAGGTACCTACAAAAATGTATTTGCTGCAAAGAGGGTCTTTTATATTGTATCTTGTGAAAATTTAAAGGAAAACAACGTCTAAATTGTGTTTCCAGATGGAATTAATAATATTCATTGTTTTAAATAGTATCACTTTTCAACAATGAAAAAAAGATACTAAACATAAGGGATTACAATGTTGAGAATGAATGTAATAGTTGCTGGCCAGATACCAACAAGTGAAGAAGAAAAATAAAATCTCTTTTAAATTTTGCGTTTTTAAGTGATTATAAATTATTATTATTTCAGCTAATACGGCTAATATAATAATAATAATATAATAAGTGATTGTGTTTTGTTTTCCAGACGAATCGCAGCGTTTGATTGTAATCTTAATTATACTCGTAAAACTCGTTTAGATCCAACATTATTTTCTTTCTCGTTATTGTAGAATTTGTATAAGTTTAGTGTACTTTTTAATATAGTGACAGGGTTTTGTTTAGCTGTGTTATTCAATAAACTCGTAACCAATAAAAACTACAGTCCACTCGCTGAGCAATCCATACAATTCCGCATACAATTCCGAAAGGTAAGTCTAGATAGTAACTGTCTTCTTTCTGCGACTTCCTTTGTTATGTGGGATAAAACTTTTATTTCAATCTCATTCTAGTTCTAAAATAAAACAAAAGAATACTTACTAAACAATATAATATACTGAATTTTGATGCTAGCGCCTCTGTTTGTCCTTAATAGTTTTTCGACCAAGTTTGTTTGGGTCCCCAAATACGCTAAGTTGTAGTCATCCATCAATTAAGGGGTTACCCGTCTACGTCGCGTCGCCGATCACAGGCGGTCACGATCTGAAACATATGGACGTAACGCAGTTATTGTTAACTAAAACACAAAACCGAATTGTTTTTATTCAAACTAGCAGCACAAAAAATATATAAGCAAAGTGCCATTATCTGCGGTAGACGGTACAATATAAATAGATCGTTAAGTTTTTATTTAGAGTATCTTGAGTGTGTCATGGTCTCTTTATTGTCTCTGTGGTGGTGGCGTGTACGTCGGGTCGTTACGTTCCCTAAACTATGGCTGAGCGAAGCGATGGCTGATTCATATGTCATACTCGTGAACGGGTGCCGCCTGTGGAGGCTGGTCTGCTCTTGCATACTTATCTAATTTTTAGTATTATTCACTGTAGTTTGACTTTGTTTTTCTAGAACAATTTTTGACTTTTACTAGAGTAATGTAGTGGTACTGTATGACATTGTGGAAATTGAAACTTTTACCTGATGTAAATTTGTTACCTTAGTTTTTTTTTATTTTATGTTTTTTTTACATGTTGTGGTTGTCTTCTATATTTTTTATATGAGATCTTATATATTTTTATAAAGAATTAACTTACAAGAAACATAACATAACTAACTACATTAAAGAAAACAAAAATTAAGATTACTAAAGACAAAATAAAAAAAAAAATGTCCTCCAGCTGTGCTCATGGGAACGGTCCCAAGAATGTTGGCAACATTACCTCTTTGGATTGCCAAGCTAATACGTTGGCAGAGGTAGCTGCCAGCCTTCCTGTCACTGGAGGCTTCAATAAGGCGAGCACTCAACTCTTTAACAAGCTGCTTGGCCTCCGGCCCCCATGGACCCAATGTCTCCACCGCAAACGGAACAAATAAATAAATTATATTATCTATATTTTTTGTGTTCATTTGTAATGGAAATTGTCCTGCTATGATAGAGCATTTTCCAATATTTTTGACGCTGTAAAGGAGAAAAGAGCTGGACACTTGCTGAGTTTCTTGCCGGTTCTTCTCAGTACAAGGTCTCCCGCCCAGAGTAGACTTACGAACCGATGGCATAGTGACATTCACAAGAGCTACTTTTAGCCTAAACTGAATAAATTAATTTGAATTTTGATTTTTTTTAAATTTTCAATCCTGAAGTTCGCTACAAAGTAGATAATATCGTTATTTGATCGAGTTATTTTTCGGCTGACTAATAGGTACAATTAAAGTCAAGTAAAGCAAATAGGAGCTCGATGGTGCAGCGATGAACACGCACGGTCTGCGATTGCTGTGGTTAAGCAACTTTTGCAAAGGCCGGTTATCAGATGGGTGACCAAAAATTTATCATCTCGAGCTTCTCCGTGCTTCGGAAGGCACGTTAAGCCGTTGGTCCCGGCTTCATTAGCAGTCGTTAACAACCACCAATCCGCACTGGGCCCGCGTGGTGGTTTATGGCCCGTTCTCCCTATCCATCCATAGGGAAGGCTCGTGCCCCAGCAGTGGGGACATAAAAATGAGCTGAAGATGATAATGATGATGATGAAAGCAAAATAGCCTAACAGTTATAGGTCACAGCTGGACAAAGGCCTCCATCATTGAAATCAAGTGCCGTCTATAATGACCTCATTTATGATAATTTAAGTGTAGATATATTTCATCTCAGCCTTGCTCATTCCAGAATTGCTTAAAAGTTTCCTCAAAACCATTCTCTACAATTTAGTTTTTAAATTATAACATAAAGCACCTCTTTTCAGTCTAGATATTTAAGTTATGATGTGTGCACACATTGTATTGTAGTTTACCAAAATACTTTATATAGTTATTATTATATTACGTACCCTATTCATGTTTTAGCTATAATCTATGTTGTGTACAACAAATAAATAAATAAATAAGTCATCACTACAATTGATGGTTAATGGCTTAATCACCACGCTTGCCACACGCTGAATAGTGATCACAGACCCGGGCTAGGCATCGAAAAATCCACCGAGCGCTTTGCCACTGGGCCGCCGTAATAATTGTTTCGCAACAAAATTTGCGTTAAAATTATATAAACAAAACAAAAACATTTTATAAATTGAAGTACTACCCTTTAACATATAGCATTAGCATATTTCCAAGTCACGTCCTGATACTTCGATTCCTCCCGAAGTGGGTTGCATCTCGAGGTGGCTGAAAAGGCTCTTACTGTACGAGGTTTCGAAGAGAATTGCTTGGAAATATCATTAAAATAATTGTACCTCGGACAATTTCAATTTTGTTGCGAAACAAATTACAAAAACACAAATGTTGAAAAAATTTCCACGAGCAGGATTTGAACCTGCACCCTTCTGACATACCGGGTCAGGTGCTCTTCCAATTGAGCTATCGTGGTTCTAACCAGCCCGCCGAAATTTTTTCAACACTATTTACTTTTTACTTTGAAAGCCAAAGGCACCCATTCAATGTCAACAACTACCGTCATTAACACCCGATCATAATTTCTTCAACATTTGTGTTTTTGTAATTTACTTAAAGGACAACATTTTTTTTGGGCTTAAAATAAATGAAAACTTAACAGAGATCATTTCTGTTGATTAATACTATAAACATTTAATACTTTCATTCTACACTATTTGCAGATTTTAAAAGATGCCCATTTTATTTTGTAAAAAAATGTATTATTTTAAAAAAATGCGTCGAAAGGAACTATATCCGAGTTTCTTTCTTTCTTTTAGTTGATGGCTTCGTGCGATTAGCACATTTAGCCAGTGTCAAAGTAATTTTTCTTACAAGTAATACATAAATATACAATATTTCCTTCCAGTCAGTATGATGATGAATGATAATAAAAATGAGAAATGAGAAATGATATACCCCCAACCCCTCGAGTATAACAGTAAAGATGTGGGGCTTTACTGATACCTCGGCGGACTTCTTGAGAGAATTTGAAAAGTAGTAGTTGCACTGTTTTGTTTCATTTCCCAACACTCATGCACACTTACGAACACTTAACGGTTAATAATCCACCATTCTTTCACATTAATACTCGCCATAACACAAATTTGAGAAAATAAAACAAAACCGCAGACATGACTTTTCACTTTCCCGCCAAGAAGTCATATCCGAGTTCTTTTATGACAGTTGATTGACATAAACTGACAGCAGAGCCATTTTTTAATGTCATGACGAGACTATTGGAGCATTTTGGAATTTTTTATTGTTTATTACAACGTTTTTGTTGTTTTCCAATTCAGTAATTCTATTTTGATTTCATCGCTTCACTGACGTGCATATTATGGTATCTACATTAACAATCAGCAACTCTATGATACATAGGGATACATAGGGGCAGCTTTCTAAAATATGTGAATGTTGGTTGTAATTCTGAACTTTAAGTGCCTTAAAAGTGCTTGCTTACTCCATAAGCGATCAATCTTGCGCATTTGCACAACAGATATATACATCTTACATGTAGTTTTACTTTATTTATATGTTAGGAAAAGATAGTATAAGTATGATGATTGTAAACATGAGATGTAGACATGTATTTTTTATTTATTTAATGAAAAACGCACTGACCGCTGTCACGTCTATGTCAATAATATTTTTTTATTATTGCAACATTACTTCTATTGTTGCTAGGAAAATGTATTTTTGTATATGAATTAAATTAAAATGCGCGTCTATTTATTAATATAAATACTTTGATTGTAATCCTAATATTTTTTTCTTTAATTTGATGTATCATTTGCTTATGTTAATTGAGTTTTTATTTTAAGCCCAGCTCCCATAGTAAAAAAATCTTCTCCTTTACATATAGTATAATTTTTAAATATTTTTAAGATTTTCAAAAATCGCTTCTTGTTTGTCAATTATAAAAAAAATATTCTTATCTTGCTTTAGTTAAGTAAAATTTGTTAAGTGCTTAACTTAATGTAGTTAAATATAAAGTTAGATAAATATTATGATTATAATTCTGTTTTTTTTTAAATATTTTATTGTAAACAAGCAGCATTTCAGTATTGTTGGCATTTCTATTAAAATATACATATTCCCCATAGAGAGATAGTGACAGTTTAGAATATTATCTAAATTTATTCTCTAAAACAGATAGAGATACAGATCTATTGCGCCGGTTTTTTAAAGATAAGATTTGGGCCATCTGCTTTTTGTTGTAAAAGTTTATTTGTACTGTTTGTAAGTTTTTTTACACTATATCTTAGCAATTGGGTAGTTGGTATTGATAATCTTTTTAGCAACTGTCCGTATTTTTTCAATATACTTATATTGTATAGGAATGGAAACTATGGAATGAATTATTGTTTTTCTCAACATCCTTATTAGCATTATTAGCAATTAGTTTATTCGTGTTTTTATTAGACATAACATCTTAAATAGTTTTTTCCAACTTGCGATTACGGATAGTATAGAAGTAGGATTGAAAATTTAGGTAATTGTTGGTAGAAATGGTAGAAATCCAAATATTCTTTTCATAATGTTGGATTTCCATTGATGCTACCTAGGTTTTATTTTATCTGTCCGTCGCTGATTACATTCCTAGAACACGACGCGGAATTATGCGAAGAAGTCTAAATTATACGGGCGATAAACTTAGGCGCGAAAGGCGCGCCTTAACACGTACATTCACCTATAAAACGTGAATATTTCCCAAGAAATTGCCACCCAAGTGTTCCTATATCCAAATACAAAAGGTATTTGGAATTCAATGCGTTAAATTTGCATCACAAGGGTTCCTATCTCGTAAAAAAATTCACGGCGACTCCTATGGGGTCTTGGGATGTTCATGTTTTGCAAATACTTCGTCTCTTTACTCATTTTTGTCGGAGATATTGTTACTCTCTATTTTGAGAAGTCCTCTTTCATAATACTTACCCATATAATAAGAGTAGTAATGTACGAAGTGCGGTTGTTTTTAGATAGGTGACAGTCGTTAGAACCCACCATTGTGTTAGCGTAGTAGGTTATGAGCAATTGTGTGTTTGACACACAATCACAAATGTTTACGCAAGAATTGGGTAGTTAACTGGTTAGTCAATATAGAAACTTTTTATCAACTGTCAAAACGATTATTTAGAAAATTCTATGGGATTAGCAAACTGTGACGTCACTATTTTTTTCCGTCAATTGAGTGTTTATTAATAACTTTTTAGGTTACATAACTTCATGCCTAGGTCAAACAAAAAATTGGTTAATGTTTTAAAGAACTGTTACGTGATTTCATTTCAACATTTAAACATTTTTATTTTCTTTAAATACTAATTTCTTACCATAAAAATTTTCAGAAATAGTTTAGTCTGTATATTCTGCCTGTAATCAATGCATGCTGAGTTCATCTATTAGTGGTTGTAAATTTAGTGTATTTTGCTACTTTAGATGTAAAGCATATAATTGTTTATTAAATGTAAATACTGGTGGTGATCCGAATACTAATACGGATATTTTCATGAAAAATATAAAACCAAACTTTTCAAATAATTATTTTGTTAGGTTGTTTTGGACTTTTTCTACCATTAAATTCGGGTTCAGGGAAAGCCCTGCATATAGCATAATCAAAGGATTGTGCTATTTTAAAACATACCACTATACCACTATACTACATACCATAATCATACAATTATTTTCATACTGCAAGGCAAAGACCTCCCTTCGATTGTCGATAGCCTGAATTTGAACAATGAAAAACAATACTTGAATCGTATACACGTCATCGGTAAAAAAAAGTATAAAAAAACAAAGAAATTCTTTAAGGTAAACAAAGAGTTCTTAATTGAACTGTTTTTCTTCAACTCTACCTAGTATTCGATGAGTATAGCTCAGTGACTCGGCTCCGAGCAAAATCTACTTAACTGTCTGTCCGTCAGACTTTCCTCTGTTGTACTTTAACAGACTGAGAGAGGACCTGAGCAGCAAAAGAAGAGGACACTACATAAGTAATGCCAAGCCAATTGATAATCGTAATATTGATGATTTCAACAACAATTTTATTGCACTACCAATGAGTTTATTATACCCTATTTACTCTTTCAATCAACGCCTCGGTTGCTGAGTGACAGAATGGCAAAGCGCTAGGGAAGTACTCTAAATATCTTATCTTATTTTTAATATTATTTACTGTAGTTTGACTTGGTTTTTCTTAACCAATTTTTTTTTTTTGAGTACTGTAGTGGTACTGTATGACATTGTGGAAATTGAAACTTTTACCTGATGTAAATTTGTTAACTTAGTTTTTTTATTTTTTTTTATTTTGTGATATTTTTGTTTTTTATTTACATGTTGTGGTTGTCTTCTATAATTTTGTGTTTATTTGTAATGGAAAGTGTCCTGCTATGATAGGGCATTTTCCAATATTTTTGACGCTGTAAGGGAGAAAAGAGCTGGACACTTGCTGAGTTTCTTGCCGGTTCTTCTCAGTACAAGATCTCCCGCCCAGAGTAGACTTACGAACCGATGGCATAGTGACATTCACAAGCGCTACTTGTAGCCTAAACTGAATAAATGATTTTGAATTTTGAATTGAATTTTTTTTGAATTAAAGAAGATAGCAAATTTCACTCAAAAGAGTTATTCCTTTATAAAAATAATGGTTCAAAAGAAAAGGAACAAAACTGCATTGAATGATTTTTTAAATACGCATCCCACGCCCACTAATCGAACCAGCTTCTTTTATGGCATCAATCGATAGGGTCAATCGTAAGGATCAAAATTGGATAGACTATTTCTCAACTGTTTAGTTGGTTTGTATAATAGGATTTGACTTTGAATAATTTCTGGGACCCAGCGGTATTAAGTAAATGCGATCTAATGGCAGTTCTGTCTACAACAATCGTAGCATACATTGGATAGGCAGTAGAATACCAGTTTTTAAATGTAAATGTATGTTAACAATATCTTTCGGTCTCCCTGTGACCACGGACCCTGCAAAGGGTTCGAAACGTCAGGATAAACATTAATTAAAACTAATGTGTAAAATAAACGCGAGTAGATCCGTAAAAGTTGTTTCATTTCAATATCTTTTAGTTTCAAAAGTCTAACCCATCATAGATTGCATCAATAACTTATTTTGACGAATCGCTGTAAGTATAATATTTACATGGTTTCGGATTTTCTATATCACAATGTCGAGTCCCCCGTGCTTCGGAAGGCACGGTAAGGTCCCGTCTGCAAAAGAACTGGGCCCGCGTGGTGGTTTATGGCCCATTCTCCCTATCCATCCATAGGGAAGGCTTGTGCCCCAGCAGTGGGGACATAGAATGAGCTGATGATGATGATGATGATGTCACAATGTAAGGTATAGTACTAGTATTTGGGATCAGAACTATGTAGCTGCTGATGTCGTTTTGTGATTTGGTATGGTTGATGACGCTGGCGTGCGGTGACTTCCCCTGTAGCTATTAGTTAGCGTTAAATAGCTAAATATTTAATACGTGGCCAATATATTGTTATTACGTGAAGAAAAGTTTTGTACCCCCATTTTAGTAATAGCAAGATAAAATGTATTTATAGTATGCATTATTTACCAGGAAACGGTCGAAAGTCGACCACTGGCGACCACTAGTTTTGGTGTTGATGATTATTCTGACCGATTCCTTTTCTTTTTTTTGAGAGAAATTGCTGATTGCCTCTGGCGGCATTTTCAGTGTTACCGGACTAATTTGGGGTACGCGTGAAACTTAAAGAGTTCCGTTCTCTTCTAGATTCTCCGAGGGGTTTGGATCTAATCGGGATCCCCGACTGATTTTGGTCATGGCGACCACTTCGACTCCCTAGTCGATACGGCTACAAAGTAAGTAGATTGCAGGAGGTAAGCTTCATACAAACGCGCACGAGCTTCCGATCCGATCCGAACCCTTCGGAGAATCTAGTAGGGCACGGGGACGCGCACTAGTGCGCGATGCCGTTCCCTCTAGAAAACCTCCGAAGGTGATTCGTTTCACACGGCTTGAGGGACCCTTTACGTTCCTCGCCGCCCCCAAACAAGCCAGGTGAAGCTGAAAATGCCGTCAGAGGCAATCCGCAATCTATCCAAAAAAAACGCACACATAGACAACCTCTAACGGACACGGAATCTCGCAACTGTCGCACTGGAACTGTTCCGAGATCCGTGTCCGTGTAAGGAGTCTATGTGTAAGTTGCTCGTTGCAAGGTATGAATAAGAAGAAATACATTTAATGACACACTGTTCAAGAAAATAAAAATTACATTATAAAAATATTCAAAAATATAAGAACATGTAGGTGCTAAGCTTACCTACTGGTTCTCCTTATTTTGTGGTACAGCGCTGGTGCACAGTTTTATTAATACTAGCGGTCGCCCAGTGGTCGAAATTCAACCGTAATTTTTATACAGCGTGTGTATTCCATACGATCCTAAATTTTAACATACGATAGATTTAAGCAGTATTAAGAGGTACAGTAATAAATTTTAACAAATACTTTCAATAATTAAGCATAATGATTTTTAGAATGTGAGTTTGGATTGGCATTGACAGATTTCGGCCGCTCCTCTACCATTTTTGAAATTTTTTAAATTTTTGAAATTTTTGAAAATTTATGAACATTGTTTCTTTAATTTAATGTATTTTTTATGCATAATTTAAAAAAAATATTAGCATTCTGAATTCTTTCACTATATAAACTATTACCTCCTTACAAATAAACAAAGAATAAGGTCCGAATAGTTATTCCGTGTTTTGTCTCTTTTACACTCTAATTTGAAATTACATTTACATGACAGGAACAAAACACGGAATAACTATTCGGCCCTCATTTTTTGTTTATTTGTAAGGCTAAGTGTGCGAAATTTCATACTCCTCCGTCCGCGCAATTTTCGTAAAAACAGGAACAAAGTTTTTGCTTCACGTATTAATATAACGCCTCCATCTTATTTATTATCAATCCTCTTACTACCTAGGTTGCCTGGCAGATATCGCTTTTAGTGATAAGGCCGCCCTTTGTACGACTTAAATTTTAATTTTAATTTCTTTGTTAGTATGTACACGTGTAACCTATGTGTTTTTATTTTTATGTGTACAATAAAGTATTTTATTCTATTCTATTCTATTCTAATATATAGATTATTCACATTACGTTAAGTTACTATATTTAACTTTGAAGTGTCCTCTCCATATATCTCCTGTTCTATAAGGTTGACCTGAAAGCGCCTTATCTCTGAACACAAGCAGTCCCCGCCGTTCATTAGCAACTCGAGGCTTGACGAAACAATTCGCATGTCCCAACGAAATGGCACAAACAAAATGTACAGACGCCAGCACATCAACCTATCCAAAACTGTAAATTTTCTTCAATACATTTTCAACCATATGTCTTAGTCATAAAGTTCAAAGTCTATTGAGGAAATTGGACAGTTTGTGGTAGGTTGATGTGCAGGCGTGTGTACTCGAAGTTTTCACAAAACTCGTGAAGGTTGCTAAACATACTCGTATACTTTTGCTGTTGGTACGTGCGTTTTCGTATTGTGAATGTTAATTAAGCATCAGTGCAGCCCGGATTGCGGAAGACCCAGGTTCGATTCCTGGCTGGGTCAGGTAGGCATTTAATTTTTTTACTGTAATTTTATCTTTTTTTAGATAAATCTTCTGTGCGTGTGTTTGTAATTGAACTCCTTCTAAACGGCTGGACCGATTTTGGTGAAATTTTGACCGAAGTGGATTCGAGAATGGTTTAGATTTACAATTGGACCCGGTAGGTGGTGCTGCAATAGGGGTCCATCACGGGGTACGGGTGTTTTCAAGCGGACGAAGTCGCGAGCGGGCCACTAGTATTTTTAACCGACTTCAAAAAAAGGAGGAGGTTCTCAATTCGACTGTTTTTTTATGTTTGTTACCTCAGAACTTTTGACTGGGTGAACCAATTTTGATGATTCTTTCTTTATTTGAAAGCTGTGCTTCCCGTGTGGGTCCAATCTGATGATTGAATCCTTAAGAGGGAACTTTTCAGCCATAAGTCAAGCATTTGCATTCAGAAAGTATCATTTGATGCAGTGTAACTGATGAAAAAGACCACAGATTGCCACCGAAACTCCTCAATGGTAAGTATTTCACGGATGGCGATAAGATATCTCGATTAAGATAGTTAAGCGACTATGACGAAGTAAAAGAAAGCTAGCACCGGAACTCAATATTTGATTTCCTACTTTGAGATAGGTGTTTCTCGTTTTCTTCGCTTGTCTCATTGAAACGGCGCTGAAACTTAACTTCACATCTAACAGAACACATATTATGACAAACAAGCAAACACCAAATATTTATTTGCAATCCACTTAAAGAAACAAAAAAAAAGGTAAATTTAGGTAAAAAAGATAAATTTTATAAATAGCTTGCCTACTTCTTATCTGATCTTTAGTATTTGTAAAAATATTATGATCGGGTATTAATGACGGTAGTTGTTGACATTGAATAGGTGCCTTTGGCTTTCAAAGTAAAAAGTAAATAGTGTTGAATAATTTCGGCGGGCTGGTTAGAAGCACGATATCTCAATTGGAAGAGCATCTGACCCGGAATGTCAGAAGGGTGCAGGTTCAAATCCTGGTCGTGAAATTTTTTCAACATTTGTGTTTTTGTAATTTAAAAAAAAAAAAAAAATGTTTAGCCTGCTTATATAGAAAATTAATTTATTAGGAAAATATATTACAATTATTGTTATTTTTGGAGTCGATAAACATTTAACGACATACTATATATAATCCTAATAGTACATTCAATCTTATGCTTTTTTATTTGTTTCTTTAAGTGGATTGCAAGTAAATATTTGGTATTTGCTTGTTTGTCATAATATGTGTTCTGTTAGATGTGAAGTTAAGTGGGGACATAAAATTAGCTAATGATGATGATTAATTTCAAATTGATTTTTTGCATTCATAAAGCGACAGACAAAGAAACCTTTCGCAATCCGGACAATAGTTCTTCCAACTAAGCTACCAAGACATTCAAAGCAAAAGAGTTCTAATATGTCAACCATTAATTTAACATCAAAATCTGGGTCCCAGGCCATATGGGAATCCACGGTAACGAGATGGCGGATGCGCTTGCCAGGGAAGGGTCGGAGACCCAGCTCATTGGTCCTGAGCCGTTCGTGGCACTTGCACCAAGTACCATTAACAAGGCCTTTAAAGATTACATCGAAAACAGGCACGGCATCGAATGGAATGAGCAGCCGGGTATGAAACACTCCAAATCCTTCCTTGGCGAAAACGCCTTAGGACGGAGTAAGTTCATATGCGGAGGCGGTAGACGGCAGGCCCGACTAACCATCGGTGCCTTGACAGGGCACTATGCCACAAAACAAATGCTTCATAGAATGCACCTTTCAACAAATAGTTTGTGTAGGGCGTGTGGAGAGAAAACGGAGTCGATGCAGCACCTACTGTGTGACTGCGACTCTCTGGCTAGGAAAAGAATGGGACTCCTGGGGTCGGCCTATCCGAAACCGGAGGACTTCAGGCTCTTCGCTCTTAAAGACGTTGCCAAACTCATGGCCTCTATCTTTGCGGAGGAGGAAGAGTGAAAGGATGGGGTTGCACAAAAGATCCCGATGGGTCGAGGTGTTACTGCGAGAGGGAAACCTCGGCAGGCCCCACTAAGATAAGATAAGATAACATCAAAAACTTTATTCATATCGTCGATGGAAAAGCAAACCTGCTAAAGCGCCAAAAACTTATTGGTGGGGGTAATTATTTTTAAAATTTTAACTTTTTTTTCTTAATGGCGACAATTTTGAAGTTTTAACTTTTAAATACAATTTCCCTTACCTCTTCCACACTTTTTTTTATTGCCTTTACAGGCATTAATAGACTTCAAAACCATAAAATCCAATTAATTTAATTATAAAAAAAAAACTATTAAATCAAGTTTTGACTAAACTACTGATTCTACCACCAGTCCGAATTTTGGTGAGAGCTTACAACTGAGAAGAGCAGGTAAGAAACTCATTAGGCTTATTTGTGTAAAGTGTGTCTGTCTGTAGTGAAAAAATATTTCACCACATTCGCCGCTTACATTTCCAAGCCAAGATACATCAAGGGCGACCTTTTAGTCAGGTTTCAACCCCGTCTAAACGCACCCGCAGGCTAACCAGTCTAGCACGACCTCTCATCGCATAGTCAAACAATAATAACCGCGAATTAATTATTAGGAACCGCGGAACGCGACCGCACCCCGCGGCGCAAATACCGCCGACTAATTGCAGTGCGGTAACCAGACTCGTTGTTCAGATGCCTGTTAATGAATACATGCGTTTGGCAGACTTGAATTTCAGTGAGATCGGATTATGTTTCAATGATGTAATGGAAATCTTAATGGCTACAAAACCTAACAGTACTACAAACATCGATATACCTACGTAACTGCCAAGCTGCTATGTCAGGGGCTCAAGTGATCAAAATGATAGCCAATCTCCGATAGGAGAGGGCAAGAAAAGTGCACCTTCTTCTGGTGACATCAGACTAGTCCAAAATTATGATATTGTTTTCCCACTCATCTATATAATAACAATCAATTGCCACATTTATTTATTATTTTATTTATTTATTTTATTTATTTAAACACAAATACCTGCTACACTTACAGCAACGCCAAGACGTGTAACAGGTCATTACAGTTTAAAAATGTAAAATATATATATTGTTTTCTAAAGTTTACGCGAACACTACACATTGAAATGAAACAACTTTTACGGATCTACTCGCGTTTATTTTACACATTGGTTTTAATTAATGTTTATCCTGACGTTTCGAACCCTAATATATATATACACACACATATATATATATATATATATATATATATATATATATATATATATATATATATATATATACATAGGCACAGATCAAATTAACAACCTAAAAAACTAACACAAACATTAATGAACACATACAATTTCATATTAAAGATGTCTAGATCTGGCTCCTGTGCAATCAAGGCGTTAAGTAGCCTGATGGCTTGACATGTATGTCATAGCGTCACTCTTCAGAACGGTTCGACCGATTTGGCTGATTTATTTTTTGTTGTGTTCGTATTTGTTAGGTTTGTTTGTATAGAAAAAAAAGTTTTCGACGGAATACGGGTGCTCACTGAAGCGGACGAAGTTGCGAGCGGGCCACTGGTGTTCAATTAAAATTTCCACAATCGTATGCAGTTGCCTGACACTTTCTCAATAGTCTAAATCATCACCAGCTCATAATGTCCCCACTGCTGGGGCACGAGGCTTCTCTATAGATGGATAGGGAGATCGGGCCATAACTACCACGCGGGCCCAGTGCAGATTGGTGGTTGTTAACCAAAAATGTATCATCTCGATATTTTCCGTCCAAAGCACGGAAAATCTCGAGATGATACATTTTTGGTTACCCATCCAATGCCCGGCCTTTGCGAAAATTGCTTAACGCCACTGCGCCATCGACCTCCGCCAATAGACCAAATGTCTGGTTCAAATTACATATTTGTAAATCCGATCTGACTCTATTCTTGGGTTTAGAAATTAAAATTATAGAATCGTGAAACGTGACCGCACCTCGCGGCGCCGACAAATACCGCCGACTTCGTTGTTCCGAATATGCCTGTTAATTAAAAAATAATAACCAAAATGATAAGCTGCAGTGTCTCCTGGTGACATACCGAGGTAAGTTATATTTTTGCCATACAATTACTTGCTTCCGTTAACGCGATAAATGGTAATTAGAGCTCGTCCTTAGTACTCCGTCTACACTGCTCAAGTTAAGCTTAAGCTCTTTGGTAAGTTACTCAATACTTGGCGATAGTGTTCCACATACGTACACGCTAACATAAAGATACTGCCTTTTCTAATATTAAGCAGAGTCGAAACACATACCCAATAATACACGTAGGAAGGGTGGCCTTGCCCTTCGACTGAAAGGAAACATCTGTGACGTAATATGAGCTGTAGCAGCGACTGTACAACAGAAAGGGAGAACTTCCTTTTCGTATGTTATTGGTACGGCCTGAATGAAAATAAGAATATTACCGCGTTTTGTTTTACGCCTGCTTCTTTGTCACTAGGAAACTAGTCCCCTTACAAATAAACAAAGAATAAGGTCCGAATAGTTATTCCGTGTTTTGTTCCTGGCATGTAAACGTCATTTAAAATTATAGTAAAAGAGACAAAACACGGAATAACTATTCGGAACTTATTGTTTGTTTATTTGTAAGGCCCTGGAGTGCTCAACAAATTAACTACTAGTACGGGATAGCTCTTGGCCTTCATCTTGTTGGCCTTGTGTTGTTATTGTTATATCAATTAGACTTCTTCTTTAAAATGAAATATTAAAAGGTTTAGAATAAAATAAAACGCCGGTATACAAACATAGACCTAGAACTGATAAACCTTTTTAATTTTATAAAAGAGTAGCGGCTCGCTCGCGACTTCGTCCGCTTGAATGAATACCCGTATCCTGTAGTACCCTAAACAGCGCCAGCTTTTGGGTTTTAATAATATGCATGTATTATACATATAAACCTCCTCTTGAATCACTCTATCTATTAAAAAAAACCTTAACAAAATCTGTTGCGTAGTTTTAAAGATCTAAGCATACATAGGGACAGACAGACAGCGGGAAGCGACTTTGTTTTATACTATGTAGTGATGATTTGTGGTACACATGTTTATAGATTGAATTATTTTTTTAACTGTTTGTAAATAAATAAGAATAAATATAGGTAAGCGTACTTCTCACGTGATTCTCAACTGCTGAGGAACTGGCTCTCGTATTTATTGTCGGGACACAGCAATGCTAGTAAAATTAATGTAATGCCCACAAAGCCCCTCGTCCACCAGCTCGAGTACAAAACATATTTACCCCCCTGGGAATTGAAACTGGGACTTGAGCCTGAGGCCGGTATAGTCGAACTACTACACAAAAGAGTCGGTTACCTAGTGACATTGTGAAACTAAACATAACCATGCAAATGTAACAAATGAAAAAAAAGCAATCTGCAAAACAATCTTTAGTCGGGAGTACCAACACTTAAAAGATAAATATTACACATACATACAATTGCATAGAGAAGCAGTTCCAATTTCCCGCGGAAGGTGCTGACCCCATTGTAAAAGTTGTTTACAACCGACGTAGATCAGCGTGCAGGACGAATCGTCGTAAACGAATTCGATTACAACCCGAAAACAAAAAAGGGCTACGTAAGCGAAATTACACTTGTCTTTCTATGTTTCTTTATACGGAATACGGAATACAAAGTGTATATTCCAAATTTCCATAATTAAATGGGGGGAAGTAGTTATTTAACAAAAGAAAATATCTAAAATCATAAGACCTTGGTAGCGAAATAGCAGACTTTCTATATATACGACATGTGTAATCAAAGGACAAGCTGCCCCATTCAGATCACAGATTAGATAGCAGCTAAGATAAACAGACAAGCAAATTAAAACAACAGTTACATAGAACTAACAAACAGCAGTTTGATTTGTACCTACCCACAGATAAAATATCTATGTAATGGCGGCCACAAACGCTTTACCGGTCGTAAGGCGAAAATCGTGTGCACCGCGTCGCTCGCTTTTATCGGCGTGACCGGTGCGGCGGCGATGCGCGTGCACATGAATATTTGTTCAAACAGGTAAAGCCTTCGAGATCCCCACCGTAAATGCGCACTGGCAGCCGTAGTCGCGCCATCGCCATTCAGTACGAAATAAACTAGTAAATGGTTTAATTCCATACATATCACAGTTATAAAGAACTAAGAAGAAGAAAACGATCACCCATCCGAGCACCGACAGTGAAAATGTAACTTAACAATCGCGATCGCGAACGAGCGATGAACGCGGCGCCCCCGACCTTTTAATATTGGGATAAATACGTATTTTTTACCCCAACTACGCAGCGAAAGTGTCCAGAAATTAATTAATCAACCCGCCTCTAACGAATCGGCCGAGGCTGAGTCCCTCCTTTTTTATGCTGACCTCACTTTCTTACACTTTTTGTGAAGGGTGAACTTTTTAAAAGTTCCCCCAGTTAGGGCGGTGATTCACCGACATGTCACCGAAAAGAAGAATGGCCGTTGTCGGCCTTGGTAGCGGCCGCGAATCTTTTTGTTCAACTTCAAATTGGTCTAAGCCATTGAAACCGCAGAAAAGAACATGACGATAACTTATCCTGTGTGCTTTTTTATATTGAATTATGAAACTTTAAAAGGGATACTTTTACAACATTCTAATTGGCAATTATATCGCCAAAATGACATTTAATAATGCGAACTCCAATTTCAGAATCTGTGAGCATTATTTGCTTTTCCATTATAATTGAAATAAGATATAATCTTCTTTATATATATAATTCTTTAATACGTGTGTATGTCACTGAACTCTTGCTAAAGGGCTGGACCGATATCGATGAATTTTTTTGTGTGTTTCAGTGGGTGTCAAAAAAATTCAAAATTCAAAAATCATTTATTCAGTTTAGGCTACAAGTAGCTCTTATGAATGTCACTATGCCATCGGTTCGTAAGTCTACTCTGGGCGGGAGATCTTGTACTGAGAAGAACCGGCAAGAAACTCAGCAAGTGTCCAGCTCTTTTCTCCCTTACAGCGTCAAAAATATTGGAAAATGCCCTATTTTAGCAGGACACTTTCCATCACAAATAAACACATAAAAATAAAAAAAAAATTTAGAAGACCACATGTAAAAAAACAAAATTAAAAATCTAAATTAACAAATTTACCTCAGGTAAAAGTTCCAATTTCCACAATGTCATACAGTACCACTACAGTACTCTAATAAAAGTCAAAAATTGTTTAAGAAAAACAAAGTCAAATTATAGTAAGTAATATTAAAAATAAGATAAGTATGCAAGAGCAGACCAGCCTCCACAGGCGGCACCCGTTCACGAGTATGACATATGAATCAGCCATCGCTTCGCTCAACCATATTTTAGGGAACGTAACGACCCGACGCACACGCCACCACCGCAGAGACAATAAAGAGAGCATGACACACTCAAGATACTCTAAATAAAAGCCTAATGATCTATTTAACGCAATGCTGTTTGTTAACTGTAGGACACTGCTGATAAAGGCTATGATATCAGTTTAAAAGTTATATAAATTAATATTCTTTGACTGTATAATAAATAATCTTTTATAATATAAAAGTGTAACTACTGACAATGTGAAATAACATGTGCAGGCGAGCAGACTAAGATGACCACACATTATTATCATTAAAATAATCATCAATTTTATAGTAGCCTTTTTTCATTAGACCTTGTTTTATTTCTGTCTTAAACTTGTGTAGTGGCAATTCCGTTAGAGTGAAAGGCACTTTATTGTATATTTTTATACATTTCCCAACAAATAAATTACCGACCTTATTGAGTCTAAGTTTTGGAACGGCAAGTTTGTTTTTATTTCTTGTGTTAAAATTATGGGTGTTACTTTTTTTTTCGAATTTATCTAAATTTTTATAAACATAAATTATATTTTCATAAATATACTGTGAAGCTACAGTTAAAATATTTATCTGCTTAAATAACTCTCTCAGCGTATCACGGGGCTTAAGGCTATAAATAGCTCGAATGGCTCTTTTCTGTAGCACAAAAATGGTTTCAATGTCAGCCGCTGAGCCCCACAATAAAATACCATATGACATGACGCTGTGAAAGTAACTAAAGTAAACCAATCTTGCCGTTTCTACATCAGTAAGTGACCTTATTTTTCTAACCGCATAGGCAGGTGAGCTAAGTCTTCCTGCCAGGGCAGAAATATGAGAACCCCATTGTAATTTGTGATCCAAGGTAACACCCAGGAAAACTGTCGAGTTAACTATTTCAACTATGTCATCATTCATAGTGATACTGGTATTAACCTGCTTTACATTGGGCATCGTGAATTTAACACATTTAGTTTTTTTTGCATTAAGCAGCAGATTATTGGTGGTAAACCAATGTAATATTTGAGAGAGAGTATTACTTACGTCGTCAAATATTGCTCTATGTCTATCAACTTTAAAAATCAATGAGGTGTCATCAGCAAATAATACTATCTCACAAAGATCTTCGGTGTAGTAAGGTAGATCATTTACGTAAATGAGAAATAAAAGAGGTCCTAATATTGAACCCTGGGGCACCCCCATAAGTAACGGAGCGCCAGAAGAATCGGTACCGTTAATATTAACTTTTTGAACTCTGCCAGTGAGGTATGATTTCAATAAGGTAAGTGAGTTGTCTGAGACACCATAATGTTCCATTTTTAACAATAAAGTCTCGTGATCGACACAGTCGAAAGCTTTCGATAAATCACAAAAGATACCTATCGCATCCTGTTTCTGTTCCCATGCATCGAAAATATGCTTAATGAGTGCAACTCCCGCGTCGGTTGTATTTCTACCTTTAGTAAAACCGAATTGTTTGTTATGAAGTAACTGGTTATCTGTAAAATGTGACAGTAATTGATTAAAAATAACTTTTTCAAAAATTTTACTAAGAGCCGGAAGTATGGATATAGGCCGAAAATTAGATGGGTCACTTTTATCGCCTGTTTTAAATAACGGTATAATTTTACTGTGCTTCATTAAGTCTGGAAATACACCTTCATCAACGCATTTATTAAATATTATTGCTAAATTAGACGCGATAGAAGATATTATAGATTTTAATATATCAGTGGAGATACCCCAAAGATCCTCAGTCTTTTTTATATTAAGTTGTCTAAAAGCCTTTATTATTATATCGGAATCAATATAGTGAAAATTAAATGGAATATTACATATTTTTACACTCGACACAAGAAGAATCTGGGCAAGATGTTTAGAAGAATTTAATTTACTTGATGTAATGAGTGGAATTTTTGAGAAAAATGTTTCAAACGCGCCTGCCACTTCCGTATCACCATTGATGTAAGCATTATCGACTTTGAGTTCAAGTATACGATCACGAGACCTTACTTTACAAGTTTCTTTATTAATGACGTTCCAAGTGGCTTTTATTTTATTTTTTGAATTCACAATCTTTGCTCGAATGTAGTTAGCCTTTGCTATGGAACAAACTTTTTTGAACATTTTTGAATAATTTTTAACATATTCAATTACACTTGGATCCTTAGAATTTGCCTTTATATTATATAGTTGATACAACCTATTTCTACTCTTATAGATGCCAACTGTGGCCCAATCACTGAATTTAGATTTAGTCTTATCTATTTTGATAAATTTTTGAGTAAAGTTGTTATTAAACTCTTTTTTGATTAAATCAAATAGGTTGTCATATAAAATGTTCGCATTATAATTGTTACATGGTATTTGTGACACTTTATCATAAACATTCTTCTTAAATCTGTCTAATCGATTAGTGGTCACTGGCCTGTACAAAATATTCGTTGAAGGACGATCATATTGGTGCTCAAATCTAACTATCTGACCACTGTGATCAGAATTTATAAAATTTATTACTGATTTCTCAATAACATTACAATTAGAAAAAATATTATCTAAACAGGTAGCTGATGTGGCTGTAACTCTTGTAGGTTCATCAAAAAGATTTTGCAAGTTAAATGATTTGAAAAGATTAAGAAACCTTACCGAGTTCTGTGAGTCATCTAAAATATTTATATTAAAGTCACCACATACAACTATCCTCTTTTTACATTTGCATACCTTTTGCAAGGCTTCTTCCATAATGGACTCAAATAAGTGGTAATTACCAGAGGGAGGCCTATACACACAAACAATAACATACTGCTCAAGCTCCGCACATGATAGTTCAATATTTCGTTCAACTGAGAGAGATACTATGTCTTTACGCTCCTTTGATTGTAATGTTTTGTTTAATAATATCAGTGACCCACCTCTTATAGCAGACTCTCTTGTGAACGAACTAATGACTTTATAATTATCAATGCTTACTAATAGTTCGCATTGTTTTAACCAGTGTTCGCTTAAGCATAAGACATGTACATTTTTTTCATTTATATATAATTCCAATTCTAATTCTTTTCCAGAAAAGCCCTGAATGTTTTGATGAATAATGTTCATAAAGGTGGACCTTTCATTTTTCTTAATATTTAAGTCGCAAGAGTTTTCCTCTATTGTCTGAGATATCAATTTAAATTATTGTAAACAGATTGATTTGGAACAGATTCCAAAGTACAATTAACAATGTCAATGTTCTGCCCAATAGGGGCAGATAGGGTAGCCAAATTTTTGGCTGAGTATTCAATATAATATGATAGCGATAATGCTATCTGTCTCTTAAGATATTTATTAAGATAAAATTTATCCTTTGTCAAATATAATTTATTATCTAAATACTTATTCAAGTCAATTAAATGAAATTTACTCGTATTATTAAATGTCAGAGTATGTAATGTCAGATTTATTTTATGCCTTATATTGTTTTCAGTCTGTGGCAAGCTTTGGCTATAAGGAAGTGTGAACAAAACAACATTTTTAACATTTAATGAATACAAAAAATCAAAACATTTTAACAGTTTCATCTTGTCCATACTTCCTCTGTGTCCCACTAAAATCAATAGTGTGGTGTTTTCATTGAATTTGTAATTCATAATTTTTTTGATAATATCATGATAAGTTAAACCAGGCGTACAATAATTAGTAACAGATTGTCCCAAATACGTACTTAATAATTGGCCCATGGATTTCCCAAGTTCATCACTAAACATGATTGTCTCAGATTTTACAATGTTATTCTGAGTGAAGGAACCATTGGTATTTTTATTTTTATTTTTATTTGATACGGATGAAGGACTTTGGTGATGATGAGTGAACAAGGACTCACAGACTGCCTGAGGGCTGCTAGATGAGCTATTTGTGTCTGACTGGTCACAATTAGACTGAATGAGGTACTTTAAAGCAAGCATGTGTTCCTCGCACTCATTTTTAGCACTATTATACTTATTTGTCATTAATTCTAAGGATTTGTGAAGGTTACATATCTCAATTTCCATTTTCTTTATGTCACTATCATATTCGGTAATATTATTTTCTAATAGTAATGAATACATATCAAGTTCATCGCCAAGTTGCCTTCTCTCTTTAATATACATAACTTTTTTGTACATACATTTTTGCCTCTTAATAAGTTTTTTAGTTTTGGCTATGTACTTATTAATTTTAACATACTTTTTAAATTTGTTTCTACTGCACTGAACAATCCCCACCTCAGTATTTAAATCTAAGGTTTTTATAGTGTCATCACTTGTCAGATCAATTGTTAAAATGGGTTCCGAGATTTGTGCAGTAGAAACCAGGCTGGGCGCACTATCAACTAACTCATCAAACAAGCTGTGGCTATGGGAAGTCATGGTGTCTCGTTTCTCCGCCTCCAGGGTGGTAATGTGGCGGTGGGCTTCTTGCAGCTCCTGCTCCAGGACCGACATGCGCTTGAGGCCCTGCTCGTACTCGTCATTGCATTCCCTGAACCCAACCAGTATGCTATGCAACTTGTCTGGATGGTTTCCGTTAAAAATTGGACCCGGTAGGTTGCACTGCTATAGGGGTTCTAGGATATATTTTTTAAAACAGTCGAGAGCGGGCCATTAGTTATATAATATTACTAAATTTAGTTTTAATTATATGTATTGGTTTCAATGTATGTCAAGACTAATATGTAGTGCATTTTTATTTATGTATTTTTATTATTATTCACATAAATTTGAATGAAGTCTTACAATACTTCCTGTGTAATATGACAACCTATTTGATTTAATCAAAAAAGAGTTTAATAACAACTTTACTCAAAAATTTATCAAAGTAGATAAAAACTAAATTAAACTAAATTCAGTGATTGGGCCACAGATCTAGTTTTAAGAAAGAAAATAAATAAAGAGTACAATAATAATAAATTTGTTTATTTAGATTTTTAATTTTGTATTTTTTACACGTGGTTGTCTTCTATATTTTTTTGTGTTTATTTGTGATGGAAAGTGTCCTGCTATGATAGGAAATTTTCCAATATTTTTGACGCTTTAAGGGAGAAAAGAGCTGGACACTTGCTGAGTTACTTGCCGGTTCTTCTCAGTACAAGATCGGCGCCCAGAGTAGACTTACGAACCGATCGCATAGTGACATTCACAAGAGCTACTTGTAGCCTAAACTGAATAAAAGATATTTAAATTATGAATTTTGAATTTTTTTGAATTTGTGCCCTAAGTCAAGCTTGACCCGCAACAGCCAGATCTCTACATAATTTATTTAAAAGTTTTGTTTAATGGACTGGCCAGTTAAACATTGAAGTTGACAAAAAATTTATAATATGTAAAGGATTCCAATAAACGAATAATTATAATAAATCCGTAATAAAGACTTCGTTAGACCACGAAACCGAAATTATGTTCAGTAGCTATATTATTAGTTTAAACAGAATCGTTCTAACTTACCAAATCCAATTATTTTTAATTAAACAATCGGAAAGTCAATCAAGGAGCCGTCGATCCAGAAGATAACTCGCCTTCTTCATCAGAATTTTCCCATTTCCCTTTAAATTTTACTCGCCACCAAGCGGTCTCCTTTTTGAATGTCCTCTGGGCTCCGAGGAAAAGGTATGAAGTTAAATTTAATTGTATTCCGTCGATACCATTTTAAGTAAAATAAAAAAAAGGTTGTTAACCATAAAGGTAGTTTTAACAATTCAATGATAGAGGGATGCGTCAGTTTAATTTTATCTCACCTGAATGAAAGGTGAAAATATGAATTTATATATTGAGTCTTAATTTTTAATTAGGTTTAATTGATAATTAATCTAATGATTTTTACTTTTTTTCAAGTCATAAGTGACAAGTGTCATATATTTTATTTAAAATGTCTTTGTCCATATTTATTTGATGCCGCGCGGCCATACTAATTTTATATGGGGAATTTAACGTGTTAATTTGAAAAATAATAATTTAAATAACCGCTTGATAAATCGAAAATAATAGACGGACGATTTGTAGTTTAGCTATTGGTGATAGTTTAGACAAAATCAGAGATACAATAATTTAGATTAACTATAAGAAATCAACTAAACGCCGCCCCTCGTTTTCATGTTTTTGCCCAACTTTAAATGATATTGTAGAAAAAACTATAGTGTGTTAAGAATTTATGGATCGGACTAATTATAAACATGTTCCCTTTGATACTAAACATATATATTTTGTTTATGTAATACGATAGTATTTTCAATTATATCAACTTAACCGTGACTGCACTTTTGGCATTTTTTGCTCTGCGCCCTTACCTTAACCTTAACCTTACTAAGTGTATTAGGTACTTCTAAAACTCTGTTCATATTATTAATTAAGACTATGTTACTTAGGCTTCAGTAATAACAATGATTTTTAATTATGTGACTTTAGGGCCCATTTTTTCTTAAATTGAATTTTTTTTAGTGGAATTGCCTTGCCTTATAGCCTTTTGTTTCATTGTAAGGGACTTGTTTTTTTTATTAAGATCTGCTATATGTAGCTGGTGAAATAAACAAACTGCCCTACAATTGTGATAGTGTTAACATAAATAGATGCCATAAAAATAAAAAAAAAACTTTAGTTTGAAAAATTTAATTTTATACAAAATCTTCAAACAAAGATTAATTTCATAAGTAAGGACCTAATATTAAAAATTAAATGCAATTTTGCCCGACTTCGAATAATAAGGAACTGGGATGTGTCTACGTTGTAATAATAATTGCTATACTGTTAAATAATAAAAATAAGATTTATAGTAACGCTTACCAAAATGACTATTTTTTGTTCTACTAAAGTGGGAAACAATATGGCCTATAGATAGACGATTAGGGTGTATACAAATTAAGCTTTTTAGAATCTTAAGCCTAAAACAGAGTTTTATTATTTTAATTATTAACTAGCTTTAGCTCGCGGCTTTGCTCACATGGGCTACACGACTTGTAATTGTTTTAAATAAAACAAATTTATTAAAGATAAGTATCTGTAAGCATAATGTCTAACCAGTCCAAATACCGAAGGATTTAACTTTTAAAATGACAGATTTCCATACAAACTTTCCACCCCTATTTCACCTCTCTAGGGGAGGTTTTTCGAAAAATGCTAAAACACGTCATTCTTTATTTTTGTTGAAAAATCTAAAGATCGATTAAAATATTAATTTTGATAGTTATTACTTTAAAAATAACGACTTCCCCAAAAAACCTTTTTCCCTTTTTTACTCATTTAAAGAAAAATAAACAAAATTTCTGAGACATGTAATTCTTTAATTCTTTTCAAAAACCTATTTGACCCCCTTAGGGTGTGATTTCCGTAAAATCCTTTCTTAGTGGCTGGTTACGTCAATCAATTAACCTACAGTCCAAATTTTATCTAATTAGTTTCAGCGGTTTAGGCTCGGCGATGATGAGTCACACAGTCAGGACAAGTCATTATAGATGTGTGTGTATAGTGTCCTAATATTTTCTTATCTTTCTATTTTGGTCTTTAGTTTAGGACATTACCACTTCTTTATAATAGGTTAAACGCTAAATTAGGCATATATCATCATTGCTATAGTAAAACAAAGAATATACTCAAAGAAGCCCTTCTCAATATGTCCTACGAGGATACAGAAAAATTATTAGTTGTCCTAAAATGAATGTGGCTTTTATCTTTATACCCAGTAGTTTAAAATGTATATTGTTTATTGTTTTTTTAATTAAGTAGTTAAGTTTGTAAATGAATGTTGTTTTTGCTTTTTATTTATTTAGCCATAAAGAACTACTCTTTTAGTTTGCATTATTATTTAAGAATTTAGTAAGGTTCCTAGTTTGAAATAAATAATGTTTAATTTATATACATTAGGAAGATAAGTTTATAAATGAATATACTTTTTATTTTTATTTAGTCGCTAAGAATAAAAATATTTTGCATTGCTAATTTAAGAATATAGTAAGCCCTTTATTTTTGCCTGGAAAACAGGATAATCCTAGTTCTGGCACTTGTGTATTTTTGACATTATATAGTATGTTTAGTATTCTGATGGAAGTTATTCAATAAAGATTATTATTATATTATATTATTACATTTCTGAATTTCTCGATAAAATTCACAAAAGTATCATCATTATTTTATAATTATTATAAACGGATGCAGGTGTAACTCTGCTTAAACATATTTTTTAGAGGCTTGGGAGGAATCGCAGAATGCTCTTGGAGTATTTTGCGATCTCTCGAAAGCTTTCGACTGTGTTGAATATAATACCTTTTGTTAAAGCTCAAACACTATGGAGTGCACGTTGATGCCTTGAAATTTATTCAATCATATATCAGCTGCAGAATCCAAAAGGTTAACGTGAATGGATACCCCTATCAACTGGATCTTCCGTGCTGATGGGGGTTCACAAGGGTCAATACTAGGTCCTTTCTTATTTTTAATTTATATAAACGATTTACCTTTCTTTGCAGAAAATTTCTCTAAAATTGTTTTGTTTGCTGACGATACATCTCTTGTTTTTAAGATGGATCGAAATAAAAATATTTTTGATGACGTAAACAACGCTCTGAGTAATGTGCTTAAATGGTTTAACACAAACAATCTTCAATTAAACGCGAAGAAAACTTAACGTATTAATTTTACTCTTCCAAATGTTAAACGCGTTGTTAGCACAATAAAATTAAACGATGAACTTTTAGATCTTGTAGAATCAATAGTGATCTTAGATATTACCTTAGATTCAAAAATACACTGGAACCCTCTTATTAGTACTCTTGCGGGGAGACTCAGTTCCGCTGCTTGCGCTGTAAGAAAAATTAGACAGCTTATGGATGAAAAAACGACTCGAATAGTTTATTTTAGTTACTTCCACAGTGTTAAGTCTTATGGAATCCTTCTGTGGGGTAAAGCTGCTGACATAGAAACCATTTTTATTTTACTGAAAAGGGCAGTAAGGTCTATATATAACCTAGAAGCACGTGTGTCTCAGGAGTTATTTAAAGAAATTAATATTCCAACGGTTGCGTCACAGTTTATTTATAACTGTATTCTTTATGTGCGCCAAAACATTTAATTTTACAGAAAACATTGCGATATACACAATCTCAATACTAGAAATAAAAATAAACTTGCAATACCTAAACTTCGACTGCAGAAATTTATGGATCATTCATGGGACAAGGTGTCACTTATTATCCCGATTGATGTTTTAACTTTGCCCTTTGAGAAATTTAAGTCACACGTTATGGAAACACTTTTAAAAAAGGGCTATTACAATGTAAATGATTATGTACATGATAAAAATGCATGGAACTGACATTCCTCCATTATTATATTATTATATTCCTCTATAATTTTGAATTAGTACATGGATATAAAGTTCCCAAGTACGTTTTTTATTTTAGAATAAAGTGTAATGTTAAGTTAATGTATAGGGGTAAGCATTATTTGTATAAGCGGGCTCTTGAAAGTTTTTAATTGTAAATATTGAATAATTTGGTTACGACAACCTTTTTTTTCTAAATGTCACTATTAAAGTTAAAGTTAAATGTTACTATTAAAGCTGTGGAGTTTCTTGCGCCCATTCTTCTCCACAGCTAAAAAATAGACGTCCTGAATGGATAGTAGGTAAAAAATCTATGGACGATTCAAAAGCACTTTTCGTAAGTTTAATTGAATAAAAAAAATTTTGACTTTGACTTTGACTTATATAATATTTTTCAATGTGGTCGTTTCGATGACTAAACACATTGTTTACACTTTCTCATTACTTTCAAATTATAAAAACAAAACCATTTTGTTTCTTTGAGGACTTAGCAACGAGCTAAAAAAACATTTGGTCGAATTAAAAACGGTAACGAGCATAAACCTTTTCTTTTTATTTGGGTGCGGTCGACGCGGTCCATCGCATTCTCTAATTAGCCTTTTAGAGGTTCTGGTTCTGTCATGTGAAACTTCGTTAGCAGCTTCGACTTTCAGATCATTTGGAAGGATAAACCCTCTTGTTATAGTACCTACGAGTGTTTTTTTTGTGTGTGGAAATAAAGTTAATAACTATGTCTTAACAACACACAAGATCTAGATCGGATATACATGGGAACTTTTCATATTTACCACACCTTTCTGTTACACGTTGTATAATGCTGAAGTTGTTAAGGCATCGCAGCAAAGATATTATAAAGATTACACATCATATCATTAATACAACACATATTAGCAATTTATTATTCTGAACACGAGCATATTAGCTATCTTGGAGGTTTAACAAGACTATTAATCAGTGTCAGTGTAAGAAAACATTTCATTGGTTTACTGAAATAATAAACGTGATCCAATCGCAACCTTGATGAATGATGGCGATCATTGGCCATTATATACTACATAAATTACTAATCTATCTATCTATCTATACTACTATATAAACCTGTAGGCTCTGTCAGTTATAGTTATAGTTAGAGTTATACTCAAGAACGGCTTGACCGATCTTGATGAAAATTTGTATGTAGTAAGAACATGAGACTGTGCAAATGATAGGCTATAAAAAAATATTAAATTTTATTCACAGCGAAGCGGGTGGTTGACGGCTAGTAGTTCATAAGATTTTTAATCAATCAAGTTATTATTGACTTAGCAGCTTTGTTTTATTAATAGTGAAAATGAGTTATTTGTCTAACGGAGCTATGGAGATAGGACCACGATTTCCCACATTTATCCCTAGCATCTATTCGATCGGCTACAATATTTTTTTGATAGTTATCGAAAAATTTTAAATAATAGTCTTATTAAAATAACATTATAATTTTGATTTGAAAAAAAAAAGAAAAAAGTAGATAGTGTTGATTAATTTCGGCGGGTTGAACAGAGCCACGACAGCATAGTTAGCAGTGCACCTAGCCCGGTATGTCATAGGTGCGGGTTGGAATCCCGCTCGTTGAAATTTTTTCAACTCTATTTTCATATCGTAATTTGTTTGCAACAAAATTTGCGTAGAATTGTATAACTATGATTATTATAATTTCAATTGTCATTTCTGGTTAACAATTAATTAAATTTCAAGAGATATTGAGATTAGTATCCATTATGATACTTAAAACTCTGTCTATCTGATCTGAAATCCGATCACATACGAAAAACGCTACGGATAACTTATTAGTGTACCCAAAAAGTAATATGCGTTTGTTATTCGTTGAGGAATATATCTTCAGTATATCATATAATTTGCGAAGAATAAGGTTACCATGTTACCATATTTTTAACAAGGACTAAATTTATAAACAGATTTTGAGAAGTGGTTCCCGTTAATTAAATGTAATTATTATGAAGAACTAGTATACTATAATGGTTTGAAAAATCCTATAGACCCCTATTGCAACGCAACCTACTGGGTCCAACCGAAAACCGAAACCATCCAGAGACCCACTCAAACACACTAAAAAGTTCATCTTAATCGGTCCAGCCGTTTAGGAGGAGTTTAGTGACATACACACGTATTGAAGAAATATATATATATATATATAAAGATTTTTTAACTAATAATAAAAAAAACTTCCTAACTATGTAAAAGTTACATTTTGGAAACAAAACTGACTTTGCTACATATGACTTTAGTTAGCAAGTAAGTAAAATGTTTATGTTTATGTAGTTAACTGTTTACTCCTTCTATTTATTGTTGTCTCTTGTCTGTTTTAAAATAAATATTTTTTCTTCTTCCTCTTTTTCTTATTTTTAAATAAAATTACTTACAAAATAACATTACTACAAGTCATTGTAAGAATAAAAACTGTTGACTACACTTGCTACTGCGAGTAATATTGTAATCTCAATCAGACGTTTCTAGAGGTCTCAGGAAACCACAAAAACATGGCGTCCTCATCTGGGTTCTCGGGCACCGTCCGCACTATTGCAATATTTTCCCCAAGGTTTATTTTTCCTCTCAACCGAAATAAAGGAAATGCGAGGATTTATTTTTTTCTGGCCCAATCGGCATGATTTCAAGTGAATATTTTATAAGTTTTGCTTAGGCACGTCGAGAAATAAACTCCGTTTCGATAAAATTACTAGACATTTTTTCTTTGTTGAATATTGGTGACAAATAAAGGTATATCGTGAATTTTCGACTATTCTTATCCTTGTAGATTTTTGTTTTTGAATGTTTCGTTGCTTTCTAGAAAAAATAGTATGTAAGAAATGGTCGAAATGCACCTTGACATTTTAGTAAATCCATTAAAAACAAATCATTTTTTAAAGCACGCCCATACAGTCGTGTAGCTTCATAAAATAGTATGATTTTTGTATGTTAAAATTTTTAACACCATAATGTTTATTTTGTATTTATTGTGTTGCATACTTAGTATTAGTTTAGTTCTTTTTAATTTATGTTTTAGACGTAATTTAGTAGGTTAGTAGGCACATAGCTAATTCTATGTATGTTTTTTTGTTTTAGGTATAGCTGGTGTCTATCAATAGATAAGAATAGCTATGGGTCCTTACTCATAGCCAATGTTCCGCACTAAGAGATCTAGAGATCAGCAAAAAAAGTACCAAACTTAACGTTAATAAAATACATTAAACGAAATAGAAACGCTCAGAAAGTTGAATCGAAACATTCCGAATCACTCCAGCGATTGCCTCCAAAACAGCAAAGATGCCCAACTTTACATTTTATCCTGTGATTAGAGTTACCAAATCTTCTGTAAAACAATCGGAAAGTTGTATGTACTAGGGGTGATCAATAAAAAGCGATAATGAGTATGAAGCAGTTATATATTATTTATTGTTATTTCATTTTTCGACATAATCACCCTTGAGGTTTATACACTTGGTATATCGTTTTTCTAATCCTAAGTTTCCCTTCTTGAAAAAATCTTCATCTTGATCGCTTAAAAAATTATGTACGGCGGCAATCACTTCCTCATCATAGCCATATTTGTAACCTCTCAGTTGTTTTTTTAACCGCGGGAACAGGTAGAAATTCTTATCAGTTAATCGCTTTTATTAGTTGTTTGTTGAACGTATTTTAAAATTGTATACTCTTTTTAAATTAATTAGACAATTGAAGCAGCACTGGCCCAACACAATTTTTATTCTTTTTTATTTTATTATACACTCGCTAGCAATAAACCGGGATCGCTTTACCGCGGAATGTTCTAGACAATTTTTTACAGTTTCTATGCAATGAACTATACGTATAATTTCAAAGGTAATTTAATAAGCTTTCAACCTCTTTCAATGTCACGGCCAAAAATTATTTCCCTTACTTCATGAAACGTAAAAACAAAAAAACATAAATTTTTACAACAAAATACTGTTTTGTTTTGAAACCTGAAACACTATAAAAAGTGAGCATCCCTGAAAATTGGTCATCAGTCCAAAATTCACGTCACTGGGAACACTGAATCTGAAAGAAAATGAAAACCACACCTGCAGAAGCCGCTCAAATCATTATCTTACTCCAGCAAGGGTTGTCTCAGCGTGATATTGCTCGACAGCTTCATCTAAGCTAGTCTTGTGCCTCAAAGGTGTGCAGAAGGTTCAGGGAGACTGGAAACTTTGTCCGGAGACCAGTATCTGGAAGACAGCGTTGCACTTCGGTGAGGGATGACCGATTTATAATCACCACTTCTCTCCGAAATCGACACCTAACCGGCGTGGACGTCCAACGGCAATTAGCGAGTGGACAGTGAGGCGAAGACTTTAGGAAGCGAATTTGAACCTAAGAAGGCCAGCCATGGGGCCCAAATTGCCTCCAGCCCGCCGAGAAGCCCGGCTTCAGTTTGCTCGCGATCGGAATATAGAGCAATGGAGTCGAGTCCAGTTCTCGGACGAAACAAGGATGTGCCTGCATGGTAGCGACCGTCGACAGAGAGTTTATAGAAGACCGGGGGGGGGGGGGGGGGGAGATTTGCACAATGCTGTTTTGCGAAAACAGTGGCATACGGGAGCGGATCTTATATGATATCGACGGGGATTTCTATAGAAGCAAAAACGGAGCTGGTATTCGTACCTGATGGTGCTCGGGGAGGGAGCCTAACTGCGCCTCAATGACATGAAATATGAAAGGATAAAATACACATTGTAAATAAAAAACATATCTTTTCATATTACATCGTATTCATTCAGACATCCACAACTTAAACCTTTTTGCAACAATTCAAAAATAATTCAAATTTATCAATTTTAAATCTTTTTGATATCATTTGAAAGCTTATAAAATTACCTTTCAAATGAATTGTACCACAATCTATAATTCATTGCATAAAAATGATAAAAACTTGTCTCTAGTAATCCGCGATGAAGTGATTCCGGTTTGTTGTTCGCGAGTGTAGTTTATTAGTGAAAATAAACAATATAACAATTACATGCAGGTGTCTATCAATAGATAAGAATAGCTATGGGTCCTTACTCATAGCCAATGTTCCGCACTAAGGGATCTAGAGATCAGCAAAAAAAGTACCAAACTTAACGTTAATAAAATACATTAAACGAAATAGAAACGCTCAGAAAGTTGAATCGAAACATTCCGAATCACTCCAGCGATTGCCTCCAAAACAGCAAAGATGCCCAACTTTACGTTTTATCCTGTGATTAGAGTTACCAAATCTTCTGTAAAACAATCGGAAAATAGACATAACGCAGTGATCAGTAAAGTTTTCACAAGTAATTAATAAATTAGATTTTTATTTTGTTATTACTATTCTTGAATTCGTAGTCTTATTCGTCCTCACGTAACTGAGCCGCAAGTTGCATCTTCGCATCTCGTTTAAAGGAAATGTTGAAGAAAATTATTTATTTATTTATTTTAGGATAGCTAACAGCTTGCAATTGAAAAAAGATAACAACAAAAATTATAACTACAAGCTATTGACAAACATCTAAAATCATCATCATCATCATCTTATGGCTATGTTGTAGGAAGAAAGGAGTAAATAATTAAAATGCTTTTGTTCTGTTTATATAATTTTAAAGCAAATTTTGTTGCGAAACAAATTGGATGGATGGATTGTCAGAAGGGTGCAGGTTCAAATCCTGCTCGTGGAAATTATTTCAACATTTTGTGTTTTTTTTTCAACATTTTGAGTAAATAATTGCTGGAGAGCATTTTTATACATTGCAATTTTATACATCTAATAGGTTAAGTCTTTATACCAATGTGATTGATGGTCACACTAGCTCTGACGGTTATGGGCTCAATGAAAGTTCGCGGAATTCGACTCTGGTATATCAATTTGCGAGAGAACTTTGCATTTGGGTTGTGTCACTTCTTTGTTTTACATTTAAATTCTCAGCGAGTTTATTTGCACCTTACAACACTGGAAACTTGAAAGAATTAACTTTTACGAAGAGACATAACTCTTTTACATTTGCTTCCTATTTGCGCAAGTTGGTGTTATTGGATTTCATATAACTTACCTCTTTACCGACAATTTAAATGATAATAGTTAATTAATGGTCACGGGCTGACGTGCTGATCAACAGTCACGGCCGGTGTAACTCGGTCGGAACGTCGATTTAAAAAATGTATGCATTTGATATTTGAAAAGACTCTATCTCACTGAAGTAGTAACCATGTACTGTAATATCCTTTGTTCACCTACTGGTAGTAGGTAACCATGTACCTACCTACTTATATTATAAAACTGCTTGATGCTCTATTGAGCTTGTAATTATATACATTTCTACTTTTTTTTTATTTTCAAGTGCTGATTGTTGCACTGAAGCTAAATTAAATATTTATAAAATTTATAAAATACAGTGAAAAAATATATATAATTATACATTTCATTAGAAAACATTAAGCTAATATAGTACGCAATAATAGTTATTTGTTATACAAGAGTGCAAAGTTGCTTTTTAACTGCGTGCTCAATTTTTGTGACCGAGCAAGCGAAGGATTCTAGCGTTATTCTGGAAGGATTCAGGAAGCGTTAGCGAGGGAGTCGAAAGACCACGAGGTGAAAAATGTTTGCACTCGAGTGCAACACGTAACTTTTCATCCCACCTCAGCGAGGAAATAACTAAATGCAAAAAAAAAACATTTACAATCATAAGATACTTAGATTCATGATGGTCGGTTGTGTAGTTTCTGCGTGAAAGTGTAACAAACAAACTCTTATTCACATTTATAATATTAGCTATTTAACAATTTAAATAGCTTACTTTTCTATTCGTCCATATCGCATTATGGCGTGTACAATACTCGTACCTATAGGCAGGTTTTCCTCTCACGCTGACCGCCGGCGCTGACAGTCGGCGCGTAGCTACCTGTCAGTTGTCAGCGGTCAGCGTGAGAGGAAAACCAGTTTAGTGTCGCGCTGACCTCCGTGAAGTACAGACGCAAACAATGTCTATGATGGTAGTGAAAATTTTTGCCGCGTACTATTTAGGAAAGAAAAAACGTCTGCAACAGAAAAAACCGGACAAGTGCGAGTCTTACTCGCCCACCGAGGGTTTCGTACAAATTTATGGGTACATAAAAACTAATATTAACCTAAATGTTGTTTTTCTTCCAATGAAACGTTGACGTAAAGTGCAACGACGATGTCATCCCAGGCTTTGTTATGCGCATCTTCGTTTCAATACAATGGGACCGAAGCGTCCCATAAATATTTTCTGGATCGCACTTCGTCAATTACTTATTTCACGATTGTCCATGACTGTATTCGTCGGCACGTGCCTTCAGCGCGACATGAAAACGCTCACTGACGCGCCTCGCGCGTCGGCGCCATGTTGGTCAGCGACGCGCACGGCCGCGTTTAGCTCAGCGCTGACGGCCGTTAGCGCTGAGCGGTCGGCATGTCTCAAAAACGCTACCTATAACTACATACATATTGACCTATCAGCGCCGACCGTCAGCGTGCGGTCAGCGTGAGAGGAAAACCCGCCTTAGTAATTCGTTTGTGTTAATCCCCGTTTAACTTTGTTTACAATAAACGCGAAAGTTTAAAAATGTTATAATTTTATGCAAACTTAGTTGGAAATTAGCGTAACCAGCGGTCGGTGACGAATTACAATTTGTAATCTTTGTAAGCCTTGTAATCACTTTTTACGAAAACATTAATAAATTAAAAAAAAAACGAAGCGTAGTATTCAGCCAACGTTATTAAAACTAAACCTGTCCAATACATTTCTGCATTATGTAAATCCATTGTTTACGCGTAGTCTGCGTGCGGATTCCAATTTCGATAATGTAATCACAGTAGCTTTTAAATAATGATACCGAGCTGTGTGTTTGTTTTCCACATGACACTTTACTACTAACTAGCACTTATCCGCGCATTAGTCCTCGTGGCTATGAGGTTTAAAAAAAAACCTTTTTGTCATAATGAAATATAGCGTTAGCCGGACCAGTATTTTCAGAGATCACCCTCCGCAAACAAACAAACAAACAAACTTTACCTCTTTTAATAGAACAGATATAGACTAGCTGACCCGGCGCCGGCGTACTTCGTGCCGCTTTGACAGTTTCTATGACAATAAAACAAAGAAATCGTTAAATAGTTTACGCGTGAAAGCGTATCAAACAAACAAACAAAGAAACTCACTTTTTTTTAGTTATAAGTGTCCTGTCTTTGATTATATATTGTTTTCTAAAGTTTGCACGAACAATACACATTGAAATGAAACAACTTTTACGGATCTACTCGCATTTAGTTTCCCTGTGACCACGGACCCTGCAAAGGATTCGAAACGTCAGGATAAACATTAATTAAAACTAATGTGTAAAATAAACGCGAGTAGATCCGTAAAAGTTGTTTCATTTCAATTTGATTATATACTCGTTCTTTATTATTCACTGCAATCAAAGAAAGGAAAAAAGTCTATACTGTCCCAATACTGGGCAAAGTCTTAGTTACAATCGATGAGTATTGACTTACTCAGCACGCGTGCTTAATGCGGGTTGGTATCATAAACCCGGGCCATGCATCGAACAATTCGAAACACACTTGCCTGACGAATTGTACCCGGGACCTCCGGTCACCAGGTTAAACTCACTTAGCACGTGGCCATCGAGGCGTTTTTGAATGAACAAAAAACAAATAACGTCTTAATTATGTCTTATTTATGTCTTTTTTTCCTGTTTCCTGCCATGATGTCACTACTGAGTATAGCAGAACACCAGTGCAGCAGGCCCCGCTTGCTGCGTATACTGAGCTGTCCACAGTGTTGGCATCCTCTAAATGACAGCACACATTTACAGAATACACTAAACATGCACACCAGTATAGGCCCAAGACACCGTACTCGTAGAACAAGGGTACGAAGAACCGGTTCACACTCGCTCTACACCAGGCACAGACATGTACCTGGGCGCTTCTCTCCTCCTCCACGGCCCGGTCAACCCGAGCCGAGGTCCGTGCCTTTAGAGGCGCCCTCGGGTTGCTCCGCTCCCCGATCCGATCCGAACCCTTCGGAGAATCTAGTAGGGCACGGGGACGCGCACTAGTGCGCGATGCCGTTCCCTCTAGATAACCTCCGAAGGTGATTCGTTTCACACGGCTTGAGGGACCCTTTACGTTCCTCGCCGCCCCCAAACAAGCCAGGTGAAGCTGAAAATGCCATAGAGGCAATCAGCAATCTCTCTCAAAAAAAAAAAAATATCACATGACAGGGCACAATGTAAATTTTTATTACATGTTGTATGTGTAATTGTGTGTTTTGTTATGTGATTCCAATAAATGTCTTTTATTCTTAATTCTTCTTATTCTTAATAATAAAATAGATATATATCTATAGATATTTTATTTCCATATTTGCCATTTTTTCCAACGTGCCAGCTGACGTCTTCACTAGTCTGACTATATACGATTGAGGTATATAAAGCTTTGCCACGTACTACGCACGTTACTTGTTATCGTACATCATTAATATGAACTTACAAATTAATAGAGATAATTGATAGTTGACACTACCCATGACCCAAGGGCTGGCTTTTACCTTGGCCAGAGGCTAAGCATTGCCATACAACGTGGCAATGCCGCCAGTCTCTTGGGTACATTACCAGTCGACAGCGACGCGGAGGAATTTTTTGACGCCATTTTTTAGTTTCGTAATAGTTTTAGTTTCTGATTTTATTGGTTTAATGATTTCGTATATTTTAATGTAACAATTTAAATTTTTATGCTCAACTTAAGTTTGAAACAATTTACTTAGAATAGATAGGTTTTAAGTATAGATTACAATGTAAAAATACCATTGTTCGAAATTCGAATTTACCTCCATATTTTTTCGAGAGCCAATAGAGATAATTAGGATAAAGTCAGTAATTATCATCATCAGCGTATATCCAGGCCACTTCTGGTCATAGGCATCTACAAGTGCACGCCACTGAGCACAAACCGCGGCTATTCTCATCCAGCTTTTGCCAGTCGCCTTCGAAGATCGTCACTCCATCTAGTCTATTAAAGTCTCACTATTTAGTGAAATATTTAACCGCCTCTGTGGTCTAGTGGCTAAGACCACCGGTTTAGACCCAGAGGTCCCGGGTTCGATTCCCAGCGGGGGGTACATGTTTGTGTACTCGGTTTGGTTGGTGGTTGGGCTTGTTTGTCCGCCTGGCTAGCTACCACCATCTTATCTTATAAATATGTCGCCATAACATCAATGTTTGCTGCATTTTTGTGTTTCGGCAGCTAGAGATAAGATAGCCAGTACCTCACTAGTTGAGGAACCCGGGTGAAGTGCGCTTCCATCATTGGCCTTATCATCACTTAACATCAGGTGAGATCAAGGCACTGTGCTTACCCGTAAATATAAAAAAAAAATTTGGATAGAGTTTACTGATTGCCTCAGAGGGCATTTACAGCTTCACCGGCTTTTTTGGGGGCGGCGAGAAACTTAAACGGTTCCTCAAGCCGTGTGAAACGAATCAACTAATAATCGCTAGTGCGTGTCCACGTGCCCTACTAGATTCTCCGAGGGGTTCGGATAGGATCGGGGACGTGAACGTATGATAAATTAAGAATAGACCCCCTGGTGGAAAGAATCGCAACAGTATTGAGCAATGGCTATATTTAGATACTGTACAGGCAGTCACCACTAATTAAATTGCAGATATACTAACCGAATGTAGCCCTATTCTCGAGTCAATAACGCCAGAACTCATCTACCGTGTTCATGTTAGTCTAGAGACTGACTACGTAATGTTTTGTCGCAACTGAATCGCCGAGGATCTACTACGCGAGCTATTAATCTTTCAGAGTGGAACAGTACTTTGTCCCACTCATGTCATACTTACATGACACGACTGTCAATTAATATTGTGGCACCACGTTATGTTGAGAGGTTTGTTTTATTAGTATGTGCTAACGAAGTGTGATTGTGTAGGCGATGTACTAGCCACCTTTCATTAGTTTTCAATTTTTCACCTAAAGCCATCCATACTTTTTGGCGAAACTAAGTCCGAGTAGCTCATTGACAACATTGTTTATCTACATAGGGGAAAAAAGTTTAAACGGCTCTTTAGTTTAATTTAGATAGTTTAGCTTAAACAGAAGAGCCAGTACCTCAGTAATTGAGTATGTTTTCCACCATTACAATTAAGAAAAAAAAAATTAACCGTAGAAATGATGTTAATACACTCCCTGTTTCCCCGGTATATTTGGTGACCCCGACGTGATGGCAGTAACCATCTGCACAGCACAAAGAAGTTAGTCACAATGTAGTCACTGTAAATATACAACATCACATAAAGAGACGCAGTCGTTGTTTACCATCACCATGGGACCCTCCATCATCACAACCTCGCATTCGTCGACCACCGGAACAACCATCAATTTAGACGAAGGCCAAGCGCTTCCTAGTTGTGTAATACAAAAGATAAGAAAATATTTTGAAGGCAGCAAAGGTTTCAGAACGACAACCAGTCGCTAGGCTATGTAGCTGGGTAGCTGTTCACATTCCCCGCGCGTCTGCAACGCCCGATTGGTTCAGTAATTCATTATGCTCAGGTGTTGATCCTGCTTCGGTAATGTACGGCGACTCGATACTGCACGACAATCACGTTCGAACCGCCACAGAGTAGGGCAGCGCAAAAGTTGTTTTATTAATATCGCCGCAGAACCGACATTTGACTAACAACATGTTAGTATCTACTGTGTTTGAGTTCTCTATAGTTTCGGCAAAATATTATTACAGAAAATATAATTTAAACAAATATTGAAAAAAAAAAAAAACTTTTTGCGTGGGATTTGAACAAGCACCCGGGTCACATGCACTATGCACCTTACAAGCACCGATAATACCATCTATGTCTCACATAATATACTCTAACAAATGAATGAATTTTCCATAGTAGGGTTAAAATACTTTCCACTCTTACCACAAATACCCTCTCATTGGAATGACCTTTCTGTGTCTGTCTATTCGATGGTCGAGCTCGCCGGCCACTCTTTCATATTAAATGAGGGTTAAAAAAAGTAGATGATTCGATCTCTCAAACCCTAAAGTCATAAACACTGGAACACGTGTTTTTTATACCACAGACCTGGGCCTTTTAAGGGTCTGTTAAACATGGGTTTACGGCGAACATGATTTTCTGAAATATTTTCTTTACTAGTAACTATCTAGCTAGGATTTAGCGAAAAGACTCAATAAAAACGTTTACAAAATACTTTTAAATTAATAATTGTCTTTATGTTCATTACTTATAGGTAAATTACGGTATCCCATTCAAGTACTATAATATACTAACTTCAAAGTTAAATATTATATTATATTGATATGCTTAATTAAGAAGGCAGAGGTTAAAAACAGTTTTTGAAAAACGCTTTTTGATATTCTGTTTTGATACCACTAGATCTTTGTGTTTTTGCTAAGCGTAGAAAGTTTCATTAAAATTGTCTCATTAGTAATATATAAATAATATAATATATAAAATAATAGTCCCAAAATATCATATTTTTTAAAAATTATTTTATATATCATAATTATGGCTTTGATCAATAGCGTTTACGTATATTCGAGCAATTCTCATCCGTATTAAGTTATAAATCAATTATATGTATTCCTTCGAAAATATAAAAACGCCTCGGTGGCCGAGAGGCAAAGCGCTCAAGCCGATACCTGAAGGTCCCGCGTTCAATTTCCAGGTCGGGCAAAGTGTGTTTTGGATTTTTCGATGCAAAGCCCGGGTTTGCAATTACAACCCTCATTTGGCAAGCGTGGTGATTACCTTTTACCTTGGTGGCCTTTACCCATCAATTGTAGTGATGACTTGATTTCAATCATGGATGCTTTTGCCCAGCAATGGGACAGTTTTAGGCTATTTACTTTACTACTTTACTCTGAAGATATTTCTTGTGTATGCAAGAATAGCTTACAAAGTAGCACACGATAATATTTTATTTTATTAATGGACGTAGCCGTAAATACGAGTATAATATAGGTATATTTTTTATGAATCGTCCGTCATCTGTCATTGTAGCTTGCCATTGATGAATTGAGTTTGATATACTATATCTTTCGTTGTTTTTTTTTATTTTTTTTTGTATAGTAGCTATTAAAATTATAATATAATCGCAACAAAAACATCGCAATGTATTGTTTATTAGTAAACGATGAGATTATATTATTCAATACGTTCGTGGTAATTAAAAACAGACATTTATGAGGTAGGTTAGTCTAAATTAAACTTTTAAACGAATGACTAAACAGCTTTTGGATGGCTAAATAGTGGGGTTAAATACCTTTCGTAGTTTTGTTAATTGATACCTATTTTGTATTGTAAATCTCTTTATCCTGTAAATAAGAAATGATGTGTCAACATTAGTAGGATTACAGTCTGGCACAAAACTAAATGTAAGAATATGATTGAGTTTTGATATCAATGATTGTTATCTGTTTTGTTGTTCAAATATATAAGTAAATAACAACTTTAAAAATAATTAAGTATTCCCTCTTCCAATGCAGCAAACAAGATACAATGCAGACTTGTCCAAGACACCATACTTGTTATCGAGGTCAAAGTCCTGGCTCTACTAAGCTAGCCGACCATAAATAAATTCACAATGACTTTTCTTAGTAGAATTTAGTATGTCATTCGAGATATAATTTGAATGGTTAATATTATGAAAGCTGAAACTTTTTCCTGGCAGAATTAAATATAAAACATGTCGCTAAAACAAACAAAACATTGTACATGTGTTTGTGAAAGGATGAAATAGAACTCGGAGAACCGCAAATCCTTTAAATTGTCAATAAAGAAATAAAACACTTATATTTTTTTTACTTGCTACATCGATCGTCATTCTTTTTTATATCTTAAGGGTAAGTCTTACTTGGCCTTCATCTCACCTGATGTTAAGTGATGATATGGCCGAAGGTGGAGGCGCACTTCACCAGGAATCCTCAACTACTGATGCATTCTTTGACAGCAAAAGTACATTCAATCATCACACGTTAAAATCTTATTATAAGTAAGTATATCAATATCCCGCTCCACATAAAATTACATATTTACGCATGACGCATTATGAACAAAGAGTTGATTGTCACGAATTAATGTCCGTTGATTGCGATGAGGCGGGGTGACGGTTATAAATGCATCACCATGTAGGTTTATTAACTTAACTGTATTGAGGAGGTCGGTCGTAGTGCGATATTAGATTATTTGCGGAGTTCGTAAAAGTAAAGATTATTTTAGCGAGTATGTTGTAACTCTATATTGAGATCAAAGATAAATCTTTGGTCTATGATTTTACACTGCTGCATATTTTTTTTTAGGTTACCTCCCCTACACATGAAGTGGGGATGTAATTTTTTTTTCTTGTTTACCCCTAGGTGTGGGCTATTGTTGGATAGCAATTTCAAAAATATGGTGAGTTTGTGAAGACAGTTTTTTGATTGAGGCATCCGTTTGTGAGCTATTAAGCTTTTAAGTGCAAAATTTTGTTAGTCAAGTGTCCCCCCGCCCTGCCAGCCAAATGGTTGTTTTTGTATACGTGAAAAAAATCACGGTAGTTGTATATATGACGAAGTTAAAAGGAAAACTATCACAGCTAAGTGGGCTTTACAAGTTTACGAGTACCAGTCGACCAACTTATAAATTGTACTTGGCGTAGTACAAATTCCTCATTGGGAACTACTTAAATAACGTTGTGAAACCGGTAGTATCTACATTTAAGTATATGAACCATCGTTAAATAAGTGTGCATAAAAGCCCTCTTCTCAGAGTCCGCATTATTGAGATGGGCTACGGTACCCTACACTGCGCGCGGCCAGTTGCCAGTTGCCACTTGGCCGGTTTTTAAATACACAATTCACCGTAACATAGTTACCGCAAATAACTAAAGCCCAACTAAGTTTTCAGCTTGTTATTTCAACTCCATTCCATTATGCCTGTATTGCATAGTTACCTCGTTTCCGGACAAAGGGTATTAAAATGTAGTGCAAACTTTATTACGTTTAAACAATAATGTGGCTGAAAGGGACCGAGGGTAAGTTCTCCGTCAGGGTCGATGTGATGAATGGTTTCCCGATCGATTTTAGCTTTAGGAATTCCACTTAATTCTGACCTAAATGGATTCGGAATATGAAGTGACTTCGCTGGTACTGGGAATTAAGCTACTGTTACTTGTGGATTTGGGATTTTGGGAAAACGAAAGCGGGGAATAAGAACAAATAGCGGTTTTGTAAAAAAAAAACACCTTACATTTTGCATTTATTGAGACGTTCCGTGTTATCTCCTAAGTTCCTTCCTTATTTATTTAAGGCCTACGGGTCGGTAAAACGCAAGCTATATGCATCATATAACTAGCGTAAGGGCATAAAGACCTCGATACATTGAAAAGAAACAACTTTTTTACGGATCTATTTGCCACTATAACCTCTATACTATAATGAATGACTCGTGGTTGACGTGGTTATACGTATCGTGCGACTAAAGACCGCTACGCCTATTTACCCACTCAGTTAAATTAACCGATCATAATTGCATTTCCATTTACTCGTAACTCAGTCATCAACAAATGAAGATATGTAAGCGTAGTGAGAAGTGCAGGACATATACCGCGCGAAAGTAGCCTCAAGAGACCACTATATCGAGTTACCGTCACATACCCAGCGATACTCGAGCACGCCGGAATTGGTATCGACCCAGCTCAATTGATACCTTTGGGAGCGCATGCATATGAAACATGGGCGAAATTAGACGAGGAATGCATTCGTGAATGAATGTCTACTATACAAATTGACATTTTAATCACCGTCCAAACCTTCTGAGATGACTCCCGTGACGAACAACTCTCACTATTGGACCAACTCCCTAACTTCAATATTCATATTCAACAATAATTCATCAACAAAACATCAATATTCATTCGACCAAAATGTATGGAACAGCTCAATTTTATTTTCGAGTCAGGGAGTTGGTTCAATAATAAGAGTTGTTCGTTCGTATCATGGGAGTCATCTCAGAAGGTTTGGACGGTGATAAAAAAGTCAATCTGTATACAGACGCCTGCACATCAACCTATCTAAAACTGTCAAATTTCTTCAATAAATCTTCTACCTTAAGCTGTATTTATTAATTACAAAAACACAAATGTTGAGCGAGCAGGATTTGAACCTGCACCCTTCTGACATACCGGGTCAGGTGCTCTTCCAATTGAGCTATCGTGGTTCTAACCAGCCCGCCGAAATTATTCAACACTATTTACTTTTTACTTTGAAAGCCAAAGGCACCCATTCAATGTCAACAACTACCGTCATTAACACCCGATCATAATATTTTTACAAATACTAATGATCAGTTAAGAAGTAGGCAAGCTATTTATAAAATGTTTTTGTTTTGTTTATATAATTTTAACGCAAAATTTTGTTGCGAACAAAATAAAAAAAACACAAATGTTGAAAAAATTTCCACGAGCAGGATTTGAACCTGCACCCTTCTGGCATACCGGATCAGGTGCTCTTCTAATTGAGCTATCGTGGTTCTAACCAGCCCGCCGAAATTATTCAACACTATTTACTTTTTACTTTGAAAGCCAAAGACACCCGTTCAATGTCAGCAACAAAATTTGCGTTAAAATTATATAAACAAAACAAAAACATTTTGTATTTATTAAGTTCAAAGTGATGAGAAAATTTTACATTTTGTTGTCTGTTAGTAAACGTAGGAACAGTGAAGTTTCGTGTCTACAGTCGGTAGTGGGCTGTAGTTTGCTAATAATCATTCAGCTTGCTGAAACATTTGCCCAACTTCAATGTAAGTCTATACAATGGAAACTGCTACAAAGGAAACTCTATAAAGCAGTCAGAGTTTTAAAAAGTTTCCATTTGTAGCTATACTACACTTTAGCAAAATTATAAAAAGAAAAAGAAAGTTAGTTAAAGAAAAAATTAGCCCCGCTTCAAAGTTTTCTCTTCATTGTAACACCTACAAAAACGAAGACGAAATAGCAAGCACAAAATAAATAGATACTTACAGATAGCAACATTCGTACGGTGATCTAGGCTTTACCACAAAATAAAGATTTTGTGGCTCTAATCATAGTCCGGGAGGTAGCGTTGCATTTTAGCTAGTGTTTTTACGTCGATCGATTGCCATCTTTTTCAACAGATCTCGTATTACTAATAAGTGAACCAAGCGTCAGCTGGCGCACCCGCGGTGGGTGTGGGTGTGGAAGGTTCCGAAAGTGGTAAAAATAAAAATAAAGTTAAGAAATAGTACGCCGGCTGAAACTTTTTTCATAAATAGTTGAAATCATACTGAGCTGAAAAAAAATCGTCATCTGCATCGTGGAGGGGGGACTATGCGTCAGCTGCTCGCATGAACTTATAAAAAAATACGTAAAATAAAGTTATAGTACGCCGGATGAAATTTAGCTAAACGATTGTTTAAATTATGAAAAGTACGAAAACAACAATCAGCTGTGTGTGTAGCGGTGGAAAGGCCGTCAGCTGACGCAGTAAAGATTAAAAATGTTGGAGCATTGCTACTACGCTGTTTTCTTTTTAAACATTTATTTCGAGCTGCTTGAGCCTATAACTAAACTAAACTAAACTTTCCGTGATTATTATCATTTAATTGTCACTATTCCGGTTGAAATTTGACAATATGATATTTTAATAGTTACGTCTGCGAAAACTATCAGTCAGCTGGGTGCGGGCAGGGGAGTTCTGTCAGCTGGACCCAGAAAGATACTGTGCATTGCTCGAATCATCTGTATCTTTACTGCGTCAGCTGACGGCCTTTCCACCGCTACACACGCAGCTGATTGTTGTTTTCGTACTTTTCATAATTTAAACAATCGTGTAGCTAGTTGAATTCCATCCGGCGTACTATAACTTTATTTTACGTACTTTATTACAAGTTCATTCGAGCAGCTGACGCATAGTCCCCTCTCCACGATGCAGCTGACGATTTTTTTTCAGCTCAGTACGATATTAACTATTTATGAAAAATTATTCAGCCGGCGTAATTACTTTTTTTTTCTACGACTTTCGGAACCTCCCTCAGCTACACCCACCTATTTGAGCAGCTGACGGTCGGTCCACTCATCAGCCATATATATAAGATCAACTATCGATGTTAACATCTACCGGCTTACTATGACTTTTGTATTAGCAACGATACCTCTCGGACCATCAAGAGATCGCCAGTCGTGCGTTAATCAGATTCAGTCGGGGCGTCACGCGCAGTTTGTTACATGGAGTGGACAATGTTCATATAATGCTGCGTATTTAATTGTTAAAATACGACAACAAACAGAAATGTGTACAAGTACTTTACTTTTGTTTCAAATTCTTAACCTTACTTTTAGGCTTACTAATTACAACATACTGAAGGCGTTAACCTACTAGCACTACAATTTAGCGTGGGTAATTAAAATCGCTATCGACTGGAGCCGCCCCTTTGTACACACGCCTGCACGTCAACCTACCCACAACTGTCAAATTTCTTCAATACATTGTCAACCTTAAGCCTTAAAAATAAAGTTCAAAGTCTTTTGAGAAAATTTGACAGTTTGTGGTAGGTTGATGTGCAGGCGTCTGTACCTATTTATTTTGTGGAGCAAGTATTTAATAATATTTGCTTTTCCACCTTCGGCCTTAATTTTTATCACGTTACAACATCAGGTGAGATAAGGGCCAAATGTTAACCCCGTAAGAAATAAATAAATTAAACAAAAAAAACTTGAGTATAAGTGATACCAATTTAACATTCCGAAAACATTAGGTTTAAGCTTAAGAATACTGTAGGTAGGTAAGGTCTCTAGACACAGTATGACTCTTGATGTGTGTCTTAAAAAAGTTTATTATGTCGGTAGGAGGGTTTGTACTCGTAGGTAGGACGGTCGAGCAAACTCGGATTCGTCGATAACACAGTTCATCTTCGATCTTCAAAGTAAAAAGGCAGTCGTATTCCTTACAGTCACTCAAATGTTATTTTAACATCACAATTAAATTATTTAGAAACAATTGCCCGATGCAAATGGATTTTAGAAACGTAGTGAGTTCTGCGCGTGCGTACTCTCCGATCGCTCCCGTTCAAATGTGTCCAGTCTATACTTGTCGTTACTAAGCGATGCTAGCGCCATGTCTCCGACATATATAATATGTTTGCCCTTATAATAACGCACAAAATAATGCGCCAAGTTTTCCTAGCGCCATTGGAGCGACTCGTAATTTATTGTCGAAGCGTAAACTCCTATCTCGAGACACTTGTGAGCACTTGTGTTTGTTTTGCGCGTCGAGTGGAGCTCACACATAGAGTCAAGGGCTTTGTAAACAAAATGCCGACGCACTTTGAATGATGAGCTACAAGAACATTGACTCTACAAGGGTGCCGGTACTTTTACGAATATTCTTAATAAGGTTCTTGAGTAGCTTGGTACACTTTGGGGCGTTAATTGAATTTTTTTGTGGACACGCTTGGCATTGAACTTTGTACTGACTTATTTCGAGTGACGCAGAGGTCATGCGTTCAGGTGGGGTTTGTGCAAGTTAAGTCACTTTCGAAATGCTGACTCTCTAGATTGGTGGAACCGGGAACACTAGTGCGTGACGCCATTCCCTCTAAAAAGCCTCTGACGGTGTTTCGATCACACGGCGTGTCGGAAAAAAACACAAATGTTGAAAAAATTTCACGAGCAGGATTTGAACCTGCACCCTTCTGATATACCGGGTCAGGTGCTCTCCCAATTGAATTGTTTTTGTAATTTGTTTCGCAACAAAATTTGCGTTTAAATTGTATAAACAAAACAAAAACACTTTGGAACCCTTTAAGTTTCCCACCACCCCGAAAAAAGTCCGATGACGCTGAAAATGGCACCTAAGGTAATCAGCAACTTCTCTCCACAAAAGCACTGGATCAATAGTTTAATATAATGGGTATTAAGAGAGTAAGTGACACCTTTGTTAATTGTATTTTTTTTGTGATATATGTATTTAAGATTTGCCATTTTGTCTCAACTATTTATTTGTGGAAATGTAGTGAAACTAGTAAAATGTTAAGTTTTCACCATTGTGATACTAACCTACATCTCACAAATTAATAATTTTGATTCCTATAGAAATAAAATTAGTGAATTGAGAAGGGATGTCCTTGTGACATGACCAAATGTGGGTTATTTATAGGCTGCTGCGAGGCATTCTTATGTGGATTTATATATTATTTATACAGTTTTGAAAATACAATAATGTGTAAACACTGAAGCCGCCGGCCAAGCGGTACAAGCGGGTGGGTTGACAATGATGAGGATTGAAAACTGACATGTTTTTTCTTTGATTGCTGAAACCACATTTAGGTAAGGTTATAATGACTAATATCAATGTTTGGAAATGTTCATTAACAGTTAAAGCAGGTGGCATGGCTAAAATTTGAGAATAATAAATTTGAGAGCAATGACTTAGCAAAATTGATAGTGTGTTCGGATTTACAGTTATATGCAAAATATTAAATTTGTTACTGTTTCTTTTTGAATATTATTTACAAAAACACAAATGTTGAAAAAATTCCCACGAGCAGGATTTGAACCTGCACCCTTCTGACATACCAGGTCAGGTGCTCTTCCAGTTGAGCTATGACCCGGTATGTCAGAATGGTGCAGTTCCAAATCCTACTCGTGGATATTGTTTCAACATCTTTGTTTTTGTAAATTGTTTCGCAACAAAATTTGTGTCAAAAATTATATAAACAAAACAAAAACATTTTATCAGATATATTATTATGATTTCATTTACCACGTCAGAGTTAACTCAAGTTGTTTCGATTTCCACATGCTAATTAGGTAGGTCTACATGCCTGCTGAGGTGAATGATTGTTTATAACGGTCTCGGATAACCCTGGCGACACGAAGGAAAAATGCAGTAGTTTTAGTGGGTATACACAGCTTCCCCTTGGGGGAGAGTCCCACATCACCATCTGTGTTTCCCCGGGCACACTATACTCGTATAATTAAAGCATTTTCTCCTGTGTGAAAGAAAAAAATGTCTAAATATACACACGTTACTACTCAAATATTGCGATGGTCGTACTTCTCAGCAAACTGTTCGCCCGTGAACGAAGCCGCCGCAAATCGGAAGCGGCGAGACTTTGCTTGGCCGAGCAAAAACCGATTGTAGTGTTTAATTAAATACCTTTGAGCCCTTTGCCACAGATGAGGTTCTGGCAGATGACAACACAAATATCTTTTGGTGAATTGAGGACAGGTGCAGGAAATAAACAGAGCTCAAGGAGCTTGATGCCGCAGTGATCAACGCGCTCGGTCTGCGATTTCTGAAATCAAACCACTTTCGCAACAGCCCTTCATCGAATAGGTGACCAGAAATTTAACATCTCGAGCTCCTCCGTGCTTCGGATGTAAAGCTGTTGGTCCCAGCAGCTGCACTACCTAAGCGCACTGAGCTGGTTTGGCCCGCTCGCCCTGTGGTGTTATCATTCATAGTAAAGGCTCGTGGCCCCGCAAGCTGGTGATGTGATATGATAATACAGGAGTTTGGATAGTTAAAGTAATTAACACCACCAAAGAAACCCTATATTTCGCAGGCGTTTAAAAATTAGCCAATATGTAGGCAACTCCTCAACGTAAGTAAATAACCAATAACTGTCCCACTGCTGGGCAAACGTTTCCCTATTAAAATCAAGTCATTACTACTATTGATGGGTAATCGTTTAAACTTCACGCCATTTCGCCAATTGCGGGCTACAACAACAACAAACCCGGGCTATTCATCGAAAAATTCGAAACAAACTTTGCCCGACGGGGGAATTGAACCCGGGACCTTCGGGCGTCGGACCAAGCGTTTTGCCACTCGACCACCGAGGCGTTTCCACTCCTCCGTGTTGAGGAGTCTTCGAGAGACCTCTAACGTAATCAATGTAACCTTTCCAGGTATATTTATGGCAGGTATTTCGTATGTCAAAATGTTTCTAAGGGCTTGTACACAAAACTGCGAATCGGCGCGATGCGAATCCGCTACGCAAGAAACAAGATAGATAGATTAGGTAGATTTTTACGATGCGACGTCGCATCGCAGTTTTGTGTACAAGCCCTTATATCTGGTATTCTGTATTTTTGTATACTGGCACACTTTGCGAATCGGCAATTAGAAAGTAAATAGATTTTAAAGATAAAAACGGAGATGAGTATTGCCAACAGTCAGGAATATTTTGTTAATTTAAGAGTGAAACGCCTTAGAGATTCCGATTACAGCAAACATTTTTTATATCTTCAAGTAAATTAGGTTTTTTTTATAAGATTTACAAAATACAGTGAAAAAATTAAACGCCCACCCGACCCAGCCAGGAATCGAATCACTGTACTGTAATTTCACTGTATTTTATAAATTTTATAAATAGTTAATTTAGCTTCAGTGCAGCAAGCACTTAAAAAAAGTAAAAATTTAAATTAGGTTTATTAAATTGGGGCACAGTCTTCATGCAAATACGATAGATAGGCAACGAACATTTGTATATCACAGAGATATTGACAATATTGACAATCACTTTAGACTTTAAAAATTAATATTAATAAGTTTAGTTCTAGAGTAACATTGAAAACTTGAAGTTAAGGAAACTTAACAACAATTTTTTAAATTGTATTATTTAAATTTTTACTTTTTATTTTCAAGTGCTAATTGCTGCACTGAAGCTAAATTAAATATTTATAAAATTTATACAATACAGTGAAAAAATTAAACACCCACCCGACCCAGCCAGGAATCGAACCTGGGTCTTCCGCAATCCGGTCGGCTGCACTGACCGCTATGTTACCGGGAAGGCTGACGTAAGCGCTGAATTTTGTCACTGCTTTTTAATTTTTGAGTGCTAATAGCGGCACAGTGTCATCTATCCAACGGTCGTTGCAACCGATGGTCATGCAGATTCACCTTTGCAGATTCTATTCCTGACTGAATCGGGTGGGCGTTTAATTTTTTCACTGTATTGTATAAATTTTATAAATATTGTATTATTTAGTTGTAACAATGAACTTAAAACAAAAGACAAGTAGGTATAAGGATGACGAGTACGTTTACGCGAACAATGTGAGAAGAATAGTCAAGATTCGTGATAAGTCTATATAACCATTAATAACAATCAAAGCAAAAGCAATCTTGTACGCTGGACTTTGGCGGCACTAACTCTGAGGTCCCGGGTTCGATTCCCGGTCGGGTCAATGTCGAAAACGAACTTTTCGATATTGTTTCGGGTCTGGGTGGTTGTGGTACCGTCGTTATTGCTGATTTCCATAAAACGAGTGCTTTAGCTACTTACCTTGGGATCAGAACAACGTATGTGATGTTGTCTACTATTTATTTATTTATTGATAAGTATATCAAAATAAGATAAAATTTTACTAGAATAAATCAACCAGCTTCAGGAAGCTCGAGTGGGAATCGAACCTTTGGAAAACCTTGTATATTGTATATAGCATTGTGAATGCAAAATTAAAAATAATAAAAATATCAAAATAAGCAATGAAATTTACCGAACCATTTTTTTGACACGCATTTCTTACGGGCGGTATCGGATTGTTTCCAATTCTACTGATTTGCCAAGACTTAATTTGAGCATTGTTCCACTAAGGAGGATAGAAACGCTGAAAGTGTCATTATTTGAAATCCTCTGTAGCTTCGTCAAAGGAAACTGGAGCGGCTGTCTTACGGTACAGTGCAACTCGGCTTTCAAATGGTTTTGCCTTCATCGAGGATTGCACAGATTTGTATGGAAACAGGACGAGGAAATTATTCAACACAATCCCATTTCCGAACGGGTATTGAAACGTTAAAAGTTTTATTTATAACGAATTGTTTTAATGATACTATCCCTCGAGCTTAGATTAAATGGCCATCAAATATTTGTGTATCTATTAACAGTTAGCAAGGAAACTGTAAAATATACAATCGTGGAATATTGGTTTGAGCTTAGCTGTATTACTTTGAAGTCCGTGTCATGGATTCCAAAATGTTCACCGTATGCTAGCCAACACATTTCATGAACAGAGGTATTATACACAATTTAACAATTTCAACAACCTCCTAATTGTACCAAGTCCGTTTCTGATGAAACATCTCCTAATTGGATGCTAAAGATTAATTATCGGATAATTAATTTGATGATATCTCACCCTCGTTTACCTTCGAGGAGGTTTCAAGTCGAATTAATCACAAGTGAAGGTCGTCAGAGTTTGTTATTTTTATTTTTATTTTCAATTTTAATTATAAAATAATGTTTGCGTAATATACTACTTCTATATGATGTAAATTTGTTAACTTAGTTTTCATTTTTTATTTTGTGATATTTTTTTTATTTACATGTTGTGGTTATCTTCTATAATTTTGTGTTTATTTGTAATGGAAAGTGTCCTGCTATGATAGGGTATTTTCCAATATTTTTGACGCTGTAAGGGAGAAAAGAGCTGGACACTTGCTGAGTTTCTTGCCGGTTCTTCTCAGTACAAGATCTCCCGCCCAGAGTAGACTTACGAACCGATCGCATAGTGACATTCACAAGAGCTACTTGTAGCCTAAACTGAATAAATGATTTTGAATTTTGAATTTTGAATTATGATTCGGTAGGTGTTCGAACTATTTGATAATACTTTAACACTTTGGCTGATAATTACTTTCTCTTTGTCTTTTTACTAAATATAAGTATTATTATGTTTTATTTTTAAATGCTCATTGCTGTACTAAAGCTGAATTAATCATTCATAAAATACAGTGAAAAAAATTAAATGCCTACCCGACCCAGCCAGGAATAGAACCTAGGTTTTCCGCAATCCGGGCAACTGCACTGACCATTATGCTTCTATTATGCATTAGCCTTCCCGGTAGCATAATTTAATTTTTTCACTGTATTTTATAAATATTTAAATATTAGTAATAAAATCAAGTTAGGATAAACAACGTGTAACAGAAAGGTGTGGTCAAAATTAAAAAAACCAAAGTGTATCCGATTTAGATCTTGTATGTGTTGTTACTGAGACAAAAAAAAATACGTTTCTTAACAACCGGACGCTACTGGATAATGGAACAATTAAACGCTTGCACAAGTACACGACAATGAGAGTAGGTTTGCCATGGTGTTGGTGAAATACAGGACTAATAATAATAATAGGACTGCTCTGAAAAACCTCAAAGTTTTATGTAATTGTAAATTAAATACTTATATTAGAGAAGTCAAGCGCGTCAGGCGCGCATAAGCAAGCTGCTTGCTTATTAATTATTAACTTTGATTTGTTATGCAATTTTTTCTATTTATTTTTGCAAGAGGTAGACATAAAAACTTGTGCATCTCAGTACCTTCCGTTTTTAGCTATCAGTAGCACGTGCCACATTGCCAAGTGCACACGTTCATTAGTTCTTGAGTAATCACTTCAAGTGCTCGCTGCTATTTATGTCCTAGGTCGAAAGACAGAAAGGGCAGAGAGCAATGTGTGAAGTGTTCAAGAAATCTATGTGCACAGCATAGGTTACCGATTTGTTCCCAGTGTGTTTAGTAAGGGTTTTTTTTTATAATTTTTGATTTTAAATATCCAAAGACGTGTATTTTGTTTCTGAAAGGCAATTAAAGTTTATAGTTTTTTATAAGAAGGTATTTTTATTTGGGGTCACCGGCAACCCATGTTGTATTTTGTGAAAATGAAATGAAATGAAATAAAAATGAAATGAAATATATTTAATTTGCGCTTGAGAAAGGTACATTTTTGGTGTTAATCTATTTTTCTTCTCTATTTCAGCTGACCTTGTAGCATGCAAATATCTTTTACCTTTTTAATTTTATAAATAACAATGACTATTTTAATTACATACATATAACAATATAAATTAACACTCCAAATTGTCAAAAACCAATTAAATTACATTACAATAAAAATACAAAATTAATATACTAGAAATTGTCCATAATCAATAATAATAAGTCAAAAATATGTCAAAACAATATTATAACCTGGCAACCTAACTTATAATCTATGGAGCTTATAAACTTCACTTCTCTATGGCAGTCCATGAAGGAAAAAAGAAAAGTTTGTGAAAAGTTACGCAGTTGTCAAAAGTTACTATTAGCAATTCAATTAAAAATACAGAAATAAAATAATAATTGTCAAAAGTTACTATTATCAATTCAATTAAAAAATACAGAAATAAAATAATAATAAAAAGTCAAGTGATTATCAAGTTGGTCAAGGTGAACAGTATTTTACAGACATCAAAAGAAAATAATATGTCGTCAGCATAAAAGTAAAAATATTTGCTTGCACACATCTAGGTACACGTCTTACAATTATTAAGTGTATGTGTAAGAAAATCTTGCACCGAATAAAATAGGTGTGCCATAAGCCATTTATGTAACTCTGCTAGAAATTGTTTTACAATAAGTTTTCTAATTGTTTCAGGCAGTTTATTAAAAATACTTAAGCACTGTCAGAAACAATTCTTTTGCATACGAGTGCTTTTTGGAACAAAGGCCGACATCAACCTTTTTCCATTTCTGGTGTTTCGGGGATACATATCTTGTGCTGTTTCAAAATAATGTTGGTTGAGTTTGACAAATTTGGCTATTTCAAAAATGTATAGACATGACAGAGGTAAGATTTTTAACCTTTTGAATAAGGGTGCACATGGCTCATCTGGTGCACTGCCACAGATTGCCCTAATACATTTTTTTTGAGCGTTCATTATTCGTATCTGTGCTGTGTCCCCATATGATTAAAACATAACGGAGGATGGACTCGATATATGCAAAGTAAGCTGTGCGTGCTGCACTTTGAGAGGCTACTTTAGTGAGTTTATATAGTGCAAAAGTAAATCTATTTATTTTACAACATATGTTTGTGATCTGCTGCTTCCAGTCCAACTTATGATCAATTTTTATGCCCAGAAACTTAGTTAAATTTGTGCCATGTAGTCCTAGTCCTTGATAGTGTACATTTAACGTTTATTAATAAATTCATTCATTCATTCATCTTTAAGCCAATTTATTATTAAGTTGATTGTATTGTTAATTTCATTACTATCGTAATTTAATGTCAATTTCTTATTCGTAGTCACTATGATTGAGACATCATCGGCAAATATATGCGCGAACTCGGATTGGCGGCCGTTGACCCGTCGCGTCATCGCGCCAGCTGAGAGCAATTAATGCCTATGCCTACGTTACAGTGTGACTGGAATGAGTGAGACCCCAATACAAGATACAATTTTAACAGAAAAAATCGTCCTGGTTTATTTTCTGGTAAAATTGTATAGGTGCTTTAAATCATAAGTTAGTTATGATATAAGGTAGAATGTTAATTTACGCGGGTACTACTAATATTACATGTTAGCTAGTAGTCTCCCGTTACTCGGGATACCTGGACCGACCGTATCAATCTTCATGAAAGGGGCTTTTCGCAAAAGAGTTTCACATTTTACGGCGGTTTCGAGTTCGGCGCAGCGTTGCGTTACCAACCCGTTTCAAAAGAGGATACATTAGGCAGCTTTTAATATTAAATACAACGTGTATCATATAGGTGTGGTCATAATGAATATAACGGTCAAGGTATTGTATGCAGAGTTACTTAGACATAATTATTAACTTCAATTTGCCATGTGGTTTTTAAATAAATATTTCTAATGTGACGTCACGTTAAAATAAACAAGTTACAGCCCTACTGGTTCAGTAACCTCTGTTTTCTTACATTTTTAATCACTTCTGCTTGATTATGCGCGCCTATAGCGCATGACGTTACTAATATTAATAACACACACTCACATTACATAGATATATACACGTGGTATATCTATAATATTGACTGTAGTTTCGAATCGAAAGATCAGTAACTTTTAAAACTTTATTCACGCATATACCCGGTTATGATAACCGAACAGTAGCATTTTTTTCAAATTCGTTTTGAGAAAGTACTTTATATAAAAGTTAGTTGTTTAAAAAGAATTCTTATTCGTACCCTTTGCAGGGTCCATGGCCACAGAAACACAAAAGTGATCTCGGTCGAGTCAAAACTACATTTGTTTTTAAGCCGTTGGTCATGGTCGAGGTGCGAAACTGTTTGTTTTTTCTTCTTTCAAAACACAATTTTGTAAAGACACTATTTTTGTATTTGCTCTTGTTGATTCGATTTACATCATTGCGCAATTCAAAATTCAAAATTCAAAATCATTTATTCAGTTTAGGCTACAATTAGCTCTTGTGAATGTCACTACGCCATCGGTTCGAAATTCTACTCTGGGCGGAAGATCTGGAACTGAAAAGAACCGGCAAGAAACTCAGCAAATGTCCAGCTCTTAAATATTGGCAAATGGCCTATCATAGCAGGACACTTTCCATTACAAATAAACAAAAAAAAAATTATTTAATTTTTTTCATTGTATTTTATAATTATTTAACCTAAGCTTTGTTGATGACTATTCCCAAGAAAGTAGCGGCAAAAGTCATCATACCTATTAATAAAGTTAGTTGTACTATCTTATGTGTAAAGTTTGTCAACTTCAGTTGGCATACAACAGTAACATCCATCATGGTTATATTGCAATACAAACTTTATTACGACTGAAAAGTTCCAACGTCAGCGTTATATATATTGGTGGCGAAATAACTTAGCAATACGACAAGTCATGCATTTCGTTACAATCGTTTTATTTAACCGCCTCTGTGGTCTAGTGATTTAGACCTCCGGTTAAGACCCAGAGATCCCGGGTTCGATTCCCAACGGCGGTACGTGTTTGCACTTAAAAATAAAAAAAATAATTTGAAGCATAAGTAATGATAATTTAAAAATGTTTATTTTCTTCCATACTTTAATTACATACATACATATAATCACGCCTCTTTCCCGTATGGGTAGGCAGATACCACTTCTTTCCACTTGCTACGATCCTTACATACTTGTTTCGTTTCGTCCACTTTCATTACTCGCTTCATACATGCTCTTCGGTTTAGGGTACTCTTGACCTAGCCTTTTTTCAAGACGTCCCTGATTTGATCTCGAAACGTCCGCCTAGATCTACCCCTACCAACACTTTCATTCACACTCGCCTTATACACTTTTTTCGTCAATCGTTCTTCATCCATTCTCTCGACATGGCCAAACCATCTCAGCATATCTTTCTCAATTTTTGTCACTACATCTTCTTTCAGACCACAACGTTTCCTTATCTCACTATTTCTTATCCTGTCACTCAGTTTAACTCCTATCATACTTCTTAACGCTCTCATCTCTACTGCATTTATTCTGCTTTCATGTTTCTTCTGCCATACCCAACTTTCACTTCCGTACATGAGTGTCGGAACCAACACCTCCTCATGCACAGCCAAACGAGCCTTGTTAGACACCTTCCGACTGTTCATAAAGGAGTGCAAAGCTCCATTCACCAAGTTTCCTGCATTCACTCTTCTTTCAATATCACTCTCACACTTTCCACCTCTTGTAAACTGTGAACCCAGATACACAAACTCATTCACCTGTTCAATTTGTTCATCCCCAATCACGATATTGCAGTCTGTCACTGCCTCATCTCTTTCAAACACCATCTTTTTCGTCTTCTTTACATTAATTTTCATTTCCTTTCTAACAAAAGCTCCACCCATAGCAGTTACCATCTCCTGCAACTCCTCGGCCGAAGACGTCATACAAACGCACTCGAGCGACGCATACAAAGACCCTCTCAGCACGGACACGGAATCTCGCGACAGCTGCGCTCGGCCTGGTTCAGAACAATGGGTGCCTAGTGTGAGTTCTGTTTAATATACGTATTCATTCAATTAACTCTTCTCATATGACGTTTGTATGAAAGGAGGCGCTGCTTTATTGCTAATCGCTTTCTAATTTATTTTTAACCGACTTAAAAAAAAGGAGGAGGTTCTCAATTCGACTGTATTTTTTTTATGTTTGTTACCTCAGAACTTTCGACTGGATGAACCGATTTTGATGATTCTTTCTTTATTAAAAAGCTGGTGCTACCCGTGTGATCCCATTTTATCTAGTTTTGATGATGGAATCTTTAAGGGATTGACGGAACTCCTCAAATATTGTAGGCATACCTATAGCGATTTTGGTATTTTCAGACATAAGTCAAGCATTTGCATTCAGAAAGTATCATTTGATGAAGTGTAACTGATGAAAAAGACCACAGATTGCCATCGGAACTCCTCAATGATAGGTATTTCACGGGTGGCGATAAGATATCTCGATTAAGATAGTTAGGCGATTATGACGAAGCAAAAGAAGGCAGGCACCGGAACTCAGTTTTTGATTTCCTACTTTGAGATAGGCGTTTCTCGTTTTCATCGCTTGTAGTATTTAATCTCATACGAGCAGCGCGTTAAGTAGGTCTACCCATATTCACTTTTGATAAATAGATCGAAACGAATCATTAAAAAGCGAGAAATAAACAAAAATTTTAACAAAAAAAAACCGACTAAAAAAATAGACGGAAAAAAATTGCCCTAAAAAGTAAAAAATAAGCGTTAGACTTAATAGGCAATAATTTTGTTAGGAAAATATATAGGTGCAATTATTTTTTATTTTTGGAGTCGGTACCAGCCAAGGTAACTTTAACATAAACATTTAACGACAGTCTATATAATTATAATCATAATAGTACATTTAATCTTATGCATGAAATTTGACTAGCCAAAAACTTCGTTGACTGGCACCGGTTCCAAAAATAGCAATAATTGTATCTATATATTTTCCTGATAAAATTATTGTCTATATTAGTCTAACGTTTATTTTTTTCTTTTTAGTGCAATTTTATCAGTCTAAAATTTTCGTCTTCGTGAACGTGATCGAATCTCAAATGAAACTCACACTAAGCACTCTGGTTCGAGATGGTCCGCCAAGATTCCATGTCCGTGAGAGGTTATACAATATGTAAAAAAACCTGTCCCATTCAGTTCAATTTACGTGATCATTTTAAAAAAATAAGTAAAAAAAAAATTACCATGATAAAAGTTATGTCAAATGACAAAACTTACATGGCAATACTTTTGTCGGCACTTCGGTAGGTGGGACCTTTGGCGCCGCCGCCATTGATGGAAAGTGTGGTCACATTTATAATATTACCTAGATTTTGGGGTAATTTGAGCAATATCGGTACAAAAAACATGCGTTAAATACGATAACTCTTTTATTTTCATGAATAATATTTGATTATTATTGTTTTTGTTATTGTTATTTGTATACCCATACACCCCTTTGCGATCGGAAATTGTCTTTTTTTACATATTGCATGCGTGCGTTGCTCGAGCGCGGTATGTATAAAGCTTATCTCTGCAGTCTCTTTATTTTGTGCTGCAGTCGCGATATTAGTGCAGTAAATTCTGGTAGCTACTACTAAATTGGAATATGAGTTCAGTAGTTTACTAAATTGTGTAAGTAGGTAAGTAAGACTGGTATTTCAACGTTATAGTCATGTTTAAAATTCATATTGTTATGTAATTGTATAAAACACTACGAGGTAAATTTGTTAATTTAGATTTTTAATTTTGTTTTTTTACATGTTATCTTCTATATTTTTTTGTGTTTATTTGTGATGCAAAGTGTCCTGCTATAATAGGGCATTTTCCAATATTTTTGACGCTGTAAGGGAGAAAACAGCTGGACACTTGCTGAGTTTCTTGCCGGTTCTTCTCAGTACAAGATCTCCCACCCAGAGTAGACTTACGAACCGATGGCATAGTGACATTCACAAGAGCTACTTGTAGCCTAAACTGAATAAATGATTGTTTGATTTTAATTTGATTTTTTGACTGTAGAGCATAAAGTTCTGGTTTCGTTATTTGGAAATGTATTGTTGCATAGAAAATTATACTTGACTTTTGCTAACACGCCATCGCCATAAACGAACCAACCTTATGGCTAGTGATTTAGCAATTTACTAGCAAAATTTCGAACTTCATGGGGGATTTAAGCTACCTAACTACCTACTTGAAATAACCCAAATCACAAAGTAACACCCGTAGAATGTGTGCAAAAATGTCGTCTACAACCTAAATAGAAATAGAAATAATCTTTATTCAATATTGTTTTCTAAAGTTTACGCGAACACTACACATTGAAATGAAACAACTTTTACGGATCTACTCGCGTTTATTTTACACATTAGTTTTAATTAATGTTTATCCTGACGTTTCGAACCCTTTTCTTTATTCAATATTAAAACTTACATACTATTTGACAAGTAAATAACTAAAACAAGAGTATACATGCCAAAAGAATAAAGTTGCCAGCGGTTTCCACACTAGGACGAGCCTGACTTGTGGCAAACCAACGTAAACATAATGCGAAGAAAGTAAGTAAGTAAAAAGTCTTCAATTTGTCCGGCATCATGAATATATATATAATGAAACCCTTCATGAAACTATGAGGTCTATTTTCTCTTGAATCTCCATACTGTATTTAATCTTATAAATCTAAGCGTTATTATTCATACGTAGGAAGTTAAGACGAAAAGATAGATCACTTTCTTGGCCGACTATACTTTTAGCTAAATGTTTCGAAACAGTATTTGTTATCCCTGTAATAAATGAAAAGCGCCGCTTTATTTTTTACCGCTTTATGCTTGGCTTGGAAAAGGTAAAAGCAAACCATTGTGTATGAGTGGCAAGCTTATAGGGCTTCAATGGCCAATAAAGCACTGCCTTCTATTTAAACCTAAGAAGATGACTGTAATCAGAATGTAAATCATTACCTCTCAGAACTCCAGCAGTGTATTCGCTGGTGGAAGAAAAATCGAGCGACAAACATCTTGAAATGAACCTTGAAACGGAATTCAAAATCACTAATATAATTCATAATTGAAATCAAGTCATCGCTACAATTAATTGTAGAATGGGTACAATTAATGGGATAGTATTGATGGGTACGGTTAAAGTCACTAACTATCATGAAAATAATCTCGACCCCTTCGACTTTTCAGCTATAATTATTATGATATCGAACATAAATGTTGTTGGCTACAAAAGTTCTGAAACTTATTTTCTGGTAGTAAAGTAAAAAGTAAATAACCTATAACTGTCCCTCTGCTGGGCAAAGGCCTCCATCCTTGATATCAAGTCATCACTATAATTGATGGGTAAAGGCTTAATCACCACGCTTGCCAAATGCGGGTTGGTGATAGCAAACCCTGGCTATGCATCCATAAATCCGAAACATACTTTGCCCGACCTGAGAATTGAACCCGGGACCTTCGGGTTCCGGGTCGAGCGCTTTGCCACTCGACCACCGAGGCGTTAGGTGTTTCTGGTAGACCTAAGAATTATTAACATCATCATCAGCTCACTTTTTTTGTCCCCACTGCTGAGGCACGAGCCTTTCATTAGTGGTTGTTAACGACTGCTAATGCAGCCGGGACTAACGGCTTTACGTGCCTTCCGAAGCACGGAGGTGCTCGAGATGATACATTTTTGGTCACCCATCCGATGACCGGCCTTTGCGAAAGTTGCTTAACCTCAGCACTCGCAGACCGGGCGCGTTAACCACTGCGCCATGCGCCATTCTAAGGTCGACGAGCTCCTCGAGCTTAGAATAATAACGCCTTATTATTTTAAGTGGTATCCTACTAATCCATGAGCTTTTCGCATTTAACTAAAATATTCCTTTGCCGAATATATGTAACTCGGTTAAGTACTGGCCATGAAGTGATGTCAAGTTAAGTCTTAAATAATACTAACTGATCGGCGGACTTTGTACCGCTTTGACAGTTTCCATGACAACAAAACAAACAAAACGTTGACAGTTTCCATGACAACAAAACAAACAAATCATTCGTCCGCTTAAGAACACCCGTATCCCATGATGGACCCTTATAGCAGCGCCACCTACCGGGTCCAATTGTAAACCTAAACCATTCTCGAATCCACTTGAACACACACAACAAATTTCATCCAAATCGGGCCAGCCGGATAGAAGGAGTTCAGTGACATACACACGCACATAAGAATTGTAATGGTGTTTTAAGCAAATACGTCTAGTGCCACAACTTTTCTTGCGTCAAATTAACGTGCCATTAGCTGATTTGGTTTCAAAATATTCTCCTATGCCTTTATAACTTGAATACTAGTTTTAACTGAAAGTTTTTTGATTGAGTGACACTAAAGCTTTATCCCACATTTGTTATTACTATAATGTAATTGGAAACCGTCACATTCTTGTTTATGTTTATGAAACCTAGTGCATGCAGTTTTCAAAGAATAAGTACGCAATACAGTCAAGAGATGGCGCTGTACTTCGCTGAATCTATGTAGGTATTGAGATGTACCAATATTTTTGATAAGAATAATAAAGGAATAGTTTTCTGCAACATCTATAAATCTTTAGTATGGTGTGCCAAATAGGGTGTTGGGCAAAATTTATAAAGGTTTGAAGGTACTTAAGGAGTTACAGTAAATACTCATTACATTTTTATAAGGATTATTTCTAATTTACTGAACAACAAAAGATTCCTGAGATTTTAGATACCATCGATTACCCGTAAATCTCGAAAATTTTATTTTGTCATCAAAACTTTAATGGCCAAATGAAATAAGCTCCAATTCTGTGGTTGTTAAGAGCCACTTTTGTTGCGCCGACAAAGCTCTTTGTACCGCTTGGCATTATTCTTTTATGAGCCAACCATTGTTATCACGTTGGAGACTAATTTCAACATTATTTTACTCAGCAGCGAAATTATTAATATTTATCTTTTGGTGGACATAGAGATTTTAATTAAACGCTACCGATTGCGATGACATATATTTTACTTAAGCTACTATGAGTTTCTTTAGTAATTTACAATTTACATGTAATAATACTTTATGTGCCTCCGTGCTAGAGAAAGCAGGTAAAGGTTGTGGCCCCGGCTACATTAGCAATAACCGCCAATCTGCCGCACTGCGCCCGCGTGGTGGTTTATGGCCCGTTCTCCCTGTGATATTTCTATCCATTTGGGGAACTCGCCCTAGACGAGCTGCTTCTGGGAGGGTCCTCCCCGTTGGGCGCGCAGGCGAACACGGATGGGGAACTTGGCTCGGAAGACGGCCACTAGAAGGCATAAATGGCGGGATTAAGGTGTATACAGATTAATTTGCGCCACTGCAAGGCCGTATCTGCCCTTCTGGCTCGCGAGCTTTAAATGAACAAGTACGATATTGCCCTAATTCAGGAGCCCTACCTTTATATGGGACTGATAAAGGGCTTAGGTTGAGCTTCTGGTACTCTTTTTTATAATTGTTCCATTAATGACATGAGTATTTGCATTGACGTGAATGGTCTTAAATGTTTCTGGCCTGACATAAAACACACAATTTTTTCGATTAAATTTTGTTCTATCTCCCTGTAAACCTATACACTTCTGCCAGCGATCCAAATAATAGTTTGTATCTTGCTCTGCAAAATAGGCATTTACAGAAGAATGACCTCTTCGTTACATGAAATTCTCTGTCTGCCAAGCCAAACTTTGAGTTTAGGAAACAGGAAAAAGTCACTGGGAATACGGTGGATGGTCAATCATTTCGAAACGCAATTCATGAATTTTTGCTATTGCGATCGCCGATTTGTGAGATGGTGCGTTATCTTGATAGAACAGCACTTTCTTTTTCTGCAAATGGGGCAGTTTTTCCGCAATTTGTGCCTTGAGCGTATCAAGCGATGCATAATAAGCAATTAAAACCCATTCTTTGATCTTGTTACCATATTTTAATCCGTACTGGTTTACTCCAGCCCCTAAAGGGTGCCAAAGATGTGGTGGTTCTTCTGTACTTCTTTCTAGACTAAAGCCTAAAAGAATAGCATCTAGGGGGAACATTAAAGACCCTCAAGTTGTATTTTGTCTTAATTGTTTATTTTTAAATCGCTTTAATTTTGATTTACAACCGTGGCGATGGATTTAATTCATATATTCGAGAAACATCTTTCTAGCTTCTTACCTCCCCAATCTCGTAAAATAAAAATCTTAGAACTAGAAAATGTTTTGTAAGAAAAACACTTTGTTTGATTTTGTAAGAAATTGCAAACCTGACAGGTTTGCAATTTCTTCTATTCAAAATAAATGTGTAAATGATTTGACGACATCAAACAATGGACCGGACTTAGCTAGCGTCAGTAAAAAGATGCTTGGAACCGCAATTAGTTTTGTGTGCTGATCTCCGAACAGTTAGGAGATGGCACTAAACGATGACGACTATGTACAAAGATAACAAACTGCCACGCACAAAAATGTCCCGAACTGAGACGACGCGGCATCACCGAATTTGGCCATAAATCTGGTACGGTCAAACTAACGCCCGCCTTACTATTTTAATAAAATGTTAGTATTGTATGTCGTGGTAGCGGTAAAAATATTGTAAGTAATAAGAACACAGTCAGGTCATAAGTATTGTCACACAGTAAAAACTTTTCTTTTAGAATGCTGGCCACAAAAAAGTTTATTGAATTCGAATTTCGAACTGTTCATGAAAATAAAATGTATACTTTTTAGAATTTTACTCATTTTTAAATATGGAGTGGCCGCTTAAAGAAGACCGTGTTGCAGTTATTGCGTTGCATCGTTGCGGTTATGCGCCAATTAAAATTTTTGACATACTGAAAAATTTGAATTTATCCAAAATATTCGTTTATCGTACCATCAAACGATACAATGAAGACTCTAGTGTAGATGACAGGTAAAGAAGTGGTCGCCCTCGGTCTGTTAGGACTCCAGCAGTGATAAAAGCTGTGAAGGCGCGAATTCAAAGAAATCCCAAACGTAAGCAGAAACTGTTGGCCCTTCAGATAGGGTTAAGCAGAACCATGGTGAAAAGGGTGTTAAATGAAGACTTAGGGCTTCGGGCATATCGAAGAAAAACAGGACATCGTTTGAATGCTCTCTAATGGACCTGAGACTGAGGAGATGCCGCGCTTTGTTGAAGCGGTACGTGGGAAAAAAATATCGGGAAATTCTTTTTTCGGATGAAAAAATTTTTACCGTAGAAGAGAGCTACAACAAACAAAATGATAAGGTGTATGCACACAGTAGTGAAGAAGCGAGCAACCGTATTCCCCGTTTCCAACGAGGTCATTTTCCATCCTCGCTCATGGTATTGTTGGGAATTTCTTACTGGGGCTTAACAGAGGTACATTTTTATGAGAAAGGTGTAAAAACGAATGCAGTTGTGTATCAAAATACAGTCCTGACGGGACAGGGAATAACAGGCACTGGGTATTCCAACAAGATTCGGCGCCAGCTCATAGAGCGAAGAGCACACAAGACTGGCTGGCGGCGCGTGAAATCGACTTCATCCGGCACCAAGACTGGCTCTCCTCCAGTTCAGATTTGAGTCCGTTAGATTACAAGATATGGCAACACTTGGAGGAAAAGGCGTGCTCAAAGCCTCATCCCAATTTGGAGTCACTCAAGACATCCTTGATTAAGGCAGCCGCCGATATTGACATGGACCTCGTTCGTGCTGCGATAGACGACTGGCCGCGCAGATTGAAGGCCTGTATTCAAAATCACGGAGGTCATTTTGAATAAACTTTATTGTCATATGAATCTATGTTTTGTTAAGTTCATTTTGTGACAGAATTTATGACCTGACTGTGTACATGTATTATGCATTAATCACTCTACCAGTATACCAATAAAATATAAATATAAAGTGTATTTACAATTATTTTGTTATACACCACTTCTATAGAACATTCCTATATCGTGTAAATAAATATTCTTGACTGATTTAAAGTAAGGGTCCCACAACATGGTCGCAAATGCTCAATGTAAAAGGTGACACAACATAGACGCAAATTCTTGAAGTGAAACATTTTAGGTACAATATGTTCAAATATGTCTTTATTGCATGACCGAATGAAATTTTGTGTTATAGTTTGTATCAGTCTGGCTGGTTTCGTTTCATATAAGTCAGCTGTAAATCCTATGCGTTTTCTTAATACAAAATAACCCGTAAACTAACTACCTTAATGAAGGCTTTAGCTCATTATTTCCCCTTCTTTTCCCTTTGCTCTTTCCCCGTTATTTGACAATGAAACGGTGAAATTTTTGAGAAAATTTTACTTTTGGGAAATGAGAAGATACCGATTGCCGTACGAATTTGCACAGCGGATTTTGTAATTTAATTTTCTATAATAGCGAGCTTTATGGTGTAGTGTCGTGTTGCGATCTTGTAAGTTATGCAACTTTTGCAAAGCCAGGTCACCCAGGTGTGACTAATTCTTAAATAGCTTGAGCTGTATCTTTTTCATTTACGTACGTACAGCGATGAAATTAAGTATACCTTTTCGTAATACTAATAAGCAAAACGCTATTGTTTAATTTTTTTAATAAACAAATCTGGATTTTAAATAAATTGCGTTATCCGAATTACCTGATTGTGCATCACGCTCTATTTGCTTCCTTTTGCATTCCTTTGCTTGTATTCAAATCGACAATTAGCGCTGTTACATGGTCGTCAGCGCCTTAAGCCGTTAATCCTGATTGTGGTCATTAGATGGCAGTCGTTACACCATTCATTCTGTTTGATTAAAACAAGAAAGTTGGTAAGTTGTTGAGTGCACTTCCGCGAATGTTTCCGAGTTACTAGAACCGACACGGAATACTATACAGGAACAGAGGGCTAAATAGCGCATAGGCGAAGTTGCAAGATGGCCGCTAGCATAATGTGAAGAACGACGGCAGAGTTTTTTGGAATGAAAGAGAAAGTAAAACGCCAAAGTACAGTTTTGTCTTATTTTCAAAAAATTGTGTTTTGGCGAATATTAATTTGAAATAGTGGAAATAATAACGCTTTTAGTGTTCGTGAACGTGCATGATATTTATCATTTCTAATATTACTCATTGTCATCTAGTAGTTGTACAGATGCCTGCACACTAACCTATCCAAAACTGTCAAATTTCATCGATAAATGTTCAACCATATTATGTCGTAGATTAAAGTCCAAAGTCTATTGAGGAAATTTGACAGTTTGTGGTAGTCTGACGTGCAGGCGTGTGTACAATATCTCCTTATGTAATGTGAAATAGCAATTTTAAATACGCAAGAGGATACCGCATATTCACTACATTCTTTTCTAGCGTGTGTCAATGGCGATTTATCATAAGAATTTGCCATCGCAAGCACATGGAAGTCAAATTAATGGCTTTTCGCGTAATTTGAGCTGACAATTTACTATTTTTATCATATATCATAGTAACGAGCATGGGGGAGTTAATTGACTCTATGAAAAGTTGGTGAAACCCGATGTAGTAGTAGTTAACTTAATTTTAAAATTCCGACTAGCATTATTCATTTTCTTCATTAAGTTGTATATTTTTAACAGTTTCAATATTTAGTTTCAATATTTTCAATATTTAGTAACAATATTTTGCTGTTCACCACGCACTAAACATTGATTAAGTACTCTAATCGCCTGATTAACTTAAACTTAGTAGTTAACCTTGTTCAAACATCGGTTTATTGGACAGACGGACATCCAACTCAGCTGTAACCATCACATAATAAAAAAAAAATGGAAGACGCTTTGAGTTATATCTTTGAAGAGAGTAATGTGTTAGATGATTTTGAAGATATCGAAAGATTATTGCGCGCTCCCCGTATATTCCAAATACGTCGCAATTATTTCGAAGAGTACGACGAGAAAGCATTTAGTACAAGATATCGTTCGAACGCACCTAACGAAGAGCACCTGACTCGGTATGTCAGAAGGGTGCAGGTTCAAATCCTGCTCGTGGAAATTTATTCAACATTTGTGTTTTTGTGACTTGTATTTTAACTTTAGCTCCTTTGTACTATTAATATTAAAAGAAAAAATTGATTTAGGTTAGCGTTGTAGGTCGTCGAAGTAACAGACCTTTAAAAGAGCGTCTTAACTCAAATGAAAAAAGTTTTTATCTCAAGTTTAAAATCATTAAGCTGGTCGAAAGAAGAGTAGGGAAAGAACTGTTAACAAAACAATATTACTCGTACAGCACTTTCGTTAGCAAAGTAACACTTATAACTATTTCAATACGATGCGTTTTCAATTGATAACGTCGCATTTTGCGTGTTGTATCACACTAATATTAACGATTAACGATTTTTTATCAAAATGTTAGGGGGTTGCGCACGAAAGTTATTTCATTCTATAGAAACATTCTTTGTAACTCGTTTGATATCATAGCTTTAACTGAGACTTGGCTAACTGATGGTATCCTGGATAGTGAGCTTTTTGACGACCGTTATTTGGTATGGAGGCGTGATAGAAATTACATTAGTACTGGTCAGTGTCTGGGCGGCGGAGTGCTGGTGGCTATCAGGCGTGAGCTGGTTGTGTATGAACAAAGCGAATGGTGTTCGTCTGCTGAGGACTTGTGGATCACTATTACCCTGCGTGGATCGCAAAAGTTACATATAGGTTGTGTTTACGTATGTGCACAAGGCAAAGGCAATTCTTTAGCAAGACAACTTATAAACTTTTCCGATAAATGTACTGAAATCGTAGCCAACAACGCTGACGATAAGTTTATAATCCTTGGTGACTTTAATTTGCCAAATATTAACTGGCTACCCTCCACTGATGAACAACATCTCTTACCAACTAATATTATAGGCACACATCAAGTTGAGTTTTTTGATAACATTAATACTTGCAATTTATTACAGTTTAACGACATTCGTAATACACACAGCAGGTTACTTGACTTAGTATACAGTAACACTAACATACAAGTATCAAAAAGCGGATGCTCTCTAGTAACGCCCGATGACTATCACCCAGCTATTTGTGTTAATGTTCAGATCGAAAAGGAGAAAACATTAGCTAAGCCTACACGTATATTATATTTATATAACGAGGGTGATTATGAGTCAATATGTAAAAAGTTAGATAACATTAACTGGTCACATTATTTTCTAGGGTTGTCATTGGAGGATAGCATCAATAAGTTTTATAACTTATTATATTCTCTTCGTGATGAATTTATCCCTCAAAAGCAAAGGTCTCCAGGTCACAAGTATCCACAATGGTATAGCAGTGCCTTAATTAAAATGCTAAAAGAAAAACACAAATTTCATAAAAAATATTTAAAGTATAAAAATTACTCAGACTACCTGTCATTTTCGATTATCAGAAATCGGGCTAAGGCTTTGGAAGAGACATGTTACAAAAATTATATTACAAAAATGGAAAATAACATTAAACACAACCCTAAAGCATTTTGGACTTATGTAAAAGGCAAGCGAGCCTCTCATTCATATCCGTCAACATTGACTTACGGGGACATATCTTCCAGCTCGGGTGGTGAGATCTGTAACCTTTTCGCTGACTATTTCTACTCCACTTTTCAAACGGATACTTCCTGTACTCCGCTTCCACTTTCTGAAAACCATAACTCAATGGCCAATATACACTCTATCGAAATTAACGAAGATAGCTTACTCAAGTTACTTAAAAAAATTTACGAAAATAAAACCGCTGGTCCTGATAATGTTGCCCCCACATTTATTGTCCGCTGTGCAGGTAGTCTGGTGTTCCCTCTCACTTACCTATATACCTACTCTTTAAACTCCGGCGTCGTCCCTGCTATCTGGAAATCGACTCTTGTAACCCCGGTGCACAAAAAAGGACAAAAAAATATGGTTGAAAATTACAGACCTGTTTCTAAACTATGTATCTTTGCAAAAATACTAGAAAAAATAGTGTATGAACAGGTCTATTCTTCTCTGCGTCATGTCCTCAATGAATCTCAACATGGTTTTTTACATGGCAGATCCACAACTACTAACCTGCTGTTATGTCAAGACTTTATTACAGAACATATGTCACAGACTCAGGTAGATATAGTCTATACTGATTTCAGTAAGTGTTTTGACCGTATAGACCACAGGCTTCTTTTGAATAAGCTGCAACTGGTAGGTATCCGGGGCAACCTTTTTAGATGGTTCAGCTCATATGTAGAAAACCGCAGCCAAACAATAGCACTACATGGCTACACCTCCCGCAAGCTGCCCATACCCTCAGGTGTACCACAAGGCTCACTCTTGGGCCCATTATTATTTACAATCTACATAAATGACATTAGTTCTTCTTTTATACATAGTAAAGTCTTATTGTACGCTGATGACCTTAAAATTCTTTGCCCAATCACCAAGTTGTCTGATTGTTTAAAGTTGCAAGAAGACATTACACGGTTTGAAATCTACTGTGCCAACAATAAATTAGATTTAAATATTTCTAAATGCTTTATTTGTACATTTAGCAGAAAACCTAAAACTCATTCATTTGACTATTATATAAATCATCAAGCGTTAACACGGGTTACCTCTATGAAAGATCTAGGAGTCACATTCGACTCGAAATTACTTTTTGATATCCATATAGATTCAATTATAACAAAAGCAAGAAAGGCTCTTGGATTCGTGATGCGTATGTCATCCGAGTTTCAAAGTATCAAAGTAGTAAAAATTTTGTATTGTGCTTTCGTGCGCAGCCACCTGGAATACGCGTCCCAGGTTTGGAATCCCAAATACAACATTTACATCTCGCGGATAGAGGCAGTGCAGAAAAGATTTCTACGATATTTGCAATATAAATGTCATAGTTTCTTCCAAAATTACACACAACGGTGCAAGCATTTTCATTTCTTACCACTACATAAAAGAAGGGAAATGTCAGATATAGCACTACTTCTTAAAACATTCCAAGGTAATATTGACTCTGCCGGTCTACTCAGTAAAATTTATATTAATACACCAAGGAAAACAACGCGACACACAAATTTACTGCATGTACCTTTGTCAGGGACTAATTATCGATCTAATGCGTTCATCAATAGGGCGCCTGAGCTTTTCAATTCAATGTGTCGAACTATGGACTTAGACTTATTCAACACTAACGTATCTAGGTTCAAAAAATTATACAATAATAACTTCTTTATGTATGTTAGCTCATGAAAGGTATTTATCCATTATGTGTCACGCACGGCTCTTAAAAATAAAGTACTTAATATTAACAACGATTTGCCAAATGTATCTACATACTTTGTTTATAGGTGAAAACTTGTAATTGGCCTTACTGTATTTATACATTAATTTATTTTTAAAATATAGCTGTAAGTTTTCCAAAAATTGTAAAATAAAATAAATAAAATAATAAAATATAATAAATGCGCAAGTTTGTGTTTGTGTGTGTGTATATTTGTTGCTTCTTCACGCTGCAACGGATGGATGGATTTGGATGAAATTCGGCATACAGATAGTTTATAACCTGGATTAAAACAAAGGACTACTTTTTATCCCGATATTCCCATGGGAACGGAAACCACGCGGGTGAAACCGCGAGCGGCCGCTAGTATTTAATATAACTTTTAGTTAGTTATTATATTTAACACAAATTAGCCGATTGAATTTTATGCTGCATTGTAAATAATTCTGTGGTTAAATAATTTCTCCTCATCTATTATAAAGAGAAAAGCTTTGTATTTTTGTATGTTTGCAACGAATAAACTCAAAAACTACTGGACCGATTTAAAAAACTCTTTCACCATTAGAATGCTACATTAGCGCTGAGTAACATAGATTATATTAAAAAGAAATATCCACCCGTGCAAAGCCAGGACGGGCCGCTAGTTCTTAAACAAATAAATTACAAGTAAATGGAGTAGTAGCAACTCTATATACTCTATAACTGAAATCAGACACAGCCGAAACACGAGGTTTGTCGAGAGACATAGAGAAAATAGCACTGCAAAGCACTGTATATTATTTTTATCGTCTTACCCTAACAATATTATATTATGTCGTCATCACCGGCCTTTACTAGTCCACTGCTGGGCATAGGCCTCTCCAAGTGCACGCCACTGAGCACGATCCGTGACTACTCTCATCCAGCTCTTGCCAATACAAAATATAAAATATAAAAATAAAATACAAATACATATATCATTCATAAAATATATTATATATTTATTTATAATATGTATCTGTCGGAACATCGATCAATGCTACAAACATTTCTGTACTAAAATATCAAATATCTCATTCACTCATAATAATGGTGGCATCTAACGGTAGGCAATTTTGTTTTTTTTTTAATTATAATATTACCAGTGAAAAAAAAAATTACTGGGTTCTTAAAAACCTAGAACTTGGTTTGGGTAGTGGATATTGTTATTTTTTATATTCATCTAAAAATCGTTAATATTTTTTAATGAACTTAGATTGATAATAAAAATAGGTAATTGTACCAAGGAACAGTTTTAATTAGACACAAAGATATTCTTTATAAGTAAGCCTCGTGTCCCAAACAAGTTGTTTGAAGACCTCCATTGAGTGAAGGTCCAACGATTATAAAAGGAACGGGACCGACCTCGTTATATTCATATAATGAGTTCATGCTTTTTGAAGATAATTTTTTATTTTCTTATGATCGGAAGATGACAACTCCGATTGCTTGTGATCGGTAAATAAACGTATTTTATATTTAGGCATTTTGTTTTTACGTTACATAAATAATTTATATTAAATTTAAAATTGGTTATAATATACTAACATTAGAAGTTACCTTTGTTTATGTAAAGTAAAGTAATTAGCCTACATACTGTTCCGTGGCTGGGCTAAAGCGTCCATAATTAAAATCAAATCATCGCTAATGGATGATTATTGTCAATTGTTTGTACCAACCAGTATACAAACCCTTTCAGTTTACACCATCATCATCTCAGCCAAAAAACGCCCACTGCTAGACAAAGGCCGCCCCCAAGGATCTCCATGCACAACGACAGGTTTTGTGCTGCTCGCATCCGGCGGCGGAATCGGAAACAATTTGCCTGTCCTGGGCATTGAATCCAAGACCTCCATACGTCAAGCCGATTGCTTTGCCACTGTGCCACCACGGTGAAAATATATTATTGATGTTATCTTAATTATATATGCAACAAAAGGCAGTGCACGCTCTTCAATTGTTTTCAAGTTGTATGGATACCGAATTTGCGCGCGTCAATTGTTTCCATGACAACTCCTGCCTGATAGATAAAGAATCGCGCGCGTCAGTTGTTTTCCGTTTTTGGTTATTGAACAAGGATTATATTATTTACAAACAAAGACAGACACAGAGATCACAATTAAAGTGGTCATGTTTTTATTAAAAATGCGTATCCAAATTGGGCATCGATCTAATGCGATATTTAAACGTCGGCAATTTTCCTATTACCTACCTACCGACACACTATCGAGCCTTTATAAAATTAGCAGACTTGACGCCATCATCATCATCCACTGCTAAACATAGGTATCTCCTTGAGGCTATGTAACATTCGAAATAACGGTGGAATGATTGTAATGATAATGAAACTTGGGCTAATAAAGGCGGAGGACGGTATCATTTTATTACACTCTTGAATCACGACACTGTCTTCACGTTACGACATACTTCGTGTTTTTAATCTGTTTTTATGGTTATAAATAGCGAATACTTGCTGTTGTTTTTCTTACTTATCCCTTTATAAAGCAGGATAATAAAATAAATGGCCTTTTTTTCTAAGATGGGAAGCGCCTTAGCATTTGTCTCATCTGAGTGCGAGTAAAATTTACAAAAATGTTATAGTAAAACAGCCAACATAGATTTTGAAATAAGTTACTATTATGTTATTATAAAAAAATTAAGAACGCCCCCTTTTATGCACAGTTTAGCACAGTTTAAGTTCATGTGGAAAAAGAGTGCAGAAAGATAAATTTTTATCGCTTTGAATTGCACCTACCATGTAATTTCTGCACCACTCTATAGTTGTCTGGTAGAGAATGACTTAGGCATTAAGTCCGCACTGTTGTCATGTGACAGAAGTTTTAAATATTTTTTTATATATAATAATGTGTTAAAGAAAGAAAAGAAAGAAAGAAATTATTTATTGACTATCACACAGACATAACAGAAAAACAAAAAAACAAAGAATATGAGAACTTTACAAAAAATAACATTAAGACTAATACAAAAATAATAATTATATAACAAAGAGTGTGTGTGAAAGCCAACTAGGACCCTGCCTCAGCTTTGTGTCGTTGCGGTGCTGAGAAACAAACACCACCACAACGACGCTGGTATTCTGACAGGGCCTATGGTGAGTGTTGTGGTATTGTGTGTGTGCGTGTACATATAAAGATGATATAATATAAAACATAGTTACATACATATATAATATAAATGTTTATAAAAAAAAAACAAGTTTAATACATAAAGATACTGTAAGAAATATTATATATATTGAAATACAACAAAAATAAAATATCAAATAAATAAATGAATGAGTAAGGCTCGATGCGCTAAATGCCTTCGCTACTCCGGATTTAAAAAAAAAAAACAGAAAAAGTCTGTGAAACTTGTCTATTCGGCTTTTGACACAAAAACATGCCATGAAAATTATGAAGAAGAAGAAGAGTATATTGTCAAAAATAAATAAAAACAGAAACAAATAAACATCATAGGATGGATCAACACGTCGTAAAACACCAGACGGTGTGTGGTGAAAAATATAAAAGTAAATGAATTTTATGAGACATAAATGAGCGCTGATGATTCTGTCTGTTGCTGGAGAAGATGCTTTTTAAGGCATTTCCTAAACGTATCAATTGTTTTCAGATCACGCAATGGCGGAGGGAGATCGTTCCAGCATCGTGAGGCAGCGAACTTAAAGGATCCGCGAAAAGCCCTAGTGCGATGCTTTGGGGTTGCGAAGACAAAACTGCAAGCTCTTTTAGGATATCTATTGTGGTTTACAGCCCATGTGAGTTTATCAAACAGATATTTTGGATTCCCCGCACCAATAATCCCGAAAAGCATTGTCGAAAGATGTAGTCTCCTGCGTGCCTCCATCTTTAACAAGTTGAACTTATTGAGAAAGGGAGTAACATGGGACCGTGGTGGCACATGGAAGCAGAAACGAGCACAGGCGTTCTGAACCCGCTGGATGAGTTTGGCTGTTTTAGATAATAGGCAAGGACCATATACTGTGTCACAGTAGTTTAGCTTAGACAGGATTAATGACTCACATAATTTTATTTTAAGCTCCTCTTGCAAGTAGGGTCTCACTCTGTACAGTAGTTTAAGCCGGTAAAAGCAATTTCGCACACAGTTGGATACATGACTCTCAAAATTAAGACGGCAGTCCAGAGTTAGCCCCAGATTTCTGACCTTGTCAACCCGCTCAATCACCTCCCCATCCAAACGCACATCCAATGGTATCTTTTGGAACCTATCAATGCCTTTCCTTGAGCCAAACAGCATAAGTTTGGACTTCTTTGGATTGATGACAAGACAGTTTGACTGGCACCAAGTAGCTATTCGTACTAGGTCCTCATTTATCCTAGTAACAGCGGCAGCATAATCGCGTGGATGGAAAGACATATACAGTTGTAAGTCATCTGCATATAGATGGAACTTGCAATGCTGGATGTTATTTATAATGTCAGCGCTGTACAGGATATAGAGGATAGGGCCTAAAATTGACCCCTGAGGAACTCCACGCGCAACTGGGAGGAGGGATGAGCGCGATTTAACTCCGCCTGCCCCCACAAGCTCCACATACTGATGTCTATGTGAAAGGTAGCTATCAAACCACTTTACCGCATTTGTGTCAACTCCGTAATAAGACAACTTAGACAACAAAAGTGTAGTGTTAATTGAGTCGAATGCACGTGAGAAATCGAGGAGCAGCAGGGTGCTGACATTGCCCTGATCCTGAGCAGATAGAAGGCCATCCACCACATCCGCCAGTGCAGTGGCTGTACTGTGACCTTTGCGGAACCCTGATTGTGAGAGGGGAAGAATTTCATTTTCCTCGAGATATCTCGTAAGCTGATTGCAGACTACACGTTCTAGTATCTTGGAGATACACGGCAGTAAGCTGATGGGGCGAAGATCTTGAAGAGATGATGGTGGATTGACCTTTGGTAGGGGCTTGACAACTGCTATCTTCCAGGTTACAAATATGTAAAATAAACATTGTTTAACATGTTCGCTGCGGGACCGAAACTGGCGTTTTTTTGTATGGTGCGTTAAAAGGCCGATTGGCCTGTTACTTAAACTCTCCACCACTGCGTTGTGGGGCTCATAGGCCTAGTAAGGTATTGACGGAAATAAATGACTGTAACTATGCGAAAGCTTTAAATTTTGGATACCTACGTATAAATATCACTAGTAGACGAGTTGATTGTCTCAGTGTTTGCCTTTTTTTTCCTCGCCCCGGGATTCTGCTATTTACTTAAGAGGTATATGTGAAAATAAGTGTAAGGTCTTACAACCCGAAACCGCACTGAATAACAGGTTCAATTGGAGAATTATTAGTGATGTGCAATAAGTTATCGAGACATTATTTATAATATCGTTTAATAAAAAAATACATATGGGCTTGATAGAAACATGACAAACATTATCCTTTCTTACATTTCACACAGAAAGATTTAATCTTTTTACTTTTTTATTTGCTTCTCGGCTGGTGAGTGTACAACGCAGTTTTTGGTAGCACCCAGCACAAATTCTTCTTCTGTCGCCTTTTTTTTTTAGCATTTTTCGACATCGTTTATTTGGTCGAGGCATTATTAAAGGTTTTAAACCACACAAAAACGTACACAGACACTCGAAAGTCTTGAATTATGCACTATCGTAATATGCGTCCGTTCCCGATAATTACGTCACGACACTAATCGGAAGTAAACAATGCAATCACCTACAACAGTGCGGGAGGGGGTGGAATAACCTTGTAGTCTATGATGGACCTTTCGACCCGGTACCCCCAAGGAATCGAAAAAAATATCAACCAGTGCGTTATTGGGCCAAAAAACCTTAAACACAATTTTAAGTTTAAACTCAAACCTATACTTGTCTCTTTTGTACATGCAGAAATACTCATAGTACAGCCGCCGCACCAGGAGAAATTTACGTTTCTCACCTCCGCAGACAGTGGGAGCACATGCATCGGGTGTTTCAACCTTATATCGCAGCGAACGTGTTAAGCTCTCATACTGCTTTAAAGTAGCGTAGCAAATAATATAACAATATATCTGGCATTTATCAGTCTGACAGCGGCATCTTGCGGTAATTGCCTGCAAACAGACTTCCTTTAAGTCTGAGTTAACAACATTTCTCAGGGAGATCGTTAACCCGCTTGTTGCTTCCGGCCTGTTTTAAGACCTCTGCGGCATTTTATTGTTCTTAATGTTGCAGGGTTAGGCCAGTAATAAAGTGTGAGTTGTAGCTAAAATGTATGAAAATAGGCCAATAATAAGGGTCGAATAGTAGCTATAGCTAAATTATACAAAAGAAAAGTGAAGCAATAACGTTATATTATTATAAATTCGTAAGAGGGCAGGCCTCCAAAAAGGTGGACCGACTATCTGGTGAAGGTCGTGGTTAGCCGCTGGATGCGAACAGCACAATACCGGTCGTTGTGGAGATCTTTGGGGGGGGGGGGGGGGGGCCTTTGTCCAGCAGTGGTCTCAGCAGTACTCTCGTGGTCCTAGTGCAGGGCAAAGACCTTCGTCATTGAAATCAAGTCATAGTTACAAGTGATGATTCAATAGCTTAATCACCACGCTAGCCGGGTTGGTACTGGGTTATGCAATAAAATCCGGAGCACACACTGCTTGGCCTATGAATTGATCCCCACGTTATAAGGCCGAGAGTCGGGAACCAAGGCGGCCTACTTGACAACTTAAATAAAAACTTTATTTAACTTTGCCTACTTAATTCTAGGGGGTGGATTGCACCAATAGTTTAAAAATAACTTAAACATTGACGATCCTCACTAATAGAAGCATCTAGTTTTTATTTTTTTTTGAGAGAGATTGCTAATTGCCTCTACGGCATTTTCAGCTTCACCGGGCTTTTTTGGGGGCGGCGAGGAACGTAAAAGGTCCCTCAAGCCGTGTGAAACGGAGGTTATCTAGAGGGAACGGCATCGCGCACTAGTGCGCGTCCCCGTGCCCTACTAGATTCTCCGAAGGGTTCGGATCGGATCGGGAGCAGCATCTAGTACAATGCGTTGCACTACACAATACCTTGCTAACATAAAAGTTAAAAGGATTTCTAGTCAAATGAGATACAATTGTCCCCAAAGCAAGGAAGGGATCGTATTTATGTGGTCCTTGTTTGTTACATATAAGATTTTTATAGCTACGCTATAATTAAAAATTTGGTTAAAAATAAAAATTACTGACATTTGACTGCTGCTTTCACATCAACATTAGCTTTAGCCAGCCAAAATTGAGCAGTTATGGTTAACGTTAAAATATGACGTCTATCATCGTCATTTTAACGATTGTTACACGATGCAATTCATTTTTCGCAAAACTATAGATTTGACGGACGGTTTCACGATAACGTTCGATGGTGCAATCCACCCTTGGGAAAAAATACCTACTTTTTATTGCAAAGTCAAAGTCAAAGTCGAAGTCAAACATTTATTTGCACAATATTGTGTACAGTACACACGCCTGCACATCAACCTACCACAAACTGTCAAATTTCTTTAATAGACTTTGAACTTTATACCTTTAATATAAGGTTGAAAATGTATTGAAGAAATTTGACAGTTTTGGGATAGGCTGATGTGTAGGCCTCTGTACATTGAGATGAGCAACAATGTTGAGCAGGGTCAACAATATTCTGCCTTAATTTTGTAGGCATGCAAATGTCGGTACAGTATATTTTTTTTTTAAACAACATACCTACATACATAAATGCAAATTTTTAATTTAAATAATTATATCTGCAGCACCTACTTTCGAACTTCTCACAGAATTCTTTCTTTTAGACTACTTACAGTTAACTACTACTAAGTACTACTGTTATACACTTTCCTGACCATGTAGCAACGACTACAAAGTATTGATATAAATAAAAATATACATATTATTTTCGGTCACCCAACCATTCATCCATTTGCTTGGACGTAATATTTCCAATCATAGAGATCGCTTTTGCACCGGATCTGCGGGGCCAGATGAAACTGTTGATAGTCGATATCGTGTGACAAATCTGTCATGCCTCGATCAATCGTGTTTTGTGCATGTCCGTACAGAATGCGTAGTTAGGTACTCATACTGGTCCAATCCATCTGTAGATTTATAGGTATGTTTGTCTTGTATTGTAAGCGACCACGGAATATGCGATATCAGTTTGTCTAATATTGGGTAGATAGATAGATAGAAAGATAGATAGACAGACAGACAGACGCTATTGGTCGAATTGGTCGCTAATAAACTACTGTTTGTGCTGCTGACTGTACTTTTTATAAGGACTTGGTCTCATTTTGCCAATACTCATGAACGCTTAACGGTTAATAATCCGCCATCATGTCACTTTGATATTCGACTAAATACAAATAAATACTATAAGCGGGGGAACGCTCACTGTGGGGTTCTAACAGTAAAACGGCAATCCAGAACCTCCCAAAGTCTTTTGAAGTCCCAAAAGGTGTTAAAAACGCAGTTTTGTCTCTGTCCTGCTTTCGTACCTGCAAAAATCCACTCCGCATGTCAATTGTAGTCATGAAACAGTTCTTCTTAGTTGATTGGACAAGCTCCTCTATTTAGCGGCATCGGATATACGTCGGTTTTGGTAACCACGTTGAGCCTCTTGTAATCCACACAGAACCTTACCTGACCATTTGCTTTCGGGACGAAGAGCACTGGAGACGCCCATGCAGACTAACACTCCTCAACTATATCATCAGCTAACATCTTCTCGAGTTCCAACCGCATGACCTCCTTCGTGGCGGAACAACCACGGGGGTGTGATCGCCTGTGCGATAGCGTGCTCAGCAAATGGAGTCGGAGCTCCCCCTAGCTCAAAAATGTCCTGATGATCTGCCAAGAGTCGGGCAAGTTCCTCGCGCTGTTGTTCTGTAAGCGAAGTCGCCTCATCATCACGAAGCACCTGTACTAAAGCTGCGCACTGAGAATGAGATACAGACTCTTTCAAACTGCATCTCGTACTTTTGCTTTTCATTTTCGGCAAAGTGCCAACTACCAGCACCAAAATTAAAGACAACATTAAATATGGTAAGGAAATCTATTCCTAGCAAGCTTTCGTTATTGTTAGCGTCCGGAAATATCAAAAACTTTACGCTTTTTGTTTTAAGCCTGAGTGTCACCTTCACCTCCGTGGTTAGTACATTCATCTCCCTACTAACACCATCCGCCAACCTAACAACTTGCGTCGATACGGCACTAAGGTGTGACCTAACTTTAGTAGGAGAGCGTAGAGCGTGTGGCCCGCGATACAGGCTCTAGCTGCGGAATCCACGAGAGCAGTGCCACGAGTCCCCATAATATTAATATCTAGCACGGGTCTATGAAAAGGTACATTAACAACAACGTCGTTAATAACACAAACATCGGTAGTATCGGTACATTTACACGTACTTAATTTATCAGCAACCAGAGACATTCTTATCACAAATACATTTTTTATAATAACGTGCCGACACTTTCGAAACACTTTTACAAAAACAGTTCCCTACGGCATCCATAGAAAGAAAGAAGAAAGAAAGAAAAACATTTATTGACACACACACACACAAAATACAATACAGTCAAAACAAAGCAAGAACACAAACAAAAAAAACAATTAAATGAAAATTTAAACAAAAACCAGTGTGTGAGGCCAACAAGGACCTAGTCTCAGCATATTGCCCCTACGACACTCGAAGATGGGCCGAGCACCGTAGGAGCGCTGTTATTCTGACAGGGCCGCCGGAGGGAGACGAGTGACGAACGCACCGCGACGCCAACAAACAAAATAAAAAATAATAATAATAATGAAATAAAATAAAATAAAAAAACAAAATAATAATAATAATAAAATATAACAATAATACAATAATAATAATATAATAATACATTATAAAAGTAAATAAATATATGTATTTTAGAATATAAAATTAAATTTAAAAACCTTGGCTTTATGGGCCAACCCTTGTGCCGTGTATCCCGCTTCAAAGAGGTTGTTGTCATGTCATTGTTAGGCCACATGTGGGCCACATCCAGCCACAGCCAGACTTGAGCTCATGACGTGGCAAGCGCATAAGCGTGACACACGCATCGGAGGGTTACGCTGTCGCTGCGCATCCGTATAATATAATATAATCCGTATCCGTATAAATACGGGCGTTGTTCGCGAAGCTGCCACAAGAAGACTTAACCGAGTAGGTCCAGTTGAATATGGCACACGGACTTCGCCAGCGCCATCGCGAGTCGTCGCCGCTCAGCCGTTGTTACTAGCCGCCGCCGCCGCCGAACGCTCTGCGCAGCGACGGCGTAAGGGATTCTAACAGGGAAACGACGGTAGCTGACAAAAAAAAGGTTTATTGGTAATCGGGTTTACCGTTGAACACAAACCTACCTAGTTAGTTTAATCTGCGCGGGCGCGGGAGCTCGGGACACGCCTGCCTTGTTCTTCGCGGTCTATCTGCGAACTAGCGCTGGATGCGCGTACGAAAACATCCGGAACTAATGTCCGTTCCGAATCCCTTTAATAGTGTATGGCGACACGCTATAACACCCATTATTTGTAGCAAACTCTTGATTTCAATGATGGAGGCCTTTGCAATATATAGGCTAATAGGCTATAGGCTATAGGCTATAAGAAAACCAAACTTTAAACATGTTGACACTTTATTTTAAAGATAAGACCGCCAAATTGTAACTTTGTAAATTATTTTAATTTTTTTGTTCATGTTTTGTTTCGTAGTGTTGCAATAAAAGTATTATCTATCTATCTAACTAACTTCCATCCAAGAATCGGAATAAAATTTAACATTTCTAAATAAAACAAAAGAGATGCAACTACTTTGAAAGACACTGACAGCAATTGAAGTATTAACTCTGTGAGAGCAACTCCCTAATTCAATCTCGCAATGAGGGATTGCTCATATCGTATGTAGATTGCACACCGTACTGCCCAAGCAACATCACGACCCCAATGCAGAGAAGCCTACCCCACCTGTCGCTCGTTGGAAAAGGTCAGTCAGTGTCATTTCCTGAGCATGATGAGCTTTACACAAAAGCTACACAGCTTTTACAGTTCTATAGAGCTATAGATAACGTATGCAATAATCAACCTGCTTTGTAAAAACCTTTTAAGACTTTTATTTTTTAATCTGTTATGGATAAGTAGGCAAATTTTGTGTGTAACTATAATTCGCACTTAGCACATTACCCCGATCCGATCCGAACCCTTCGGAGAATCTAGTAGGGCACGGGGACGCGCACTAGTGCGCGATGCCGAACCCTCTAGATAACCTCCGAAGGTGATTCGTTTCACACGGTTTGAGGGACCCTTTACGTTCCTCGCCGCCCCCAAAAAAGCCTGGTGAAGCTGAAAATGCCGGAGAGGCAATCAGCAATCTCTCTCAAAAAAAAAAGAAAAAAAAGTTTGCACAATATATATTTATCATATTGTGCATTATAAATATGAAAACCTATGGCAGACAACATATGAAAGAGGTAAAGTAATCAGCCTATTAAACTATCCCAATGCTGAACAAAGGCATCCATTCTTGAGATCCAGTCATCGCTACGATTAATGAGTACTGAGTTAATTACAATAATTTACAACTGCGGTGTGGTGATCACAAACCTGGCCTAACATCAAAACTTTCGAATCACATTTGGTCCGATCTGGAATAACCCAACCCCGGACCTTAGCACAACGCCACCTAGGCAATACAACGTATTATGTAGTACTCGCAACTATAGCTAACATACGACCGTCCGATGAAAAGAGACCCACATTGATTCAAAAGCATTTTCAGTTTAAAGCACAAACTATTTTCAGAGAAGTACAATACAAGATAGAAATAACCTTGTTGAAAAGTAGCCTGGTAGCACAAAATAAAGAGATTGCAGAATGTAAGCTTCATACAAATGCGCTCGAGCAACGCACACATAGACCTTCTTTACGGACACGGAATCTCGCAACAGCTGCGCTAGGACTGGTTCAAATGGTGTAATATTTTCGATCAATTATGTACAGACGCCTGCACATCAACCTTTCCAAAACTGTCAGATTTCTTCAAAACATTTTCATTTTTTTTGCTTAGGACTAAAATTCAAAGTCTATTGAGGAAATTTGACAGTTTGTGGTAGGTTGATGTGCATGCGTGTGTATTAGATTCCCGATGAGCGCTTGAAATATGGTATGCGACTTTGGGGTTACGGAGCCACAATGACGTTTCTGGCGATGACTGTAAATATTGAGTACAAATATTTTGTAGCCTTAATTCTTAAGACGTGCCTTACAAATAAACAAAGAATATAATATAAATATATAATTATAATATATAATATAATTTCCTACACTCACACCAATTATCTAGCCCAAGAGAAGCTTCGTTTTGAAACTCGTTAAATGGTTACTAGACAACGGATAAACATACTTAAAATACTTAAATACATACTTATTATTATACATAGAAAACACCCAGACCCGAGACAATGTAGAAAAACATTAATTTCTAAATTGACCCGACAGGGAATCGATCCCGGGACTTCAGAGATGGCGACACCATGAAAACCGGTGTACAAACCACTCGACCAAGGAGGTCGTCGCTTAAAGAATAAGCTCTGAATAGTTATTCCGTGTTTTGTCTCTTTTACTTTAATTTGAAATGACGTTTACATGTTAGGAACAAAACACGGAATAACTATTTCGACCTTATCCTTTGTTTATTTGTAAGACCCTCACAGTTCATAGTAAGCTGAAGTTGTTGATGCTATCCTATGTTTTTTCAGATTTTTTATTCGAAATTATATTAAAATGTTTTTGTTTTGTTTACTTATATAGTTTTAACGCAAATTTTGTTGCGAAGCAAATTACAAAAACAAAAAAGTTGATTTTTTTTTTTAATTTTTTTTATTATAATTATATTAATTATAATTAAGTATAGTTATGAGCCAACAGGACCACTTTCGAGATGCATTTTTATTCCGGATCCTTTATCTAGTATATAATTGATCAAAGTCCAATATTCAATATATGTTTTTTTTTAATCCGCGTCCGTGAGAGGGGTCTATGTGAGCGTTGCTCGAGTCTGGTATATGTTCAGCTTACCTTCTGGGGTCTTCTTATTTTATGCTGGTGAGGAGTGTTACGGAATACATGGGGAAAGTTTTGTTTGTACCGATGGAACTTTGGTTACTACCGTTCGGAATTGTGTATAACGTGATTTTACCTGAAAATAACAATGTCTGTACTGTACGTCTATCGAGACTTATATTGTAGTAGATAGTAGAATCGGCAGATTATTTATCTGGTTTGTAATATAATTTATAAGGGGTTGTGAATTATGGCTGAGAGCGTTTCTTAGTTAGGTACATACTCTTACATCTATACTGCTACATCGCAACCATAGTAGTGATATACGTAAACCTGGATAGATAAACGATCCTTGATACTCAAATTATATATGTGGTTGATAAAAATATTTCTCAAAAGAATTATATAAAACATTCACTTACTGAGAAATTTACATTACATTACAAAATTATTTGTAACATTGAGCGTACACAATGTTCGAAGATTAAAAATTACAATATACGGTAGTTAAATTTTTTCTACTATTATGGGTATGATGGTATTGCAAACATCTATAGGCTATGATTACTGCTAACCATCAGATTTATTAGGTATATATCGCATATGTAAGCTTCACTGTTTCATTTAAGTAAAGAAAAAATATATGAACATAAAGTAACAAAGTTCCAGCACCGACTTAAAACCAACCTAAATATTTTTTTGCAACTCAAACAAAAATATAACGACGATACAACAAATACTGAAAAGCCGGGCCCGAACGAATCTCATCTCATCAAAAATCCTTGCCCTGTAAAAACAGGCATCAGAATGTTCACTGCAAAGTGTCCGAACACAAAAGGAATTTAATCTGAGAGCTCCTATGTGGACTGTGCGTTGAACAAGCCGCTGTGGGCGTTATAGCGCGCTCATCGTTAGGCCGGCTGCGAATGGCCGACTAAATCACCAAGACAAATCTTACGTAAACCATAAAATATACACTTTTGACATTAGCATTCCGTTTCAAAATTAAAGGTTTAAGAGCCATTTACATTTCGTATTGTTTAACATTTGCGTTCCCTTTTAAACTAAATGTTTAGGAGCCGTTTTTCGTGAATGGGAATGCAAACTTTAATGTTCCAATTATTACATTCCAAATTTTACACAATACGTACACAAGCTTGCTTACTTTATTTTTTATTTTTATTTATTTGGAACAATTAACAATTGTGTCACAATACTGCTAAAAATATAGAAGCTTACAAATTTTGTAACCAAAAACATGATTCACGAAGTAAGTAAAAGTAAGCCTTGAATACCTATACCAAGCAAAGCTACGTTTTTAACGAATAAAACTTTGTATAAATTGACACGCGAAGGAAAACTTCGTAATATGCGATCTACTAAGGCTGCTGTAGCTGCGATTAGGATCGAATTATTTAGAAACGTCGTGTCGTACAGTCGCAAGTGCTCGGCCAGCCGTTCCCTTCATTACCCGTCGACTACGAACTGCATTGTTGTAGCACAAAAGCTCTAAGGTGAACGCTGTCTGTCTGTGCTCATTGTTTATTTTTCCGCGGCCATCATTCTTCTTTGTAAGACAAAGTCGATGGCCATCTCACCGTGAAATCTCAGTTTAAAAGCGGAAAATTATAGATTAGTGAAACAAAGGGCAAAACTCATTTGGGCTGATAAGTAAACGCGCCGGCCAAAAAATATGCGTTAACTCTGTTCAGACTATACCAAAACGGTACATTTTTTCACTACGGTTTTAAGACTCTGCGACCGTACCCTTATCTGTTCCTTCTAAAATAGGGTGTTTCATATATTAATATAAAAAAATAGTAAAACAAAAAACTACCGTTTAACGTAAATGTGACAATTGAGCTTGATAAGATGGTTCCGTTTAAAAAGTTCCCGCAAAACGTTATATTAATACGACGACATATATAACACCAAAATGTTTGCGAAATTCGTTCAGTCGGTAGACGTCTGTTATATTTTGCCGTGGTGCTATGGAAGGCACGTAAAGCCGTTGGTCCCGGCTGTATTAGCAGTCGTTAACAACCACCAATCCGCACTGGGTCCACGTGGTGGTTTATGGCCCATTCACCCTGTGGTGTTACGTAAATCCCGGCATATTGCGAAATCCAAATCCAAATCAAACATCCCAAACTTTATTGTGAACAGACACTAATTCGATAACTAGTTATAGTTACTGTAAAAAAAAGTAATTTTCGTCAATTTTACAAAAATGAGGGCCACAAAGTCTGTTGTCTTTTTTAGAAATGACTGTACTATAAAACATGATAATATTCCAGTTAGGCCCCTATTTTGAATGGCAGCGATATGAGCTGTAAATGATGACGATGTTTCCGGTTTAAATAATATAAATTTGATAATGTTACATAATACTCCTTCCGTGTACTATTACAGATATAATTACAGCAATAATTTTAGAATTTATTACATAATTGGTTTGTTCTTTACCTTTCAAAGCGTTATTAAAATTAATTGATGAATAAAATAATTTAATTTAAATATCAGGTTATCAAATTAAGCGTCTCAGTAGAGTTTGAAATTTGCATAAAGGCTGTAATTTGGCATTCAAGCTGGTAGCCTCTTCCCACGGCACGCCTTAGACAATATTCAGTGTTCATTACTCTTATACTCGTAAGTAACGAAGCAATCAGATACCTTTGTCATTTTATACAAATTTGGGCTAACTACATCATCGATATAGGAAAATAATTATGAGAATAATAATATATTTATTGACGATCACACAAAGATAACAGAAGGATATACAATAAAATGTGGAAACAAGATAACAATAATAACAAAACAACAATCAGGAAACATGAAATTTGTGTGTGAAGGCCAACCAGGGCCCTGCCTCGGCTTGAGTCGTTGCGGTGCTGAAAACAAACACCACCACAACGACGCTGGTATTCTGACAGGGCCTATGATTTTTTTTAAACTGTACTAAACACTTAAGTGCATTATTTTTAAATACAACCTACTTTTAGGACTGTAAATAACTTAATATAAGCTAAGCGCATCGTAATACTGCTTAATTTATTTTTCATTTACTGTATTTGGACATTATTGTGTGTCACTTCTGTATTCAAGCATTTGAGAACTCAAATAAAGGTTCACACGTGGACATCAGCATCACATATGTGAACCTCGATAAGAGTTTGCAAATGCTTGAAGTCCATCTTTACACTAGACGTGAATCATTATTGAGTACTAAATGCTACCAACTTGATGGGAAAACTTGGAAGTGACCGAAATATTTATTACCTACAATATTTTTACCGCTACTACGACATACAATACTAACATTTCATTAAAATAAAAAGCTTGTTACAGAAGAACAACAAACCAACCTTCGCGAGAAAAGAAGACATGCTCGTATAACTGATGGGAGCAATCAGTTCAGGTCACAAATTTATTACCGCGCCCGGGCTGGCGGTAATTTTATGGACAAATACATGCGGGTCCGATCGGATAGAGGCGGGCGTTAGTTTGACCGTACCAGATTTATGGCCAAATTCGGTGATGCCGCGTCGTGTCAGTTCGGGACATTTTTGTGCGTGGCAGTTTGTTATCTTTGTACATAGTCGTCATCGTTTAGTGCCATCTCCCAACTGTTCGGAGATCAGCACACAAAACTAATTGCGGTTCCAAGCATCTTTTTACTGACGCTAGCTAAGTCCGGTCCATTGTTTGATGTCGTCAAATCATTTACACATTTCTTTTGAATAATGACAGGTTTGCAATTTATTACAAAATCAAACAAAGTGTTTTTCTTACAAAACATTTTCTAGTTCTAAGATTTTTATTTTACGAGATTGGGGAGGTAAGAAAGCGAGAAAGATGTTTCTCGAATATATGAATTAAAGCCATCGCCACGGTTGTAAATCAAAATTAAAGCGATTTAAAAATAAACAATTAAGACAAAATACAACTTGAGGGTCTTTAATGTTCCCCCTAGATGCTATTCTTTTAGGCTTTAGTCTAGAAAGAAGTACAGAAGAACCACCACATCTTTGGCACCCTCTAAGGCATGGATGCACAGACTTATTAAGACTAGGGGCCACTCGGGCAAATTATGAACTGATGGTGGGCCAAATTTCAAATTACTTTTCGAACATTTGTTATTGGTTTTATTCTGGAATAGAACTCAATATTTTCGAATGTACGAGAGTATTATTTTTGCTGTCGGCGGGCCACCAGTATTCGACCGGCGGGCCGCATGCGGCCCGCGGGCCGTAGTCTGTGCATCCCTGCTCTAAGGGCTGGAGTAAACCAGTACGGATTAAAATATGGTAACAAGATCAAAGAATGGGTTTTAATGTCAATATTGACATTTTAGGTCTGATTTTTCTATCGTCAGATAAAGTTTATAATTGAATAATTTTGAAAAAATTACAGATTCTCTTTACAACATATGTAAAAATGACAATGTTATTCGCTGGATAAAACTTACCTGAGGATTGAAAAATCGGGCCTTAATCTTTTAAATATTTCAAATGACAAAGCACAACTTGAGAATGAGCTTTATTAAGACAGTATTCAAGTTAGAGTGCGTTAGCCACGAATTCTATTATTAGATGCCTTTTCGGAGTAGCAGACACTGTCCTAACCGCTGCATTTTCGATTAAACGCGCCATATCCATACTTGTGTGGGCTTGGCTTGAGTTGAGCTTATTCAGAAACACGAGCTCGTTCAGCGCGAAGCCTTTGACATGATACAGTGCAGATGAAAAACATATTTGTTTCGGGGAACCACTACCCATACTATAAATAACTTCATAATATATTGTGTTTTATTATATTTCCATTCCCTGTTGTTTCTTTATCAAAACTCTTTTTATATTTAACAATATTATCATGTCTTTGTCAACGCTATGGCATTTATTGGATATTGAAATCCTGTATTGTCTAAAACAAAAACTCGTTACGATATTTTATTAAATTCGGAGAAATATGTACTCATTCACATTGGTATACAATTATGGTTAGTGACACTGGCTTTGTGGTCTACGGATTACACCAACTAGGGTACATGCTAGGGAAGGTTGGTGGTAGGGTTTGGCCTAAGTCAGCCTGGCTAGCTACTACCATCGACACTTCAGGCTTCATATGCCCTGTAATTACTCTGGACCTTACTACCGTAGGTTACTACCTACAAACCGTAATGCAGCAATGCGGCCTGGCAGTAAAAATAGTACAGGGTTCAGTGCGGAAGCCCTACCAGCCGCCGCCGTCGGCTCTTTCTTTCCCTTGACATTAATTGGAATTCAAACTTTAGTATTTCTATTTTGTGGTGCAAACGGTTCGCAACTCTCCAGTCGGTTAAACTTCAAAAGCAATTCCGCCTTATCTTTCTCAATAAATTGAAAGTTGACGGGCCGTGGCTTTGTATCATTGCAAAATTAAATTTGTGGTCTCGTTTAATTGGCGAATAATGAACTTTTCCGTGAATGTTCTTGTTATATTTAAAATGGTGTAATAGAGAAAGTTTAAAATGTATTACAATTTTTGATAGGTGCTGCAGCTGTAACTAGTTTGTGTTATTTAATATGCATTTTAATGATACTCTTCGTATCATCATCATCATTGTAATCAACCTATGTCACTCTACTGCTGGATATAGGCCTTTCTATCTCGCTACGGTTGTTCTGAGTACCTAGTTATAGTTACTTTAGTAGACTTAAAGAATTTTGAATTTTTAACCTCTGAAATGGCAGACACTGGAAACGAATAACTGTTAATAGTTAGAAGTTTACAACAAGTAAAAGTAATAGTAAATAATAATAAAATTAAAGTACTAAAAGCAATAATATTTTGTATTTTTTTAATAATGCTTACTACTACACTTACACTAAAAATTACACTAAAAAGCTTAGGTAAGTAACATATTACATGGTATTAACAAAATAAGTGCACGACCATCTCGAGGCTGTTAAGGCTTTTAAGGGTTAAACAAATAAGTTTAAAAAACATATATCTTACGGGCATTAGAGTGCTTTTATCTCACCGGATGTTAATGATGATAAGGCCAATGGTTCAATGGCCATTTGTGGAAGCGCACTTCACCCGGAATCCTTAACTACTGAGGCACTGGCTATCTTATCTCTAGCTGCCGGAACACAACAATGCTAAATGCTAGAAACACTGTTGTGTTCCGTAAACATTGACATATTTAGATAAGACGGTGGTAGTAGCCAGGCGGACAAACAAGCCTTACCACCAACGTATATATTTATATTTAATTAACCCCCCCCCCTTTTTCACGCTGTCTTCATCATCAGCTCATTTTTTAGATCCGGTGCGGATTGGTGGTTGTTAACGACTGCGAATGCAGCTGGGACCAACGGCTTTGCGTGCCTTCCGAAGCTCGGCAGAGCTCGAGATGATACAGTTTTGGTCACCCATCCGATGACCGACCCTTGCGAAAGTTGCTAAATCTCAGCACGCTTTAACCACTGCGCCATCGAGCTCCTACGCTGTCTTATTAAAAGAAAATATCTGGTCGTGTCTGTGCGTGGCGAATACAAATTAACATAATTCAGACATTTCTCTAAATTCACCGTTTTTCCGTTCTATCTCTTATAGCAAATTTTTCGTTGGTTCCCAGTCAATAATGAAATCATTTATTCAAATTCGCATTTTGGATGCAAATTGAAGAAAAACGTCGTGATTCGATTAGAGTTGTTTTTGTGGGAAATCTTGTGGCAAATTAATCGTGCCCTGAGACCAAAGAGCTGCCATATTATCTCGTAGATATTTAAAGAAATTAATGTTTCTTTGTTTGTTCCGTATGCGTTTCTATACCATTCGTCCGATTGCGATGAAACTTTTGTAAGCGGTTTCTATGTTGGTAAAGTTATATTTTTCATAGTGGCATAGGGTCGTTGACGCGGGCAAAGTCGTGGGCTGGTTGCTAATAGTTGATTAAATATTAAATACTAGCGGCCCGTGCCGGCTTCGCACGGGTGGACATTTCTTTTTTATATAGCCTATATTACTCAGCATTAAGCTAATGTAGCATTCCAATGGTGAAAGATTTTTTTTTTAAATCGGTCCAGGTTTTTGAGTTTATTTGTTGCAAACATACAAAAATACAAAGCTTTCCTCTTTATAATATTAGTATATATATATAGATGGAAATACATAATACTTCTTAAATGCATGTAAGTTATGAGTTCTCAAGATGTTTATAGCCTAGAACATGGATTGGGAAATAGTAAAAAATTGTAAAAGTATAGTAGGTATAGTATATTGTATCTTTATTTATATAAATCTTCAGTCCGTGTGTATGTAATTGAACTCTTTCTAAACGGCTGAACCGATTTTGATGAAGTTTTTTGTGTTGTTCAAGTGGATTCGAGAATGGTTTAGATTTACAAATTGGACCCGGTAGGTGGCGCTGCAATAGGGGTCCATCATGGGGTACGGGTGTTTTCAAGCGGACGAAGTCGCGAGCGGGTCACTAGTATTACTTACATATAAAAATAAATTCAATATAGGTAGGTACTTGATTATTTTTGTTAACTATTTGTTACTTACAAAAGGTTGTCTGAAACCTATTTTATGACCTGTTGGTGGGGGGTGTCATTATGAACTTTAAAGTCGTGTATAGCAGGGTTGTTATCTATTTGTCTTAGAATAAATGCTCCATGGGCTGCGGAAATGTTGTAATTATTTAGTAAGGCCCATCTTTGGCCTTGACGCTTGTGGCGGCCTATACGAGTATACCTGCTTGGTACACACGTATCGTATTCACAACTGCAATGAAACTGCAGTAATACTGCTATAAGAGCGTATGGTAAGGTTTCAGGTCGGCGCGTGCTCCTAGGCCTCACGAAGAACACACAAGGCTTGGCGCACTGGGATGCTTCGAGCTAAAAAAATGAAGCAATGCTAATTTGAGTAAGGTACTAGCTCATTTATTGAAATAAAAAAAATTTAGATAGGTATATATGCCGCATGAACTATTCTCAAAGCCTGTCGTACCAGGACGCTTCTTGCTACAAAAGCTAAGCAATGGTCATTTGAAGTAAGGAAGAAAGTAATTTTTTTTATCATGAGAATCGTCACTCTAATTTATATGATAGGAAAACAGTAATTGGTCTATTCAGCAATTTAGTTATATGTTTTTCTGTATTGTGTAACCAACCAAACCGAAAACAATAACATGACCCGCCGCTAGGTACCCCGCATTTCTGGGTCTCAGACCAGATGTCTAGCCACCATCACACAGCACCGACAATTTTGTTGGATTGGATTCTCAAATAAATGGTAAGATCATTCTCGGCGGAATGTACTATCACGAGCATTAACATATAAACAATGTCTCTCTTAATACAACGGAATAAGAGTCAATACTATTTAAAAGTGTATAATGCATAATGTACGTATGTGTATAAGTAGATAATACACGTGAGCATTAACATGTACATACATACTATACATTACTGTACTCGGTTTGATTGGTTTGATGTTAAAATCCAGAGTTTTTTTAACTGAAGTGCTTATCTTTACTCACATTTCAGTAATAATAGTTAACTGAAGTGCTTCTCTATACTCACATTTCAGTAAAAATGGTTGACTAAAGGGCTTAACTCATATTTCAGTAAAAATGGTTGACTAAAGGGCTTAACTCATATTTCAGTAAAAATTGTTAACTGAAGTGCTTATCTATACTCACATTTCAGTAATAATTGTTAACTATAGTGTTTAACTATACTCATATTTCAGTAAAAATTGTTAACTGTAGTGCTTAACTATACTCACATTTCAGTAAAAATTGTTAACTGAAGTGCTTATCTATACTCACATTTCAGTAAAAATTGTTAACTATAGTGCTTAACTATACCCACATTTCAGTAAAAATTGTTAACTGAAGTGCTTATCTATACTCACATTTCAGGAAAATGTATTCCTTTTTTAAATATCTTACGGATAAGCCATTGACCTTCATCTCACATGATGTTAAGTGATGATAAGGCCGAAGGTGGAAGCACACTTTACCCGAAATTCTCAATTACTGAGACTCAGACTACCTTATTTCTAGCTGCAAGAACACAACAATGCTACAAACATTGATGTTATGGCAACATATTTAGACAATATGGTTGTAGCAAGCCAGGCGGACAAGCAAGCCCTGCCACCAACCAAACCGAGACACAAACATGTACGGGGGGGTACATGTTTGTGTCTCGCTGGGAATCGAACCCGGGACTCTGGGTCTAAACCAGTGGTCTTAACCACTAGATCACAGAGGCAGTTAAAATACGGTGCTCTTCACAGGAAAATACACAATTCGCGAGACATGGTGCACTAACTGCGGTTTTATTTCTACTATTTTCTGTTGTAAAATGTTTAAAAAAGAGGTTTTCTTAGCGTTGTTTTCTTAAAAATGGCTTCTCACTTCCTCAGCCCACCATTTATCGTAAGCTCCAGGGAAATTTGTGAAAATTTAAACCGGCACGTCTGTCTGGTTGGCCCATTTAAAATTGATTTATCACACGAAACATGCTAGGAGGTATTATGTAGGTATTTTACAGAGAAATTGTTGTTCAGAAATGCAAGGATTTTGATGAATTTTTTTGTTCTTCTTCATCATCGTCATCATTATCATAATCATCGTCATCATCACCAGCCTATTAACATTCCACTGCTGGGCTCAGGTCTTCCCACAAAACAATACCACATGGTTAGATTAGGTAATTTCTCACTACGAAACAAAAGTACCCCGGTTTAGTAAACTAAAGCACGGAACTCGAATTATTTTAATTTGGTCACCCATCCGTTGCCCGGCATTCCGAAAACTGATTTGCCGAACTACTACCCGAAACCCAAAGATCCCCATCGGGTTTCAGGCCGAGCCACCAAAGCGAAGGTAGCGTTAAACTTCGTAAATTTATATTAAAACTACGTTCTTAATCCAAATTTACAAACTTTACCTCTTCATAACATTAGTGTAGATAAATATCATTATTGTGACTTTACTATAAAAGCTAGGTACATCGTGTCGCTGACTTATTTTTCATCAACTAATGAATATCATTTTTGTAGTAAATTATGTTCATGTATACCCATCGGTTTGGTCAGCGTACGCCGATGAAGCAGCTAACCAGCGCTTTTTAACCGACTTGATTCACAAATTAAGATATTAAGAGCTGAAGACTAATAATTGTCAAAATAAAACATAGCCTATGTTACCCGCAAAATATGAAGCATTATATCAGTGAAAGAATTTTTGGAATCGGACCAGTAGTTCCAGAGAATAGCCCCGGCAAACAAACAAAAACAAACAAACAAACATTATCACAAACGTTACCTCTTTATTAATAGTAGTAAGTATAAGTATAGAGTATAGATGTAAGTATAGAGTATAGATGTAAGTATAGAGTATAGATAAACATTATCCAGTTAAGCTACCTGTAAATGAGCTGTTTCACCTTTCCAGTGAACCACCGCAGTGAAATAGATTCACAAGGTCTGTCACAAGCTGTTTCACTCGCACAATGTTAATAGCTTAATTCATATGCAAATCTAGCTTTCGCTAAACATACGGCCTTGTTACGGCGCATTCGGCTTTCGAGTCCTTGTTGTAAACGAGCTAATGTACACACAAAGCGTTCGTTTTCTTTATTGTGATGGGCTTACGTTTGTATTTATATTTTTAATAAGCAATAATAACTCTAGTTCGTTATTAAAAATAATTAAGAGTTATCGTAATAGTAGGTCTGCATATAGGTAAAGTGTATATAAAGTAAGTAATTCCGTGATCATGACTGGCGCATGTAACTGTGCCGAAATATCGGTTACTCACATAATTGGGTAGTCGACTGGTTAGTCAATATAGAAACTTTTTAACAACTGTCAAAACGATTATTTTTAATAGAAATTGTATGGGATTAGCAAACTATGACGTCCCTATTTTTTTCCGTCAATTAAGTGTTTATTAATAACTTTTAGGGTAACAGATATTCATGCTTAAGTCAAATAAAAAATTGGTTAACGTTTTAAAGAACTGTTACGTGATTTTATTTATACGTTTATTGTTCTGGAATTGATTATTGTTGTTGGTAAGAATCCTGTTAATTATATATAATAAATAATTACTCTAATGCAAGTGACCATGATAGTTTAAATAGTTATAAGGTATATTTGATATAAACCTATGGTTGTATATATATTTGCGTGTATATTACTATATTTTAGTTTATGTAATATAAAAAAAACACAAATGTTAAAAAAAAATCGACGAGCAGAATTTTTTTTTAACCTTTTTGTTTATAAAATTATATAAGTAAACAAAACAAAAACATTTTATTTAATATATTTCTACTGTACTCTTTTTAAACACCTCCATCTTCATAATAGCGATCTTCTTCATCCCTAGGTGACCTGGAAGAAGTCTTGTTAGAAGTTGACAAGCACAAATTCGATGGTGAATAAATTTTATTTAGATCAAAGGTTATATATACACTAGTGTCAGACCACCGCATCGGTCTCAGTTAGATTTCTATTAAAAGCACATAAATTGTACTCGGTTTGGATCATAGCGCTTGTTTTAAATCTGTCTGACTAGCTACCATCACCTTATGTACCTAAGTATTAAAGTCGATATTTCTGTGACATCTTTAAACATTATTTTATAACGACGTCGCTCGTCACGTGTCTCTTCGCTAAATGCTTAATTGAAAATAAACAACAGGAAAATCAGCAGACTTTTGAAATATTTACATTAAATAAACAAAAAGTGTCTTTTTACTAATAAATTGGAAGTCGCTTTCTAAGCTCTACGCATTACAAACTTGTCAACTTTAACAATCTGTTGGGGCTTATTTTAAATTATGTGTGATGTACCACTAACTGCTGTACAAATATGTTATTGTACTCATGCATTAATTGTAATATCGTCGTTGATACTGCAATATCGCGGGACCAACAGTTGGTTAGTACCGCGGAACTTGGTAGTGACCCATTTTACAGGAGCGTGAATAAACCTGTTATATTCTTTATTGCTACGTCTTGGTCTAATAAAACTATAAATATATTTAAAGATTTAGGTACTTTAGCACACGGGACGACGCCAATGGCTAATTAGATTCTAGTACCTGGATGACCGATTTTTTTTTTTGGTAATTTTTCTAAAAATGAAACCTCTAGCTAGATCGTGTTATCGCCCCCGAAACCCCCTGAATAATAAATTTTATGAAAATCGTTGAAACCGCTTCCAAGATTCAGATTATACATATATATACATTATATATACAAGAATTGCTCGTTTAAAGGTATTAGATAGATATATACGCGTGTAATCTCAATTTTTTTTTTGTAGTTCCGCGTTATCAACTGTTGGTTACGCAGTATTGCAGTTTCAACGACGGTAATAATTATGTTTGTGTACCTGCCTATAAAAATATACCAACTCGCACTGGGCCCGCGTGGTGGTTTATGGCCCGTTCTCCCTATCCATCTATAGGGAAGACTCGTGCCCCAGCAGTGGGGACATAAAAATGAGCTGATGATGATGATGATGATGAGAAATTTCGACACTTCAAGTCCAGTCACACAATTTTATTCGCCATAAAGTTACATGTGTTTATATTTGTTACTGTGTTTCCCAGTTTCTTCCCGGGTCTTTTAAGCGGGGCGTGAAACGGCATTTATGCAGGCCGTCATGAATTGGTTGTTACCGTGCTTCTTCCACGGTGAGGAGCGCTCTCATTATCTTGGACTGCATCGGCTGCTTGCCATCTGGCTGGATGTGGTCACTATGACGAGTCAATATAAATAAAACATAGATTTTTATTTAAACGGAATAACGGCTAGGAAGCAGGAGGTCTGTATTAATTTGTTGCTAAAGAATAAAATCAGTTTCTGGCCCCTATTTTTAAAAGGAAATAATTTATTTGTATCACAAAATAAATATTTGGTCAGCATAAGAAATCCTTACTATTGGGTAGGTTAAATTTCTTTTTTTCCGAGCGATGCGCAGCGTAGCGAGGGCCAGTCACGGAAGGGGGGAGCGGCATAAGACTGCTGTTCAGAATGATATATGTTGCAGATTTAGATATTTGCTGACCATAAGTGGCTGCCCAACTAGCTTTTTTGCTGCCCAACTAGCATTTTTTTGCTCACAAAAATACGAATACTTTGCTAACTGTTTAAATAACACCCATTTATAAATGTTTTTTTTTTATTTTTTTACTAGCCTATTTTTGTGTCCCACTGCTGGGCGAAAGCCTCCCCTCTGCGGCTCTGGGTTTTTAATGAATAAAGGAAACAAATGTCAATCATTGGTTCTTGTCGAACACTGGTGTCACTAACTATAATAGAAATATTGTTACATTATAATACATTTCTGTTAATTCCTTTTAACAGCTTTGTTTTTTTTCATAAAAGTCCACATTTTACGTAACATGCTATTATAAAATGTTTTTGTTTTGTTTATATAATTTTAATTTTTTAAACAAATTAAGAAAACACAAATACGTCAGCCTTCCCAGTAGCATAGCGGCCAGTGCAGCCGCCCGGATTGCGGAAGACCCAGGTTCGATTCCTGGCTGGGTCGGGTGGGCGTTTAATTTTTCCACTGTATTTTATAAATTTTATAAAACACAAATGTTGAAAAAATTTCCACGAGCAGGATTTGAACCTGCACCATCCTGACATACCGGGTCAGGTGCTCTTCCAATTGAGCTGTCGTGGTTCTAACCAGCCCGCCGAAATTATTCAACACAATTTACTTTTTTACTTTGAAAGCCAAAGGCGCCAATTCAATGTCAACAACTACCGTCATTAACATCTGATCATAATATTTTTACAAATACTAAAGATCAGTTAAGAAGTAGGCAAGCTATTTATAAAATATTTTGTTTATATAATTTTAACGCAAATATTGTTGCGAAACAAACTACAAAAACACAAATGTTGAAAAAATTTCCACGAGAAGGATTTGGACCTGCACTCTATTATAACTGTTGTTTATGTTATTTAACATGTTAAAAAAACTATAAATATAAGGTTGTTTTATAACATAACGGCCATTAACAAAACATGCTACATAACCATGCTATATAACATGTTTTGACATTAATAGTCTGGACTCACATTACTCACTTATTTACTTAAAAGTTATCCTGAGGCAAACAACTTGGAAGTACTTCACGCACGTACGAGTATGCAGTCATTAAAGTCTGCTCGGAGCACAGGAAATTAATACCAGTTTACAGACGGGTACACGTCTTGTGAACTTTAAACTGCATGCCTGCATCGAACGGGTAACGGTCTGGGAACCCTGATTGGTTGTAAATAATAGATGAAGTTAGTTTATTTAATTATGGGGGTATCAAGACTTAACGCGCGGCTCCATTGAGCACGAAATTAGGACTGCGCTCGGGCTGTTGCGAGATTGCGTGTCCGTGAGAGGTGCCTATGTGTACGTTGCACGAGCGCGTTTGACTGCCGATCCGATCCGAACCCTTCGGAGAATCTAGTAGGGCACGGGGACGCGCACTAGTGCGCGATGCCGTTCCCTCTAGATAACCTCCGAAGGTGATTCGTTTCACACGGCTTGAGGGACCCTTTACGTTCCTCGCCGCCCCCAAAAAAGCCCGGTGAAGCTGAAAATGCCGTAGAGGCAATCAGCAATCTCTCTCAAAAAAAGAAAAAAGCGTTTGTATGACTTCCCCGCCTGATCCTCTAAATGCCACTACACACTCGAAAATTAAATTCAGCTTCAGTTCCATACAAAACATCAATATTCATTCGACCGAAATGTATTGAACAGCTGAATTTTATTATCGAGTTAGGGAGTTGGTCCAATAGTAAGAGTTGTTCGTTTGTATCACGGGAGTCATCTCAGAAGGTTTGGTCGATGATAAAAAAGTCAACCTGTAGGTATATATCTTATGTATGTATGTATCTTCTGTGCGTGTGTATGTTACTGAACTCCTGCTAAACGGCTGGACCGATTTGGATGAAATTTTCTGTGTGTATTTAAGTGGATTCGAGAATGGATTAGATTTACAATTGGACCCGGTAGGTGATGCTGCTATAGGGGTCCTTCATGGGATACGGTCGTTCTTAAGCGGACGAATGATTTGTTTGTTTTGTTGTCATAGAAACTGTCAAAGCGGTACGAAGTCCGCCGATCGGCTAGTAGATAATATAATACTATACAGAAACGAGAAGCTTGATGGCGCAGTGGCATATACGCTTTGTCTGCTTGTCAGCAAATGGGTGACCGAAACTTAAATTAAATTTTTTCAACATTTGTGTTTTTGTAATATATATACGGTTGAATTGAGAAACCTCCTCCTCTCTTTGAAGACGGTTAAATAGAGTATCAATATTGCATACGCTGCTTTTTGCTCAATGGGAAGGCTTTTATGTGTAAGAAAGCTCATCATGCTCAGGAAATATTTATTTATTTATAAAGCTTACCAACCACATACATAATAGGTAATTTATTTCAAGCGACAATATTAAAAAACTTTACCTAGGCACCCTGATAAACGTAAATAAATATATAATATATCTAATTTGTGTAGACCTCCATTCTAGTGTCTTATGTGTCAAACGATAAAAAAGTGTACGAAATGAAAACAGGCTCATTCCAGACACGAATGCAATATGGCTGAAGGAAACTGATCAAGCGTGAGATAGAGCCACGTAATAAGGGTTCTTTGTCAGTGACTCTGCGCATTGAGATTCCGATCTCAACGTTGGGGCGTTTCACAAAAAAGTACCTACATATGAAAAAAAAATATTATGCATAATACCTATGATTAGGTAGTGTAGTGGTTTGGGCACCTGATTATAATCATACTTACAACCGCTATAAGTCTACAAATCATATAAGGGTCCTAATGACGTCAACGAAGCAAAGTCTAAAAAAATATTAACCCTAGAACCACAACATGATGTGTTTTGTTTCACAAAATACAACATGGGTTGCCGGTGACCCCCAATAAAAATACCTTTTTATAGAACACTATAAACTGTAATTGCCTTTAACAAACAAAATACACGTCTTTCGATATTTAAGGAACTTTTAGAAACAAAAATTATGAAAAAAAAACCCTTACTAAACACACTGGGAACAAATCGGTAATCTATGCTGTGCACATAGATTTCTTGAACACTTCACACATTGCTCTCTGCCTTTTCTGTCTTTAGACCTAGGACATAAATAGCAGCGAGCACTTAAGTGATTACTCAAGAACTAATGAACGTGTGCACTTGGCAAAGTGGCACGGGCTACTGATAGCTAAAAACGGAAGGTAAAAGTTTTTATGTCTACCTCTCGCAAAAATAAATGGAAAAATCAAGACGTGGGGTCACCCACGACCCCATGTTGTGGTAATAGGGTTAAAGTTCCGTATGCTAAAGGAGCACTTACCACTGCCATCAACAATCTAGTGACTCGTAATGCAAATATTGCTATCAAGCTTCTCCAATATATTTTTTATTTAATCTTTATACAATAAGAGGATTTTTATTTATATTTGTTATAAATAAAATAAAGATAGTTCATATAAATTTTGCATAATACCCGTAAAAAGGTATATCACGAATAAACCCATAAAAGTACACTGTCATTTTATCTTGTCTATAAATGAACAAACAATTAAATGAAAATAGCCTGGTTCACGTTCGCTTCATCTCAATTAAATCAGAACCCCTATCAGTCTGTACAAAGAAACGGTGATTTACCTTTCCCCAATTAAGCTAATTAACCAAATTGTGCTGTTCTAAATTCCCTTTGGAGCAATTGATTTCGTTGTTCAGGGGTCCCTAAACATCTAAATGGTGACTTAATAGAAAAAAAATATCAATACCATATCAATGGCGTAGGGCCAATCGTCGGCTCTGCGACTGGCTTGTCGGCGAGGGCTATCGCATTTTTCATCAGCACGTGACCCGAATACCGATGGCGTATAACGGTGGAGCATGTCGGTGGACATGCCATAAATAATCTAATAGAAGTTGGGTAGGAGACCTAGTTTAGGAAAACGGCGGTGAGATACTGTAAGTATACTTGGAGAGAAGTCTCGACCGGAATTGTTATTTGTTCTGTGATAAAGACAGGAGACACATTACAAATATTCGTTCTTCATATGGACTGAAAGGGAAGACGGGCCATAAATCACCACTCGGGCCCAGTGCGGATTGGTTGTTGTTAACGACTGCTAATGCTGCTAATGTCAACGGATTTAAGTGCCTTCCGAAGCAAGGAGGAGCTCAATATGACACATTTTTGGGTCACCTATCCGATGACCTGCCTTTGCAAAAGTGGCTGGGCGCGTTAACCACTGAACCATCGAGCTCCTCTCGTCTTCATTCACATTTTCATACGTTTCTTTTTAAAAAATATTCGTCATATATTCTTGTTTTTTTTCATTACGCATGACAGGTACGCTTGTCAGGTACTCGTGACAAGGTCGACATGTAAAGACGGGAGGAATTAAAGAGCTGTATGATGAATATAGACTTCCATTTTTTTGTAAGCACGTAGTTAATAATAGTCGACAACACATATCATAAGTATAAAGTATTGCACAAAAGATCCCGATGGGTCGAAGTGTTACTGCGAGAGGGAAACCTCAGCAGGCCCCACTAAGATAAAATAAGATATAGCATTGTATTGTATATAGGTTAACATATAGGTGCTGCATACAGTACATCAACTAGCGTGTTCAGGTAGTGATTTTGCGATGGTGACCAAATTGAAACATCTTGAGCTGCTCCTTCGAAAGGTACAATATTCGTACCAATATTTATTTAGTTAGTTAAATAAATATTTATTCTATAATTTACTTAAATAAATGAATAATTGTCAGTACGAATGTACACACGACTGCACATCAGACTACCACAAACTGTAAAATTTCCTCAACAGTCTTTGACCTTTTTTCATATGACATCATCATCATCAGCTCATTTTTGTGTCCCCACTGTTGGATATGGCATACGGTTGAACATTTATTGAAGAAATTTGACAATTTTTTTATGTTATAAGGAGGAAAACGAGCATGCTGGTCATCTGATGGAAAGCCCCATGGACACCCGCAAAACCAAAGTAATCGCAGATGCGTTGCCGGCCTTGAGGAAGGAGTTGGATCCTGAGGAGGGAGTAGGAATTGGGAGGGGGAGGGGTGAGAGATGGACCTCCGGTACTTTCACTCACCGGACGAAGCACAACAGCAACGAGCGCCATTGTTTCACGCCGATATTCTGTGAGAGGGTGGTATTACGCCGGGCGAGCCGGCCCATTTCGTATTGCAACGCAGCGTCGCTCCACCACTCAGACGGTGTCACTCATTTAGCACCACCTAGGGGTCACGTGTAGGGTCTCAAGGGTAAATCTACAGACGCGAGCAACTTTAACCCCTAAAATATTGGGTAGGTTTATGTGCAGGCATCAGTACCTTTATGCACAATATTTATATTATTTGCTTGCCCCGTTCCCAATTATATTTGGGGTTAACGTAACATGATCCTATGTAGTGTGTGATAATAGTTGAGGATTTCGGGTGAAGTGCGCTTCCACCATCGGTCTTATCATCACTTAACATCAGGTGAGATGAAGGCCAAGTTACATAATATAATTAAAAAAAGCCTGTCAAGTGCGAGTCCGATTCGCGCACTGAGGATTCCGTACAAACTTGTATGTAAATAGTTCGTTCATCACGCTGATCGAGTGTCTCCAAACATCAAAATAGGTCGAAGTAAAAACGGTATAACGTGTCTTCTGAAACACGAATACGGTTCTAGATTATTAAACACTAGTTGTTGCCCGCGACTTCGTTCGCGAAGACTACAGTAACAAAAAAAAGTAAAAAAAAAAGTAAAAAAAAAAGTATCCTATAATATGCTGGTCTGGCTCATGGTCTGTATATGATTAAAGTTTCATTAAAATCCATTCCGTAGTTTTACGTGAAAGAGTAACAAACATCCATCCATACTTACAAACTTTCGCGTTTATAGTATTACTAGGATAGTCACCCATCCAGGAAACCGGTATGACAATAGTTCTTTACCTTTAAAGATCGTCACATCAAAGTACCTCTGATCCCCTGATTTTATGAAAGGAAAACCTAATCCAAAGCAGCATAAAAGTTTTTTTTTTTTCATAAATATTCTCCGTGGGTCTCGCGAAAGCCATGGATTAATGCAAAGCCTGGTTCCGAGCGGCTCGCGAGGGCTGTAAAGCCGCCATCCGTCCGATGGAATTGATTGTTTGACTTTAGGCACAGAATAAAGAAACTGCAGAGGGCAAGCTTCATACAAACGCGCTCGAGCAACGCGCACATACACAACCTCACCGCGCACGGGCACGGGACCTTGCAACAGCAGCGCTTGTAGTGTTCGGAGCTGTTCCGAGATCCGTGTCCATGCGTGGGTCTATGTGTGAGTTGCCCGAGCGCGATATATATTAAGCTCACCTTCTGTCCTTATTTTGTGCCTTCGGTACTGAAACAAAACATCTGGTTTCGTGGTCTCAGTTCTGGCGATATGGAGTAGGTAGCGATTTAGTTATTTTAGTTTTTTTGTTTACAAGCACTTTCCACATAATTCGGCAAATATTTTACATACATACAGTCGTGCCTGTCACCCATTGGGGTAGGCAGAGATGACATTTAACTGGTCACTTTGGTTGGTGGTAGGGCTTGTTTGTCCGCCTGGCTAGCTACCACCATCTTATCTAAATATGTCGCCATAACATCTTTGTTTGTAGCATTGTTGTGTTTCGTCAGCTAGAGATAAGATTGCCAGTGCCTCACTAGTTGAGGATTCCGGGTGAAGTGCGCTTCCACCAATTGCCCTTATCATCACTTAACATCAGGTGAGATCAAGCACAGCTTAACCTTAAAATGTTTAAAAAATTAACTTCTTGCCACTTGCTACGATTCTGACTTACTTCTTTCGCTTCATCTACTTTTATTTTACTTGTCTCAAGTCCTAAATCCTACTAATATTATAAACGCGAAAGTTTGTAAGTATGGATGTATGTTTGTTACTCTTTCATGTAAAAACTACTGAATGGATTTTAATGAAACTTTCCTCATATACAGACCATGACCCAGACCAGCATATAGGATACTTTTTTTACTGTATTCTTCGCGAACGAAGTCGCGGGCAACAACTAGTTTATAATAAAACTGGCTTTATTAGCGGCAGCTTTCAGAGCACAATTATGTTACATACATTGTAGCTATGACGACAGAGTTTGTGGGTTTTTTTGAGGCGGAGACGATTGGAGCGGAGAGGAGACATGCAGGGGCTCTACCATGAGATCTTAAAGCAGTAGTACTACAATGTTGTTGCAGTTGTGGAAACGAGACGCATGTATATACGCCGCTGCACGCGTCTCGTTTCCACGACCGCAACAACACTGCTACAATATCGACTGCTTTAAGAGCTCCACTTTGCTTCAGTGCAAACAGTCATAACGGAGACAAGAACAATGCGTGACGCAGGTGACCGGTATATGAAGCTCGCAAAGCGGACTATAACGGTGCGATCGTCTCCGCTTCACAGACCCATTCGTCTTCGCTTCTTTAGATACCTACACCTATCTACTTATTTTCACAGATCCCTGTGCTCATCTCGGCTAGTTTGCTCCGCATACTTCACCCCTAGACCAATCTCATATGGGCTACCTCCCATATCTGAGACGCGTCCCACAATCCGCTACTCGTGACGGCTTTTTAAACATAACGATTATTGTTTTGTTAACACATTAAGTACATTTTAGTAATGGCCCTGTTGACCCACCCCGTAAAACATAGGCTAGTGTTTAAACGCCTTCCAAAAATGTATCAATTTTTTTCCAATAAAATTAAAAACGCTTAACAAAATGGATAAATGATCACCAAATTGTGTTTCCTAAAATATTATAAAAAGAATACAATTTATATTTTTATTAAATGTCCAAAAAATATATGAATACCTTTTAACTGCATTTCAGACCAAATATGTTATATTGTCACCAAATAGATAATACCAGTATTTATGCCTCGAGTTTCAATTTGGTAAATTTTGCTTCCTGTTGTCTAATCAAAGAAAATAACCTCGAAATTCAAGACAATCGCTACGCTGCGCTTCGCGATTGTCTTAAATTTCTAACCTATCACGTTACCTACAGGAGTACGGCATCTAGTATCCTCAATCATTTGAATAATAGTGTAAAAATTGTTGGTATTAATGTTACTGTTTCAGTAAAACAATATTTGGTGAGCATTAATCCATTTTGGCAAGCAAAAATAATATACAACACAAAACGTACAATTATTCTGATGTCTGTATATTAGGGTATAAAAATTATTTTGGTGAGCACTTAAAATGTACCCAAAAACATATACACCTGTGTTATGTATACGTTCACATGAGCACCCAGTCTAACGGAGCAATGGGGATTGAAAAACGTTTTCTTATAATTATTCAACCTGAGCATCTATCCGTTCGGCTAGCGATGCTTGAAATATTATCTTCACTATCCATGATAAAGTTGCAAACATCCACTGTGATAAACTTTTTAGGCAATTAAATTTATGTTATGATTTAATATAAATGTTTCTGGTGGTGAACAATTTTTGCTGCCAAAATTAGTGTCACTGAAAAATTTGCGACAGATGTCGTCTGAACCCGAAGGGAGAGTTTGAGCGCGTCGTAAATTATGTAAATGCGAAAATATCAAACACGTGTCGGTTACACGGGCGATGGGGCGTGTGGCTGACATAGTTGCTTTAACCAGACGTCGTAATAAAACGATATAATATATATAGGATATAGGATATAACGATATAGGTCGCTGGTTCATATCCGGCTCGAAGGACCATAAAGATGTATGATCTCGCGATCACACAACTTAAGATGATAGAAAATGATACGAAAATCTTGATATGATAAAATGATTGATTTATTTGATTGCTACAATGAGTAAGTCTACATTGAATGCTATGCAAACGTGTACTAATTAATTAGGTAATTGCCGCGCGCAGGTAAAGCGCTGACACTACACTATTGTATAGTGCTTGCACTGTACAGGCGAAATGGTGTTGGAGTGGAAATAAATCCATTTTAGATTTTGACCTGCTTTGCTGCTGGAGAGATTTAAAGATATTAATATAATGACAGTTGCTTCACAGTATATTTATGATAATCTGATGTATGTTAATGCATTTTTTTTCTAAAAACAGTGATAAAAAAATTAATTAAAGAAACGTTTTATTAAAAAGCTTACTATAAAGTGTTTGATTACACAGAAGACGAAAGAGCATGGATTTTAAAAGCTCTAACCACTCCAACAGTTATTTCTACTTTATAATATTTTTCATCATCATCATCATAATCATCATCTCAGCCAAAAAGACGTCCACTGCTGGACAAAGGCTTCCCTCAAGGATAAATCAATAACCTCTTTTCGAGGGGAATTTGCCATAATCGCCACGCTTGGAAGGCGGGTAATATTAATATAATAATAATATATTAATAATACTATTAATATATTAATATAAATTTTTTAAGTCATTGTAATAGATTGGTAACGGCATATAATTTTGTAAATGTCGCTACTTCTTTAAAAAGCTGTGCATTTTCTTGCGTCCGTTCTTCTGCACAGTTAAAAGACGTCCTGAATGGGTAGTCGGTAAAATATTAGGAAGACGATTCAAAAGCACTTATCTAATAAGTTTAACTGAATAAAGATTCATTTCATTTCATTTCCTCCACTTTTTCGAAGAAAGTTAAAAAGAGAACACCGATTCTAAACGTACAGGCCTGCAAATCAACCTATACAAAACAGTCAAATTTCTTCAAAACATTTTCAACCAAAGTTCAAAGTCTATTGAAGAAATTTGACAGTTTGTGGTAGGTTGATGTGCAGGCGTGTGTACAAAGTTCGAAGTGAGTTTGTACAATGTCGTACAAAGAAACTCTGCCATCCAAGTAAACGAATAACGTCACCGATTTCAATTTTCCAGCTTACTATGCTCTCTGGCTAAACAAACAGATTTAAGCGCATGATTTCTATTCATAGAGTAGAGAATGTGGACTCACTATGCCATATATTGAATGGGGGATGCAAATAGAAAAATGTAATAATGTAGCGCTGCATGATCTGCAGTGTTCAAACTGACTGTTGGCTAGAAACTCTATTTTAAAAGGAATGTTCTAGAAAACAAAAGTTGAATAGCGAACATTATAATTAATTAAATATTTATAAAAATTATAAAATACAATAAAAAAATTAAACGCCCACCCGACCCAGCCAGGAACCGAACCTGGGTCTTCCGTAACCCGGGCGGCTGCACTGACCGCTATGCTACCGGGAAGGCTGAAGTGAGCGCTGAATTTTGTCACTGCTATATAATTTTTTGAGTGCTAATAGCGGCACAGGAATAATTTTTTCACTGTATTTTATAAATTTTATAAATATTTAATTTATCTTCAGTGCAGCAAGCACTTAAAAAATAAAAAGTAAAAATTGATCTTATTAATGCCCCGATTCTAGGCTCAGACCTTCATAAACAATAGTACATGGGGAAACTGGCCATAAACGACCACTTGGTCCAATGCAGGATGGGTGTTGTGGAATGTATAAAAATATAATGTGAAATATGGGTTTTTAAAGGGAACGGAAGAAGAAAATGAAATAAAAATAAAATATATGCAAATGTCAAAGTCAATCAAGTCAATGAAAAAGTCTGTCAAAATAACAATAAAAAGTTATAAAAACTACCCAATTGGTTCCCGTCCATCACCACGCAGGTCCAGTGCAGACTGGTAGTTGTTAACGAATGCTAATGCAGGTCTTTCTTGCTTTCTGAAGCACGGAGGAGCAGGGATATATGGAACATGCTGTCCGTCACAATAGTCACAAGTTTTAAACACTTCCCCATAGACCAGGTAACTTTTCTAAAAATTTACATAAACACACGCCTCAATAGCCGAGTGGTGAAACGCTCGCCCTGATACCCGAAGGTTTCGGGTTCAATTCCCAGGTCGGGCAAAGTGTGTTTCGGATTTATTCGGTGCATAGCCCGGGTTTGTGATCATTCAAAATAAAGAAATTAAAGACAGGCTTAGCATAGATGTAGCATTACAGTATAAAAGACGAAGTATGAAAGAGTAAGTATGAAGTATGGAAGTACGAGAGGCATGAAAGATAGAACTGGAATGAAAGGGTAATAAGATTAAAAAGAGCTCCAATTATGTTGGAGGTGTAAGACTTATAAAAAAAAAACCCGCATTTGGCAAGCGTGGTGACTAAGCCATTACCCATCAATTGTAATGATGACTTGATTTTAATGATGGCGGCCTTTGCCCAGCAGTGGGACAGTTAAAGGCTATTTACTTCACTTTACATAAACTCTACACGTGTTTGTGGTCACGGGGAAACCTTGCAAAGGGATCCAAACGTCAGGAAAATATTAATACGCGAGTAGATTCGTTATGACTAGCCGCAAAGCACCTATGCTTAACTTTAGGCAGCCTTTAATGTTACGCGAGAGATAAAATGAGGTAGTTATAATCACGTTTGTTATAATATAACATATCCTCTTTCGATAAAGGTCATTTCTACAGTCTAGATTCTATTTTGAGATTTCGCTTCGAATGGTATAAAAATGGAACCGGGTTAGGTCTACTCCAGACCGCAACGGCCTGATATATACCCTTTATGATAAAATATTGCCATTTTTAAAATACAACAATGCTATTTTTATTATTTTGAATTTTTGAATTCACAATGTTATACATACAAATTTTACCAGAAAATATATAAAATATTCAACCGGCATCAGGAAACTCGACTGAGAATCGAACGCACGGACCTTTGGATAACCGGGCTAATGCGCTACCCGCCGAGCTACCGAGTACAATGCTATGTTCACTCGATCCCTGTTTTCACAGTATTCATATTTTAATAAATAATGCAAAATGGAAAAGGAACGTTAAATTACAATTACAAGGAATGAAACATAATAATTGGAAAGATTTCCCAGCCGACGTGTATACTAATTAGGAATTATTCCGGTAATTAACTTCGGGCACCACACAATTTTATAGCGTTCAGTCAAATGATGCATACAAATCCTATTTTTTAACCGCCTCTGTAGTCTAGTGCTTTTATTTTGTCTAGATCAGTAAAAACAGGCTAGCTTTTAAAAATATAACAAACCGCACTGGGCCCGCGTGGTGGTTTATAGCCCGTTCTCCCTATCCATCCATAGGGAAGGCTCGTGCCCCAGCAGTGGGGACATAAAATGAGCTGATGATGATGATGATGATGATAAAAAATATATATACTTTGACGACCTTTGTAGCCGAGTGGCTTGCACGCCGGACTTTGGGCGGCAGGAACTCTGAGGAGGGTTCGATTCCCGGTCCGGTCAATGTAGAAAACTGAACTTCTCGATATTGTGTCGGGTCTGGGTGGTTGAGGTACCGTCGTAATACATGATTTCCATAAAACAAGTGCTTTAGCTACTTACCTTGGGATCAGGACAATGTATGTGATGTTGTCCAAAATATATATCAAAATCAAAAGACTTTTAATTTAAAGTAAAGTCAAACAAAATGCTCTCTCATCCAAAAAGGTTTTGTTCAACGTCAGACTTTAATACAAATAAGCTTCTGAAGGCATGTTAAGCCGTTAGTCCCGTTTGTCGCCGAAAATGGCAGTCGTTGACACCCACCTACTTGGATTAGGGCAGCGTGATGGGTTGCAGAGCCCAATCTCTTGTAGTAGATAGTATACAAGAGAATATTTTATACATATTGAGCCCCGCAGAAAAACGTTCATAAGTTGACGATGACAAATATATTAATTTATACATATATAGAGTTTAGTTAAAGGTATGTCTATTATACCAAATAAAAAAATGTTTGCTTTAATCTCTCTTTATAAGCCTTTTATTAGAAAGGAACGCGAAACTTTAAAAGTGTATGTGATGGATTTGTTAATTTTTATTTTCTTTTTGTACTTTTAGTTATTAGCTAATCGGTACTTTGAAGTTTGTGACAATATGAATAATTGTTCTATTCATTTTCCTGCTTACATCTATGCTTGTCAAATGGCGTTTTTTTTATTATGTTATGTTACGTATTAAAGTAAACAAATAAATAAAAATCCTGTTAATATTTGGAATATAACCTTAAACCAGTAGACATTTGTGAAGTATTTGCTTCGACAAATAATGTTGTACTAATACCGGCTCGTATCTCATTGTCTTCAGCTTTTATGAGAATTTATTGCGAACAACGCTCACACAACGTGACATAATGTTATTATCAGACGTGGAACGGAATAAAATCATTGTCACTTCTATTTTGGGTGTAAACAATAGTCTATTATAATTAAATACTCACAATAAGTTTACCTATAATTTATGTATTTCACATATAAGATAGGTATCCTAAATTGATTTTTTTTTTACTTTTTTGCATACAGCTAGCCTTGTATAGATCTATAATACCGTATTAATAACATGTACTTAGTTCTATATACTATACTAGCTTTTTGTTCGCGGCTTTGCTCACGTGGGCTACATGACTTGTTTGTTCGTAACAAAAGCCAAACTTATTAAATGTATCTTATCTTATCTTAGTGGGGCCTGCTGAGATTTCCCTCTCCCAGTAACACTTCGACCCTTCGGGATCTTTTGTGCAACCCCGTCCTTTCACTCTTCCTCCTCAGTAAAGATAGATGCCATAAGTTTGGCAACGTCTTTAAGAGCGAAGAGCCTGAAGTCCTCCGGTTTCGGATAAGCCGACCCCAGGTGTCCCATTCTTTTCATAGCTAGAGAGTCGCAGTCACACAGTAGGTGCTGCATTGACTCCGTTTCCTCTCCACACGCCCTACACAAACTATTTGTTGAAAGGTGCATTCTGTGAAGCATTTGTTTTGTGGCATAGTGCCCTGTCAAGGCACCGATGGTTAGTCGGGCCTATTAAAGGTAAATATCATAAGGGTATAATTAATAAGGGTTAGACAACTAAACATGTCACGTCATTTCAACATTAAGTTTTCATTTTGTACTATTAAAAAGCCCATCCATGCGAGCTAGAATTAGTAAAAAGTGTAATACAAAACCGCGTAATAAAGATCACCATGTATGACTAATTTTGGTCCGTTCTGAAACCTTCTGTACAAATTGTCATCCCCTACTTAAGGGATCGTTTTCCATAAATCCTGAAACTATTCGTAATTTTAAAACCAGGCCAAATACAGAAATTTAAGGAATGACAGATTTACTTACTGCCTCGTTGGGTTCTTGTCTGATATCTTTGTGCTGTGGTTTTTTGGTAAAGTGGCTGAAATTTAAATGTTTGCTGCGCAGGCGATAATAACAGCAACAGCCGCACGCGCCGCACGCAGCGATGACAGATGACTGCAACAGTTTGTAACTATGTCAGGCAAAGCCATCTCTGTCCTTCAGCCGTGGCTTTATAAAATTCTTGTGGCGTGCGATCTTAGTTTTTGTTTTTTAATCTTATTTTATTGTTTGATGCTTTAATGTTTGTAATGTTGTGTTTTAAAAGTTTTTATTTATGTTTTTGTTCCGTGTCGTCTCGACTTCTAGGTCCCGCCAGAATACCAGCGCTGCAGCGGTTATTGTCGCTGTAGCCTATACTGAGGCTGGGGCCTAGTTGGCCACACTAATTGTATTATCCACGTATTTGTAAATTATTTATTTTTTATTTAATTTTTTATTTTCTATTGTTATGTACAATCTGTTTGTGGTCAATCAAATGTTATTCTATTCTATTCTATTCTGTTCTATTTCTATACAAACTTTCCACCTCTATGTCACCTCTCTAGGGGAGGTTTTTCGAAAAAAGCTAAAACACGTCATTCTTAATTTTTGTTAAAAAATCTTAAGAACGATTAAATTTACCCAAAAAAACCTTTTTCCCTTTTTTACTCATTTAAAGAATAATAAACAAAATTCCTGAGACAAGTAATTCTTTAATTCTTTTCTATAATCCTAATACCAATTTTCATGTATTTTACTTCCAAACTGACGGACTTTCATACCAACTTTCACCCCCTATTTGACCCCCTTAGGGTGTGATTTCCGTAAAATCCTTTCTTAGTGGCTGGTTACGCCACTCAATTAACCTACAGTCCAAATTTTATCTAATTAGCTTCAGCGGTTTAGGCTCGGCGATGATGAGTCAGTCAGTCAGGACAAGTCATTATATGTGTATAGATTATAATACTGATAGTGTGAGTTGAAAGAAATAAATGTTGCTACTGAATCCCGTGTCATATACGTGTTATATTTTAAGGTTGAGAGTTTTTAGAAATTTTCCTATGTGAAAAATCTTTATCTCTTAAAATTTCGAACTTCCACGTCAGAACGTGGATGTGTTTGGGGTACTCACCCGGTACGCTTCAATAATTTGTTTCAAAACAGCTGCAATTACATGTTTAACAATAAAACATAACTGGTTAAAAGATATCCAATCGTTCTGATTGCATTGACACCACAGTCTAATTAACAATTAGCAATTGAAACTCAGACGCTATACAAATAAGCCATCATAATTGCAAAGCCTTGCTACTTACTTCCACGCCAATAAATATGTTGTCGCCAGAATTGAATAAAGAAGGTTTAAGTTACTCAAGCGTACAGGGCACATAATAGGATTTGCTCAGTTAATCGATAAGTACCTCTTTTTTAAAGGAACCTTAAGTCTTATTATGTATGTATGTCTTATCTCATTATTATGTAGGACTTTTAAATTTATAAAAATTAGGTCACTGCTTCCTGACGTGTGCTCAGCGTGCCTTGTGTGAGTTTTGCTTACTATCCATATTCATTCGATTACGTTTACGAAAATTAGTATGGCATTCAAAATTCAAAATTCAAAATCATTTATTCAGTTAGGCTGCAAATAGCTCTTATGAACGTCATTATGCCACCGGTTTGTAAGTCTACTCTGGGCGGGAGACCTTGTACCTTGGACGATTTAAGCCTTGTACTGAGAAGAACCGACAAGAAACTCAGCAAGTATCAAGTTCTTTTCTCCCTTACAACGTCAAAAATATGGAAAATGCCCTATCATAAAAGGACACTTTCCATCAAAAATAAACACACAAAAAATAAAGGACAATCATAACACACAAACGAACAACAAAATAAAAAATAATCTAAGTTTGCAAAAATTACATCAGGTACCAATTTTAATTTTCACAATGTCATACAATACTAATATAAGTCAAAAATGGTCTAAGACAAACGCTTCATACAACACCTGGCTGCTGAGCTTCAGCATGTCAAGCACGTACTACAGGACAATAAACTGAAAGTACCACGGCTTCGTCACAGAAAACCAACCACAGTCGAGCGCCAACCTGCTGTACTTCCATATATGAAAGGTGTCACTAACAAGAATGGACATATCTTAAAGCGAACTTCAATCAACACTTACTTCAAGCCGCCGAAAAAGATCAACCAATTTTTACGACCTGTCAAGTGCAATACACCCCTTCAAGATGCAGGCGTGTACAAACTGGACTGCGACTGTGGGCTTTCTTACATCGGGCAAACAAAGAGAAGTGTAGGAACCCGCGTTAAAGAACATATAGCCGACGTCAAGCATAGGCGCGAAAATAAGTCGCAGTAGGCAAATGACTCTGCAGTATGCGAACATTCCCTAGAGGGGCCCAACCATTACATCTGATTTGATAAACCACACCACGGATAAACCACAAATACTCGCTAGAGAACAACAATTCGTCCCTAGGATGATACGCGAGGCTATTGAAATAAAAAACATCCTAATTTCAATAGAGAAGATGGTTGGAATCTGCCATCAGCCTGGGATCCCATCATACAAAATATTAAATCCCAGCCCCATACTGCCAGACCAAAAGATACTGTAAGCTCTTTCTGCGTAAAATGGAACGCACCTGATTAAATTTAAATGACGGTATACAAGCTACTAACTAATTATGAGACGACCAACACCTCAGTCCCCCTGTGACCACGGACCCTGCAAAGGGTTCGAAACGTCAGGATAAATATTAATTAAAACTAATGTGTAAAATAAAAGCGAGTAGATCCGTAAAAGTTGTTTAATTTCAATGTGTAGAGTTCGCGTAAACTTTAGAAAACAATAAAGTTAAAGTATACGAGTGTAATAATAATAAAAATAAGATAAGTAAGCAAGAGTAGACCAGCCTCCACAGGCGGCACCCGTTCACGAGTATGACATATGAATCAGCCATCGTTTCACTCAACCATATCTTAGGGAATGTATCGACCCGACGCACATGCCACCACCGCAGAGACAATAAAGAAAGCATGTCACTCTCAAGCTACTCTAAATAAGAACTTATTGCATTGAAGCAACGCCTCCTGGCGATATACGAGAGGAGTTAAAAAAATATATATAATAATAATTCTTGTTTTTGTTTACGTGCTTGAATGGCGAATGAAACTCGCACTACCACCCTGATGTGGTTGGAAAGTACGAACTTCCTCTGAAAGACCCGGTCACATTCAGCGCAGTTGAGCTGTCCGACTTCATTGCGTAGGAGGGTTTAGGTCTTGTCTTTCTTATTTGGCGTTTCATTTCTAAGTTCTTAAGGTTCACCTTACAAGAGTGTTAGGTATTTTTTTTACATCTTACGGGTAAGCTCATTGCTTTTATCTCACCGATGTTAAGTGATGATAAAGGCCAATGATGGAAGCGCACTTCACCCGGGATCACTACTGAGGCACTGGCTATCTTATCTCTAGCTGCCGGAACACAATGCTACAAACATTGATGTTATGGTGACATATTTCGATAAGATAGCTAGCCAGGCGGACAAGCAAGACCTACCACCAACCAAACCGAGTACACAAACATGTATCCCCCGCTGAGAATCGAACCCGGGACCTCTGGGTCTGAACCGGTGGTCTTAACCACTAGACCACAGCGGCTTAAGGTTCGGTTCGGCTTGTTGGCAACACTGGTCACGTGACGGAGAAGGTGCTCGCGCGAAGCGGGAAACCGGCCGTCACTTTTGCTCCAGCCACCGACCGCGCTTGACGTTGTGCTCAGTGTCTACTTTTGTGTGTTTAATCAATGTGAATTATTTGAAATAATAGTTGAGTTCTATACAATTGTATGGTTTCATTTAGCTAATAGAAAAAGCTAACAGGCTATAGGTTTGCGTCAGTAGCCTAACGGAACTATGGGGATTGCGCCATGATTCTCGCATTCAACCCGAGCATCAATCCTTTTGGTTACCGACGCGACGCTTCAAGCAATATCATCATTATCAGCCTAAAACATCCGAATGCTAAGCTTACGCTTTCCAAAACGAACAGAAGCACCTCTGCTGATTTTTACCATATCCCACCACGCTTTGGCTGAATGATGGTTGGTGGGTTCTACAATATCATAATTAAGTACACTGTTCAACACAAAAACGCTTTTTGTATGTTGTTGTCCAGTATTATCACCGTCATCATCACACCTTTTTGGTTTTTGTTTGTTTTTTTTTGTTTTGTTTTTTCTATGTTTTATGCAATGTCTATAACTAGAATGTAAATCGTATGTGTGTGTGACAATCAATGTTTTTCTTCTTCTTTCATCTTTATGATTGTTACCCAATATACAGCCATTTTTATAGAGTTTATTGAGGGAGCGATCTGTATCCAGTTTAATGCGAGTAGACCAATAATAAGATAGTTCACAGTTTATTAACATTGAAAATTGACATTTATCTACCCACTACATCCCTCATAAAATATTTACGTTATAACGTTATATTATTATAACAAATGGTTTCACTAAGTAATCCATTATCTTCGTCAGCCTATATACTTTCGTTTCACTGCTGGGCTTAGTCCATCCCACTTTAACAATGGTACATGGTGAGACCAACTGTAATGTAATGCAGACCAATTCACTTTGGTATAATGTATAACCATTCAGCACAAGAGGTGTGCCACTACCGTCTTTATATTGTATCGGTCGGTAGCCTGAGTCTCAAGTCTGTTAAATCAACAACGTCTCAATAGTGTATCGGTAGTCTAATTTTGACATTAGGACTATGGGAAAACTGTCACAATCAAACCACTGACACACGATTGTGGACGTTTTAAAATATCGGAACTGAGGGCCTGATGTAGCGATATTTTTAGTCCGTAGTCGTAGCGGCGTAGCAAATATCGTAGCAGCAGCCGCCAGTCGTGGCCCTACACTCATTCCCACCGGTCTTGTCCTTTGTTTGTACGTATGTATCTGAGTGACACGCCATAGACAATTATCAAATAACAACTGGTTTTTTTCTTGGACCTTAACGTGATAGACACTTATATATGGCTGGTTTTGGCATGAGAGCTATTATTGTCAAAATCGGCCCACCACCACACGAATCGAGGCTGTAAACGCAATGTTCGATCGGTACGAATCATTCCCATTGATGTATTGCAATTTGACCTCATTTCTGCAACAGTTGCCGTTAGAGGTCGAACCACGGATCGCGATCAATCATCAATCACATTTCGTTAATGATGAAGCGTTTTGCTATTAATCAATGCCGTAATGAAACATTGAAATATCGAGAGGTTTCAAACGTCTCTTTTTGTGTTGCTAACATTTAAAAAGTTGGTATTTGTAAATCAGAGGCAATCAAAGGCATTGTTAACGTGGTTACAATTGTTTGATTGTTTATCTGTTCGCAGGGCATTATTTAACGGGCCTTAGTGGCCTATACAGTCGACCAAGTTGAATCATGACCCACTTTGCCGATCATTCTTTTATAATCATAATGTAGTTAGGTTTTCTTCGCTATTATTCATGTTGCACTTAGTACATTTTAAATATGATTAAAAATGCGTCATTACGTGTCAGAGATCTATGCAATTTTAACCTTTGTTATCACTGCACTAGTTATGCTTTTGATAAAGCAGTCTTAATTTGAATTTCTATTAAGATGTCATTCATAATCCAAACTATTTTACTACGGAGAAAAGGTATTATAATTTTAAAAATAAAATGACGTGTCAGATGACAAGTTGTAGTCAGTCTGAAAAAATTGAAACAATAATTTAATTGAATTGAAACAAATCGTAATAATAACCAATTTGGCAAAACAAAGAGCTCGGATTGTAGTGCTCAGTGAACAAGGCTCTAGCATTCGGGAAATATCACAAGAGTTTAACATAAGGCAGAACACAGTCAGAACCTGGATCAGAAGTCACGCTGAAGAGGGTACCCTTGAAGACAGACGACGATATAATAGTGGCATTCATCGGATCACGAACCAACAGAGAACGGAAATGCAACACCGTAACGAAGAACATACTTTTACTCGTACCCGGTGTTTTTCAGCACGTTACGACGTATGTCTACAAACAATAAAAAATATATTGCACCGCACTGGGCTGCAATACAGACATTATGCTAAGAAAGCTCACTTAACGGACGCACCCAATTTTAACCTACTTGTATAGAATGACTGTAGGAAAATGACTTTAAGATGGGTCATGATTCAATTTGGTCGACTGTACAAAAGGAAGTTAAATTAAAGTTACACTATACTTTTTCTTGACTTTAGTTTTTAATTATAATAACTTTTCTATTTAAAAAAAGGGGTTTTACAAAACTTTAAAAAAATCGTTTTACGACATTCTTCCTACTCCTCGATGACAAATGTTAAGAATTAATGTTACTGGCTGTAAATAGTAATTAATTAAAAACGAAAGCAAAACAAAAAAGAAAACTGGTGTAAAAAAAAAATAGGGTAGGGCCAATAAATAACATACATGTTTATTAAAATTTTACAGGATGACAAGCAAGGAAGCATTAGTGGTGTGTATTCAATTCTTGCTTAAGACTAAAAAACAGTCTCTGACGCCAATTTTTAATGGCTAAAGGACAAAATGTCGATCATTGGTACTTGTCAAACACTGGTGCTACTATTCTAGGTATAATGACAAAATCCTGTAACGCGAGATGCGCTCGTTAAAAATAACCAAGCATTTCAAAACCTACATAAAATAATAATATTAAACGTCTTACTCTTTTAAATAGCAAAGTCATAGCGCATATACCAATTGTCAATAATCTGATTAAGGCGTAAAAACGAAACTCTTGACGTCTAGTACTTTTGACTGACACAACTTCTATGAGTTATTTAAACATGGGAATAAAATCTGCTAATATTCCCTAAAACAAAACACCATAAAGCATTGCTGTAAATGAAAATTATTAACTACATCTACGTCCATAGAATTGGCCATATCCTTTAAATTCCGTAGACGTTGTAGTTCGTTTAAAGAATTTTGATTAACAGTTTTTTTGGGGTCAAGACTACTAATAGCTAAAACATATATACATACATACATACATACATACATACATACATACATACATACATACATACATACATACATACATACATACATACATACATACATACATACATACATACATACATACATACATACATACATACATACATACATACATACATACATACATACATAAATACAGACATACATACATACATACATACATACATACATACATACATACATACATACATACATACATACTTACATACATACATACATACATCCATACATACATACATACACACACACACATACACACACACACACACACACACACACACACACACACACACACACACACACACACACACACTCGAAAAACATAACCCTCCTTCTGACGCAGACGGGTAAAAAGAATCCACAACAGTAGCGTTCCCATCGCCTCATCAAAACGTTCCAAACTGATCCTCCTTTGGTCTAAGTGCTTTCACGTTTCGCTGCACTGAAATAGGTCTTATGGAACTCACAAAGCAAAACCCTGAATCCTGAAATTTCCGTCCGTACGGTCGGTGCCTGAAATATTACGTCTCTGGGAGGCTTTTAAGCAAATGCATTGCGATGGCAGGTAACACTATCAATAGAAGCGTATTGAATACGGGTCTGAGTGTTCTACTAAACCGTTCTTTTTTGGTTATTTATAGACGTACTCGTGGTGAACGTTTGTTTTAGTTGTTCGTTTTAATAATATATAACATTGTTGACATTATATATTATTATCATCTGCTAATACTCGTATATAGGTATAGCACTAGTTACATTTTGGACACATATTTAATAAATGGACACGAAACGTAGTATTAAATTGCCGGACTTATGACTAATAAGCATCCTCTTACATGCAACCTTAAAACAAAGAGGTTATCATAAACTTACTACCTATACGTACTGTAATGAAAGAAATATAAATAGTAAAACTATTTTCAAATATAAATTTCATGTTTTAAGTCAACATAATGTTTTCAAACTATATTTAGATACAGCAAATGATTATTAATACAATAAAGGCAATCGTTTTTCAGCATGTATTTGTACAAAACAATCGAAAACGCAATACTTAAACCTAATATTGTATGATTAATGAGAAAAATATTGATAATAACGTTATAAAGGTCTAGGGGTAAATAAAAATTTAGAAATTTCTTTGACTGCTGCTGCTGATCTGTGAACGCCAAGTTTACGCAGCTATTTTTAAATTTCAGGAAAATGCGAGCGAATAAACAATAAAAGGTCTTTTAGTTAGGCCAATTCAAACAAGCTTAACAAAGGTCTGTTAATTTTAAAGCCGTCCACAAAACAACAAAACCAGTTCCAGATTAAACCGACCCACGCAATAGTTATACTCGTATAAAAATAATTCAGAATTCAGATACACAATAATTATTTTATTAAAACTAGTTGTCGCCCGTGACTTCGTTCGCGAAGACTACACAATCCCACAAGAACCTGTTACCGGGGTAAAAAGTATCCTATGTCCTAGTCCGGGTCATGGTCTGTATATTTGCAAAGTTTGCATAAAAATCTGTTCAGCCATTTTCACGTGATGCGCGGTTAAATAAACAGTTAAACAGACAAAAATTCTAAAAACTGTTGGAATGTGTTCTGTTATCGATTCTAAGTATCCCCAGCCAACTTTTAACATTGAAAATGTTTTTTCGTTCGCTTCAGTAGGGCCCCCATTTTTGCTGAAAGTGCGACTCGCCCGTGATACCCTGAGGTTTAAGGCCACGAGAACGTATGAGAGATCAAAAGACGCGGAATTCGAAGGGGTTTAAAATTATGTAAAAATATTTTGGAAAAGTCAAAAACTTTATTTGGAAATTGAAAAAAACCGACTTTTTTTGACCGATAAATCGTGTGTTTTCCCAGAAAATTCCCGATGTCTAAAGAACGGGGCCAAATAAAAAAAATTAAAAAAAAGCACCTTGGTATTGAACTAAGGAACATTTTACCATATTACATTTTTTTTTATATTAGTGACGGTTGAAGCTGTAGAGGTGCCATTAGCTGCGAGTTTACGCGGCACGAGGTGCGATATCACGCGGCGGGCGGCTCGCGTGTGGCCACGAGGACGTATGAGAGCTCAAAAGACGCGGAATTCGAAGGGTTTTAAGATGATCTAAAAATATTTTAAAAAAGTAGGTTTTGAAAAAAAAATATTTTTTGAATAATCTATAATAATAGGTACATTTTCAATGCCCTTTCAAGTCGTGTAGAGCACGAGATCTGTGGATTTTTCGTATCTGTCTGCCAAATACTTTGTGTCATTATCATAACCCATTCCAATACAGAAGTTAGCGAAATTTAATTCCGATTCTTAACAGAGTAGAATATATAACACCATAAACATAATATTGAGTATTGTATTTCTTTGAACTCGCCTATATCTTTATAACCAAAATAAACAACAGACATTATGTCGAGATTATGTCATAAAAAGATTACACAATTTGTCGGAAGGGGTCGCTAAGCGGATTTTACAGGCTCACAGACAGTAAAAGGTACTCTCGCGGCGAACCAGGTTAATAGCAAACTCAGACGTCGGAACTCTTTGTTTTAATTTTATTTAATGCCATAATGTCAGACTGTTAGAAACGAGACGAAGATTATCAGGCCAATCATTAAGTATAGCAAAAAGGGTTTTTATGCGTGGGATGCTGAAGGGTTTTTCTATATTATTACAATAAGGAACTGTGAAATCGCATACATCACTGAACGTGAACATAATATTCGTGCTGCAAAAGAAATGCATCAGAATACTTGCCAACATAGGCTCCATGACTAGTTGTAGAGAGTACTTCAAGAAATATAATATTTTAACGCTTACTTCACGGTTTTTCATTCTAATATTAAGCATTTAATATTTGCAGTGCCCTTGCAGGGTTCTTGTGTGAACTGATGTTTAGTTTTAAGATCTATTTATTGTACCTACATCAAGAATAGCAAATAAAAAGTTGAATTTGAATTATCTATTTTAACTCATGATCTTTGTATTTCACAAGGTGAGTCCACATTTAGTAACATGTTATATCATTTATGTTAAATAACGTGTTAAAAACTATCCCCCTTACAAATAAACAAAGAATAAGGTCCGAATAGTTATTCCGTGTTTTGTTCCTGTCATGTAAACGTCATTTCTAATTAGAGTAAAAGAGACAAAACACGGAATAACTATTCGGACCTTATTCTTTGTTTATTTGTAAGACCCTATAAGTATAAGGTGGTTTTAAAGACACTATCGTTTACACTAATAAAACATGTATGTATATAGCATGCTACATAACTTTGCTATATAGCATGTTTTGTCATATACGAGTAGTCTGGACTAGAGGTGGTTAATATATCGCATAGTGCCATATTCTAGCGCGCTGCCTGTATCTCGCGCGTATCGCATACTATGCATGTAGGCGCGCTGGCGCTAGACGCTATGAATATCGTGAGATCGCGCGCAGCAACCTGCAGCGGCGCTGGCTGGCCGGGCGGGGCGGGGCGGGCAGTCAGTAATAGTAGTAAATACGCCTATAATTGATTTATAATATCCATTGATGTTAAAATACCGTTTATATCATTGATAGACAGTCCTAAGCCTGAAAAGTATGAAGGGGAGTTCGATGGTTTGCTTTATTTAAGACTGAATGCGACGCATTCAAAAATAATATTTTTGTATAGCACGCTGTCTGTCCAACGAACGATATCTAATGTAACGTGCTACGAGATCTAGCATGCTGCATGATTAATCGCGCCTGTCGTGCGCCCACACGCTTTCTTAATTCATAGCGCGCGTATTTTTTAGCGTGCTAGAAAAGACATTTTTCAATTCCGGCTAGGACTTTGTACACTATTCGTACTAATAGTTAAAAATATAGTAAAGTCATATAAAATGGACGTTGTATTATCTTGATCTTCTATAAACAAAAACTCGGCTTTGGTTACAATCTATAAATCATCGACACATATGTCAGAAACAGTAACATTTTTTTATGTGAGTGTGACGTTTTACCGCCATATTGAATTGGGGTTGCATAATTGTTACCAGAAAATGCTTTTGTACCATCAAACGCGTTAGCCTATTTTATATAGTTTTTAGTTATTATATTTATCTTTTGCTTGCCTATGGTGTACCTACAAAGTCCTAGCCGAGGCTCCAAACAGGATACAAAACTGAAAAATATTCTTTATAGTTTATAGTCTGTAGCGTACTATTGTTTTATAGCCGTTTTGAACAACTCTAGTCTGGACTAACCTTTACGTATGAAATGTATTTAAAGATTAAAAAATCATAAATACCTACTTTAATGTCTGTATGGAATACCAAACTCAAAAAAAATAACTATATAAATATATTTAAATAGTTAACTAACTAAAATATAACCATAAAAAAGAATCTATAGAAACATTATCAATTCAAATAACAATTAACACTTTTTTACTAACATAAAGAGTCTCAGAAAAATTACAATATTCTGAGTAACGAACAACAAGAGTTTTACATAGAAGGCTATTCATTCCAGATAGCCACGAAATTCATAATACTAAAATCGACGCGCTAAACTTGGACGGAATTCTAAAAATGTTGGCTTCAATTTAGATAGAACGTAGATACTTCAGTTGCAGTCTCTCTAAAAATCTTTCATCTGAATTTATTTCACCGCTAGAACAAGACACTGGTGTGTGCATTTTCGCAGCGGAATAAAATGGCATTGTAGATTTAGTACTGAAAAGGAAGAAGGCAATTCCGATGGCTACTCTAGCAACCATTTATCACTGAAATACTAGACGAGTGCGAACTTAACTCATCAGCTGAAGATAATTCGGGAGATATACATATATATATAAATTTATATATATATATACAACCTGTAACAGAAATGTGGGGTCAAAATTAGAAGATCCAAAGTGTATCCGATCTAGATCTTGTATGCACTTAAGACATAATTATTAACTTTAATTGGCCATACAATTTTTATTTAATATTTTATTAGTAACGTCATATCAAAATAAACCAGTCCCCCATCTACTAGTAGGTCAGTGAACTCTGTGTACTTACAATCCTACTTGCCTATGCGCGCCTAGTAATCAGAGCGCAGAATATTAGGAAATTAAGAGCACGGCTTGAACAACGCAGAACTTCACCAATTTATGCTTCTCAATGAGTTGAATAGTTCGAAATAACACTAAAACTTTCATTTCACTTTGTAATATTAAAATAATTCACTAAGACACACACGGCAGTATTTCATTTACACAGTGCGAAAGGCGGCAGCAATGCATTCATTCATATGCCCTTGCATCTCTAACTCGCCAACGTAAACTACGTTTGCTATGTAGCCTCATTAAAAGAAATCCATTTTGATAATTTAACAACTCAAATAAATAGCAATTCTATTCAAAGAAATAATAATTATGTTTGTTAAGGCGACAGATATTGACATCGATTTTACAAACCTGTTTTACTAAAATTGCGTTGTCATTTTCTAAAGTTTTTGTTGTCCTAGTATTTCACTGAAATAGTTTGCCAAATCATAACTTTCAATTATTTTTGGAAAAAAAAAAAAAGATGCACCATGCATGAAAGAGAGGTGCATTATGTACAGTGGGCCACAACTCAAGCTATCCATTTCCATTTCATGTTATCTCGTTCTATCGCAAATAATACCTACACATTCAATGAAAATGAGAGAAAACGAAGAAATGGAGTAACTTGATATGTAGCCTACTGTACGAAATGGGGTGTGGCTTATTATGTCTACTGATAAACATTTTTTTACTCTTTACGTCTTCTGTTTCCTTGATAATAAAATGAAAAGAGATTCTGGATACAAATTAAAATGTTTATTTTTTAACCTCAGACTGAAGAACTATTTTAGTCAAAGGTAATAAGACAACAGAGACGTTAGAAAATAATAAAACGGAAATGGTTTACGACTCGTTAACATTGCATTTTTGTAAAAGAGTTTCTCTTTCCACGTTCAGTCTGTTTATGGTGGTTTGTCAAATCAATGTCAAAGTCAGTCAATTTACATAATAATTATTTCCTTGTGAAGAATTGCTATTTATTTGCGTTGTTATTTAATTATAAAATCGGTTGTCTGTAAAGTCGGTTTACTGACGATAGTTGAACGTGACAACGTTATATCACTGAACATATATTTAATATCGAATTAATCATTACCTTTATCGCCGCAATTATCGTTGCTATAAACAATTGACACCACATTCACTTTTCACTGCACTTCATACTTGACGAAAACATGTAAATGTATTATTGTATAGCATCTGTCCACGCGGACGCATCGCTCACTCAAGTAGGAGAGAGACAGATGTCGAACGCTGCCGAACGCGGAGGCCGATTGTGCCTCTTTGTCGCTCGTTCCGCGATCTCGCTTGCACTTCAAGTCTTAAATGGAACGCCTCAGAGCGAGGTAACGCCGCATGAGTCATGTTTTTTCGTGCGTGCAGCCGGCTCCATCGAATTATAAGACGTTGTCACGTCAAAAATAGATTTATTTTAAAGGGACTATATAAAAAGATGATGTGTGTGAGATGCAAGGGTAGATAAAATAATGCATTGATGCCGCCTTTCGCACTGTGTAAATTAATTAATGCCGTGAGTCTCAGTAAATTATTTTATACAGTGTGTGTATTCCATACGATCCTATATTTTAAGGGCAGTTAGATAAGACCCTAATTATGTAAATTGGTACATTAAGTTAACAAAAGAAAACATTTTTTCATACAAATTAATTCGGCACGCAATGTATTCAAATAACTAAGTCGTCTACGTAAGCACTTTATTAAAAGTGACAAAATTGTCAACTCAATATTTGCATTACATTGCTGGCCGGGAAAACTATAAAAAAATCATTACGCTTAATTATTGAAAGTATTTGTTAAAATGTATTACTATACCTCTTAATACTGCTTAAATCTATCGTATGTTAAAATTTAGGATCGTATGGAATACACACGCTGTATAACAGATGTTATGAAAGTTTAACTGCCGTTCTCAGAGATGTTAATTATGTGTTTGTGACAATTAAGTCTCTTGCTGTCACTTACTTATGTATAGTGCTAAATAGAGAAGGAAAGACATTTAATTGTCATTAAAACTTGATTGACGTCTCTGAGTACGGCAGTTAGTGTTATTTTGAACTTTTTAATTCACTGTGAAGCTTAAAATGGGTTAAGTTTTGCGTTGTTCAAGCCGCCAAGCGACCGTCTGTTCTCGCTGTCACCGTCGTGTGCCGAGCGAACCTATTAACCTAACTATTCTGCGCTCTGTGTACCAGGCGCGCATAGGCAAGTAGAAGTGATTAAATTGTAAGTACACAAAGTTCACAATAGTGATGGGACTTGTTTATTTTGATATGACGTCACTAATATAAATAATAAATTATCAATTGCATTTTAATTTGTAAAGTTAATAACAACGTCTAAGTGGAGAGCCACTTAGACGTTATTACAGAGGCATACAAGATATAGATCTGTTACACTTCGGGTTGTTTAAGAACTTGTTGGCCTTCATCTCACCTGATGTTAGGTGGAAGCGCACTTCACCCGGTATCTTTAACTAGTGAGGTACTGGCTATCTTATCTCTTGCTGCCAGAACATAACAATGCTACAAACATTGATGTTATGGCGTCATATTAAGATAAGATGGTGGTAGCTAGCCAGGCGGACAAACAAGCCCTACCACCAACCAAACCGATTACACAAACCCCCCCCCCCCCCGCTGGGAATCGAACCCGGGACTTCTGGGTTTAAACGGGTGGTCTTAACCACTAGACCACAGAGGTGGTTAGGTTCTATTAGACAGTATGTAGTAGTCTGGAGTGCAGGCGTGTGTACCTTTAAATTTCACTTAGTCACTTAATCACCCTCCTACTTCAAAAGATAATATTTTGCTTCCCAGCGGTTTATACTCCAATTTCTTAAAAAATTACAAGATTGGACAATAAAAGAAAAAAATTAAAACAAAAATCCAGTTTTATTTTATTTGTAAGTGAAACGCCTTTCATTGGTACGAATACTAAAAAAAGTTGTATATGTATAAAAGTAAATTTAGGGCCGGATCAAGTGTGCCCCTTTCCTCACTCTTATCTTTGCGCGGCAAGCTATAGGCGATCAGCGTTGAAAATAATAAAATTGTTGAGGACATTAAAATTTATACACAATGTTTTCATAAATTTACGCGAACATTTATTCACATTAAATATTGCAACAAACGCATTTTTTAAATTTGCTTTCGTTTTAAGTTGTACAGACGCCTGCAGATCAACCTACCCAAAACTGTCAAATTTCTTCAATACATTTTCAAACATACAACTTAGTAATAAAGTTCACAGTCTATTGAGGAAATTTGACAGTTTGGTTGGTTGATGTGCAGGCGTGTGTACATTATTTTATATTGACGTTTCGAACCCTTTAAAAAGTCATATAATTAATTGTGCTTAAAACAAAACGCACCGGATTAAAATAAACGACGATGCAGTAAGTAATTCACGATCACTTAGGGATTGCGGCGGGACGCAAGATTTCTCTGTTAATTCTTTGGCGCATCGCAAGACGTTCGTGCCTGTGCTCTTCGAGGCCTTTTTATAAGGCCTTACAGCTTCCCTAAGCAAAATTTTCATAAATTGTATTATTTACTTCTGTAAAATTTGGACTTTCGGTTTGAACGTGGGCTGGCCAGTCTATAAATAGCAACGCTATCTCCTGTAACTCGCATGGCTATTTGGAAAATTCGTCCCTCGAGTGCCGAGCTCCCTTGAAAAGATACGAATGGACAGAACTCCACTTTTTCGGGAACATGAAATGTTTTTGTTGCCCCTCCCGTGGAAAATGCTGAGGCTCGACTTTGTTTGCTTTAGGAATTCGTTCACCTTTATGTGGGTTTGTGCTATGATCGCTTTAAAGCGAAATAACGCTTATTTCGCTTTAAAGCGATGCTTGGGACTCTTGATTGATTTATAATGCTTATTTGCTTCTTACTTCTTAGAAAACTCGAATAGATCGAGAGGTGTTAGCGTGGGTTTCTCGAAAATAGGTTATTTTTTATTTTGATTTGGCTACCAAATAAAACTAACAACAGAAACAATTTTTTTTATAGATAGACAGATAAACGCTTTATTTTTTTATTAAACTATTTACTTATTTACTTATAATCATAGTTACAAATGTAACATTCTTTTGTTAAAATTAACAAGCTTAGTAAATAGCTCTTTCTATTTATATTTAATTTGGCATTTTGTAAAAATGTACTAGTTTCTTACTTTTTTGCTTTAAAAACTAAAAAAGGGCGTGAATGCTCTTCAGTAAGCGGAGTCTCTTCCACCTGTATTATAGTAATATATTTTTGCTCATAACTGTACATAACGTATTGTGTACTCTGCTGGAAATCGAAACAGCCAGCTCTTGAACCAGTGGTCACCCACCTTACACCTGGTTCCAATACTAAGCGGAAGACACCTCAAAAATGCAGGCATCTGAACATTTATTAATTTATATGCGTTTCTCATGTTTGCGGTAACTGTTAGCGGCAAGGAGAATGCGGTCGTACGCGTGTTGTGGGCAGAAATTAATTTAAATACATACACATTTTGCAGGAGTTGGAGCACCACATAAAACACTGGCTTAGTATTCGTAGTTATCCTTAAACCGCCTTAGGATGTCTACTGTCTAGTACAAGTTTTACTTGCCATTCGATCAGTTTAACAAAAGCAAAAAATATAATTTTCAATAAAAAAATTTTTGATTTTTTTTCGGAAGGCACGTAAATCATTGGTCATGGATTTAGTCGTAAGATGGCAATTGTACAACGACACGCGATAGGCCATAATCGAAGGTTATGTTCCAATTTTTCTACGTTCTCTACATTGTAAGACTAGGTCTAGATCTAGCATGAACTTAGCAGTCGTATCGTAAACATTATGTAAGTTCTATGAAATTAGGTCTTTCAATTGTTAGATTCAAATTACGGACGTCTTGGCGGCGTAACAGCTTCCATACCTGTAACATGTCTTCTTCATATCTAATCTGCCCCATATACAAGTGGCAAAACGCTAATAATTAATTAATTATCTTAAATGGCTTCGCGTTTAGAATTTAGTCAATTTCAAGTATTTTTTATTATAAGTAGCAAGGTTACATTAAATGTACGGTAGACAGAAATTAAAATGGAGTCTTACAACACGTGTTCTTACGGGAAGAACTCGGGTAAAACTCCAAAACGCTAATAGAATAGAAATCAAATAGAATGATAATTGTATCGGGATTGGCAACGGGCGGCGCGGCGCCCCCGCCCGTTGCCGTTCTATTATATCAGCTTGCGGCAAATCTGGCCGCTCTGTTTTAATAATAAATAACGCACCTGTTTTAAAACGGTCGATAGCGGCCCGCTGCTATCGATGCTGCGTAATCCGCAACTTTACGTATAAATGACGTTTATTTAAATTAATTAGCGTTTTGCCACTTGTTTAGGGGGCTGTCCCCTTTTATTTCCGTCCTTTTTCGACACGACTTCGATATTTGTTCGTGATAGGCTTACTTTAGGTCTAGCTTGAACTTCGTTTGAATTTATAACGTAAAAGTCATAGAATGATGTATTCCAGCACTGTACCAAATTCCATACAATATGTCTCTTTCACACGCTTCGAGGTTCAGCAACTTTCGCAATGGCCGGTCATCGGATGGGAGACCAAAAATGTATCATCACGAACTCCTCCGTGCTTCGGAAGGCACGAAAAGCCGTTGGTCCCGGCTGCATTAGCAGTCGTTAATGACCACTAATCCGCACTGGGCCCGCGTGGTGGTTTATGGCCCGTTCTCCCTATCCATCTATAGGAAAGGCTCGTGCCCCAGCGGTGGGGACATAAAATGAGCTGATGATGATTCCCACTGAATACAACAGTAAGACGTTGATAGCCTGATTATTGTGGTTATGAAGATGATGATGAAATTAGTATAAGCACCTGACAAGTTCGGAGACTAGTCGTGAAAGTACACCTCCAATCTATTTACTATTCCGCGCATGACTGTTTACCATAACCAAATTTAGAACTAATTTGCTTTGAAATAGTTAGCTACGAGTAGGCAATTATTTACTCTTAGTTCAAATCGTATGTTTGTTATAGAAAGTGTCCTTTCATGATAGGGAAGATATTTGCCTATGTTCTGATGTTGTAATAGAAAGAGAGAAAATAAACCTATATCTCATAGGTATATTCAACTCATACTTACTCATTAGGGTCATACAAATATGTTTGTAACAGAAAATAAGCTTCGAATAGTTATTCCGTGTTTTTTCTCTTTTACTTTAATTTTAAATGACGTTTACATGATGGGAAAAAAACACGGAGTTGCTGTTCGACGCTTATTCTCTGTTTATTTATAAGGCACTTAGGAGTTTATTAATAAACAAAGTGTAAGCTTGGAGTAGTTGCTCCGTGTTTTGTCTCTTTTACTCTAATATGAAATGAAGTTTACGCGACGGGAACAAAACACGGAGTAACTACTCCAAGCTTACACTTTGTTTAATATTACGGGGGTCAAAGAATAATATATATCAAGTGGTATGAGTATATAATCATTACATACATACATAAATATATCTTTGGCGATTGGTAGACACACGATAACTCCATTTTGGAAAATTTTCCTTTAGTATTCATATTTTTTTTTTTTTTTATACTTAGCACGGCAAATGACTCCACACCACCTGATGTTAAGTGGAAATGGAGTCCAGACGCGAAGACAACTGGTGCAGCGTGAAAACAACGCAGCATCAGTCAACCTCACTCTGCCGGCCCACAAGGTGCTTCTTCACGCCTCGTTTGAAGGACCCCATATCATAGGAAAGAGGGAAAATTTGGTACAATATTATTTTATATTTATAAAGGGTGGTTAAATTTCAAGGGCCGATGTTGATTTTGAATAAAACACAAACTATTTAGGAAATTATTGTAATTTTATTTTATTATGATATATTGGTATTACTCAATTATGTATGGAACAAAATATCGGCCAAATGAGCGCCGCGACCTCGGCGGCACACCTCCATACGATGGTCCAAATTTTCGATGACGCTGAGGCATAATGGAGGTTCTATGCCGTTAATGTGCCGAATTATCTCATCCTTTAGCGTTTGAATTGTTGCTGGCTTATCGACGTACACCTTTTCTTTCAAATAACCCCAAAGAAAAAAGTCCAACGGTGTCAAATCACATGATCTTGGGGGCCAATTGACATCGCCATTATGTGAGATAACACGGCCATTGAATTTGTTGCGCAAAAGAGCCATTGTTTCGTTAGCTGTGTGGCAAGTGGCACCGTCCTGCTGAAACCACATATCGTCCACATCCATATCTTCCAATTGTGGCCATAAAAAGTTCGTTATCATCTCACGATAGCGAACACCATTCACAGTAACTGCCTGACCGGCCTCATTTTGGAAAAAATACGGCCCGATGATGCCGCCAGCCCATAAACCGCACCAAACAGTCACTCTTTGTGGGTGCATTGGTTTTTCGACAATCACTCTTGGATTCTCATTCGCCCAAATGCGGCAATTCTGTTTATTGACGAATCCACTGAGGTGAAAATGTGCCTCATCACTGAAGATGATTTTCTTCGAAAATTGATCATCCACTGTTGCCATTTCTTGGAACCATTCTGCCCATTCACGACGTTTGGAATGGTCAAGAGGCTTTAGTTCTTGAGCCAATTGCACCTTGTAAGCGTGTAAATGCAAGTCTTTATGCATAATGTTCATCAACGACGAGCGTGAGAGGTGCAATTGTTGGGCACGACGACGAGTTGAGGTGGACGGCTCTTCAGCCACACTATCGCGAACAGCAGCAATATTTTCTGCAGTACGAGCTGTACGAGCATGCACTGGTGTTCTCACATCTTCTACAGACCCGGTTTGCTCGAATTTTTCCACGATTTTTGCGATTGTACGCACATTTGGACGATCAAATTGACCAAAAAAATCACGAAGTGCACGATATGCATTTTGATTTGAACGCCCATTTTCATAATAAGTCTGGATAACTTTAACACGTTGTTGGATTGTGTATCTCTCCATGGTTCAAATTGAGTAAGTCTGAAATAGAGAAATGTCAAATTAAATTCGGAAAAAAACTTGGCGTTTAGGTGTGGTTCACATTCAACATCGGCCCTTACAATTTAACCACCCGTTATCTTGTACAATTTTGCACATCTTAGAGTTTTTTTTTTTACATTTTGCACATAACGTGACCTTATCATTATCATTACCAGTTTAGGAGTCGCGTTAGGTCGTGTACTTATATAATTATATTTAAAGACACATTTAGTTTTCTTTATTGTTAGTATTATTGCAAAATTACAAGCGATAGAAATAATGGTTCCAAAACAAACTTTAAAGCCTTATTTAACTCTTGTTTAACCCTTATTTAACCCATTTATTGATGAATTTGAACAAAATCTTAGTACAACCCAACATAGTAAAAGAATTACACCCTCTAAACTACAAGTATCTGCATCTGTTAGTTCGGCTGTACTAACGTTATTTGTTTATTTATTTCTTGGTACACACACAAAGGTACAACAAAAACACACAAAGCAAATGACAAAAAACATACACGATTATGTTGCGGCTCCAAAATAAAAATTGTGTTTTCACACATGCTGATCAGAACAGTGATTTAAAAAAGAAATAAGGATTTAAAATTAAATTATTCATATTCGCTAAGAACTAAAAGCCTTACTTTTACTCTAATAAACCATTCTAAAGTTATTAGAACTAAGTCATTTAAAATGTAATATTCCTAAAGTTTGTCTTGGCTTTCCTCTTAACTACTGAAGTTTTAATGTATGAAAATTAATCGCAAATACTCCTAAAATAACTGCGATCTACCATTTACAAGTTTATTAATCTTAACAGTCTTGAGAGTTCGCATTCCTAGTTCCTAGAAAGTTATAAACTTGAAAATTGCTAATAATATTTAACCGGCTAGTTAGCAAGAGTTTGGTTTTATGTTCCTTTTTGATGTTTAACTTAACTTTTTACGTTAAGTAAAACCTTCATCGGTAATTTTGAAACAATTTGATGACGTCATCAAATTCAGCGTCAACTAAGCCAGGTTATAAGACAGCGGAAGTGAGCGCGGAAAATGGAGGCGGGCGTGACGTCACCGGAAATGAGGTGGCGCAGGTTAATTGAAAATGTCGCTGTGACAGCGGCGCGGTACACAATGCAACAAACATCGCCGCACCCTGTGTTACAAAAAAAAACGGTTTTCCTAGTCTACATTGAATAGACCGAGTTACAAAGACAAAGTAAAAAAAATCACATAAACTCAAGAAAATTGCTTTGGGGGTAGTCGCGGCCCATTTTAGTACCATGTCACACTAGCTTTATCAGTAGTCAAAAAGCGCCTGTTAAGGCTCTTTCAAATAAGACCTAAATTGAAAAGATGGAGGCTTTTATCCTGCAGTAGGACATTATACAGGCTGTACTTTTCTTATTTAATTTATTTATTTAATTATAATAATCAAGTCTAAATTATACAACATTCGAAAATTAATCAAAAATAACCTCTGAGTTTGAGACCGTTGATTTAACATTAAACATTTTATTAGTAGGATACCGTCTAGCACTAAAATAAATGTTATAATTATGTTTGAATGTCAATGATTGTTATTTGTTTTGTTCTCTAAATAAATAAGTACACAGCTAGACCACCGAGCTGATAAAATGATAATTTATAAAAAAAAAAATTTTAACTTGCAAATATTTACACTGTGTGTGTCTCCCCGTGTGCAAGGCGCGCAAATTACATTTATTTTAAACACACCGGCAACGGGCGGGCGCGCCGCCCGTTGCCGTTCTATTATATCAGCTTGCGGCAAATCTGGCCGGTCTGTTTTAATAATAAATAACGCATCTGTTTTAAAACGGTCGATAGCGGCCCGCTGCTATCGATGCTGCGTAATCCGCAATTGTTATTTGTAAACATTAATTGGGTGATTACGGATAATGTTTGCATATAGACAAGCTCACGCCTTTTGCGTTGGTTTCATATGAAGTACTTTGTAGGTATTTTGAATACGGTGTGCCTCAACTAACGACTTTTGACGACGACTTTTACATCGGTAAATTAAAGCTTCGTACAAATAAGGCAACGTTCAATTGAGTGATCGGTTAATAGTTTTCGTAGAAATGATAATCGGTAAAACGGCTTTCGGATTTAAATAGGGAACCCGGTTAAATACTTACTTTTTATACCGTCAAGTGCGTGATATAGCTAAATTTTTTACCATTACTAAAAAAACTTTAGAAAGTGTCATCTTACCTCCAGCTCCCATTTCAAGGGAAACGCTAGTATGAACTTGTAAACGTCAGCTAGATGGACAAGGGTATAACTCGCCCGTATTATTCGAGGTACGCATTAATAAAAAGGCAAAATTAAATATATATAAGATAAAAAACAAGAAAGGTATGTATCATATTAGATAAAGAGACTGCCTCAGGCGAGACTTCAGATCGCAACCACTCTCAATCAATTACTCGATTCTATTTTAAAAAGACCGTACGATCGGACGAGTGAAGCGTGTCTCAGTCTTAGTGACCTGACATTTTTTACTGACTCTCTATTTTAAACGTTTTAAAATGGTGGAATTTAGGCCCAGAACGACTACTTGAACATTGATGGAGCGGCTAGAGCTAGCTTAGTAATGAGCACTTGAAAACAAGCAAGGTAACTATATTGGAAGAGTGTACTGATTAAAGTATTCAGAGTTTTAAGTGCTTACTAAGTAAGAGTGTTACACTCTAAGTCTATTTAAGTTTTTATTGAGAAAGACAAATTATTAATGTGCTGTGACCTCAGTAAGTAATAACTTAACATTGTATTGGATAATGTTGTGCACATTTAAGGCTTTCAGATTCATCAATATTTCTTGTTTATTATTTTGTTGTAGCTGTATTTTTTAGCCTGTAAGCTGTTTTTGAACCTATTCAAATAAAAATGTAAAATAAAATAAAACACGAGTTTTCACTGTTCGAACAAAGTTAACTACTATTTGCATGGAGTCGAAACATCTACTCCTAGTGACGAACTTGTGTAACTCACTGGTAACTGCTTCAGTACCCTATACATTCTAGTTTACGCTAACTCGGCCAGACGGTGAATAAAATAGGACTTGGCACTCTGTCGAATGCGATAGTTTCGAAAAGCTCTAAATATGCAGACGCACCAGTTATTTTTTAAAATAAATAAATAAATAAAATTTCCTACACTCACACCAATTATCTAGCCCAAGAGAAGCATCGTTATGAAACTCGTTAAAATGGTTACTAGACAACGGGACAAACATACTTAAAATACTTAAATACATACATATTATACATAGAAAACACCCAGACCCGAGACAATTTAGAAAAACAATAAGTTCTAAGTTGACCCGACCGGGTATCGAACCCGGGACCTTAGAGATGGCGACACCATGAAAACCGGTGTACAAACCACTCGACCAAGGAGGTCGTTGTCCCCACTGCTGGAACAAAAGCCTTCCCTATGGATGGATAGGGAGAACGTGTCATAAACCACTCGCGTGCTCAGTGCGGATTGGTGGTTGTTAACGACTGCTGATGTAGCTCGGACCAACGGTTTCACGTGTCTTTCGAAGCACGGAGGAGCTCTTAGATAATATATTCTTGTACCCATACGATGATCGGCCTCTGCGAAAGTTGCTGGGCGCATTAACCACTGCGCCATCAAGCGACATCTTTTAAATCCCAGGTTGGGCAAGGACTATGCTCAGCTGTGGGACAGTATATTCGTACAGGCTATAACTTAACAAGCATGGCTCACTATGTTAACAAAAGTGACAATAATGCAGCGCACACGGCGCTCGCGGCACGTTTGACCCGAATACGTAATCCAATTTCGCCATCGTCTAGTTTCCTATTAAGCACAAACCTGTATCGGTATGTTGCACGGAATGAGATTTACATGGATATTGATAGTTTTTGAACGTAAGTAAACGCTACAATTAGGTCAACACTATAATAAATTGTTGGAACTATATTATTTTGGGATGGGTTTTGAATAGATTTACATTACTAATTGTGTGAACGCCTCTGAGGTATGTAACATTTGGGATTAATTACATGGGAGATTCTGGGTTCGATTACCAGACATCTATTATTATGGTGCAGATATTGGATACAATTCTACTTGTCCAGCTCGAGAGTGCAAATAAGGATTTGCACGCCAAAAATAAACAAATGGAAAAATAAAACAATGATGATTTTATAAAAGTGTTTGCTTAAGTTTCTACAAATACCTACTAGACATTGACATAAAACCCTTTATATAACTATCTACTCTCGTTTCCGTAGGAACGTCAAAAGTCAAGTTAAAATAATAATTGTGTGAAATAAACGCGTCTGGATAAGAGTGCCTACGTACAAACTGTTTCATATCACACATTAGTGACTATAAACTGTAAAAACTTTGAGTTTTGTACCTTTTTCAGTGAACAATGTAGAGTTTGGCGGTGCGCTCCACCAGTTTCGCATACTAGCCTTCTAACAGCGGGAATTCGGGATTTATGTATGCTATTGCTGTCGTACCGGGAAACAAGATGGCTGTTTAGATAAGAATGTATACCTCGTACACATTCTTATCTGGACTGGAGCAAGCTCATATTTTTTTTAGTTAAACCTAGCCCTGTAGCAACAATGTATAAAGATGTATGCAAAATATAGGTAACGATAAAATCCAGCTATGTTTTTTAGATATAACAAAGAGTTACTCAACACATTTGTTATTTTCTTATTGGACGGTAAACAAGCACGGACCAAGCAACTGTGAAGTCTGCTTGTTTACCGTCCAATAAGAAAATAACAAATGTGTTGAGTAACTCTTTGTTATATCTAAAAACATAGCTGGATTTATTGGACGGTAAACAAGCAGACTTCACAGTTGATAAGGACCTTAAATCGTTAATAAAGAGTTATAACTCGCGGTGGACGAAGCGAAACAAGTATGTAAGGATCGCAGCAAGTGGAAAGAAGTGGTCTCTGCCTACCCCTACGGGAAAGAGGCGTGATTATATGTATGTATGTATGTATAACTCGCGGTGCTGACCTCGTAGGCATAAGTTATTTTACCTCTGCACAAAGTAATTTTACTGGATCTGAAACCTTATAAAGGAGCCCAATGGTGCAGTGGTAAACACGCTTGGTCTGTGATTGCTAAAGCAACTTTTACTAAGGCCGGTCATCGGAGAGGTGACCTAAAATGTATAGTAACAGTTGTTAACCAACTCCAATCCGCACTGAGCCCGCGTGGCGGTTTATGACCCGTTCGCCCTGTGACGTTAAAAGCTCGCGCCTGAGCTGGCGATGGTGATGTGATGACAATTTTTAAATCGGACCTAAAAAACTCAGGTGCTGTTAGACGTTAAAAATAGTACAGGTGTTGGTTTGCGGAAATCCATGGCAAACACAATTGCAATTAAAATAATATGTAGGTCTTAGAATAATTACGTATAGAAAGATAGTCGCTCTGTCAAAAGTGAAGCACTAAACCGATTCACACTTTCGTGACGTGACGATCACTTGCTTCCGTTTGATGCGCTCGGTGACACGCACGCACAGTAACCCCGTAGTGTACATTGAAAACGCGGCGTTCGGAGCCATATCGGCTCCAAAAAAGGTGCTTCAAAATGGGCGCACGGACTTACTTTCTTAATACGTAATTAGTAGGTAGTGTAAATTCCGTTAACTTATTCGTTTATCAAGTTTGGATGTAGCACGGAAGCACCGCCCTTCTGCCCGTAAATGCATTTATAAGCAGAGTAACAAAGAAAGCAAGCAATCTTTGCACACCAAACTAAATTGCGGCAAGGAGACGACCTTAAAAATTATTCAGCCCCAAATTATAGATTCCGGATTCCTTTTGAATCGAGTTCCAGAAGTATTTTTTTTACCAGTGAAACATTTAAACAGAAGATGTATGTAACGAATATAAGACGTAACATATTTCCCCTGGCTATCTCTCTCTTCCCTCTTTATCGTTACATTGTATTCGCAGATAAAGCCTTTACGTTGCCAGAATATTTATTTATCACTGCTGCATAGAAATCGTGTGATCTCATTTGCGGTGTGTGTAGGTGTGGATTGACTTTCCGGCAAATGTGTCGCCATTAGCGTTCCTAGCTAATATGAGGGGTGACGTCACGCTAAATGGTGGTCTGGTTTCGTGAGTGTGTTTACACTTAATTGGTGGTAAAAAAACAGGCGAAACTATGAGGGTCCTTTATTGACTACGGAACCCTAAAAATGTCAATGTAAAAGAAAAGCTTAATTTGGCATCTTCCACTCAGGAACGTCAATGGAAACTAGTACCTTTACTGTCTTAGCTCATATTTTTAGTTACAATAACACATTTTCAAAATAAAACTTTTTTGGTATGTAAAATTATATCTTAAACTAGGGATGGGGAAATGGCGGCCCGCGGCAAGATTCAATCCGGTCCGCGATTGTAACCCGTCATCTTACCTTAAATAAACAATAAATTTATTAAAGGAGCTCGATGGCGCAGTGGTTATCGTGCCCAGTCTGCGAGTGCTGAGGTTAAGCAAAGACCGGTCATCGGATGGGTGACCAAAAATGTATCATCTCGAGCTACTCCTTGCTTCGGAAGGCACGTAAAGCCTTTGGTCCCGTAGCAGTCATTAACGACCACCAATCCGCACTGAGCCTGCTTGGTGGTTTACGGCCCGTTCTCCCATCCATCCATAGGAAAGGCACGTGCCCCAGCAGTGGGGACATAAAATGCGCTAATGATGAATGATGAAATTTATTATAGGTACTTGATTATTGTTGTTATATATTTGTCTTAGAATAAATGCTCCTTGGCCCACAGAAATATTATATTATTTAATATGGCCCATCTCTAAATCTCTTTCCCCATCCCTGTCTTAGACGATTGTTAACGTCTTTGGGTAAGGAAGTAATAATGATAATTATTAATCATGTACTAGAATTGCTCACTCGAATGAGATGCAAACAACGTCTAATAGCAAATGCTCCAATCATTATTTAGACTATATCGAAATCTTAGTGTGGCACTAACACTAATGACATGCTAAAGTTATTATACCAATAGGGTATTTGACTACTCTCGAATCGAGTGTGACAACTCGAATCGGAGTTTTGTATGGTGTGATTTGACAGCTAAAAGTTTGTCTACAAGCAGGTGACGTCACGACATCACGTGACCTGCATGCATCGTTTTGGCGGCTATTTTATTCATTTGAATTTTAATGGCGGTTTTCATAAAAAAAAAATCACAACGAATTAATCAAATTACAAATATATTGTGCTATAATGAACCATTAGACATATTTTTTAAAATCTGTCAAATACCTTATGCACCAACATCCAATTGCAAACACCATAACAACATTTCAAAACGCAAGTCCAATCAACATGTTGGCGAAATGTCAACTAGCCAACCGTCGAGTCGTTGGAACGGCCCATTCTGGAGAAATGTCAACGCCAATTGACATCTTTTCATCGCCCCCTTAAAGTCAACGACCGTGGCGAGATAGCAGACGGAAGAGGGCGGCCATAAACACATGCATTTATGGATAAACTTTGCACTGCACAGGTGTGTTCAGACTTTTTAGAAAGCCTCAGAAACGGTCAAGAAAGGCAGAAGTATTGTGGACGGTTAGTCCGTGTTCTGACAATTGGCAATTGGAGTACTCGTGTTTATCTTTTTGATTTTAATATTGCACTCATTGGAATATTAGGTTCTGCGCCACAGCAGTGAATAAGATCGCAATATACCTTTCTAACATAGAACAGTAAGGTGCTGGTTATTCTACCGAGACCTTTACTCAGCCACGAAAAAATCTCCGACAAACAAGTGCACCGTCAAGCTTAGAATATTTTTGGGTTAGCGAGCGTCCTCTACGCTGACTTCTGAGTCTCCAAACATTATATGGTTCTTTGTGTATTGCTGCGTGATGTCATATGCATGTTTTGTATATGTATGTGTGTGTGTGTGTGTGTGTGTGTGTGTGTGTGTGTGTGTGTGTGTGTGTGTGTGTGTGTGTGTGTGTGTGTGTGTGTGGGGGGGGGGTGTGTGTGTGTGTGTGTGTGGGGTGTGTGTGTGTGTGTGTGTTGCTGCTTCCAAAGCATAGTGGAGCGTGGAGCGATCCAGGTCTTAATCCGTGTCAGTTCGTGGTTGGATGGAGAAGCGTGATGGGCTTTTTACCCGCCACGTGTACTGAACTACTGTATTCCGTAAGTGTTACCATAATTATTTCATATGCTCGAACGTTTATAATTGAAAAGTTAAGTGCACATTAATATATTCCTCTTGAAAAGACTGATGCCGTTTCTGTAATAAGATTAAACAAAAAGATTAAACAAATAGTAATGTTATTGCATTGAATATTGACTTAATAAAACAACCTCTTTAAGTTTCAACGTTGATTCAAATTTTATTAGGTGCGCTTACTTTGAAAAGATCTTGTTTGCAAATATGTTATTTGATAAATAAATAAATGTAATTAGATTTTAAACATAGAACAGAATATTAGAAATCTGATAACTCCAATGTTAATGCAATATTATTTAAAAGTACGCCCGCTAGTAGCTACATTAATTTGAAATACTTCAAACTTGATAAAGTTTGTAGAGGAATTTAAAGAATTTCCACTGAATTAAATTTCTTTTAGAAGCTTCAGTTTACTTCGGTATCCGATTATATTGGAACGAGCAATCCATACCAATCACTACTCAGTAATGTGTTTCAAAATTCATTTCTGAAATAGCCTCTATTCCGATGGTGCAAGGTGCACGCAGAATGTCGTCAGACCACAAACCGTGAAACTTAATACTTCTTATTCATTACATACTCTTGAAGGAACTTTTCTATCTGAAGCTGTATTTCTAATGGAGTTTAACATTTTGATAGTTTAAAATACATTATGTATTAATGCAGTGAGTCTTCTCTACTTTGCAGTTTATGTACACACGCCTGCACATCAACCTACAACAAACTGTCTCCTCAGTAGATATTCTATACTAATATAATAAAGCTGAAGAGTTTGTTGTTTTGTTTGAACGCGGTAATCTTTAAAACTACCGGAGGATTTTTTTTTTTTTACATTTGATAGCCCAACACAAAAAACGCTAAGCGAATACGAAGTACCAGCGCATTCGGGCGACGCGACGCGACGTGGTGGTTCGGCGAACAGCCCCCTGACTATGAGCTCTTATAGTATTATTGCAGTTGTGGAAAAGAGACGCGAGTATATTCGCCGCTACACGCGTCTCGTTTTCACAACTGCAATAATACTGCTATAAGAGCTCGTGGTTACCCCCCGCTAGTAACATATACACACGATGTATTAACATTAACCAAAATATATTAGTAAAGCGATAGTTTCCGTGTAATAAAAGACTATAAATTAATTTCAGAAGTACAGAAAACATCATACTATACCATTCTACCGTTTGTGTGTAGTTTGAGATATCTGAAAAACTGATTATGAATTATTTAATCCGAAAACTTAAATAATGTATTATTATTTAATGAGCTTATAAGTCAGGAGTTTACCACGGTTTAACATAAGGTCGACGAAACACTTGGCCTTTTTAATACCGATCGAACAAACAACTGACCAAAATATATTTTGTCGATATAACCTTTGACCTTACTATCATTGATCGAATTAACGTTTGGTCGAATAAACAGTTGGTCGTATAAACGTTTGGTCGAATAAACGTTTGGTAGGAGGTACTGTTAATTTCTCTTTAAGAGAAAGCTAATACAATACTAAAGTGCATTGTAAATGTCTAGTTGTAATACTCAGATCTGAATCAGATCAATATCAAAATAATTGTTCTTACATTAATTGTCGCATTTATCGTTTCCACCGCGATTGACTTTGCTGCTGCGATCAACACCAATCAAGTTCACCATACATATTATCATCTGGCCACTTTGGGCGAATACTAGGAATCATTCCTGATATGACGGATCAGACACATATGCATTTGACTGTACCTAGTTAATAGTAAGTAATATTGGTACGCCCCTGATCGCGGCAGACGAAAATGCTATCGATTTATCAGAACCCGGCGAAGCAAACTTTCCAACATTTATCGCTTGATAGCTTCGTAGTTTGAGCTCCCAAGCAGTGAAAAGATATAATAAAAGGTAATACACCACCGATGTCAATTTAAATTTGAAATTAGCCGTAACGATATTCGTATCGTTACGGCTAATAAATTTCAAATAATGTTAATAATGATACAAATTGATAGAAGTTAAGAAAAAAATTACTTAACAGAATTTCTAAGAAGTAGCGTTACACGAGTTTTCAATATTTGTCCAGAGCCTATGTTTACGTTATAGTTAATATTTATAGTAAGAAAATACTTTCCAAGAAAAACATATTTTTGCACAGGCAGAGAATTTTAGGCTTAGCATCATAATTTTTAGGAAAAGATTCTTAATCCAAGATTAAAATGTGGTTAGCCAAGAATTTGATACCAATTTGGTTTAAAGTCAATTATTCGAAAAGTACCTAAGAAGTACTGGTAAGTATGTAATAGATAATAATCAAATAAATAAATAAATAAAAAAAATATGTTTATTTTCTGTAACAATATTTTGTTTTACATTCTTTAGGGACAGGAGTCTCCTTTTAAGCTGTTAAGCCTGTTCCAGAAGATACCGCTCTTCCATAGCAATGGCTATCTTATTTAAAAATTATATTTATACATTTTATTTAATAAAAATTAATAATAAAAATTAAAATTAAAATTAGTAGTTATGTGTGTGGTTCTGTCTTTACGTGCGCGTGTGTATATGTGTGCGTGCGTGCGTGTGCGTGCGTGTGTGTGTGTGTGTGTGTGTGTGTGTGTGTGTGTGTGTGTGTGTGTGTGTGTGTGTGTGTGTGTGTGTGTGTGTTTGTTTTTGTATTTATTCAAAAGTAATTCCGTATCTTCATAATTCAATAGTTAACACCGATACCGATAACAGGTCTGTAATCTGGTAAAACTCTTCTGTTGGGAATCTCCTTTTTTTAAAATACGTTATTTTTATTAATGCTCTCTGCGCTCGCTTTGTTTCAATGAACTTTGTTTTTGCCGCCCCACCCCAAATTGGGATACAATATGTCAAAACGGATTGAACCAGACCGACATATATTTCGGTGAGGAGGCTCTTAGATGTTTTATTAGGATCTGTGATTATTTTCTTAGGTACTACGTGTCTTAATGATTTAAAAATCCAATTTAGTTTTCGAACTCTGCCACTAACATATTCCAAATAATTGTACCAGGAGATTCTTTGGTCCATGACAACGCCCAGGTGTTTAATGTGTGTCACTTTGTTAATAATAGGACAATCACAGTTTTTTGTCGCAAGGTCACTACATTTGTGAATTTTTAGGCTATACTCATCACTTGGCTGTTTCTGATCGTAAATAGAAAAACATATGTAATTGGTTTTAGAGTAATTTAGGGACAGAAGATCGTATTTTAGCCATTTAGCGATCTGAGCAACTCCAGTTTCTGCTATATTCCTCACATGGTCCCACGAATCCCCAGTGAAGACTACAGCTGTGTCGTCAGCATAGGAGAAGATATTAGCATTTTCTATATTTAGACTGCAGAGACCATTAATGTAGATTAAGAACAGCGTAGGACCCAGTATGCTACCCTGGGGGATGCCATAGGTCACATCTGTGTCCTCACTGATATAGTTCTTTAGTTCAACCTTTTGAATCCTGTTAGAAAGGTAATCTTTAAAAAGAGCTAAGGGAGCTTCCCTTATTCCGACATTTTCCAACTTTTTCAACAGGATGGGGATAGAGACGGTGTCAAATGCTTTTTTGATATCTAGAAATACAGCTAGACACTTTTTCTTTTTATCAAGTTTTTGTACTACTAGTGAGTTTTGAGCAGTTACTGCATCTTCTGTTGATTTGCCTTGTCTAAATCCGAACTGTGAATGAGATAGAACATTAAATTGATTAAGGTATTTTTGGAGTCGGACATTTAACAATTTTTCAATTATTTTGGACATCGCAGGTAGCGCCGATATGGGTCTGTAATTGCTGACATCGTCTCTATCCCCCCCCCCCCCCTTGTATATCGGAGTAATCATGGTAATCATTATCATTTATTTTGTGATATTTTTGTTTTTTGTTTACATGTTGTGGTTGTCTTCTATAATTTTGTGTTTATTTGTAATGGAAAGTGTCCTGCTATGATAGGGCATTTTCCAATATTTTTGACGCTGTAAGGGAGAAAAGAGCTGGACACTTGCTGAGTTTCTTGCCGGTTCTTCTCAGTACAAGATCTCCCGCCCAGAGTAGACTTACGAACCGATGGCATAGTGACATTCACAAGAGCTACTTGTAGCCTAAACTGAATAAATGATTTTCAATTTTGAATGGAACGTTTGAGAGGATTAGGAAAGATGCCTTAATTGAAACAAAGGTTAGCCAAATGCGTCAAAATAGGTACCACTTCCTTCTTTACAAATTTAAGATATTTAGTTGGAATATTATCACAACCCGTTGCACTGTCTGATTTCAGATTCATAAGTGTTTTCTCAATCTCCTCAGGATCAGTGTCTAGAAGGACAAAAGAATTGGACTGGGGTGTTTGGTTAACAAAGGAACGTTTGGTATTGTTCTCAATATTAGATTAGATCTGCACGGCCAGTTGTTTGCCGATGTTAACAAAGTAGTTTTTTACATAATTTGTTGATTCAATTGGGGATGGTTTAATATTCAATAGCTCCATATAAGTGTTGTTAGTTATGTGTAAATAGTTTATATCTTTTATATTTTTCCAAAGTAACTTATTATTTTTTATAGAATTTGTAAGTAAATCTCTTTCATATTTTCTTTTCAGTTTTTTTTATTAGATTGTTACAATAGTTTCTATATCGTAAGTACGTTATTTTTAAGATGTCATTATATGGATAATAGAATAAACATTTATTCTAAAACATTCATAAGACCTTCAATCTTGTAATGTATCATATCAAATTTCCATTGTTCAATACATCAGATAATGTTTCAGTGAAATCCTTAGTTTCACGAATCTAATTGAAATCTTCGGAGAGACTGAGTTAATTAAACCTCTGGCTTATACAGGTCCGGCAGGGTACGATCCTCTGTCGTTTAGGCATGGGATCATGGTTTGTCTGTATCAAAATAATTTGTAATTTCATTTTCGGCGACTTGTTTCCTGTGTTACAAGTGTGGGTTAATTTAATTATATTCAGGATTCTTTATCATTATCACTTAAAGTCAGAAATTTTCGTCTTGTTGTTTGTCGATCGAAGCTTTACCAACTTATGCAGTTTTGAGAAATATGTGAAGAATTGGTCGTCTCAAAGATTTTTACAAATAGAATTTAGAAGAATTAGAAATATTTTGACAGATGGTAGACTGATTTGCATGTTACTAAAATTCACTGTAAGTGACTTAAACGGTTTTTTTTTCTTTCTTGATGATTGGTGAAGCGTGTAAATGGCTACCACCTGAGGAACGGGACATTTTGAGACACTTAAATTATGCAATGAGAAAACATAGAACAATAAATACAGTTCGCGTTACTTAAAAGATCATCATATATTTCTTGCCGAGATCAAGAAGAATTACGAAATATTTTTTTGTCCATCCAAAGGTCGTCTGGAAGAGATCACTCTTAGTGATAAGACCGCCCTTTGTTTATGTAGTTTTTTTGTTAAATGTTTTATTTTTGGTGTACAATAAGGTTTATTTATCTTATTTTATAAGAACAACCAACGACTCACCCAATGCTGTCCAGATCTAGACTTCTAAGCCTATTCTTAGGCTCCTGATGGCTATTCACAGATGGTGCGGCGCGTCCTGCAGCAACTCTGCTTTAGTTTCTCTTGCACAAGTAGCTTACAACAAAGTCTATCTTTATTATTACTTTTGCGTGAAACGTAGTTTATTATTAAAGTTTCATTTATTTTAATTGCATAGCGTGTTATATTCAAAATACTTGCTGCGGAAATCGAACATCGAGACAATGTTTTTGTTCTGAGGGTTCTGAGTTACTCCGCGCATTTTTTATTTCCTTTTGTTTATAATAGTGGCTTCAATCACAGCATTGGAGATACGTGCATTTAGCCATCTACACGGTTTTACAGATTGCACGCGGGCGACGCTAGTGTCCACTCAATATTTTCAACGAATTAAATCTATGAACTTACGTGCACTTAATAACCGCTTTGACAGTTTCCATGACAACACTTCAAACAAATCATTTTGTATTGGAAAAAATTCAAAAATCTAAAGGGGACTTCTTGGCGGGAAAGTGAAGAGTCATGTCTGCGGTTTTGTTTTATTTTCAAAAATTTGTGTTATGTCGAATATTAATGTGAAATAATGGTGGATTATTAACCGTTAAGTGTTCGTAAGTGTGCATGAGTGTTGGCAAATGAAACAAAACAGTGCAACTTTACTTTTCAAATTCTCTCAAGAAGTCCGCCGAGGAATTAGTAAAGCCCCACATCTTTACTGAGATACTCGAGGGGTTGGGGGGTATATCATTTCTCACTTCTCATTTTTATTATCATTCATCATCATACTGACTGTAAGGAAATATTGTATATTTATGTATTACTTGTAAGAAAAATTACTTTGACACTGGCTAAATGTGCTAATCTAAAAAAAAATCTAAAAAATTTAGGGGTGGACCACCCTTAACATTTAGGGGGATGAAAAATAGATGTTGTCCGATTCTCCACCCTAGCCGATATGCACGCTAAGATTCACGAAAATCGGTAGAGCCGTTTCAGAGGAGTTCAATAACGTACACCGTGACACGAGAATTTTATATATTAGAGATTACGGAAACTCTAATCAAAAAAGTTGTGAGTGCACCGCAGGCTTAGGTACAGACGTCTGCACATCAACCTATCCAAAACTGTCAAATTTCTTCAATACATTTTCAACAATATGCCTTAGGAATAAAGTTTAAAATCTATTGAGGAAATTTGACAGTTTGTGGTAGGTTGATGTGCACGCGTGTGTACCTAGAGTACAACCAAAGAGTTTACTCAAGCAAAAGCACAACGCAATATTTAAAAATAGATTTTTTCCTTGAATCAAATAGATTTAAACAACCCTCTACAATCACCTCGTATTGCTGTGTATATCTTTGGCCCGTATTACAGAACGACAATCCAAACTTGATTTAAACTTAAAACTTTAGCATCAGGTGGTGTGGAGTCATTTGCCGTGCTAAGTATAAAAAAAAGAAGGCTGTTAGTTAGAGGCAGTGATTGGTCGAATTTGAGATTCGATCACACTTCATTACATTTCACTCGCTCGAGTGAAATGTAATGACAAAAGAACAACATTATTTTTTAATTGACCTAAGCAGCCCATAAAATTACCTCGCATTACTGTTTATATCTTTGACCCGTATCACAGATCGACAATACTAACAAACTTGAATAAAACTTAATTTTTACTTAAATTAAACTTAAGTGCTACTGTCGAGGCTATTATTGGTCAAAATGCCTTATTTTACCTTTTTAGTTTTTTTTTGTTTGAAATTGGAATAGTGGAGAGCTTTTGTTTTTAGAATTGTTCAAATATCGTGTTGTAACGCATGCGGTGTTTTCCTTAAATTTATTGTTGTATTTCCCTAAGCATTGTATAAAATAGCATATTTTACTATAAGTTGGATAACTAAGTAAACAAATAAAATCTAATTCGACCAATCATTGCCTCCGAACTAGTTATAAGCTATTTGACTTTGAGTGTCATTCTTTCACGGGCTACTCCAGTCTACTAGTCTGAAAGTAAGTAGTGATATAAATAAGTTATTCAGCTTTGTCTTCTTATAAATGTATCTTATCAATTTGCATCTAAAAGGGCCTAGCAAATCTTATTAAGCTGCTTAACTAGTGATGGTCCATTATACAAAACCATTTTGTCTGATGTCAACTCTATTTGTTAGGGAAATTATAATAAAACGAAACTAGATTACGTGATTTAAGGGGGAATATTGTAGCGGAGAGGTATGCTTATGTAGACTTGTTTTTGTGACATAGACTAATCTACACGGGCTCGCAAAACAGGAAAGTGGTTGTACTGCCGTTGCGGTATCGCATTTGATACACTTGTTATTGTTGTTTTAAAGTAACAAACTGGAAGTGGAAAGAAATCCTGCATTAACTAAATAAGGGAATTAAGTTGGTATAACTTTTTCAAATAAATAAGTATTTGATATTTTTTTACATATAGGTACGACGTCAATTTGCAAAATAACTTCTATCTATTTGTATGTTTGTAGACTTACGTACCGATGACGTAGTGTTTTTCATAAGGGCTCTAATTTTAGCCTAAGTTGAATATTACGTTTTAAATATTGTATATTTTAAAAGAAATTTGCATTTCAATTAATATGTGAACAATAATAAATCGTAAGTACTTAAATATTGATAAAGATAGTCAGGATTATATCTTTAAGATATCAATAAAACATTATACTTTATTTTAATTATTTGTCTGTCTATGTAACTAAAACAAGTTAATAAATTGAATAAAGTATGACATAATGAATAAATTATTTTATTGAAGTTTCATATCAAAGTGTGTTGAAACCAGATACAGTAACGCAAATGCTGACATATCCCAAGCTGGAGCGAGTAACGTTTTTGCGCAGCCCGATTAATATAATCTCCCCCCTCCTCCTTCCCAACTTCATTTATTTTACCTATCTACCCTATTTTATATGGCCATGCCGAATAAAAAAGGTACCAACGATATTAAGAATAATATCCACTTTAGTTTTCTTTTTTTTTCAGTTATTCACTTGTCGCCGGTCATTGTGCTACGCTGCACAAATCACAAAATATGATAAATAGATTTCGTGAAAATGCTTTTAGATAAGCTAACAATACCAATTTTAAAGAAAACGCATAAAAAATTGACTTTTTTTTTGCTGTCCTTGAACCATTTAATTTTACTTAACAGCACTTGCACTTGCTCGCCTTATTGAAGACTTCGGTGGCAGCATTTTGTAGCCTGGCAATCCAGAAAGATAATGTTGCCAGCTTTCTTAGGACCGTTCCATGCCCATTCCATGACCGTTCCATGCCCACAGTTTTGGGATATATTTTATTTACTGCAAGGCATTTAATTTTGTGTCAAGTTATTTTTTATAGTATTTCTGCCTTTTGTAATATTTATCATACTAATATTATAAAGAGGAAAGCTTTGTATTTTTGTATTTTATATTACAACGAATAAACTCAAAAACCACTGAACCGATTTAAAAAATCATTCACCATTATAATGCTACATTAGCGCTGAGTAATATTAAGCTGTATTAATCATGTCATATAATAATACGTAACATTAATTTAAATTATAACCCTGAGGATGCGTGCATAAAATGTTCAAAATTGTCAACCATGTTTAAAAAAAACTAAAATTAAAAGTTTTTAATTTGTTTATATAATTGTAACGCAAATTTTGTTGCGAAATAAATTACAAAAACACAATGTTGAAAAAATTTCCACGAGCAGGATTTGAACCTGCACCCTTCTGACTAAATAAATAAATAAATAGCCGTAAATAGTGTTGAATAATTTTGGCGGGCTGGTTAGAACCACGATAGCTCAATTGGAAGAGCACCTGACCCGGTATGTCAGAAGGGTGCAGGTTCAAATCCTGCTCGTGGAAATTTTTTCAACATTGTGTTTTTGTAAAATTAAAAGGTTAGTAGTAGTCATAATTAAACATATTGAAAGGTTAGTCTTAGCATGCAATTATTGTTTGTACGAGTAGTAATAGTTTGGAACTATATTTAAATTAATATCATTCTATAATGTTTTAGTTTTGTTTATAAATTTTAACGCAAATTTTGTTGCGAAACAAATTACAAAAACACAAAAAAAAATTATAAATAGCTTGCCTACTTCTTAACTGATCTTTAGTATTTGTAAAAATATTATGATCGGGTGTTAATGACGGTAGTTAATAAATAATAAGTAAATAGTGTTGAACAATTTCGGCGGGCTGGTCAGAACCACGATAGCTCAATTGGGAGAGCACCTGACCCGGTATGTCAGAAGGGTGCAGGTTCAAATCCTGCTAGTGGTTTTTTTTTTAACATTTGTGTTTTTGCAATAACATTATTTTATACATTATTTCATTTTATCATCATCATCATCATCATCAGCCTACACTAGTCCACTGCTGGACATAGGACATCTCATTTAATTTACTGCAACTTAATATTTTAGTTTAGTAGTTGTTAATTTGACAGAACAATTTGGATGGCAGCCATCAATAGAATTGAATATTGTTACATGCCAAAGAAACAGTTAATAAATTGGGTGCCATTGTTGTATGTTGCGCAATTGTAAAACTCATTGGGTATCCCCTAGCGGCGCCATGTTCCAAGTAGTTTTAATTAAAACTTTTCAATTAGAGTTATTATTTTTAATTGTTGTTTTTAAACTTCATGTTTATGAATTGGGACAATAGAGAGCTTTACCGTTTTTATTAAGCCTTGGAGTATTACGAAACATTGTTAGTTACGACAGTTGCAGCAGTAGAATCACATTAAATATATAGTTTATTACATTATATTTTATCACTATTTCTATTATTTTGTGTACTCATATTATTATTATCTTTATTTATTTTTTCTCATATAAATGTACATTTTAAATATTTTCTAAAAACAAAATAAATAAAACATTTAACCAACCGGTGGTTAGGGCTCCAGAGACAGGATATTATATTATTATTATTGTAATTGTTTTTGTCTTTAAAAGATAAACTCGACGTTCATAGAATAAAGTTTGCCCGGCATATAATGGGAGCCTATTTACTCAAGCAAGGATAATTAAAACTTCTATTAGTGTCATTTTAACCGCCTCTAGGGTCTAGTGTTTAAGATCACCGGTTTACACCCAGAGGTCCCGGGTTCGATTCCCAGCGGGGGGTACATGTTTATGTACTTGGTTTGAACGGTGGTAGGGCTTGTTTGCCCGCCTGGCTAGCTACCACTATTTTTTGAAAAGTTTGTAGTCATAACATATTAATGTTTGTAGCATTTTTTGTGTTCCGGCAGCTAGAGATAAGATAACCAGTGCCTCAGTCACCACTCAGCCACCTTCGGCCTTATCATCACTTAACATCAACAACATTTTAGAATAGGTTTATAAGTTCCAGATATTACATCATATTTTAAAAACGATGATTTATCTGTGCTCATCGCCAACCCTCATTGTTGTATTGTATGTGTACAGCACTGTATCAAAATTACGTCTTAGATTATTTGCTTTCTAAAAACTTTATAAATCTGCTGTGCTCCTGATGTCCTAGTACTCACAACACCTGCAGCTTAATTGAACCATTATGTCGGCAATCAAGCCTCCACAGTTCTTTTGCCCTGTAGTGTATTATGCATACAGAATCAAAACTATTATTTGGTCAGCAGAATTATACAATCGGCCAGCATAAGAAATCCTTACTGTTGGTTAAGTTAAGTTATTTTTTTTTCCGAGCGAAGCGCAGCGTAGCGAGGGCCAGTCACGGAAGGGGGGAGCGGCATAAGACTGCTGTTCTGAATGATATAAGTTGCAGACTGATTTAGAAATATTTGCTGACCATAAGTTGCTGCCCAACTAGCATTTTTTTGCTCACAAAAACACGAATACTTTGCTAAGCGTTTAAATAACACCCAATAACAATTATGTGCACGAGATACGGTGTCAATAAGTTATATATAACAACTATGTGATCATTTATTAATGGCTTATAATTTAAGCATCAAACATTTTAAAAATCAGAATATTCTTTTGGAACTGTTGCTTTTTCATGAAGCTGCACATATTTTTGACGCTAGAATTAAATGCCTATGAAAAATCATATAGTTAAGGAAAGGTGCGGTCAAAAGTTATTGAATCTCCTGCACATAATATTAAACAAATAAAATAAATAAATAAACTCTCCTACACTCACGCCAATTGTCTAGTCCAAGAAGAGCTTCGTTATCAAACTCGTTAAATGGTTACTAGACAACGGATAAACATACTTAAAATACTTATTATACATATATTGTTTTCTAAAGTTTACGCGAACACTACACATTGAAATGAAACAACTTTTACGGATCTACTCGCGTTTATTTTACACATTAGTTTTAATTAATGTTTATCCTGACGTTTCGAACCCTTTGCAGGGTCCGTGGTCACAGGGAGACCACGTGTGGGAGGTCCCTGTGACCACGAACGGACCATGGAATAAACGCGAGTAGATCCGTAAAAGTTGTTTCATTTTATTATACATAGTTAACACCCAGACCCGACTTGTCCATAGAACTGTTTGTGTATCTACAAACTCATCAATACCTTGCCGATTTGCTCCTAGGAAACATATCTGCGCCGTACGTCGGATGCTCGTCATTTTCCGTATCCTCAATTTTTGTGAGGAAATGAAAAATAAATTGCGTCGTGGCCTCGCCGTTCAATCGCATTGTTTATTTGTGCATGGATAAATGTAAGATGGTTGCCGATATCTTGTCAATTGATTTAATACTTAGAAATACCATAGTAAATAGTTAATAGGTAGATAGGTTACATTAGGTAGGTAGAAATAATAAAAAAATACCTTATAGAGAACGTCACCATCTTCAATATCATCTCAGCCAAAAGAAGTCCACTGCTAGACAAAGGACTCCCCAAAGGTCACCACATCGCCGTCAGGTCAGGTCATCATAGCCCAGCAAATAATGAGCACGTAATCTAGAAGGGCACGGGGACACGCATTAGTGCGTGATGCCGTGCCTCTAGATAACTTCTGACGGTGCTTAGTTTCACACAGCTTGAGGAACCCGTTAAGTTTCTAGCCGCACCTAAAAAATCCGGTGATTCTGAAGATGCCCAGTGGCAACCAGCAAACTCTCTCAATAAAGAACACCCACACATAGACCCCTTGGATGGACACGGATCTGTTCGAGTGCGAGCGTAGCTGTTCCGCGATTCCGTGCGAGATTCCGTGAGAGATTGTATATGTGTGCGTTGCTTGAGCGCGTTTTCTATGAATCTTACTTTCTGCAGTCACCTTATTTTGTGTTTCCGCTCTCCGCCCCGTCACCGCTCCCGCCCCGCTCACTGCAGACGAGGATGCGGCCAAGAGGTGTGGACCATTTTTTCATTTGATCTTCCATCAGGAGACCAGACATTGCGATAGTTGCTAATACGATGGTAAATCAAACTAAGTCGTAGTTAATTTATGTAATGTTTTTTTGATTACTTTAAAATCATAAGACTGTAGTAAAGTATAACTATTTAAACTATCATGGTCACTTGCTTTTGAGTAAGCGATAACGGGATCCTTAGCATGCTTATTATATGTAAATATTATTTCGGAACAGTTGCATGCGCCATTATCACGGAATTATTGAAATTAATGCGGGTGGGTTTTTTATGAGCATACAAAAATTTCAATCGTGAAGATGGGTTTCCATTGTCGCCTGTCTGGAATCCAGTGATTAAACTAGTTAAAAACCGCAAAAACAACAATAAAACTGTTTCTGGCTGTGAGTGTAGTGTTTCTTGAGCAATTTCGAGTGAATTAGAAACCGGCGGTAAGGGCGTCGAGCGCAAAAAACGACTGTATATAGTAATTCCTCACGGAATGGCGCATGCAACTGTGCGGGAATATCGGATCCCGTTAATAATTTCTCTAATCTAGTAAGGTAGGTATAATAAAACATTATTCACGATTATATCGCTTTATTTCAATTTAATTATAATTTTTATATTCACACCATAAGAAACATCTTTGTTTTATATACAATAATAATAGTTTATTTTTTATGGATACCTACTTATTTCTTTTATATTTGTTAATTTTATTTACAGTACATACACTAAATCTTGTAACTATTATTTTTAAAACAACACAGTTATTCAATTTAAATGTACAATCTGATATTTTTTGTAACTAAACATACCTACATTATATTCATAAAATTTAGTAGCACTAATAAATAAACGAGTTCTTTTAATAAAATTAATTTTATAAGTATTAGGCCACTACAATAAAGTCTATATAGGAACTGATAAGAGTAATTAATGAACAGATATTTTCTATAATATAAATTTCCTAATTATAACTAAAAATCTAACATATTTTATTATACTAATTAGATATATTTTTAATTGATTTTATTGCAACGTCAGGTTACAATATCACCATTTATGTACGTAAACAATTATATTTTTCTCTGTTAATAATGTATTCATAATCCATCGCGACTCGTTATTACAATGACTAGATTTATAATAAACATTCAGGAAACTAGATTTCTATTACACTTTTTCACTACAAGTACTAAAGTTTTTTTTTAAGAAAGAAAGCTTACATGTTAATTTTCAGAAAGTAAGTAAAGTTTAATTGTAAGTAGAAACTTACAATAAAACACTTTAAAAAAATAAGTTCAACTTGATGTCAAAAATAAAATTAACAAATATGCCTTAAAAGCTGCTGGTTAAGACCAAATAGTGATAGATAAATTATACAATAATTTAAGTGACTTCTATAGTTAACTGCTGCTATTAAGCATAAATAAACTCTCAGTCTTTATCATAAAGTGTAGTTTACAGTGTTACACTCTTATCTTAATACAAAATTGATGGCCGGTTCCACCACTTCCCGCTATGACCAATTGCCTTCATTCCTTCCAAAATAGATTGAACCAAGCTGCTAAGTGCTGCTCGCATCCAGCGGCTCCCGCGCTAGTGTGTTATAAATTTGCGGATCGGACTAATTGTAAACACGTTCCCTTTGATACCAAATATATATTTTGTTTATTTAATTCGATAGTATATTCAATTACATCAACTTAACCGTGACTGCATTTTTGGCATTTTTTGCTGAGCAGAATCATTTAAACCTTACTATGAAAAGAATAGGCTTACCGAGAAGAAAAAAAAAACATTTATTCATAACCCAATAATGATGTGATTACAATAGTGTTCACACGGTAATATTCTTATAGGTCTGGGTTATATTTTCTTTGAATCTAAAGGATGAGTCCCTGACATCGAAACTAGTAAAAACTGTATTTTCAGTGTCAGTGATTCCTCGACATTTTTAACTTAAATATAGAAGTTTACACAAAGTTATGTAAGTGCAACTACAGGTTTGTGAATATTTAGTTAAACAAAGTACTTATAAAAAAAAGGAAAAAAAAAAACTGGAATGGCAAAAAGTAAAAAAAAAAGTATTTTTTTATTATTTTAGTGTGTGTGTGTGTGTGTGTGTGTGTGTGGGGGAGTGTGTGTGTGTGTGTTTGAGTGAGTGGTATTTGTTGTTTTATAGACCTATTATTTATGTATGCTAGAAGAGGTCTGCTAAAAAACGATCCTTAGACTCACAGGTACAATCATGAGGTTAGAATGAAGGCGATGGTTGTTTGCACTGCATAGTAACGAGTGTTGCACACCTTATAGGAATCAGGAGTTATTTACAATATACATTAGCTTGCGAATAGATTCTAAACCAGTACCAATTGCAGATTAAATTAAAATAGTTCCTAATTAAAGCTGATTCTTCTACTCTTTTCTTCTAGCTGGCCATAACAGTGTAGGAAAGCTTTTAATAAAGTAATATTTGTGGTCGTGAGAGTTTAATATAGTAAATAAATGGAGTGACGTTAAGTTACAGAATACTGCACTACCTATAAATACGAGCTTCAACAATAAACTGCGTTTACACCGATTTACCTAATTTCGACTTGATGAATGATGATGACTTGAGGAATGATTACTGGACAGGAGAAGTTGGTGGAGATCAGATTTCTATCGTTTAATAACAAGGTTGGCGTGAAAGTACTACAACTGCCTAAGTCGTATCGGTTTTATCAAAAGAGTTGATTTCAAGTCACCTATTATCTGCTACGGCCGTAGCCCCGTTGTCTGGTGCTCTATCTGTTTTTTTTTATATAGCTGTCATTACACTAAATTAGATTATTTTACTAAAGACCAACAATGATCTACTTAGGTATTACGACTATAAATAACCCTTTATCAAGGATGAAAAGCTTAAGCCCCATAAAAATATACTTATTTCTTATACACTTATATAAGATTGAGATCCTGTAAATAAAACTGTTAATGTGCGTAATTAATAGTAAGTATCATTTAAACGAAATGAGATCTTACATTTGGTCGGTTGACTGAGAGCGCGCCAATACCAGGGTCCGAAGATGGCCGCACGCGCTCCCAGGGTGCCGGCTATCTTCTAGACTCACAATACTGACAAAGCAACACCTTCTTAAAAGCCTGCCTAAAAACTTTATTAAATATAGTGTAAAATATTGGATTCACCATGGAACTCGCATACCCCAACCATAACACGAAATCGAACACCCAAGGCGAAATTCTCCTCTCACATTCCAGACACACTGCAGGTACCATATTCAAAATGAAAAATGGCGCCCAGAGAACAACAAAAGTAAAAAAGACAACCCCAAGCACTTTTGTTGCTTTCTGTTCTAAACGCAATATTCTGCCGTGGCGAGAAGAATTTCTAGAAATCACACTTGAATTCCTGGAATGGTGGGCTCTTGGTACCTGACGTTGGGGACTTGGCGTTGCAGTCTGATGCGGACGCGATGATATAGATCTTTGGCCTCTCATATTACGAACCGGTGTGGATATTGTAGTTCTAGCACCTCCAAAGCTAGAGCCTCTTCTGAATCTTCTAGCTTCATCCCAAGTTACCATAGAAGTAACTCCTCGACTAGATCGTCTAAAGTACTGAGGCTCGTCACCTTTAAGGTTCCCGTTCCTGGGATACCCGTTACAACCGTTGATGTCTCCTCCAGGGACTATTATTACTTCAGTGGTTCGTCTAGGTGGAGTTGATTCTGTACCGAAATAGGGACAAGTACATGGTGGAGGAAGAAGGAGACCGTCTTCTGAGCTTCTTGATTTAGCTGTTAGCGTGGTTGGAGCTAAGAGACCGTCATTGCTTTCATCATCTGAAGCACTTCTTTGTCTGTGAATAGGTGTGTTTGGATCTCCAGTAGAGGAAGGACGTCTTCTATCTTGAAGCATCGATGATGGTGAGCTGGATGAGACGCTCAGAGACCCCGGAGTTAGCAAGCCACCTCGTTCTGATATGTTTGTTCTGTGAACAAGGTTTCCATGAAACTCATTGCGAATTGGTACAAAAAAGTATGCAAACAAAACAAAGCAATCACAAAAATACATTGTTCATTTACATTTGTACACTGGCACAAGTGTTCTCACGCTCCAAAGGAGAGAATCAACCTCTGTTATTGTTAAAACTGATTTGTTGTTGTTAAATAAATATTTCATTTCATTTCATTTTCCATAGAAAATGCTGAACGTGCAGAATTAAAATGACCATTAAAATACTTTACATGCAAATTTTTTTTATGTTGTTATTCTGCATTTTAATTAATTTAGGCGAATTACTGGCACAATAGTAATAAAACCTTCTATTAGAAATAAAATACAACTATCAGATCCTTTTACAATAATCAAGGTACGAGTATTTTACTATGATAGACATACTTAACCAGGTACATCAAAGGTGCCATTGTAGACAAATACAGTTATCGACTTTTAGTTTACAACGATAGCCAATAGCAGAATGATATCTGTACCGTAGTCATGACACCCATGATTCAAAACTTCTTAAACGACTTGCTGATTTGCAACGTTATATTATTCACGAAACGTTGCGATTAGACTATCAAATTTTGAAGCGAACATTAAGCCAATTGATATACCCTCTGTACTGTGGTTTGATTGCAGCGGAAGCTTCCAAGCCTCTCGATAGACGCAACATCTCCGCTCCGAACTGGTGTAGTGCGGTCATGGCGGACGGCGCAGGCTCACTGTGCAACACAACACTGTATCAGGACTACACAATACACATTCAACACATATAGCTACAGTAGCAACACAGAACAATCATGGCGGCAGGGATGTAGACAGAATGGCGGTGCTTGCCGTTCGTGGTCCCGAGCCATCTAGAGAAGAGAAGAACTATAATTTGGCCAAATTTGACGTGAAATGTGTGTACACAGAGTAATCACAATTCTCTTTGTGAATATCAGAAGTAGATACCAGTCAGATTTGTACTGCTTCTTAAGAGAAAATCACCATTAGGTTTTCATGTGATTCTCTCTTAAAACAAGAATCAATATTACAAAAACACAAATGTTGAACATACCCGGTATGTCAGGAGGGTGCAGGTTCAAATCCTGCTCGTGGAAATTTTTTCAACATTTGTGTTTTTGTAATATGTTTAGCAACAAAAATTTGCGTTAAAATTATGTAAACAAAACAAAAACATTTTAAGAATCAATATGTGTGTCAGTCGATATTTTCTTCATAGAATTTGGCCTGAATATAGGTTATTTTTTTAGTGGGTAGGCCTCTTCTTACCCTGTCGAGCTTTTTGTGGCTGGGCAAGGGAGGGGAGGGCCTGGCCCCGATGTAAGCTTAAGACATCATTACGGCCGTAAACAGAAGCTAGGCGACAGATCTTTTATTTGTCTATTAGAAACCCCGATGTACACACGCCTGCACATCAACCTACCACAAACTGTCAAATTTCCTCAATAGACTTTGAACTTTATAACATAAGCATATGGTTGAAAATGTATTAAAGAAATTTGTCAGTTTTGGATAGGTTGATGTGCAGGCGTCTGTACCCAACATTTTATTAAACATAAGTAAACAAAATATAATAGTAATTTTTACTACAAACGACAAAAGACAGTTTCCGAATGTATTATTTTAATTTTCTCAGTCTGTGTAAAAAATGTATTGCCAATTACGGAGTCACAAAATTTTCAAATTCAAATTTACTTTTTGATTAATTCAAAATACTAAAACAATGATTTAATCTCGTTGTCACGGAATAGATAATGTTCTGCGCTCGTTGTAATGGTACCATTAGGTTAACGTAAAATTAAATAAAAATTTTCATATTTGCGGACTTCGATAAAAGTATTAAATAAGTAGTGATCTTTTTTACTTTTTATATTCGATTCTTTAAAATATTTTGTCGTCAAACGCGTTGTCCAGTGTACAACAAAAAAAATGTTGTAATAACTATGTACATAATATAAGAACAGGTTTAACAAGATTAATGAATTCATAATGTACGTCTTGTCGTCAATACGGACTACTGGCATTCGACATGTAATTTGAAGTTCGAAATCTAGTACAGTATAGGATAATGTTGGGACATATTTAACGTATTAAATTGTCACATTAACGCTTGAAAGCATACATGCTTTGATCCTATTGCTGTCTGTCTTTTACAAATGGTTTTTATTATTAGTTTTTCCTATTATTAAAATCAACTTTACCTTGATCAGACATCAGATTAATAAATTATCAAATCAAGCTCAGAAGATTTGGGCAATTACTTTATTAAACAGTTGGAATACAAATCATACTATTTTGTAATACAAGTTGCAGTTTTGCATCTTACAGTTGCCTAAATAGACAAAATAAACCGTAGCTCTCAGCTTTAGAGCTCAACATCGTACAACCAGAACATCAGAATAATTGCTTGTTGTCTACATTACAATCCACGGGCAGAATACAAACTTCAACTGTAATAAATGCAGTACGAAACATTAAAACTGAAAGCAAAGACCATCTGTTACTACAAGTGTTGCAGAACAAAGAAATCGGAATAATTTATAATAAAACCTTTAGAAAAGTAATAGAAGCCAGCAGCTTAAATGAAATCGAATAAACTATGACAACGCTATAAATAAAATTTATTAGAATTCAGAATTGCAGTCAAAGTTGTCATTTAAACTACTTCGTAGCTTTGATAGTATTCCTGTCTACAAATTGAGGGAAACAAAAGAATATTTTCTTATATTGAAAATACATGAAAAGGTATTAAGTCTTTAATCGCCGTGGTGGTCACCGGTGATCGACAAACAATCAATTTTCTATTGTGTCTGGTTTTGCGGCAGTCAACGTGTTAAATAGTATTGGACTAATGTTCTAATGAGTTTTAAAAAGGCCATAACAAGAACTTAGAACAAATAAATAAATAAATCTAACACTATGTAAGGAAGTGGTGAAACTGTCTAATAATCGACCAAATTGTCATAATGATTAAATTGCAGTTTAAGCACTTTTCCCTGAAAAGCTATTTTAATTCACGTTGCTAGTATTTCCCAGAGATTCGTGAGCAATTCATAGAAACACATAATTCTCAAATGGCGTGTGTGGTTCATAAACCCAATTTAATTTGAAAAAACTGCGGCAGGAGCATTTCGTGGAAACAACTCTGGTGCAGAGTGTCTGAATTATATTGTTTCGCAAAACTGTCTTAGGGCTCTTTGCATTGAGGATTCATAAACACTATTTTTATTGTTTCTCGGCAAAAAAAATATTTTTATGAAATGTAATTTTAAAGTCCTCTTCACCGTATCCGGTGACAGCGATCCAGACTAATCATTCCTGTTCTTAGCATAAGGCAAATCCAAAATTGGTTTTGAAAACCCGATCATACCGTGGGCAGAAGAGCTGTCCAGCATGGTATTGTGTACGTGTAGGAGGGCTTTGGGCGACTATTACGTATGCATCGCTTTTTGTCTAGGTCTTTAAGATGACTCTCCTCAACATCACATTACTCTATACCTCATAAATTATGTTTAGAATGCCAGATGTCATGGGTAGTAACGGCATACTTAGCGAATTTTCAAAAACGAAATACACAGATCGACAGAGAATTAAATTCTGAGTAAAACAGTGTAAAAACACTAATATTCGCCAAAATGTCCTTTACGACAATTGAACCCAAAGGTGCTTAGCGATATGTGAAAAAGAAGTCTGGGGCCACAGCCGTACCATCCTTTTCTCGAAACAGTTCAGGCCATTTTCGACCCTCTATAACTTCGTTGTGGATAAAACTAGAAGCCTGAATTCAGTTACCAAGCAAGCATTGTATAAACACGGGTATGACTGACTGACTGATCGATCATCAAAACTCTAAGGCACTTCTAGCAGACATAGGACTTCAAATTTAGAATACAATTAGTGTTTAGTGTATAAATCAAGGAAAAACTAAAATATTTCGCAAGGGTACCTATTTCGGGATTTTTTGACGAGTTCTTCTCAATCTTCGATTCTCAATAAAAGGCACTTTTAGACTTTACGAACAGAAGGCGTTCATTCAAATCATTAGAGCTCAATAAAAAAAATTGTTAATTTTTTTAATTAGGTACTGTTCAAGAGTCAACGCACAGTCAAGAGTTAAATCAAATTAATGTAGTGAATTGAAAAGTATATTAAAATGTAACATTTCAAAGGAAAACTCCATAATGAAACATTTGAAAGTTCAATCTTTTGATGCAGTTATTTGCTAACAAAGTTGTTTGTTTTAATGAATAACTCTACAAAAAGTTAATGAATCGATCCCGAAAATCCCAGGTCGTAATAGACTTCAAAATGAAAAAAGTTTAGTTGAAAAAATTCAATCAAGAATGTTTGTTTTAAAAATGTATGAAAAACAAAATAAACTTGGCGCTTGATGTAGCAAATTAGAAACAGGTAAGGTATTGACAATTACAACAATATAATAGGGGTTAAAGTATGAAATTGCCGTTTTATTGTATTAGGTATTTCGAATTGACATAGAACCTTCATGGTTTGAGATTTTTGAGTTAAACTTTTTTCACATGGTACCTATGAAGTTCTTCTTTTAAAAAGTGTGCAACATTCGATTATCGACTTTCAGTTGTTTTTTTATTCAGCTTAGACAAAAAAGATGGATACTTCGAAAATTAGTGTTATTTTAGAATACGAGTTCCGACGTTGAACTAACGCGGCAGAAACAGCTCGCAATATCAATGTTGCGTTTGGAGAGGGGACTGCTAATTAACGCACCGTGCGATATTGGTTTAAACGCTTTCGTGATGGAAACTTTGATTTGAAGAACGAACCACGTGGAAGACCGCCCACACAGGTGAATAACAATGAATTGAAAGAGATGGTGTAAGCCGATCCGAGCCAAACTACCCAGGAATTAGCGGCATGGTTTAACGTTACCTTACCAACAATATTGACTCATTTGCGTCAAATCAATAAAATAAAAAAAAATCTCATAAATGGGTGTCTCATGATTTGACTGATCTGCAGAAAGAAACGCGTGTTGAAACTTGTGTTGCTTTGTTGAATCGATACAGAAATGAAGAAATATTGGATCCAATTGTGACATGTGATGAAAAGTGGATTCATTACGATAACCGTAAGCGAAAAATGCAATGGCTGACCCCAGGTCAAACGCCGCAACAGTGTCCTAAAGCAAAGCTTACCAATAAAAAGGTAATGGTAACTGTTTGGTGGTCTCAGCATGGTATTATTCACTATAGCTTTCTCCGATCTGGTCAAGCAATAACGGCAGATGTCTACTGTGCCGAACTTCGAACAATGACAGCAAAACTAGCAGTGAAACAGCCCCGACTCATGAATCGATCTTCACCATTATTGCTCCATTATAACGCGAGACCTCATACAGCACGAGAAACCGTTTTAACGCTACAGGAACTGCAATTAGAAACCATTCGTCACCCTCCGTATTCGCCAGACCTTGCTCCAACGGACTACCATTTTTTTCGTGATTTAGACAATTTTCTACGTGATAAAAAGTTTTCTTCTCAGGAGGCAGTACAAAATGCTTTCACACAGTTTGTCGAATCTAGATCACGAGAGTTCTATCGCAAAGGCATAAATGACCTTCCTATTAGATGGCAGCAATGTATCGATAATAATTGTAATTATTTTGATTAAATAAATATATTAAATTAAAAAAAAACGAATTTCAATTTTTCAGTACAAATTGGCAATTTCATACTTTAACCCCTAATAATTAGCCACGATTTCGAGTCACGATTCCGATCCACTCAATCGAGTTAGTACGGAAATTAGACATTTTTTTTTTACAATTTCCGTTTTCTGACGTTGGCATAGTATTTTAAATACATGTTTACATGGGTACGTTTCGGGAATATATACATATTACCAAACATCCTGTATTGCGTCTATAAGATGTTCCATTCCTACTAACTTTTAACCGCCTCTGTGGTCTAGTGGTTAAGACCACCGGTTTAGACCCAGAGGTCCTGGGTTCGATTTCCAGCGGGGAGTACATGTTTGTGTACTCGGTTTGGTTGGTGGTAGGGTTTGTTTGCCTGCCTGCCTGCCTTTGAGGATGCCACTTGTTGAGGATCCGGGTAAAGTGCGCTTCCACCAATTGGCCTTATCATCACTTAACATCAGGTGAGATCAAGGCACTGTGATTACCCGAAAATATAAAAAAAAACTTTGCGAGCCAATTCCAGCGTTTTTACCATTAGTGCTGGAAAAAGGGATTTTTCTTTCTCCAAGTTACAGCCAACAGCAATCGCCTGTGCGCTACTGGTTAGACAACCAGAGCTAGTGGTCTCATTTTCGATTTTAGGTAGGGCTTTGTTTGTCTGTAAGGCTAGTTACAACCTGCATATCTAAATATGTCTTCAAAACATCAATGTAACGGCCAAAAAAATCTTATCTTATCTTTAAGTAGATGGTCAAGGAGGGAAATAATAAAATTTCCACGAACTTCTCTGCGACTTATTTTTGATTTCGCAATATTTCCAGATCTAAGAGACCGAATTAGATGCTGTCAAGAGCAAATTATATCGTCATGAAATTCTTATGAAGGGTGAAGAAACTATTTATTTTAGTAAAGGTTAATATATTTTGCCTAATAAGTACTTTTAAAATCACGTTGAAAAATCAAATTAATTCTTAACATGACAAAACGTTATTGTGGCATAAATATAAAAGCTAGATATATCGTATCGCGGCCTTTTTTAGATCTTCTGATGAATGATTATTTTGTGTATAACATTTTTATAGTATATTATTTTCCGTTTGGTCAGCGTACGCCAATGAAGCAGCTAAGCAGTTCTTATTCACCGACTTCATTTAGAAATTTAAAGATTTTGAGCTGAAGACTAATCTTTATTAAAATAATAAAATAGCCTATGTTACGCGCAAGGTATTCAAGGTATTCATTCTAGCAGTAAAAGAATTTTTGGAATCAGTCCGGTTGTTCCAGAGATTAGCCCAGACAAACAAACAAACAAACATTATCACAAACGCTATAGTATAGATTATTAATGTTGTTATATTTTCTTACTTTGCATTTATATATTTCCAACACAAATGATTTTGTTCAGGAATAAATGAATTGAAATTGAATTTAAACTGAGAAGAGTGTGTACTGAAGTCATCCATAGAACTCGTAAAAAACAGACCGATCTTTTACCATAAAGTTCAATAATACCTCACGCTTCAATCGTAACCGGGACCTTCGTTCATCATCAAAGCTTGAACCACTTTTAAAGCTTGAACCAACATCTTTAACTGCTTTTCAAAACAGATTAGCACCTAAAATAGGTTTATTAACTTTTTGGTCACCCATTCGTGAACGAGGCAATGCGAACGTTGCTTCAATACTGCTGCTGACAAATGAAAAGGCGTTAAGTGTTTCCATCCCTGAAAAATGGTTTTGTGTGTAGGTACTGGACAAACAACGAACACTGAACATTTAAAACATGCTTTCTCTAAGTACTTGCAATGATCATGCACAATACGAGATAGTTTATATTTGAAACACAACTAAAATGAATAATATAAATATTAATGGCATTGGGTAACAATAAGCTAACTACTCGTATGTCATTGTATTTTTATTTATTATTTTAAGTTGTAGTAATCTGTACCATATTCGGTATTTTTTCAATCAACAAATCCTTAATTTCGAGCTACATTACCTATCCAGTTCACTTTCTATTATTCAATTTTTTGGTCAACGAATGTTGATTGAATGTTTGTTTAAAAGCAGTGATCCATGTCGAATCCGATCATCCGCTCCGCAGCTAAAGTGGTAAGTCAATTAAAAAAGAATTGTAGTTATAGTAACATGTTAGTTAAATTACTAACTGAAACACGGCTAACGAAGCATGTCACTACTAGTATAAGTCAAGTTCATAATACCTACTGATGAATATTAATATTAATATTAATATTACCTCGAATCCTGTATCCACAGGTCTCTGGTGTCTATCGGCGGAAGCTCGGTCTCCGTGGAGGCCGCAGAGTGCTGAGGAGTGCCTCTGGGACCGAGGATCCTTTTCCAAGTACACCTACGTTCTGAAACAGATGAGTTTATGTCAGATAATAAACACTGTAACTTAACTAAAGCACAACTGGACATTATAACGTGTAACAGAAAGGTGTGGTGAAAAAGATAGATCTTCCGGTCATGCGATTTTAAATAAAATAAGAAGAAATTGAAGTCATTCGCGGAAGGCGTGCATAAGCAAGCAGCTGTGATCATAAATGTAAGTACACAGAGGTTTCTAAACCACTAGGGCTGTGACTCGTTTATTTAAATGTGACGTCATAATATAAATATTCAAATAAAAAATACATAACAAATTAATATTATAAATTATGTCTTAGCAACACTGCATACAATATCTAGATCGGATACACTTCGGATCTTTTCTTTTATACTACACTTTTTTTTATTACACGCTGTACTCGTATACTTTCAACCGCTTCTGTGGTCTAGTGGTTAAGACCACCGGTTTAGACCCAGAGGTCCCGGGTACGATTCCCAGCAGGGGTACATGTTTGTGTACTCGGTTCGGTTGCTGGTGGGGCTTTTTTGCCCGCCTGGCTAGCTACTACCATCTTATCTAAATATGTCGTCATAACACCAATGTTTGTAGCATTGTTGTGTTTGTAGCTATAGTTAAGATAGTCAGTGCCTCAGTAGTTGAAGATCCCGGGTGAATTGCGCTTCCCCCATTGGCCTAATCATCACTTAACATCAGGTGAGATCAAGTCACTGTGCTTACCCGTAAAAATATATATAAAAAAAAATATTTCACGTTCCATTTTAGTCTTTTAATGTCTGACAAAAATCACCAGGCTTATAGGAATACAGTTGATTAAATTGGTTGAATAAATTCGATGGCTTAAAAGACTTGGCATAACGAATCTTATAACATAACTGATACCCGGAGAACTTGAGCTCATTTTCCAGTCACAGTGGTTTGCGAAACCAACTGCCAAATTGCAAACATGATGATTGATCCAATAACTATAAATTTTCAGTGATAGAGATCGATTTCTAGTATTGAGACAGGATATAGGCCCAATTGCATTTATTGTGGCTGTGCTAAAATATATATATGATGTTGGTGTTAAAATGTGAATACAAGTGAGTTTTGATTTTCTATGTACATTTTATTAAATTGAAGGTTTCGTGTGACATTATTGGCCAGTGCTTAATAGCAGATCACCTTTAATTTTAATGACTATAAAAAATAACAGAAGTCTCTAAAACTTTATAACATTTAGTTAAGTTTAACATTTCGTTTTACAAAAGATTTATAGATTTTTACTCACACAGTAGTTTCAAGACGTGAACAACTAGCTTCTGTATAAACAGCAGACTATGGCATCAAATGGCTGTTTTGGGACAGCGTACTATGTTAGTCTTCCAACCTCCCCATGATTTGGCGATAGGTCTTATTTAGTTACAATGATGAGGCTTTGATCCGGACACATTCCATTGAATAGATTTGCCCACCTCATGGGTAAAACAAATTCACCTAATTGTACAGAGTGCAATATGGTGGAAGATGTACATCACATATTGATGGAGTGCGTCCGAATCGAAGCCGAGAGAATAGAATTTATAAATAAATATAATTTAGATATGTACATGATTGGAAACTATAATAGCATTTTAGCGTTTCCATTATCAGGGAAAGCTAGAATGTTAATAGAAATTATAAAAAAAATTATAAGGCGTAGAAGTTAATTATAGATTTAAGTGTCCTTCGAGGGTGACATAATCAATGTGATTAAACCCTCGATAAAAAAATTAAAGAATAAAAAAAAAAATATTATAGATCTGAATCTAGTAACACGATACGTTTATAAATCCGTGTGTTTATAGGCTCATAAAATTCGCTCAGAATTGCGGGATGCCAGCCTCTATAAAACCACTGTACATCGTCGTACCTTAAAAAAGTACAAAACCTTTAGCTTTTTTTGCATTCCGTGCTTTTGTACAATGCTCTGTTTGTTACTATCGTAACACAGGGGAACTGTCGTCGTAAAAAAAATTTATAGTGAAAACATTAAACTGCCTTCAAAAAGCACGAAAAGCTTTCACTATTTCACAATGTTCACTGTCCAAAAAATATAACAATGGTTGAATTAATTGCTATTACCGTATGCGGTCCGCGACTTGTAGTTTAAATACTGTTTTGTGTATAATCGGTATGGTTGGTAAAGTGGCCGTGTTTCGGTATAAATAAACGTCCTAAGAAGGAGCTCGATGGCGCAGTGGTTAACGCGCCCGGTCCGCGAGTGCTGAGGTTAAGCAACTTTCGCAAAGGCCGTTCATCGGATGGGTGACCAAACATTTATCATCTTGAGCTCCTCCGTGCTTCAAAAGGCACGTAAAGCCGTTGGTCCCGGCTGCATTAGCAGTCGTTAACAACCACCAATCCGCACTGGGCCCGCGTGGTGGTTTATGGCCCGTTCTCCTCGCAGACCGATTATATATATATATAACTATAAATAAATAAAAAACATTTTAAAATTTCGAAATCAAAGCCATATAAACATTATTGTTTTTTGTGGAGTAAATTTGCTATTGGCCTCAATCGGTCTTTTTAGCGTCACCAGATTTTTTTTGAGGATAGCGAGAAACTTAAAGGGGTTTGTATATTTAGTGTAGGTATCCTGTGAATTTAAAGTGGCATTTTCAAGATCGGGCGGGGTGAATCACCATGAAAATGGCGCTTAAAATATTTAGCACTCAAGAAGAAAACATTAACAGTATTTTAATCCCGTTAATAAACAACACTCTGCATCATTAATATATCATAGGAAACTTTGAGAGAGAGAGAGAGAAACAAACGAGAGAGAGAGAAACTTTCTATCCACTTTTCAGCGGTTCCAACATTATCCATTAATACAGATGGCTTCAATGTCTCAAACCGACCGACATAACAAACGGAAAGCTTTTAACGAATTAAATACTTGCGATGGCTGTCCTTTGATAATATTAGTAAACATGTGGAAAGTACTTCAAGTGAAGGATATTGCAGTTAAAAGATTAAAGGGAAATACTCAGATAGTATAAACCAATATGCCTCTTTGGTCTATTGGTTACCACCACCGGTCTCTAAGCTCGATCCGATCCGAACCCCTCGGAGAATCTGGTAGGACACGGGGACACGCACTAGTGCGTGATGCCGTTCCTTCTAGAAAACCTCCGAATGTGCCTTATTTCACACGGCATGAGCAACCCTTAAGTTTTTCGCCCCCCACCCCCTCCCCAAAAAAAAGCTCGGTAAAGCTCAAAAAGCCGTCTGAGACAATCAGCGAACTCTCTTCAAATAAAAAGTTTTCTAAGGTCTCAGTATGATATAATCATAGTACTTGTATGGTTGCTGCTATACCCTTGTTTTAAGTCGACCTGATTAGCTACCACCATCTTATATAAGTTCGCCACCTCAAAAACAATGCTATAAGCATTTTATTTCAACAGTTAGAGATAAATCGTTTCTCAGCAAATGAGGATATATATAAATAATGAATTTGTGTTGCCAATATTGATCTGGTTAGATATGAGTTGCAATGGCGACGATGGTAGTCTTATTCCGAAGGTATCTTTGCTCTGTTGAAAGTAGGTTAATTTCTGATATTACTGGAAGTTGGCACTAAAATCTTTGCGCAGAACCCGTCTGGTTAGGAAACCCTTATATCTATTTCTAACGCTCATACGTAATATCCTCCGTTGCTATATTACTTGGTTGCTGTAATAATTACACAGGTATAATAACTGAAGGGCTGTAATAACTGTCTTGGCGGGAAAGTGAAGAGTCATATCTGCGGATTTGTTTTAATTTCTAAAATTTGTGTTATGTCGAATATTAATATGAAATTATGATGGATTATTAACCGTTATTTGTTCGTAAGTGCGCATGAGTGTTGGCAAATGAAACAAAACAGTGCCACTTCACTTTTCAAATCCTATCAATAAGTCCGCCCGAGGAATTAGTAAAGCCCCACATCTTTACTGAGATACTCGAGGGGTTGGGGTTTGTATAATTTCTCACTTCTCATTTCTATTATCATTCATCATCATCATACTGGGAGGAAATATTGTATATTTATGTTTTACTTTTAAGAAAAATTACTTTGTCACTGGCTAAACGTGTTAATCGCACGAAGCCATAAACTAAAGGAAAAAAAAACCCTAAACGTGCTAGTTAAACCCAAGATGGACTTCTTGGCGGGAAAGTGAAAAGTCATGTCTGCGGTTTTGTTTTATTTAAAAAAAAATTGTGTTATGTCGAATATTAATGTGAAATAATGGTGGATTATTAACCGTTGAGTGTTCGTAAGTGTGCATGAGTGTTGGCAAATGAAACAAAACAGTGCAACTTTACTTTTCAAATTCTCTCAAGAAGTCCGCCGAGGAATTAGTAAAGCCCCACATCTTTACTGAGATACTCGAGGGGTTAGGAGGTATATCATTTCTCACTTCTCATTTTTATTATCATTCATCATCATCATACTGACTGGAAGGAAATATTGTATATTTACTTATTACTTAATTACTTTGACACTGGCTAAATGTGCTAATCGCACGAAGCCATCAACTAAAAGAAAGAACCCAAGATGTTACAAACGTCAATAGCATGCATTAAATGTAAAGATAATATTAAAAAACCAGTGCTTTTTGAATACTGTACAGGTAAAACGTTTTTATTAGCACTTTCATAGTCTCATAAAAATATGCACAGTCATGGCCGTACTATACCCAAATAGCAGCACATTTTATTGAGCGCTTGAAACGTACAGTTGTTTGTTTAAAAATTAAAACCAATGAATTATTTAGTATCGTTTCCCATGTGCTCCGACAAATATTTATCTACTAGCTTCCGAACGCAGATTCGTACGCTTTGTATTCCGTCTATCATAAAAGTCTCTATCGTGTTTATACTGTGTTTTATTTTTTTTTATAGAAAATTCACTATTCTTTGAAAAAATTAAACAACCTGAGCTGTATGAAGTGTATGTCAGTTTAAAAAAAACAGGTGTAAGCGTATCACGACCTTCCACGAAATCGTTTCGAATACGTTCAGTCATGATAACGCCATAAATTCTATGAAGTGACGTCTGCCAATTATTCCATTTAGGTACGGGCGTTTTGGCGCTGTATTAATTTCCATACAATATTCCACTTTTACGCTTTTACGAATTCTGTGACACGAACTCAGTAAATGTTCGAGCTAAGCCTACGTTGACGTTTAGTTGAGTGTAAACCAACAAACTCACTGTTGCATTGATAGAGGTTATAATAAAAAAAGCGCTAAGACGTCGAAAATGTATCTCCCTATAATATTAATCAGATTAATCAGGATATTAGCTTCGAAAAACTATTACGTGTTTTATCTCTTTTTCATTAATTTGAAATGTAGTTTACATGAACAAATCACGGAATATCTGTTTCAATCTTATCCCTATTATGTTGTAAAGCCTTAAGAGTACGAGCAGTCAACCCTAGCTTTAAGGTTCGCTCGAAGTAGAACGGCTGTTCGCAAAATTCTATACCACTTTTGATATCTATACCAGAACTTCGCGCAGTAACAGCCTTTTCAAATCGACAGCATTCGCTTTAAAGCTTTAAAGCCCACGGGACCTTTCAGCTTCTGAAAGGCTAAACAGACTGTGGAGGATCGCGTGCGACAACGCTTCGTACAGTCACGACCATAAAATATAATCATCATTTGCTTGCCCTGTTACTAGTCTTAATTGGGATCGGAAAAATATCTTCTTCTTAAGTTTTCCTCGATCAGCTGTCATCTCAAAGTTTACTTCTTTCATTGACATATTGACAGTATAAATACCACAGACCAAATATCTAGATATACGACGCATGTTTCAAGATTTGTATGAAAACCAAGCGTGCCACATCTTTTCAACAAACTATGATTTGACAAGCGCTATTTAGTGATGGAGCATGGAAACCACCTTACGCGCCGAATCGATTCAAAAATGCCGCGTTGCGAACGATTTTAATACATAAATTGGTTCATCGATTTTGTCATCGATTTATATCGAAAGCAAAGCAAATATCAATTATCTTATTAAGAAGTTTTATTTTATTATTATTATTTTATTAAGAAATAATCAATAGCACAATTTATGTGTGGTGAATAAACGAATTGTTAAATGGAAACGCTACGCTGGAGATTCTTGCAGCGCATATGCCGTCAGGTCGTTCAATAAAAAGAAAGACCAGCGGACCCAGCGGTTAGTTTTTGAACCAGTGACTAACTCTCACGCTATGATATCAATTACGAACGAGTGCTCCTTTTTCTCTTGTTTAAAAACACATGAGAACAACTTGTCCACAATGTTAACATATTTATGCTCGTGACTGTATGACTAAAATCGTGAACGAACACACATCCCGCCTGTTAGGTCAATATGGACGCTTGTAAAAACACTGGACACTGGTCGAGTGCAAAAATAGAAAGTTATTAGTTCGTTAGTAATTACTTCAATAAATGTTCAAACATATGCCATATATATGTAAAGTTAAAAGTATATTGAGGAAATTCGACAGTTTGTGGTAGTCTGATAGAAGTAGAAATAGAAAAGACCTTTATTTGGATTGCAAGTTGAAAAAAAAAACAGTTTTGAATCCAAAATTAAAAATGTTTTCACACCGTACTGTCTCGCCCTTGCAATACTAACAATAATAACTGCCGCCCTGGAATAATAACTCGCATTTGCCCTGGCGACGCTGCTGCCGGTATTATGCTACCTTGGAACCAGGGCTGGCACGTGGAAGTCTATTAGATTAAGTTATCGAATTCTCTTTTAATTATTGAAATAAGTTTTATGTAATTATTCTAATTAACGTTTTCCTATTGGTTGTAATCTTAGTTTTATTAGTAAACCAATATTTTTGACGCTGTAAGGCAGAAAAGAGCTGGAACTTGCTGAGTTTCTTGCCGGTTCTTCTCAGTACAAGATCTCCCGCCCAGAGTAGACTTACGAACCGATGGCATAGTGACATTCGCAAGAGCTACTTGTAGCCTAAACTGAATAAATGATTTTTAAATTTTGAATTTTAACGTTTATTTTTAAAATTGAAAACTGTACGCTAGTACAATTGTTTGGAACTGCAAGTATTGAGTTCGATCGAGTACTTTTAAATATTACTTTACGATTTGGGGAGGATTGTGGCGTATTTGTATAACATATATATTTTTGAGACAAAACAAAATAAATAAAAAACGTCCATGAATAGATAATCGAATATTATGATCAGGCAGATTCTGCGCAAGCTGAATCATAATTTTTTTTTTGATAAAACATCTATTCAAAGTCAAAGTTAATTAAAAACGTGTTGTCCTACATAAAATAACAGATTACTTAAATCAACCTGTTACGTCAAAGAAGTCTTATTTATAAACTTTTATACATGCCGCAATAACTTCTTCCAAGTTAGAGGTGTTGGCTCGAAACGGCTTACATAACCAGTCGGGCCGGGATACTACCTAGGCACTATTCCCGGAATAGCGTGTAACCTGAATAGGTTTCTTAATCAATAGTACGAAAGGAAACTGTTACTTGTGGTTAGGCACTTTATTAGGAACTCGGTGGCAATGGTAAACGCGCTCAGTTTGCTCAATTGCTGCAGTTAAGAAACTTTCACAAAGGTCAGTCATCTGATGGGTGATAAAATTTTTATCACCTCAGCTTCTCCGTGCTTTGAAAGACATGTCCCAGTCGCATTAACAGTCGCATACAACTACTAACCCGCACTGGACTCGCGTGGTGGTTTATAGCTCGTTCTCCCAGTGGTGTTTCATCCATAGGGGCTCGTGCCCCCGTAGTAAGGATATCAAATAACAATTTGAAAAAAGAAATATTCCACGAGCGGGATTCAAACACGCACTCCATGACATGCCGGGTCAGGTAGACTAACAACTATGCTATCATGGCTCGATCCAATTAGCCGAAATTTTCAACACTTTGTCTTTTTACAAATTGTAATTTCTTAACAAAGTTTGCGTAAAATCTTTAATATATATAAGTCTTTTGTGCGTGCGTTAATAATTGAACTCCTTCTAAACGGCTGGTCAATTTTTTTTGTGTGTGTTCAAATGGATTCGAGAATGGTTTCGAGAGAATTTGAGATTTACAATTGGACCCGGTAGGTGGCGCTGCAATAGGGGTCCAACATGAGGTACGGGTGGTGTTTTCAAGCGGACGAAGTCGCAAGCGGGCCACTAGTCGTATCTAAATAATCATAGATATCAAATGAGCTGGTCATGAGTACTTTATGCTGGATATAAAGTGTCATGAAAACCAACTAATGAAAACTAACGAACCATTCTAGCTTTGTACAGTTAGGTTCGTAACTTGTAACAAACGTGTACAATTTCGTAACTTAATTCTAACTCCATTCATTCTCTATTAAAAGTGACACGTATTCATACATTGAAAACCTAGCAAACCATCCTAGCTTTGCTAAAGTGGATTAATAAATTCACACACATTTTAACAAACATGTACAACCCGTTACTAGTTTCACGGATTTTTAACCCGTTTCATTTTCTATCAAAAGTGACACGAATTGGAACTTTTCAACATAGTGAAACATTCTAGCTTTGCGCAAGTGGGGGCGAGTTCTCCTCGTCCCGTGTTAAAAATATTTACAGTGTCGTTGTTGTATCGCTGCACTTATTTTCATTCAGTTTGATTTTTATTAAAAGTGACAAAAATTTAAATAACATTTACAGTGTCGTTGCTGTATCGCTTCACTTAATTTTATTAGGTTTGATGTTTTATTAAAAGTGACACGAATTTAAACTACATTTATAGTGTCGTTGCTGTATCGCTGCACTTATTTTTATTGTTTCATTTTTTATTAAAAGTGACACGAATTCAAACTACATTTACAGTGTCGTTGCTGTATCGCTTCACTTAATTTTATTAGGTTTGATGTTTTATTAAAAGTGACACGAATTTTAACTACATTTATAGTGGCGTTGCTGTATCGCTGCACTTATTTTTATTGTTTCATTTTTTATTAAAAGTGACACGAATTCAAACTACATTTACAGTGTCGTTGCGTATCGCTTCACTTATTTTTATTAGGTTTGATGTTTTATTAAAACTGACACGAATTTAAACTACATTTACATTGTCGTTACTGTATCGTTGCATTTATTTTCAATATAAGTTTTATTTTCTATGTAAAGTGACACGAATTCAAACTATCAAAACCTAGTGAACCATTTAAGATGTGCGTGTATAAATAGTCAGTTGTGGCACTTACTTGTATCCTGACTCATTCGCAATAAAAAGTGACATGAATTCGAATTATTAAAATCTAGCGAACCATTCTAGCTTTGCACGGGTAGGTGAAATGTGGTTGAAAATGTATTGAAGAAATTTGACAGTTTTGGATAAGTTGACGTGCAGGCGTCTGTACGTCACGACAATGTGTCGGTGTTTTTGATAATTTACTTTCTTAATTACATAAAGCATTGTAAATTGACATTTACAATGGTTTATGTAATAAGTATATAGTTCGGGCCTCAGTAGCGGTCAGAGTATTGGACCGGTGCGTAACCGGTCCAATAGTAGTCCAGCAGTAGAACAATTTATAAGCTGCTTACTTACTTTATCCAAAGGTCGTGAGGTCGATTCCCAATCGAGCTTCCTAAGGTTGTTTGATTTTTTCTCTATTAAAATTTTATAATGGTTCAGTAGTTGTGCTTACCCGTAACAATAAAAAAAACATAGACAATTGGTCAGTATTTTTGTAGTAGTATGTACTTTATCCTGATTCATTCGCTACAAATAGTGACACGAATCCATACCATATTCTAAATAAGCCCAGGATGAGTAATTCACGTATCGTGTTAAAAACATATACAGTAACATAGTAGTTGCTTTCAATACCATTCAGGAGTTGTTGCGATTATTGCTTGTTGCCATCACTTTATTTTGCTCGTTAACGTTTTTAAAGGCAAGTAAAGGAAATCTTTTACACTATACAAAGTTTATCATATATTTTATAACATTTATAGTAGATGAAATTTGAGAAATGCTAAAACGGTAGATAAAAACAAAAACCTTAACCCATACAATGTAAACAAACGGAACTAGGTGTTTTTTTTTCAAAATTGTTTTACGGCTCCGGATAAAATCCATCAAGCCTATTCGTTCGTTCTATCTTCATAAGTAATACATAAATAAACAATATTGATGATGATGAATGATAATAGAAATGGGAAGTGAGAAATGATATTACCCCCCAACCCCCCGAGTATCTCAGTAAAGATGTGGGGCTTTACTAAGTCCTCACGCAGACTTCTTGAGAGAATTTGAAAAGTGACGTTGCATTGTTTTGTTTCATTTGCCAACACTCATGCACACTCACGAACACTTAACGGTTAATAATCCACCATTATTTCACATTAATATAAAAATTTTAGAAAATAAAACAACACCTCAGACATGACTCTTCACTTTCCTGCCAAGAAGTCGGAAAAAGGTGACAGACGCGTTTGACAGTCATTTCGTTCGGAAACGGAACGTTCCACATTTCGTTCATCAATATCTCTTGCCAAAGTACTTTAATAAATTCCAAATATGGGGATTCACGAAATATATAATAAAATAAATTATTATAATAATAACAGGGTGTGGGGGAAGTACTTATAAATACACTGTTCCTTTTTTGTATTAATTTAAGTAAATGTATTTGTGGTTTAGTGAAGCCACAGATTATTTGGTTGACTCTTTTTGTCCGTGGCAGTGGGTTTTTTCGGCTATAGTCAGTGCTGGTTGTTTCGAGAACAAACTACTTCCTTAACTTTGGAAAATTAGATAAAAGACATAGGGTGCTGCGCGTTCTTTTATTCGTCACCACTCCAACGAGTCAGTCTACAAGCACTCCGTTGTGGAATTTATATTTTTACCTTCATCCCCAACCTAGGGGTTCATCTACCGGGCAGTGGCTACCCCTGCACGCATTCACCGTTTTCTGCGGCCGCACACCAGCACACACCCTCGACTGTACATCTCCGGGGGAGAACAGCGGCAGATCCGGCGACACCGGGATCCGGCGACACCGGGATCCAGATTTTACCGGCGCAGACTACGGCCCGGGTCTAGGCTGACCTAGGCGCCGATCTGCGCTCGCGTACCCCTTCCGCTAGTGCTAAGTCCCCTTATAAAACCGCGCGACAGTACTGAGTTGTATAGCATCCAACGTAACCCACCCCTGGGGAATAAATTGATTGTACCAGTTTACAACTTTTTTTTCTATCTCTCTTCTGAACCTCGAGGTGCCTAACACTCCAGCTTTTCAGTGCTCTCTTTATAATTATAACATTATAATATTTAAAAAAGGTTATTCAAAACACTCTTCACTTTTCTTTTATAGTTATTTCAACCAGTAACAAAGGAAAGCGAAAGCCATTTTATTTTTAAAACTGTTTATAATTCAGTGGTATAAAAAATCCTTCAAAGCCACCTCAAAGTGACAAGCCCCGAAAAATGGGCAGTGTAATCCCCGGGGATGGACTGGCGTTTACCTGAGATTCCTAAATGGGAAGCGACGTACAAATAAAGGGTACCACGTAAAGGTTTTCGTAGAAATACCTACTATCATTTTTTTTTTATTTTTAAATTTACAATGACGTTAGGAATTTTAGGGAAAGTGTAATTAATTAAAAAATTTATGCTAAGAGGGAATTACGAAAAATCCGCCTTTGTCTACATATTATATTGGAACCTCTGTACACGGGTTTGGGCTGGACGTTTTGATGAGCTGAGTGAGATGGGAATACTTCGAATTTCATTTTATCACACACACATCACCAGATCATTTAAAGTGCTCGTTGCTGGGGCATAAGCCTGCCCTATGGACGGAAACACCACGGAGAACGGGCCATAAACCACCACGCGGGCCCAGTCCAGATTTGTGGTTGTTAACGACTGCTAATACAGCCGGGTTACGAGCTCCTATTAGTTCATTTATTTATTTATTACACAAACAAACAAACACAAGCACATGGAGGTTAACAAAAAAAGTTTCCAACACACCAGCAAGTTATGAAAACAACGAGTTAAAGTCCTTATATTTTCATGGTCAAGTAACAACAATATAAATCCATAATAAATTAGAATATTTTTTTCAATAAGTATTGATTGTGATAAATGATGGTTAACTTAACAATATATTACTTAAAGCCTATGTAAATTATGTCGCAATAATTCCTTAATTCAAATGAACTCCCTCTATTATGCGAACTCTCGAACGATCGTTCAAGATTGATGGTGCACAATCGTGGATTGATGCATCGGATCGAGACGCGATTAGAAGTGGGTGTTTAACGAGGAACGCTTAATAAAGCCGCTTTTCATTTTTATTTATAAATGCTTAAATTTTTACAACTATAAATATAATACACAGAGGACGAAAAACAGGACATCGTTTGAATGCTCGTCTAATGGACCTGAAACTGAAGAGATGCCGCGCTTTGTTGAAGCGGTAGGCGGGAAAAAAACTTCGGAAAATTCTTTTTTTGAAAAAAATTTTACCGTAGAAGAGAGCTACAACAAACAAAATGATAAGGTGTATAAACACAGTAGTGAAGAAGCGAGCAACCGTATTCCGCGTGTCCAACGAGGTCATTTTCCATCCTCGCTCATGGTATGGTTGGGAGTTTCTTATTGGGGCGTAACAGAGGTACATTTTTGTGAGAAAGGTGTAAAAACGAATGCAGTTGTGTATCAAAATACAGTCCTGACGAACCTTGTGGAATCTGTTTCTCATACCATGTTCAATAACAGGCACTGGGTATTCCAACAAGATTCGGCGCCAGCTCATAGAGCGAAGAGCACATAAGACTGGCTGGCGGCGCGTGAAATCGACTTCATCCGGCACGAAGACTGGCCCTCCTCCAGTCCAGATTTGAGTCCGTTAGATTACAAGATATGGCAACACTTGGAGGAAAAGGCGTGCTCAAAGCCTCATCTCAATTTGGAGTCACTCAAGACATCCTTGATTAAGGCAGCCGCCGATATTGACATGGACCTCGTTCGTGCTGCGATAGACGACTGGCCGCGCATATTGAAGGCCTGTATTGAAAATCACGGAGGTCATTTTGAATAAACTTTATTGTCATAAGAATCTATGTTTTGTTAAGTTAATTTTGGTATATAAATGGTTACATAATGAATAAACTTGTCTCAATTATTTTATATTAAATATGTGACAGAATTTATGACCTGACTGTGTAGATGTGGTCGAATTTCGACCATTGAGCGTAAAATAATAACATTTATCATAAATTACGTAAGTAATAAAAAAGTTTAAAAGGTAGATTAGTAATACTAGTTATTAACTTTACTCGCAACTTCGTCCTCGTGTTTTTAAGAAAGAAAAAAACTCTTCTTTTTATTACAATATATTATATGTAACCGCTAGGAATGTAGCATTGTATCAGTGAAAGAATTTTAGAAATTGGGTCAGTAGTTCCAGATATTCGTTACCTCAAACAAACAAACGAAGTCACAAACTTTACCTTTTTATATTGATAGAAGATTTAGATATATTATCATTTATATTGAATAAGTATGAGAGGTTGTTGTATTTAATATCTGCCTAGTGAGATCGTAAATTTGAACACACAATTTGGCACGTCTAAACATTCGCACATGAGCGCGTAACCGCATCAGCAGTTGGGACCGAGTTTGGGTAGTGAGTGCCCTCCCGAATCAGAAACAAGTTAACTAAATAGACTTATAAGCTTAACCCTCTGGCGGGCTGACGCTTTTCATTGAGCATTTAATTGTAAAAATTAATAAAAGAATGTATAAAACTAATTTAATATTATTCATTGACATTCAATAAACGTGTATTTTAACTCTTTACATCATCATCCTGCACACGTCCACTGCTGGACATAGGCCTCTCCAAGTGCACGCCACTGAGCAAGATCCGCGGCTACTCTCATCCAGCTCTTGTCAGCCACCTCTTTGTAATTCTCTAATCCGACAATTTGACATAGTATAGTTTTTTTTATTGTAATGTTATAGTTATAAATATGTATTGCATCTAATTTCAAGTTAAATCATTGTTTCATTTGATTTGTATTATTTAAGGTACTTAAGCATTCTGGCATGTGTACCTATTTTTCTAATTTTTGCTTGTAAGCGCTTTGGATGACTGTAAGCCTGCAAGACTTTTTTGAATAAATAAAATAAACAAAACGCCTCACGCTTAGTTGGTCCGATATCTTAAGGTTCGAGGTTGAATTTCCAGGTCGGGAAAAGTGTGTGATGATTTTAAATGTATAGCCGGGATCAGCTAACACCCAACAATGAAGCGTTGACTTGATTGCTATGATAACGAAAAAAAGGAAGAAAGAAACGATGGAGGCCTTGTACAGCAGTATAATTAATAGTATTGCGATACTGTACTTAACAAAATTATAAATCAATAAATGTACCTATTACAAGATAATGTGGTACTCGTATTATTTGCAGCAATTGCATGTTCAAGAGTAAAATAAGTTAAGTTAATTTACAGTTAAAATAAACGATTGGAGGGTTAAGAGGTTTAATTTGATATGGTTTCAATTTTCCCTTAATCTCACCGAATGGAGTTTAAACAATCGAAACAGTTTCCATGGGCTATTGTATTTCTTGAAACAATTAAAAAATAATATAGCAATGTGGAAATAAGTAAGAATAATTTGATAATTTCCTTATTAAGACAATTCTAAACTGATGATAGTAGATATATAGTTATAATTATGTCGATTTAATTAATATAAATGTAAGTTATAGAAACTTTCCGTAAGTCTTTTTCTTTTGTTGCCGTAAACTTCAACTACAGTTTTTAATTAATTGTGTCCCATTATCTATACTATCTATACTACTATGTATATCTGTACGCTCTGTCTGTACATGCAATTTTTCTGACAAGTTTTAGGATAAATATTCGTTTTACGATTCACTGACACAAATACTACGATTTTTGAAATTTTTGTCTGTCTGTCTGTATGTCCTCTTATAACTCAAGAACGGCTTAACCGATTTTGATGAAAATTTGTATGTAGTAAGAACATGAGATTGTGCAAATGATAGGCTATGTTATGATGTTGGTAAACCTAATAATAATTTTGATTAGCATTCATTGATCCATTATTTTTGCACAGCGAAGCGGGCGGGTGACGGATAGTGAAATATAAAAGTAACGATTAATTTTCATTCATAAAAAAATTATGACATTTTTGACAGTACTAACTTATGTAGGGTAGTGGTACCTGTGTTCGGCACTACCCTTTCACAGTCAGAAGAATGTATATTCCCACCAAATTTTGAACTTTATGTCATTGTGTTAAGATTGAAAACCAATGAAATATTCAAACATGTTATGCCCGTTAAAGGGTTAAAGTCAGTGTTCAACATGTTTTTAGTTTTTTCGAAACGTACCGGGTCAGGTGCAATGCCAACTAGAACGACACGATAGCATAGTTGGCAGTGCACCTGACCCGGCATATCATGGTGTGCGGGTTGAATCCCGCTCGTGGAATCTTTTCAACACTTTGTCTTTTTTCAAATTGTAATTTGTTTTCAACAATATTTGCGTAAAATCGTATAAAATGTTTTTGTTTTGTTTATATAATTTTAACGCAAATTTCGTTGCGAAACAATTCACAAAAACACAAATGTTGAAAAAATTTCCACGAGCAGGATTTGAACCTGCAACCTTCTGACATACCGGGTCAGGTGCTCTTCCAATTGAGCTATCGTGGTTCTAACCAGCCCGCTGAAATTATTCAACACTATTTACTTTTTTACTTTGAAAGCCAAAGGCGCCAATTCCAATGTCAACAACTACCGTTATTAACATTTGATCATAATATTTCAACATTGATCATAATTCATTATAATTTTAGCTCAGTTGGAAGAGCACCTGACCCGGTATGTCAGAAGGGTGCAGGTTCAAATCCTGCTCGTGGAAATTTTTTCAACATTTGTGTTTTTGTAAAATCGTATGTAAATAATCATAAATATTTTTAGTCGCCAAAAACTACATAGATTTGCATTAAAATTTTGAAGCAACTAGTCTTTGTTCAATTGTTGCTGAAGACTTAAATCAGTTGATGCTGATCCCTATTTCTATGATGACTGGTTCCTGTCGAACACTGGTGTGACTACTCTTATCACATTTGCCTTATTCTATGTATAGAAATTACAGTCATATTATGATTTCATGTAACACGTAAATTTTCCATTCATTCCTAAGTCCATTACAGTTTAAGCCTTCTCAATGCGAAGGCTCTCCATCTGGAAGGGTCTTTTTTGACAGAGTAAGCATTTCCCTGCGATGAGTTAAGCTCTGGTATTAACAACTGATTTTATCCAAACGCTATTTGAACGTTATTCCAAATATGGCGTACGTAGCGCCTGCGACAATTGAGACTGCAAATTAACAGAATCTATAAAATATTAAAAAAAAAATGGTTTTAGTTATCAACATATGCAGCTACTAAACTACGCATATTGATGTTATATTTGAGTGGTTTCCAAGCATATAAATTTAGTAATTTAGTTGTAGTTTTAATAATAGTGATTTTTTAGTGGTGTTTTCGAAAATAATTATGATCGAGTCAAAAGTATACAATCGTGTATTTGGGCAAGCAATCATCAAGCATCGACATTTCAGATTCGTAAGTCATAATAATATAGTCTTAAACAATAGTTAACTTTCGTCGAATACGACGAAAGTTCAATTCCCAGGTCGGGCAATATGTCTTTAGTATTTTTCGATGCATAGGCCAGGTTTATGATCCACAATCCACATTAATTTATCAAGCGTGCTGATTAAGCCCCCGCTAATTGTAGCGATGACTTGATATCAATGATGGAGGCCTTTGTAGGCCTAGACTAGGCCAAGGTAGTTTATTGTTATTACCATGTACTTGTTGTCTGTCATCACGGATGTACTGAAATTATTGCGGGTGGATGTCTATGAGTTCTGTCTTGTAACTGATTGATAAATGTTGTGGCATACGGTGCCTGAGCTTAACTGTGCCGATATATCGGATACTCACTATAACAAAAACATAGTAATATTCGTTAGTAATAGTTATTCTAAAGTAAGTAACCACGATAGTTTGCAAAGTTATAAAGGGAACTTTAATTAACTTTCATATAGGTTCTAGTTAACACACGGCTAATATCTCACTTACATCGAAATCAATTTGTAAGTTAGCATTTCATTGTTACCATCAAAAGCCTCGTCGAGATAAATCTTCAGGTTGAGTTTTGTTTACTATCCATATCCATTCGGTTACGTTTACGAAAACGAAAATTAGTATGGCATTGAAGCAGCGCCACCTGGCGGCATACGATAAGAGTTTAAATTTTGCCATACCAATTCTCGTGTTCGTAAACGTGATCGAACGGCGAATGAAACTCACACTAGGCACCCTGTTAATTCACTCTATCTCCTTTTATCCTTTCACACGTATAAATACCGATTGGAGGCGCACCAAGCCAGCCTGTCGCCCATCCAGCTCCCAGCCCCTTCCTCTGCCTGGCCAGGAGTTGCACCGTCAGCGCGTACGTCAGCAGCATCACACCCAGAGGAATGTAGAAGGAGATGATGGAACCGATGGCTTTGTACAACGGGTCAGGAACTTGGCAGGATCCACCGATGAGTACTGATTCTTCGTTCTGTGGAAGAAGGAGGTGAGGTTAACAATGATTGTTGTTGATTCTCTTTGTTTCCAGTTACGGCTTTGCCCACCTTTACTCATTTGGAAGAGAGATATACTTTCTGTTTGGACAACAAAGCACAGTTAATTAAATTATCTGTAGTTTATACGTTAGGACCCTTGTTGTTGTTGTTGTTCTTAGGCCTCGACGATAAGCACGAGCGTATTGCGACGCGGCAAATGTATTGTATAGCTCATAGCGTGTTATAAACGGTGGTCTTATTTAACGGTCATAGAAATAACGTAATGAACCCCATAAACAGATAAATGGCGCGCCGCACCGCTAAACGCCAGTGGTCGTGAGTGACCGAGCGAATAGGGACGCTAGCGACACCTTTCTAAGATAGAGATAGATTTAAAAAGATTACACACATTCGTGCCCTCATCGTTGTTGCTCGGAGCAGAATTTAGACCTTTAAAGAACCTAGGTCTTTGTGAGGATAAACTGCAGATAACTTGTTTTTATAGTTGTCAGCTAAGGCCAAAAAATAAACTCCAACGTTGCCGGAGACAGTGTACGATCATAAATAGGACCTTGTTTACTTTTTATCTATTGTGTTTATTTTTTTAATTACTGGTAGTATTACCGAATGAGCAAGCAGCTTTAAATCACTTAACAGTCGCGCTGTGAACTATAAAAGCCCTTCTTGCCACGGGGTCTCTTCGTTAGAGATTTTTCCACGAAATCCCATAAGTGATTCCTATTTCCTAGTAACACATCAATACCAAGAGCGTAAGCTCCGAAAACGATAACTCAATACTTTACGACTTCAATAAGTACGCCGATTTGATGATATAGTAATCGTCAGGCGTGTTCTAAACCGTGAAATACGATGGCACTTAATGAAATTGGATCCAGGTAGAGCTGATACGAAACCATAAGTCTGCGGTTTTCTTTAAACGATTCTATTCATAACTTCTGAAATAACTGTTTGAAGTTTTTATTCTGGTATAATAGACTTTCTCTCTTTATTCCTAAACAGAAAAGTGCACGGTCTCTATCACACTATTATGAAAAATGAATATAAAAACGAAGATGGATGCGCACTTCATCCAGAATCATCGATCGCTAGAACAAGAACATACCGCCGCTTACTTCTGCTTGTGGTAAGACCAAAAAACCAAACGAGTATGATATTTACAACACTCGTCTTCTTGGTTTAAAAAAATATGTGTGAAACTAACTGCCCCCTCATAAAAAAAGAAAATACTAGGTATTACCTCTTTTAAGTTGTTCTATTTAAATTATTGTGTTTTGTTTTCCATCGCTCCAGCGCTCACTAGTCGTGTTAACCACCAACATTATTATTCCTTTATATTTTACATTATATTATCGATATTGTGAATTTATGTGTAATAAAAGGTGTTAATATTCTACAAATATATATTTTTTTCAATTCCCTTTTTTTTCCTTTAGATGATGGCTTCCTGCGATTAGCACATTTAGCCAGCGTCAAAGTATTTTTTCTTACAAGTAATACATAAATAAATAATATTTCCTTCCTGTCCTGTATGATGATGATGAATTTTAGAAAACAAAACAAAACCGCAAACATGACTCTTCACTTTCCCGCCAAGAAGTCCTCAATTCACTTCGCTGCCAACGAAAACTACAGTCCACTCGTCGAGCTAACAGGGGGACAGCTGGTGGTTTCAAAAAGCAAAACCACGCATTTAGATGGAACGCAGAATTCTCAATAAAACACCAGACCCCAAAAGAATACCCGTTATAAAGGTCAGTGAAAAAAATAGCATTTTCAAAAGGTAAGCGTTTGCTTAATAATTAAGGATAAATATTTGAGATAAAATAGTAATATGTGTGATGGAGTTTTTGCTGAATTTTTTTTATGTAAGCTTCAGTAATGCTGAGGTCCATGCATGTAATGTTCTCTAGTAAAGTGGACATTCACGTTACGTAAATTTTGTATTCAACCAACCGTACTATAATGGGAGTGTAGCATAAGGGTTCAGCTGATTAAAGGGAAAGGGGTTATGGTAACCCTCCTCCTTCTCCTCTGCTCCAACTCCTCGGCGCTTAACACCAACCTATGTGCGTATAATTCGCCCTTGCAATATTAATGCTGCCTGTGCCTCGCATTTGGCTTATTCGCTTCTTGTTGTTTGACAAAGGTGAAAATGGATAAAGTACAATGGACACAAAGTCAAGCGTTACACTACACTGGTTTCATAGATACCCCCTTTAACAGGCTATGTATTTTATTTAAAAATTGTGCTGTTATGTGGATCAAGGTTTGAATCTAACTGTGTAGTAACTTATTAAATGTTTTTGTTTTGTTTATATAATTTTAACGTAAACTTTGTTGCGAAACAAATTACAAAAACACAAATGTTGAAAAAATTTCCTCGAGCAGGATTTGAACCTGCACCCTTCTGACATACCGGGTCAGGTGCGCTCCCAATTGAGCTATCGTGGTTTTAACACGCCCACCGAAATTATTCAACACTATTTACTTTTTTACTTTGAAAGCCAAAGGTTTTGTTTTTATTGATTAGTTCGTACACAAATAATTATACAGTTAAAACAGTTAACATTTTGAATCACGTTAGTACCGGTAAGCATATCTCCGATACAAAATAAAACTATTAATAGATATCTAAGAGATAAAAGCCTGTGTGTGTTCTGCTCGTCTTCCAATTCGTCCACTTATCCGTTATCAAACGCTGACGTTTAACGAAACAAAATACCATAAACTAGGGCAACTAATGCTTACGCTGAGAGTACCACCATGTGTCTCTTTGCTCGTCTACTGAATAAGCTGGATCTTTTATACAAAACATTACGGAAAGTCATATCAAAGGTAAATTAAAAACACATTTCTTCAGCAACCTGTACATGTCTCAACAAACACTCACACACAGATGATTTAAGCGCATAGGCTAGAGCAGTTGCGATTGCTCGCTGCAAGTAATTTGCTTGTTGTAGCCTGTTCATTTATCTAATGTAGTCATAGGAATATAATTTTTGAGATCTAGCATTTCGGAGTAACCTCTGTGGTTTTTGGTTTGCTATGATGCAGAGTATTGTACCTGTAAAATGTTTTTGTTTTGTTTTTATAATTTTAACGCAAATTTTATTGCGAAACAAATTACAATCTTTACTTATCTTTAGTATTTGTAAAAATATTATGATCAGATGTTAATGACGGTAGTTGTTGACATTGAATAGGCGCCTTTGGCTTTCAAAGTAAAAAAGTAAATAGTGATGAATAATTTCGGCGGGCTGGTTAGAACCACGATAGCTCAATTGGAAGAGTACCTGACCCGGTATGTCAGAAGGGTGCAGGTTCAAATCCTGCTCGTGGAAATTTTTTCAATATTTGTGTTTTTGTTATTTATTGTACCTTTGTTATAGTGTTAATAAATTAATAAAAATAAAGATTAATTTATTACTTTTTCACAGATCTAAATCGTAGCTGTTAAAGCGCTGCTGCCAAATAAACGTTTGTCCCGTTCATTCGAATACAGTGTCTGCACTTTCAGAGTGACAGGTTTATTGCGGATCGCTTTCGAAAGCTCGCCGCGTCTGCGGTGTTGCTGACAACTGACACGTGCTTAAAGAAATAATCCCGCCGCCACTGAAAGTTATTCTAGTTATTAAGCCCGATAGAAAACCGCAAGCGTTGAAATGTTACGCATTCCCAAATTAAGCGCAAACGAAATGTGGTGATAATAATCCTGCTTTATTTTAATACTAGTGATGCCACTAGCATAATTATTACGTACTAGTTGTTGCCAGCGAGTTCGTTCGCGAAGACTACAGTAAAAAAAAAAGTATCTTTTATGCTGGTCTGGGTCATGGTCTGTATATGAAGAAAGTTTTATTAAAATCCATTCAGTAGTTTTTACGTGAAAGAGTAACAAACATCAATCCATACTTACAAACTTTCGCGTTTATAATATTAGTAGGATATACACTTGATAACTTTGAGGAGCTCGATGGCGCAGTGGTTAACAACTTTCGCAAAGGCCGGTCATCGGATGGGTGACCAAAAATGTATACTCTGGAGCTCCTCCGTGCTTTGGAAGGCACGAAAAACCGTTGATCCCGGCTGCATTAGCAGTCGTTAACAACCACCAATCCGCACTGGGCCCGCGTGGTGGTTTATGACCCGTTCTCCCTATCCATCCATAGGGAAGGCTCGTGCTCCAGCAGTGGGGACATAAAAAATTAGCTGGTGAAGATGATGATGATGATGACTTGACATTTGTTTAATTTGTTTTTAATTATTAGTTCGTACTCTAATTTACAGTTAAAACAGTTAACATTTTGAATCACATTAGTGCAGCTAAGCATACCTCCGATATAAAAGAAAACTATTAATACATAACCAAGAGATAGACCACTGTGTTCTGCTTGCCTTTCAATTCGTCAACTTATTTAAACTATTATTTCAAACGCTGACATTTAAAGAAACAAAAGAAGAAGTACTATTTGTCTATGGATTTAAATCGTTTCTTTTAAATGTGTGTTACGTTATCAGCTTATATTGCGTGACACACACATTCTTTAATAAAATTGACGATATGCTAGTGTCAAAACGTTATTTTAAAATAATACTTATGTACACTACACTACATCACCAGCTTCTTAGTGATGGAAATACCACAGTTAGAACGAACCATAAGCCAAACCGCGAGCCCAGTGCAGATTGGTGGTTGCTCACAACTACTAATACATTGGAACTAAACGTGGTTTCGAAGCACGGAGGAGCTCGAGACGATACATTTTTGGCCACCCATGCGATGATCGGCCTGTGTGAAAGTTGCTAAATTCAGCAATTTCAGACCGAGCGCGTTAACCATTGCGCCACAGTACTCCTCTCGCTATGTAAACGCAAGTACATCCGTAAAAGAGTTTTCAATAGATAGCGTTAGAAGAATATATTTTTTTTTAAAACTCGAAGCATTGGCTTTAAGTATGAATGATAGGTTCTAAATACACCCACTTAGAACGAATTCGCAACGAGCAGAACCTTAAGGGGATCCACTTATATCACTCATTGAAGGGCCTAAGTGTGTTGCGAGGACCGAATAAACAAAAATAAGATGAAAAATTGAAATTTTCGCAGCGACGGTAATTCGGAATAAGATTCGTATTATTAAAACAGGCCTTCATAATTTACCTTTTCATTAATGTGAATGAGCCTGTGGGAAACCTTTTGTGGATTTTGACGTAAAATCATGATGCTCGCCACAACTTTTTACAGCTTTTGTATCTTAGGAAGGAACGAAGTTTAATGTTGCATTTCGGTTTTATGAAGGTTATTGATCTAGGACTCTTAGGTAATGGAAGACAGATTTGATAGAGACAAGTCAACAAATTCAGTCGATAGTAAAATATTCTTTTTTGTATTTGGTAAATAATCTAATTTGTATTTTGTAAAAGCTTTATTTAAAAATATACAACTTTTCAAGAGTTTGGTCGGTAGTGGTCTAGGGATTAGCGAGCTACGAGACTTCAAACCGAAGGAGCAAAAGTTTGTGTGAAGGGAATAGGTATTTAATAGGTACGATCTCTGCCTGTTTCTAGTCTCGTGCACATCAATAAATGTATGGAAAACTACATTATACGTCAGAAAGTTTTTATTAGGCAGTGTATACCGAGTTAAAAAAAGCTTTCTTCTTATTACAATAAATATGAAATCGCTAAAGTAAAAATAAAACATAGACTTTGGATTTATCGCACGATGCCGCAAGCAGCAGGCTTTACCAACACTCTATAAATAAAATTTGAATAAAAGGACATTTTTAAATAGCCGATATAAATGCAAATGTGTACAACAAGAATATTTAATTAAATCGCTTGCGGTACCAACAATAAATCCCATTATTTGGACAGGATAACGTAATTGGTTAAATTCGGAGGCTATTTTTTGTGGAAATTTTCAATTGTTTACTATGCCTTCGAAATCTATTAAGCCGGAGCTGATTGACAATTTTAAATTATCAAGTTGTTTATTTCGGTACAAGTGAATCTCCCAGCTGGCTTTTCAGAAAGTGTACTACTATAAGTAGTGACTACGAATTTTCTTGTGAATATCGTATACAGGGTGACGATTCTCAAATGTACCGGTAATCTAGGGTGTATTATAACATTTTTAAGGTAAAAAATAAACATATAGAACGACTTTTTAATCACGCTTATTCATAAAAGGTGTTTTAATGTTTTTGAACGAACTTCATCATTTGAAAGTTGGCAATGGTTTCCTTTGACAGTTGCCATTTTCGCGGTATTTTCGTAAGATGTAAGGAATAATGTAACTAAGTATTACATGTAGTTAGCTAAGTAAATAATTTCGTATTCAAATTTACGAGGTTATGTTAGATTAAATATGGTTACGAGTATACCAAGCCAAACTTTGTAATGAATGCCTTCGGTCACGATTTGTCGTAAGATCGCAGTCATTGATATCCACGTGTTACATTGTAACTTATGATTGATCTACGTTGCATTTTGTCTCAACTCGTTATGAAACGTATTCGGTGAATACATTTTATTGTCTGATATCTTTATAATTCCCTACATATTGGATAGGTTATAAATAAACGCGATTAGATCCATTTTAAATGTATGTGTTCGCCTGTTAGAAAACATTACATGAGGTAATAATAATACATTTAATACTTGATTAAATCCATGGACACTATGGAGAGCAATATAGTATATGTATATAATATAATTGAGCATTTACTTAAATTTAGTAAGTTGAACATTTATATAATTGAGCATTATAGTATAATTATGTATATATTCAATCATCATCTCAGCCAAAAGACGTCCACTGCTGGACAAAGGCCTCCCCCAAGGATCTCCACAACGACCGGTTTTGTGCTGCTCACACCCAGCGGCTTCCCGCGACCTTCACCAGATCGTCGGTCCACCTTGTTGATGTCCTTGAATTTGTATGATGAATTGAATTCGATATCGTTTGCCCAACGACATGAATAATTAAGTGCCAATGTTTCTTATTAGTCCAATAACTATTCTACCTATTAGATCCTCGTTAATTATTAAATTTAATAAATATTATTTAACTAAACCACATTTTGGCAAGTCCGCCAGCCATTTTAAAATTATACAGTATAATTATTTTAAACGAAACACTCGACTTGACCTGTTTTAACTTAACATCTTAAATGAAAGCAATTAGAAAGTCTGAATTAATTTCACAATAAACCTAAACGACAAGTAACTTGTATTGATTAATGATGTCAAGACAATTTTAAGATAGACGTTCCACTGTGTTGTTTCATCTGCAAACACTAACACTCGTTATGCCTATATAATACTATAAAGTTTTACTAATTAGTTTACTTTAATACCCGTTAAAATTTATTTTGGAATTACTTGTAAGACTAAGCTGCAAACGTGACCCTTCACCTTATAGATTAAGGAATCTTTGATGCATTAATGATCTTTATACATCATTAAGATCAAGCTCCTTGGTTTAGTTGAGCCCACCTCAAGGCCTTACGTGGACATGCTAACTTGGAAGGGAGACAAGGCCATAACCAATTACGCTAGACCAATGTGTGCCTAACAACAATTAGGACCCAACGGCTTAACGTACCTTCCGAAGCGCGGCAAACGCGTCATATTCATTTGAGAAAACAGACAATATAATCTTAACACCAGGCGTAGCCTGATGTGGAGTTTCAATAAGCCTTATACGTGTAAATATGTACCTAATTGAAATAAAAAATGAAGGTATCACAATATACAATGTACAATATTTAGTAGGGAAGGTCTCGCAAATGATAGATGTGTTTTTACAGTTGGAATAAAACACGATGAATATACTAGAAATCAAAGCAGAGCTAGTTTTAATTGATTAATTCATTCATTATCGTAAATATAAAATAATAAAGATGTAACATACCCAATAAAAAATGCTGTAAGTCAGTAATGAAGAAATATGTTATGATAAATCATGAAGACATACCGTCCAACGTTACCAGGGTGGCTAGTGCGGGTGTTATTTTCAATTCTATCATGTTAACGATAACGTTTCTAGTTTTCGATATAGTGATCAAAGTGTTTTTAGTGATTTCTCTGTATAAACATGACTTAAATCTAGCGCTAAGCTACATAGTCCATGTTTGTGAGAGATTAGTGCCAATGAGGTAGGTTTTACAAGAGAACCCGTAATCATGAGATACCAGGACAATATTTGCTCTAGGCACCGAGTACTCGAGTGCTGTAAGTTAGGTACATAGTATAAAGAAAGTCCAATTACCTTAGAATACATTAAGCTCAATGGTAGACTCATTGCTGTTGAGAGGATCCAAACAAACACGATCTTGATGGTCACTCTCTTTCTGGTCTTATTCCTCCCAAACCTCATAGGATAGCGGAGAGAGAGGTATCTGCAACAAAAGTAAACATAATGTAACATTACAAAAACACAAATGTTGAAAAAATTTCCACGAGCAGAATTTGTTAGAACCACGATAGCTCTTAGAAGAGCACCTGACCCGGTATGTCAGAAGGGTGCAGGTTCAAATCCTGCTCGTGGTAATTTTTTCAACACTTTTGTTTTTGTAATTTGTTTCGCAACCAAAATTTGCGTTAAAATTATATAAACAAAAACAAAAAACATTTAATAAATAGCTTGCAAACTTCTTAACTGATCTTTAGTATTTGTAAAAATATTATGATCAGATGTTAATGACGGTAGTTGTTGACATTGAATTGGCGCCTTTAGCTTTCAAAGTAAAAAAGTAAATAATAGTGTTGAATAATTTCGGCGGGCTGGTTAGAACTACGATAGCTCTTAGAAGAGCACCTGACCCGGTATGTCAGAAGGGTGCAGGTTCAAATCCTGCTCGTGGAAATTTTTTCAACATTTGTGTTTTTGTAATTTGTTTCGCAACAAAATTTGCGTTAAAATTATATAAACAAAAACAAAAACATTTTATAATATAACATACAATAACCTTTTTATTTACTGAGTAGGATATTGTCTGAACATGTCCGAGACCTCGGTTAGCTTGCGGGTAATACCTCTTACAAAAGCGGAAACCAATGGTATAAAGTACCATGCTCATGAGAGGCTTTAACAATGTATTTGTACAATTTCAGAAAATGGCAGAGTGGGCCAAAAATATCCAAGCCACAAGTTCACAACAAAATAGCTGTAATAAACAAACTCAAATTAAAATAAGCTTTATTTTATGTCGAGAAACCTTTAATATCCGAATTTCTAGACGTATGTAGGTATAGGAATAAGAAAAAGGGGACATAAAAAAACTATAGAAAATGTAGGTTATAAAATGTTTTTTTTTGTTTTGTTTATATAATTTTAACGCAAATTTTGTTGCGAAATTTTGTTGTTTGTTTGTTTGAATGGGCGCCTTTGGCTTTCAAAGTAAAAAAGTAAATAGTGTTGAATAATTTCGGCGGGCTGCTGGTTAGAACCATTGGAAGAGCACCTGACCCGGTATGTCAGAAGGGTGCAGGTTCAAATCCTGCTATTTAGCAAACTTTGATAACTACCGATGTGGCTTGGATGATTTTAATCACAACGTGGTCCTATATCCATGGCGAGAGTTGGTAGGTAAGCTTTGATAATCGTTATCGTAATATGCAAACCGCTATGTCATTGAGGTAATCTAGCTTGCGACACATTGCAAATTAATCCGCAGGTAACATAGGCGATGAGAGCTCGATGGCGTAGCGACTAACGAGTTTGGACAAGTGCGGCAACTGTCGGAATGCCTGGTTACCGGATTGGATTGGATTGGATTATCATTAAATCATTATTAATTTATTCTCTTTTGGGAAAAGTATATTGTAGCGGATGAAAATGTTGATCTTTTGACGTGAAATAGGCTACATGCATTATTTCCTCCTTATAATATTAAAATAATATATTATATATTATTATTCTTATTAGCCTTCACTGTCCCATAGCTGGGCAAAGATCAGCCTTATAATATAATGTTGCAAATATTTCTTGTTTTTTGTTTTAATTTGTCTCAAGAACTTAGTTATTTATTTTTCATACACTTACATCTAGCATTACAGGTTTTTACCTAATGCGTTTATGTTCTTTCTAGCAAAAGCTATGGACGCCTACGAGTATAATAGGCATTTATGAATAAGTGTTATACTATATGTTACATTCCTAAATATATTTTTTACAATGTCATTACTTAGATATGCTGTTAGTGTAAAACTAACAAACTAAATAAACAATGTCAATTTAAATACGTGAAGGGTCGCTGAGCTAGCAATGTAAGTAAATGTAGAATACCTGTCAACACTGATAGTGCACAGGTGCATGATTGAAGCAGTACATAGAAGGACGTCGAGGCAGATCCAGGTGAGACAGTACACCGCCGGCAGGGGGAAGTAACCTGGAGCAAAGGAGACGGCATTTGAAATAAATTAATGACTTAACAGTTGACACAAACATAACAACAAAATTTGCGTGTTTTTTTTATCTTACGGTAAGCACAGTGCCTTCATCTCACTTGATGTTAAGTGACGATAAGGCCAATGGTCACATCACATCACCTGGGATCCTCAACTACTAAGGAACTGGCTATCTTATCTCTAGCTGCCGGAACACAACAATACTACAAACAATGATGTTATGGCCTACTTAAGTATATAAGATGGTGTTAGCTTACCAGGCGGACAAACAAGCCCGACCACCTACCAAATCAAAAACACAAACATGTACACTGGGAATCGAACCCGGGGCTTCTGTGTTTGAAACCTGTGGGTTTAACCACTAGACCACAGAGGCGGTAAAATAATATCAATGGAGGAAAGTAAAAACTTATACTTACCAACACTTCAGAAGAGCTGTTCAAAATTTGAACAATTATATACTCGTAAAAACCGGACTAACATCACGCTAATATTATAAATGCTAATGTTTGTGTGTATGTGTGTATATTTGTTGCTTCTTCACGCTGCAACGGATGGATGGATTTGGATGACATTCGGCATACAGATAGTTTATAACCTGGATTAACACATAGGATAGTTTTTATCCCGATATTCCCTCGGGTATTCCCACTTAGGTCTTGGATTCGATGTTGGGAATATAACCTATATGGTAGTTTTTTATACTTTTTTATTAAAATTATGACAAACTTTTTCTTTTTGACATTTATTTTCCAATACAAAATGATTTGTTTGTTTTGTTGTCATGGAAATTGTCAATGCGGTATAGTCTGCCGGGTCAGCTAGTAAAAAATAACTGCAAAGAGAAAAAACTGAAAAGAAAAAATTACCTCTACGATCCCAGAATTCAATTTGAGCAATGTTGAATGCAACGTGAAATATTTCCTTGTCCGATACCTGTACTTAAATAATAATATCTATAATACACTCGAAAAACATAACCCTCCTTCTAACGCAGTCGGCTAAAAAATAAGGATAACGTAGTTATCACTATTTTATTTATTGGTGCAAATTCAAATCCCACTCGTAAAAAAAATCAATAGGTGAAAATGCGTCATGGATCAAGGCGATGAATAAAAAAAAATGTTTTCAGTTAAAACCACATCTAATATATAAAATTCTCGTGTCACAGTTTTCGTTGCCATACTCCTCCGAAACGGCTTGACCGATTTTGATGAAATTTTTTGTGCTTATCCGGTATTTATGAGAATCGACCAACATCTATTTTTCATCCCCCTAAATGTTAAGGGTGGTCCACCCCTAAATTTTTTTTGATTTTTGAAATTTTTCCAATACAAAATGATTTGTTTGTAGTGTTGTCATGGAAACTGTCAAAGCGGTACGAAGTCCGCCGGGGGCAGCTAGTAAAATATAAATATTTATCAACCGCTTATGCGTGAAATGTATTCATCATTTTCATATAGAAGTTCCTAGAAGCAAAGTGGGTTCTGCGTATTATAGAAATAATTGGAAAATATTTTTTTCATTAATTTCATTAATCTCGCTTGTTTATACTGGAGCATGCTAATTTCCAGATTATATCACAATATGTGATTAGATTTCGTATATAGTATAGTTAAAACGCTTTTAAGCTTTCTCGTTATATTCTAAACAATTTTAATAATAGGACTTAGTGCAAACCATTTAGTATAGGTATCCTAGATATATTTTGTGCCCGGATATTTCGGCCTAGTTGCGCCTACAATTTAGAAAATTGTTAAAATATTTTTGCCGCGAACAGTGTTTGAACCCTCTGTCAGATGCCGTTCTAATATAATATACAGTTTGTTATCCCATAAATATGGTCTAAGGCGATTCTCTCCATCAACGAAAAAGAAAAACCATAGCCAAGCCAGGTAGGCTCCTCTGTGCCAAGAGCACACAACTAAGAGAACCATAACTTGTTATTTTTCTATTTCTATTTCTATTTGGCGGTAAATATTCTACAACTCACCAGTTTTATTGTCCGCTTCGTTTTACTAGACCCGTATCCTGATGTAGGACACACACGACTTTAAAGTTTATACTGACACCCCCCACCAACCTAACGGTTATAAAGTCTTCTCTCACTCTCTCAGTATCTTCTCACTTCTCGTTGCACCAAGGACAGTCAGATCATCGTCCAGTAAATTTTTACTGTTATCATTTAACCACTTTAGAAAATTCTCAGAAGAAAAAAATCCTATATAAATCTGCTGAGTCGTAAAATAAACTTGCCAATCTCGACGTGGGCAATAAACAAAACCAATCTTACTCGGACGCTTTACGCCTACGTATAACAAACAAAACCTTCCCGAGAGGCCTAAACATCCCTCATTAGAGTCCAATCGATGTTTGCCAAGTCCGGCAAATTGGATGTAATATAATCCTAAGTAAAAAGGGAGCGGCTGCCGCTGTCAGGGTGGCTTGCGGGTGATTTGGCAATTTTGATTTTGTTCAGGTAATCAGTAAATTGGAATCGCAAAGATTGGTTACCACTAATGAAGTCATGTGTGGGTTAAATTTGGACTCGAACGCTTCCGACTGCCTAATGTGTTACAATTTTGAAAAAATTCCAATAACAAAAGTGTAACTTTTTACAAATTGTTTTGCGATAAAAGTGATTTTTAATAAGTAATAAGTGTACAACATGGCACGATTACCAATTATGTACGGTATTCTACGTAATTCGCATAAAAGAAAATTGAAACAAAGACGAGATGAGCGTCGGGTGATGCGGTACACGCTCCGATCCGATCCGAACCCTTCGGAGAATCTAGTAGGGCACGGGGACGCGTACTAGTGCGCGATGCCGTTCCCTCTAGAAAACCTCCGAAGGTGATTCGTTTCACACGGCTTGAGGGACCCATTACATTCCTCGCCGCCCCCAAACAAGCCCGGTGAAGCTGAAAATGCCGCCTGAGGCAATCAGCAATCTCTCTCACGAACGAACACGAACAAAGTGTTTTCTATGAATGAAGACGAATTTAAAGCAAATTATAGAGTGAGCAAGGATTTGTTTGAGGAAATATATGATAATATTAATATAAAAATATATATATATATATACTATACTAGTAATATAGTACTATATATACTATATATATAGTACTATAATATAATATATACACAGTCAGGTCATAAGTATTGTCACACAGTAAAAACTTTTCTTTTAGAATGGCTGGCCACAAAAAAGTTTATTGAATTCGAATTTCGAATTGTTCATGAAAATAAAAATGTATACTTTTTAGAATTTTACTCATTTTTAAATATGGAGTGCACGCTTAAAGAAGACCGTGTTGCAGTTATTGCGTTGCATCGTTGCGGTTACGCGCCAATTCAAATTTTTGACATACTGAAAAATTTGACTTTAACCAAAAGATTCGTTTATCGTACCATCAAACGATACAATGAAGACTCTAGTGTAAATGACAGGTCAAGAAGTGGTCGCCCTCGGTCTGTTAGGACTCCAGCAGTGATAAAAGCTGTGAAGGCGCGAATTCAAAGAAATCCCAAACGTAAGCAGAAACTGTTGGCCCTTCAGATGGGGTTAAGCAGAACCACGGTGAAAAGGGTGTTAAATGAAGACTTAGGGCTTCGAGCATATCGAAGAAAAACAGGACATCGTTTGAATACTCGTCTAATGGACCTGAGACTGAAGAAATGCCGCGCTTTGTTGAAGCGGTACGCGGGAAAAAAATATCTGGAAATTCTTTTTTCGGATGAAAAAATTTTTACCGTGGAAGAGAGCTACAACAAACAAAATGATAAGGTGTATGCACACAGTAGTGAAAAAGCGAGCAACCGTATTCCGCGTGTCCAACGAGGTCATTTTCCATCCTCGCTCATGGTATGGTTGGGAGTTTCTTATTGGGGCTTAACAGAGGTACATTTTTGTGAGAAAGGTGTAAAAACGAATGCAGTTGTGTATCAAAATACAGTCCTGACGAACCTTGTGGAACCTGTTTCTCATACCATGTTCAATAACAGGCACTGGGTATTCCAACAAGATTCGGCGCCAGCTCATAGAGCGAAGAGCACACAAGACTGGCTGGCGGCGCGTGAAATCGACTTCATCCGGCACGAAGACTGGCCCTCCTCCAGTCCAGATTTGAGTCCGTTAGATTACAAGATATGGCAACACTTGGAGGAAAAGGCGTGCTCAAAGCCTCATCCCAATTTAGAGTCACTCAAGACATCCTTGATTAAGGCAGCCGCCGATATTGACATGGACCTCGTTCGTGCTGCGATAGACGACTGGCCGCGCAGATTGAAGGCCTGTATTCAAAATCACGGAGGTCATTTTGAATAAACTTTATTGTCATAAGAATCTATGTTTTGTTAAGTTCATTTTGGTATATAAATGGTTACATAATGAATAAACTTGTCTCAATTATTTTATATTAAACATGTGACAGAATTTATGACCTGACTGTGTATATATATACTACTACTTGTAGTAGTGTACTGTGTCACAAAATAAGTTTTACACGTAGGTATGTAGTTATTATCTTTTACAAACACTGCACACTCAAAGTTATACAAACAAACTATTAAGTACTTATTCAAATTTCAAAATGAATGGCGCGCTTACACTGCACTTCAGTTACCTTTTTTTCGGAGTCAAAGAACACCACAGCCAAGAACCAACTCATACAGCCAAGAATCGTTTGCAGCCAACCAACTTATTTTTGTTATTTAACTACGTTTAAAATAATAATTTTGGTAAAATAGCGTAGTTTTTCATTCCACATTCGCATTATCGATACGACCTAAACATAATGGTTATCACTATTGCAGATGTTGTTTGAAGCTAACTTCATGCGTAACTTGTCAATCTGAACGCGATTCCAATACCAATCCGATACTCAAGAATTGCATTTCAAGAGTATGGACTGGAATTTGACAACATCTAACATTGCAATTGGATTAGATTAAAAATGAGATTGGGATTATGTTCAAGAGTAAGCCTGCAGCACCTGCATCTCAGTAAAGATGTGGGGCTTTACTCAGTCCTCACGCAGACTTCTTGTGAGAATTTGAAGTAACGTTGCACTGTTTTGTTTCATTTGCCAACACTCATGCTCACTCACGAATACTTAACGGTTAATAATCCACCATTATATTTTCACATTAATATTCGAAATAACACAAATTTTAGGAAATAAAATAAAACCGCAGACATGACTATTCACTTTCCCGCCAAGAAGTCCCACAATCCGTATCCGTCAATCAATCGGCGTCAAATAGACAAACGATGGCAGCGTTCATAAAAAAAGGTTGCTTTAATGAAGAAAAGAACGAATGGAAAGGAATCAAAACCGTTTTGAATGGATTAATAAAATGATAGTTTTCTCTAAACGGCAACATTGGTTTATCGGGTTGACAAGCCGATGTCATGACAAGATATTTCTCTGTCGTGGTGTGCATATTAGGGAAAACGACAAACGAATCGACATCGACAACTTTTCTCGTCTCGTCCACGAGATATGTTGCGGCGTTCATCTTAGCCCTGCAGGCGTTTGTGTGTTGTTGAAAATGAAACTTTAAAAGTATGATACTTTTATGATATGATAATTCGGTTATCTATATAATATTTTTAGAGGTGTTACAAGACTTTGTCGGACTAAGTGGGTTAAGTGAGTAATTAACCTAGTAATTTACTGTCCACAGCAAAAAGCTTCTGTCATTGAAAACAATGCAACAACAACTAATGGGTTGATTGATTAATGAAAATAATTGATTTAAAAAAATGCACTACAAAGAAACAATTCAAATATTTTCCGAAATAAGTAAACGCCATGTAAATTTGTAAGACTAATTATATTCCTATTCTTGTCCTTTCTTTCATGTTTTTTTGATAGGGAGAGAGTTTTCTAATATTCTAACGCTGTAAAATAAAGAGAGAAAAGAAACGCCTTTACAGCTTTTTCTCAGTACCAGGGCGCTTGCCGTAGACTTATTATTATAATTATTAATTTTATTTTCGGTCAATTCAATGGCGTAGTGACTTTAATAAGAGCTCTCATTGAATAAAAACAAAATGGGAATAAATTAATGCGAGTACAAAAATATTTGCAGACACGTTTTATTGATAACAGTTTGCGTTGCGTTGCGTTTGTTAATTCAAATGTTCAGAACACTTTGACCCACAACATAACCAAATATTAGATTTGACACAAAAAATGCTGCTTCAAACAAAAGTTTAGTTTGAAACGGAAGTTTACCAAATGTTTGCGTACACAAAATCTTTCTGATAGCTTGCGTATGGTATAAACAAGGAACAAGTTTACGAGTAAAAGTTTGCATCTTTGCATAACGTTTCGCGATGGAAAAATCTTTTATGAAGTATTAAGTAACTTTACTCAGTGTTGGAAGATAAATATTAATTTGGACAACAATAGAAAATCTTTCTTCATTTCGAATGTCTTGTTTGTCTGCAATAATTGTACTGTCGTATTTGATGGCGTAAAAAGCGCTTTTCGGTAAAAATTACGAGATATAAATCCATCTTCACTACACCAAAACCAGCATGCATACATGGAGGGCAAATCCACCGAAACGGCTCTCCACAACTTGGTGACGAGAGTACAAAGATCAATAAGTAATACAGAATACGCAATGGGCTGCTTTTTTGACGTGGAGGGCGCATTTGATAGAGCGACCCCCGACTCAATTGAGACCACCCTCAACCGAGAAGGAATAGACAGAGATGTATCAAAGTGGATGAAAAACATGCTAAGACACCGGCTGATACGAGCAGAGATAGCAGGAATAACACACGAGGTGGTGGCGAAAAGAGGATTCCCCCAGGGGGGATGTCTGTCGCCACTGCTGTGGTGCCTACTAATAGACGAACTAGTTAGCAAGATAAACTGGATGCACATATACACACAAGTATATTCCGATGATGGCGTGTTCCTGGTGACAGGCAAAGTTCTTAGCGTCATGTGTGAAATCATGAACAGAGGCCTAAAAGAAGCCCTAGAGTGGTGCAGGAGCAAAGGTTTAAACATAAACCCTGACAAAACCAAACTAGTCCTATTTACAAAGAAAAGAAAGATAGGGCGCGCTGAACCAGTGACACTGGACAACCAAGAGCTGGAGACAGTAAAGGAAGTCAAGTATCTAGGAGTGACACTGGATAGCAAGCTTGACTTTAGGACCCACATAAGTAACACATGCTCCAAAGCCAAGATGGCAATGATGAAGTGCAAAAGTGTAATAGGCAGAACCTGGGGCATGAAACCAGCGATGGCACTGTGGGTTTATAAGGCAATAATCTTGCCAAGAATCCTACACGGAGCCGTAGTATGGTGGCACAGAGCCACAGTAGGGAAAAACAAAGCAGAATTAGATAAAGTCCAAAGGCTTGCGGCCCTAGTGACCACGGGCGCGATGAGGACAACACCTACTGCCGCGCTCGAGATCCTACTGGCTAAATCCCCTGGACTTAGAGATTAAGAAAAAGGCCACGGAACAATGGTTTAAGCTAAAAAGCACCGGTATATGGACCGGGAACTTTATGGACGAGGGTCATACTAGTATAAGCAAAAACTTCGAAGAAAGGCTGTCAATGATCCTCTCCAATAACGACCTCATAAGGAAGGAAAGGATCTTCGACAAAAAATATAGAATACATATAGGGTCAGGAGAGGAGGAGAGGAGGAGGAGAGAAGGAGATGGACCGTAGAAACTGATGGCATCACCTGCTATATAGACGGCTCCAGAAAGGAATCGACAAGGCTCTCCAGATCTGACGTACACATTAAATGTGCAGACGGGACGGAGATGAACAAGTCTATACCGTTAGGAAGATTCGCCAGTGTTTTCCAGGCGGAAATTTACGCAATAATGGCATGCGCTGAGATGGTTGAAAACCTTAATATAACAGGGAAAATGGCCATCTACAGTGATAGCCAGGCGGCACTGAAGGCACTAGGCAGAGTAGAAACCACATCAGCAATGGTCAAAGAATGCAAGGAATCATTAAAAAGGCAGGTCGAGAGAGCGGACCTGACGGTAGCATGGGTCCCCGGACACGAGGGAAACACGGGAAACGAACAGGCTGACGAACTAGCCAGAAAGGGAGCAGAGGAAAGCTTGGTGGGACCGGAACCCCGGCTGCCAATAGCGCACAATATCACCAAGGGAGTAATCAGCCACAGTATCATAGCAGAAACCAACCGAAGATAGAGGTCCTCGACTGGTATGAGACAGTCGAAGATCTTCATCAAGAGTATGGACAAGAAAAAGACTAGAGAGCTGATGGGACTCTTCAGAGAGAACATGAGGCTAGTCATAGAGATCATTACAGGACACTGTCGACTGAACAGACATCTGACAGTGATAGGAGTGAAAACCGACCCCATGTGCCCGGAATGCACGGAAACAGCGGAGACCAGCCTCCACCTACTAGCTAAGTGCCCGAGTACATCTCATTGATAAGATGGGAGCTCTGGGGGTCGGACACATTAGACATAGAAGATCTTAAGGATCTGAAAGTGGAACAGATAGCGAGATTTACCAAAGGGACCAAAAGATTCGACGGGGCGCCGTGAAAGCTGGATAAACCTTAACTCCCTCAAAGGGGAGAAACGGGGAAAAGGATGAAGTGGCCCGCAGACAGCGCGGGTGGATCGTCCGTTCGGCTGGCGACGTCCCCACAAGAAATAATAAGGGGACATTTTTATGATAGGGAAATAAGTTAAGTATAATATAATACCTTTTATTGTAACTTAAACCTTAAAACTTGTTTAAGTTTGTACCATGCGCTTTATTGTCACTTATCGTCAGGCCAAAGCACATGATCTTAATAAGTTATACCTTATAACTAAAAAATGAAATGAAAAGTCTACTGATGGGTGACCAAATGTAATTACATCGTCCCTACGTGCTCCGAATTAAACATGATTAATGTGTACTAAATGTGAAATGTATATTTTTCCCGTAATGGATTCTTGATGACGACACCGATTTTTTCAGTGAGAGCATAATTGCTTGCTTTTAATCCTGAGATATCGGCTAATAGATAAGTGGAAATATATACGATTAAACATTTTATAGTCAATATTAAACGCACATAAGTGCGCGAAGAATAGATTATGTATTGATCAATGATGTCAAAACTCTCCAAACCGCATTGGGTCTGCGAGCATGGTGAGTGATGGCCCAATCTCCACAAAGATGATCAAAGTGTGTTTGTCGAAAGCATTTTTTTTTAGATCTACAAAACTGAATACAATCCGTTAATAATCTAGGAGTATGGTAAATTATAAAAATATCACAATGATTATACTCTACTTGCGGCTACTTACAGCGTGTACAAAAAAAAATTACACCAGATGAACAAGATTAAATAATTACAAAGATAAAAAAACAGAACAAAAATAAAACTATACAAAAATAAAAATAAATGACAAACGCAATAATTTTCTTTTCCAATCGAGGCAAGATATAAGGTTTTTTTTGGTAGAGGCTATAGACCAATGTTCGTTCGGCAGCGTGGTAGCAAAATATTTTCCTATTATGTAGCCGACTGCCTACTCCCGGTACAGAGAATGATATTCGTTAAAAAATTAGAGGATGACCATGAAGTATCTTGAAGAGAAACATGACATCTTCCATTTTTCTTTGAGTAAACATGTTTAAACATGCTGCAGCGCTTGGATCTTAAATTTTTTTTTTTGGAGAGAGATTTATTTATTTATTTATTTATTTATTTTATTGTTACACCAACAAAGTAAACACCATTACATTTAAAAAAAAACATTACATAAATCAGACGCTTGATTAGTGTCACCTCAATTATAAGTGTAAACTACATGCATAAAAAAGTGCTACAGCAAAAATCACAAAATTATGCTAAGATTAAGATAATAATAATTAATAACAATAAAAAATATAATTGAATTTAACAAAAGTAATAATAATAATTTTATAATTCAATCAACAATAAAAAACATAATTTAATTTAATAAAAGAGATTGCTGATTTCCTCAGACGGCATTTTCGGCTTCACCGGGCTTTTTTGGGGCCGGCGAGGAGCGTAAAGGGTCCAAGCCGTGTGAGCGAATCACCTTCGGAGGTTTTCTAGAGGGAACGGCATCGCGCACTAGTGCGCGTCCCCGTGCCCTACTAGATTCTCCGAAGGGTTCGGATCGGATCGGAAGGATCTTGAAGTTTCGTAGACGTTGCTCATAGCTTTTAAAACTGCGACATTTATTATCTGAAAATGCCAGATAATACTTAAAACTCTTTTTGATCGTTCCATGTGATCCGAGTGCACCTGGTATCCAGGGTTCCAAATAGTACTACAATATTCCAATATTCCACGCATAATTGCATTGTAAATCACAATAGTCAGACTAGGATCCCGGAAAATTTTCATTTGACGGTTGATCAATCCCGAAAGTTGTGATGACTTTTTAGTTATGATGTCAATGTGATGTCTAAAGGATAACTTACTGTCGATAATTACACCTAGGTCACGGATCAACTCGGTTTCCTTTATTTTATACGCACCAATTGTGTACACGGCATCATCTGGTATCAATTTCCTTGTAATCTTTATGTGATAAAATTTATTAATATTTAGTGACATACAATTATCTATGCACCAGCTTTTAATGTCTATGTCAGCTGTCTATGTCTGATTGAAGAGATTTTATGTCTAATGAACTTTTAATAGAGCGGTATGTTTTTAAATCATCAGCATAAAATTGACTGCCAATGGAGTTACAAAGGTCGTTGATAAATACCAAAAATAAGAAAGGCCCAAATGTGAGCCCTGTGGGACTCCAGTGGGACTTCAGTACTTTGATATCATAGTAACAAAAAGTTTTATTTTTAATTAAATACCTCAGTAAATTTTACGTCCTCTTTCTTTGTACGGTACAATACAATTCAGCGTAATTTTTTCTCAAGCGATATCAGTTTATCAGGCTATGTCCATGGACTGTTGTCGTTTTACTTACTTGTAAGGTTGATATAGGCCTTAATTTAAAAACAAACAATCACATAGTAAACATAGGAACGATAACTGTTAATACTTCAAAATTAATTTGAACATAAGAAATCGCTTATTACCATCAAACAATATATCAAAACAAAACCTGTAGAACAAAAAAGTATAGCTCATCGTACACACCAGCAAGCCTGTCATACATAATTGGTGTAATGAATCAGTCATAATAATGCGAGCGGTCGGTGAGACCAACTGGAAAATATAGGAGAACGCAGGATAAAACCCCAAAGCCGTGGTAATTTAGCAAAGCAATATATCTTTCGGTATTTTTGTACCCATAACTATTTCACGTTTTGGGTTGGCGAGAATATAGCGGTGAGCTCAGCTAAACCCTCATTTGCCTTTAAGCAAGTTTTTAATATAATCTTGCGATCTTTGCTTTATTAGTTTTGCAGTAATATTGTGTTGTTCTACTCACAGTTTATTGACATTGCTCAAATAGAAATGTTTCATTATACTTTTTCATAAGCTTTGAAAGAGAGATAAAAGAATATACTTACACTTATAAGAATATACAAAGCTAGAATGCATTCTAGAATGGATTTGACATTTATGAGTTATAATAGGGATTATCCTCATGAAGTATAAGAAAAAACCCAGGCCAGAAGCGAAAATTATCTATTTTTTTTTGTGAATATTAACAATATCCTGTATAGACCGCATTCTTAGAATATTTTTTGAGTACGTTATTGTTAATTTATTGTTTTTAGGATTATTTTTGTATAAAATTATTTACTGTTTTTTTTATTGTTAATCTTTAATTATGCTACATAGTCACGAAAACGAGAATTTCCATGGTTTTATGTAAAGCAAATTCTTGGCTTGGTTACTGTGATCTTATTTATCCATTCTCGATTGCTAATGCATTAGCACAAAACTATTGTGTACACAGTAAGGAAGGACGGTAGAAATGATTTTATTAATTTCCTACAAATGTTTTTTTGGAGGTTCAACATTTTACCTGTAAGATGCAGATAACGAAAACTTCCGTTAAGAAAGGATTTTTAGGAATTCCATTGGATACGGCCGTTCACGCAGACGATTTCACGTACCCAAAACAAATGTACGTGTATGTAAATGTACCACTGTTATATTCTCAATAAATATCTAAAGCTATTCTACCTAATTGTAAGCATTAAAACTCTTTATTATTGGAACTTAGTGCAAGACGCAGTTGTAAAACACAAGGTCACTGAACTAGTGGGGTCGCAAAGGGCAATCAATTTTTGCCATTGTCTGCCCCGTACGGGTGACTAGCTGTAGTTTCTTGGAAGTATGTTGACGTTGTAACAAATTTATTGCTGACATATAAATAGCTATTTCTATAGAACAGTATTTTCCAGTGGCACCAACGAATATGTTTTACCGATATCATGGTTGTGACAAAACACTTCTCCGTGCGTTCAATGGGCTTAAGGAAGGGCATGAAGCTTTCTCCTTTCGTATTACATTTTACATATTGGACAAGTGTGGTGGTTTATGACCCAATCTTTATAATATCTATATCTATCTCTATCTCTGCAATTGCACGCGTAATGATAACCCATTTAACTTAAGAGACAAAAGTTTTTTAATTGACTCGTTTTTCTCCTTCAGTCAGTGACGTGACCTGAAACTGAACTTTTAATAGAGCGGTATGTTTTTAAATCATCAGCATAAAATTGACTGCCAATGGAGTTACAAAGGTCGTTGATAAATACCAAAAATAAGAAAGGCCCAAATGTGAGCCCTGTGGGACTCCAGTGGGACTTCAGTACTTTGATATCATAGTAACAAAAAGTTTTATTTTTAATTAAATACCTCAGTAAATTTTACGTCCTCTTTCTTTGTACGGTACAATACAATTCAGCGTAATTTTTTCTCAAGCGATATCAGTTTATCAGGCTATGTCCATGGACTGTTGTCGTTTTACTTACTTGTAAGGTTGATATAGGCCTTAATTTAAAAACAAACAATCACATAGTAAACATAGGAACGATAACTGTTAATACTTCAAAATTAATTTGAACATAAGAAATCGCTTATTACCATCAAACAATATATCAAAACAAAACCTGTAGAACAAAAAAGTATAGCTCATCGTACACACCAGCAAGCCTGTCATACATAATTGGTGTAATGAATCAGTCATAATAATGCGAGCGGTCGGTGAGACCAACTGGAAAATATAGGAGAACGCAGGATAAAACCCCAAAGCCGTGGTAATTTAGCAAAGCAATATATCTTTCGGTATTTTTGTACCCATAACTATTTCACGTTTTGGGTTGGCGAGAATATAGCGGTGAGCTCAGCTAAACCCTCATTTGCCTTTAAGCAAGTTTTTAATATAATCTTGCGATCTTTGCTTTATTAGTTTTGCAGTAATATTGTGTTGTTCTACTCACAGTTTATTGACATTGCTCAAATAGAAATGTTTCATTATACTTTTTCATAAGCTTTGAAAGAGAGATAAAAGAATATACTTACACTTATAAGAATATACAAAGCTAGAATGCATTCTAGAATGGATTTGACATTTATGAGTTATAATAGGGATTATCCTCATGAAGTATAAGAAAAAACCCAGGCCAGAAGCGAAAATTATCTATTTTTTTTTGTGAATATTAACAATATCCTGTATAGACCGCATTCTTAGAATATTTTTTGAGTACGTTATTGTTAATTTATTGTTTTTAGGATTATTTTTGTATAAAATTATTTACTGTTTTTTTTATTGTTAATCTTTAATTATGCTACATAGTCACGAAAACGAGAATTTCCATGGTTTTATGTAAAGCAAATTCTTGGCTTGGTTACTGTGATCTTATTTATCCATTCTCGATTGCTAATGCATTAGCACAAAACTATTGTGTACACAGTAAGGAAGGACGGTAGAAATGATTTTATTAATTTCCTACAAATGTTTTTTTGGAGGTTCAACATTTTACCTGTAAGATGCAGATAACGAAAACTTCCGTTAAGAAAGGATTTTTAGGAATTCCATTGGATACGGCCGTTCACGCAGACGATTTCACGTACCCAAAACAAATGTACGTGTATGTAAATGTACCACTGTTATATTCTCAATAAATATCTAAAGCTATTCTACCTAATTGTAAGCATTAAAACTCTTTATTATTGGAACTTAGTGCAAGACGCAGTTGTAAAACACAAGGTCACTGAACTAGTGGGGTCGCAAAGGGCAATCAATTTTTGCCATTGTCTGCCCCGTACGGGTGACTAGCTGTAGTTTCTTGGAAGTATGTTGACGTTGTAACAAATTTATTGCTGACATATAAATAGCTATTTCTATAGAACAGTATTTTCCAGTGGCACCAACGAATATGTTTTACCGATATCATGGTTGTGACAAAACACTTCTCCGTGCGTTCAATGGGCTTAAGGAAGGGCATGAAGCTTTCTCCTTTCGTATTACATTTTACATATTGGACAAGTGTGGTGGTTTATGACCCAATCTTTATAATATCTATATCTATCTCTATCTCTGCAATTGCACGCGTAATGATAACCCATTTAACTTAAGAGACAAAAGTTTTTTAATTGACTCGTTTTTCTCCTTCAGTCAGTGACGTGACCTGAAACGACCCGGACCACGGACAATTGACCCGGAATCCTCAACCATTGAAGAACGCAGCGATTCTACTAAAAAACGTTATTGTTTCGATGACAGAGAATAAACAGCCCAACTACCATCCAAACTAAAGTACAATGCGTACCATCTGGGACTTAGACTAGCCCATGGAGGCCACCCTAAATATAACATACTAGCAGTTTGCCCGCGACTTCGTCCACGTGGATTTTCTATTTTTTCGTAAATAAATATATACTACGTTTCTCAAATTAAAAAATAGTACAAATTATAGAAATTGTTTCTTTTGCATGCATTCCGTATACCACCGCATTTGCAAAAACACGGATTTAGTCGCATAATGCCTAATTCGTAAAATGCCTACCATGTCTCAAAAGGACTAATTCTTAAAAGGACTAATTCGCAGAATGCCTACCATATCTCAAAAGGACTAATTCGCGAAAGGACTAATTCTTAAAAGGAATAATTCGCAGAATGCCTACCATGTCTCAAAAGGACTAATTCGCGAAAGGGCTAATTCTTAAAAGGACTAATTCGCAGAATGCCTAATTCCCAAAAGAACTAATTCGTAGAATGGCTAATTCTCAAAAGGACTTGGACTATAGATGCATAAAAATAAAAAAAAAACTTGCATTATTAAATAATTTTGGTTTAATGTCAAAAGAAATCAACGATCATAAACATAATTTGTATTTTTTATTCAAAGACAATAATTAAACTTTCAAAAATTACTATTACTAAGATGGTACGCGGGTGGGGAGGGTTATCCAAAACTCAGGATGGATATAAAATAGCAATAAAGCTTTAACTCTTAACTAAACTATCCATCATATAGCGATGCTCAGTTATGGACTTTACTACGATGGCCTGCGAGAGATCGGAGCCAATCACCGCCGTTAGGATGCGGCGTTGCTGCTCCCAAGTCGTACACTCTTGCAGGCAACGCTAAGTAATATCTGTGGCAGTATCTTCCGGTACAATGGCGGCACAATGGACTTGCCCTTCTCTAAGCGATCTTAGGCGATGCAGGTTTTTCAAAAAACATCGGTATCCTGACGGTACCTGCACCAGACGAAATGTTAGCGCTCCATGTTTGCGCTTAGTCCAGAAGTTAAGGACGCACCGCGTCCAATCCTATATTGGTATTTACTTACATTTTCCACATATTTTAGTTTTTTTATTTATTTCAATAATCATTAATCAATGTTACAAAGCTTCTCTATTAACAATGTTTGTTGTTTCTTGTTTTGGTAGAAAAACTATGATAGCACTCGGGTTATGCCAAAATAGTTGTAAATGGGAAATGCACCCTTTTCTCAATTCGTTACCTTATATTTTTTAATAGGTTTGTACCATTAACTACAGATAGGTACATATAAATAGCACTATATGCCACCAGTAGACTGGTTAGACAAATAGGTCCTGGTGTCGATTATAGGCAGGGCTTGTTTTAAGTCTGTAAGGCTAGTTACAACCATTCTATCTAAATATGTCGTAAAAACAACAATGTTATGGCAAAAAAAATCTTATCTTATCTTTAAGTCATGGTCAAAGAGGGTAATAATAAAATTTGCTTGTCTTTCTCTGTGACTTATTTTTGATTTCGCAATATTTCCAGAACTAAGTAACCAAATGAGATGCTTCAAAGAACAAATTTTATCTTCATAAAATTTTTCGGGTGATGAAACTATTTACTTAAGTAAAGATTAATATATTGTGCCTAATAAATTTTTAACACTTTAAAAACACCTTGAAAATTTTAATATTTTTTTTAATATGAAATACGTTATTGTAAAAAAAATCCTACACTCTATTCTTATCTAGCCCAAGAGAAGATTCGTTATGAAACTCGTTAAATGGTTACTAGACAACGGATAAACATACTAAAAATACATACATAACATAACATACTAAATAATAAAATACATACTTATTATACATAGAAAACACCCAGACCCGAGACAATATAATAAAAAAAATAATTATTTAAAGTGACCCGACCGGGGGTCGCCCCCGCGAACTCAGAGATGCCGACACCATGAAAACCGAACAAACCACTCGACCAAGGTGGTCGTCAATATAAAAGCTAAGTGTATCGTGCCTCTGACTTCAGATCTACTGATGTCTAATATTTTTGTTGTACACACGCCTGTACATAAACCTACCACAAACTGTCAAATTTCCTCAATAGACTTTGAACTTTATGCCTTAACCATATGGTTGAAAATGTATTGAAGAAATTTGACAGTTTTGGATTGGTTGACGTGCTGGCGTCTGTTTATTATTATCATGTATACAGAACCGTATTATCAGCGCACGCTGATAAAGCAATCAAGTTGCGCTTCTTTATTCTGACTTCATAATCGCACCCAATACTCTCTGGATTTGTCGCCGGTGTCCAACGACTTGACCGCATAGGCGGTTTTTACTTCAATTGATATTCTCAACAAAAGAGCCCAAACGAAGCTTTTATCGCGCACCCAACTTACCCTACGTGAAATTGCCTACCTTATTCATGTTAAGTAAAAGTTGGACGTTCTACCAATAAATTCAGCGCTAATGGAAAGTACTTTATCAAGTAGCATTTTATTTGAGTGAAGTTAAAACGTAAAAAGTCGCACAAAATAAAGTTGTCAGGGTTACATAATATTTTGTCGCTAGTCCGCCGGCAGCCTAAGCCTATAATTTAATTCGGCGTCACGTAGCCGTGCTTCATGAAAGAAGCGTGGCGTTGATAGATGATCGCGAGCCGGAGGAACGCGTGACGTCACGCCGTAAATCCGACAACAATGCGCCACTAATGGAGCGGTGTTGTAGCTGTGTGTGCGGCCGACCTTACGTGTGTGCTCCATTTGTCATTAATTAACCTATTAATCTATCGGTTTCCGATGCTAAAACCCACCTTCTGATTTTCTTATTCGATGGTTCCAAAGGTAAGCATATGTACGTATACGACGTAACGAGATGCTCAATGGAGCAGCAACTTGCTGTCTTCTTGCCATCTTGCAAGTAAAGCAATTTTCTGTAACGTCAGAATAAAGCATGGGCGACGGAGCAAACAAATTTAGCTTCTACGTTTTTCGGAAGGAAGGTAGGTACGTGAAGCCGTTAGTTCTCGTTGTTGTAGAAAAGTCACTAACCCGCATTGGACCAGGGTTGTGAGTAATAGGCCAATGTCTCCATCTCCCATAGTATAAGTAGGAAGCCTTTAGACCAGTAAAGGGACGTTTAGACGCTGCCTATAATGTGGGTGTATGATACAAAGAAATGACTACTACGAATAGTCTACTCGTGATTACGCCTAACCTTAGACAAGTAGCAACTATGATAGTTAAGTAATTAGGATATTCTTTAGAAGAATATCCCAATTTGGTAAGCCGGTTCTCGTTTCTCCAAAACAACATATAACGATAGTATTTTTTACCGTAGTAAACTAATGACCGATTAACAATTTGTTGTTTGTTGTCTTGTGGATGTGAACAACACTTTTTAACACGTTTCTTGGATGTAAACAAACGTTGGAAGCTTAATGAAGATTCCTTGTTCGATATTTTAAGATTGAAACAGGACAAAGTGTTCATTAATTACATTCTAAAAATAGGACGTTACGTGTCGATAGAGTTTTAGTCAACAGCTTAATTCTAGAAGCACTTTCGACAGGTTTGCAAAGCTTATTCAATATATCCTTTAAGTTACGAAGTTATCGTCAATGTAATCATGTCACGTACTCTTTTATTAAAGTCCGTAAAAAGATAATGCTCTACTACGAAATAACTATATAGGGCAACTTCAAGTTGGGATAATTTACTTATTATTTGAAAATAGTACATCTCAAACACAAATTATTGTGCTCACTTCAGCTAACGAAATTCCACAATGTTGTTTGTGGGATAATAGGTAGCTAATCTTTATTAAACTCTTGTTACAGTAACAACGCAAACCTAATATCCTTTCATTAGCCTACAAACTTCCTACTGTACTGCGCTCAGATAGGTTAGGCTCAGGCATACCACGTAGACTATTAGCACATGGACAGTAGTACATTATTTTACAAGATAGCATTACCTGCATTACCGCTACCGCTATTTAACTTTATAGAAACAACGTTACTTGCCGATACGTGTGGTGTGAATTTGGCAACGTTATTAAGCCCTGATGCATTCTCATCTCTCATTCTCATTCTCTTTCATTCTCATTTTATTTTTACTTTACATATATTGTTCAATAATTTATTTAGGCCATCAAGAGGAAAGCTTATAGACAAAAACAAGTATTAAAAAAATTTGGTAATATGTAATTGATATTTAAATAGTAGTGAAAGACATACTCTTACTAATTAGTAGTGCCAGTGGCTTAAGTCAGTTTAAGATAGTATTAGACCTTTTAGATGTCTTCATCGCAAGACTAACGCACTAGACGCTGCTCCGACGAGCTGCTACGTAAATTAAAGGACTGTATTAAGACCATTACATGAAAGGTCTAACATCGATAACGTTCTAACACTAATTAGCTAGTACCTGAGGCTCAAGACAGTATAAGATATTTTTCGACGCGAGACAATTGAAACTACAACACGCTAGACACTGCTCTAATGAGTTTCTACATCAATGGAAGGTATGTATTAAGACCATTAAATGAAAGGTCTAACATCGATAAAGTTCTAACACTAATTAGCTAGTACCTGAGGCTCAAGACAGTATAAGATATTTTTAGACACGAGACGATCGAAACAATAACACGCTAGACACGGCTCTAATGAGTTTCTACATCAATGAAAGATATGTATTAAGACCATTACGTGAAAGGTCTAAACATCGATAAAGTTAAACATTGCCCAGATCTAGCAAATTGGGTTACTAATCACTCCACCCGTATTAGTTAAGGTATCAGAGCTTTTGTTAGCAATTGGATTGGTTTTAACTTAAAACGATGTTAGCTTAACTCTCTTAAGTTGCCAAGTTTAGTTGTCTTACATTGCCAACAAAAAATTGAATTGTGTGTGTTTTAAGTGCTACCAAATTCAGTCTAAGAATAAAATGTTTTTGTTTTGTTTATATAATTTTAACGCAAATTTTGTTGCGAAACGAATTACAAAAACACAAATGTTGAAAAAATTTCCACGAGCAGGATTTGAACCTGCACCCTTCTGACATACCGGGTCAGGTGGTCTTCCAATTGAGCTATCGTGGTTCTAACTAGCCCGCCGAAATTATTTAACACTATTTACTTTTTTACTTTGAAAGCCAAAGGCACCCATTCAATGTCAACAACTACCGTCATTAATTTTTTCAACATTTGTGTTTTCAGTCTAAGAATTATATTACAGAATCAAATCGATGTTACACCTAAATCTTAATAATATTAACGCAGAAATCTAATCTGGTTCGTATTTCTAACAATTATATAGCGTCAATACAATGGATTAATCTTGGTCATATGATAATTCATAATGAGATGAATCATGCATGAAAGGTGGATGGTTCTATGCTAGCATCAAATGCTTGGTGGACTATTTGAAAACAGATTCCCTCAAAGATATCGCCAAGCTTATGGCAGCTATCTTTAAGGACGAAGAAGAGTGAAAAGTCATCCTTTCTTCACTTTCTTTTTCACTTTCTTTCTTCATAGTGGTACACAAGATCTCCAGTGGCCAACTGCTGAAGACCATAAAAATGTTGAATAGGGCTCATTGTGACAAGTCGCATTTGTTTCATTACGTTGGTATAAACTCAGACAGTTTTTAAAAAAAGATTTTACAATATAAACAATATATTCTCTTTCGGCGGGTTGGACAGAGCCACGATAGAATAGTTGGTAGTGCACCTGACCCGGCATGTCATGGAGTGCGAGAACGAATCCCGCTCGTGTAAAAAATTTCAACACTAGTTTTTTCAAATATTTCCAAGTTTTATTCAAGTCAAAAACATAATCATGACTAATTTTCCCCCAAATTACCGTCACTGCTACAAGGCCAGTGACGTCACAACGGGCATATTTCAAACAACAACCCAGGTATTTGTTTGAGTATTCGCAAGGCATTTTACTAATCCTTTTGTGGAGTCAAGCCGTTGAATTTATTACGGACATTTAAGTTAATCCCAAATGGAAGTGATTTTATTTAAATGTAGCAGCTCCTTCGACTTAATGTTAAATTTTAAAAAGCTGTTACTAAAGCTTTTTAAAATTTAACATTAAAACAACACCCTTTACGGTAATACATGGCAAAATGTCCACGTAAAATATTTTTTATAAATAACTACATAGTTGACCCGGCGGACTTCGTGCCGCTTTGACAGTTTCCATGACAACGAAACAAACAAATTATTTTGTATTGGAAAATTAACTTGTTGTTTTTAGTATTTTCCGTTACTTATTATTTATGTTTCTCACCGCTTAAACCTTCCCTGAACTTCAGCAAATATTTCAAAATTAGTTAAATCGGTCCAGCCATTCTCGAGTTTTAGCGAGACAAACGGACAGCAATTGATTTTTATATTATGTATATAGATAATAATCAAATATAAAAAAATCTAAGTTAAAATATGCTAAAAATGTTTATTCATTCATTTGGAATTTTATGTCTATGTGAAAAATACTCAGAGACTAGATATTTTTCTCTTTCTTTTGATTTGTTTTCAATTTTACTTCACAAATAGTATAGGGGTTATCCCGTACAGAAATGCTATGCTGATGCTGTGCTAAGGGGATGCTAAATAACGTCGGGAAATGCTGTGATAAAATGATAAATCGACCGCGTTATAGGAATGCGTTTACTGCACTGACTCATTATTGCCCTGCTAACCAATAATTCGTTACAGTAGCGTAAATGCTTGCTTGCAGTTTCACAATATTTTTATAGTACCTAATAATGGCATGTACGATGACTCGTACAAATAGTTAACTGTAACGTTACCTTGGGAACGGTTTATTTCACAGTGAAAGTTCACTGCTTTCAGTCGTTACTTAAACTAATTAAAACAACTCCGAAGCAATTTGTCAAACAAGATACGAAGTTATTTTTGCTTCGCGTGATACAACACTTGACGACAAATTTGGAAACGGAAAGTTTTCACATAAGCACTGAGTTGACATTATATAAGTATTGTTTTTTAATAATCAATTATTTTATAATTATAACAGTTTAAAGTGATGAGTATTTTTCAGTTTAGACTATTAAAAAAACCAATCTTCTAATATTGTGTCAGAACCATTAATTAATTAATTAACTCATTTGTTTAGTCACTTAACATAATAGGGAAGAAACTATAGAACTGCTATTTGAAACATGTTACAAAGTGGTCAAACTCCCTCTAAATTATAAGTTATATGGACAAAAGATAACAGTCATTTCGATTGGGTATTGCCAATAATATTGTTATTACATCATACGTACTTATTATTCAAAATAAAATAATAATGGACTTATCCTAAGATATCCTACCTATAGGTACCTATAGATACCTATAGGTTTCAACTCCAGATGTACGAGTTATAAACTGTTCAAAATTTTCTGATTACTTTAATTTATGATTATACCTACGTTTATGCGGGTTGGTAAATTGTGTGGTATAATTGTATAGTCGTTAGTGTAATGAAATTTAAAAGTTATATTATCAAAAACTTACCTCTGACCAATGTCAGTATTCCCAATGGCATCACCAGAATCGCGACTAAGAGATCCGTTATCGCCAATGACATCAAAAAGTAGTTTGTCACGTTCTGCAGTCTTCTCTCCAGATATATCGCCAAGCAGACCAGCACGTTTCCCGCTGCCGTGAACACCACTAACATCAAAGCCACTAACGCCCACCAATTATTCACTTCACCTACCTTACCATAATCTGTTCCATTTCTATCAGTACCATTGCCAAATGCATCAGTTACATTGAAATCAAAAGAAAAATTGAGCGGTACATCCCAATTATACAATTCTTGTTCAATTAGAACTGTTTCTGGTATTGATGAAAGTGACTGGAAAAACATGAGATCATGCATCGTGGGCGTATGTCAAATGCTCTCTTAGTATCATCTTTGTTAGGGAGCCATTCATCTTATTTCGTAAATGTAGATGGTGCTTGAAGGGTCCATTTTGTTGATGTTCAGTTCTACCCATGCGTTAACATCTGAAACAATACAATAGTTTAGTTAAATGTACGTTTTTGAAGAGTTATTAACCGGAGAGATTTTTGATGCTGAATATTTCTTAATTTCAAGCAACTTGACTTATTTTGCTTATAACCTATAATAACGCTGCTGGTGACAATATATCATTCGTGTATAATATATCGCTCGTGGTTGTAAAATAAAAATACACATGCGGAAACCTGATACAGTGAAAAGTGCCTAGCTGTAACAAGCTTCGCTCAACTTCCAAACCTACATTATACTGTAGTGATCGAGACTTCTTGCTACCGGCAGCTCTATGGCAAACGATGTGACCTGAGTATGAATGTGGAGATGAGAAAAGTCTAGAAAAAACAAGAGAAGATGATTGATTCGGTGACAACCCGCTAAGAAGCTAGGGCTGATTTGTAAATTCGTTTCTTGATAACACAACTTAAGTATATTTGTGCGTTTATATATACCTAGTTACCAAAATACGTCGCTGTCATACCACATGCGTCTCTGTTTTGTAAATTCAATAAAATTTTGGTAGTGTTTAAAGTGCTAAAAAAATGAAACGTAATTGTTCAAAAACTATACAAATAAAGAAGGAGATTAACTAAATCATAGTACTGCTTAATTTTAGTGATTATGTAAGTTGCTGTAATGCCCGCTTCAGAAAGATGATAGCGCACCACCTCCTTAAGCTTTAACAAATTAATGAGGAACTAAGACATTTGACTGCCTCCGCCATGACATCCTCATTTTGTAACTGGATTATTATGGTTTCCAGGATGTTGAGTTTAACATGATGAGGTCATACTTGCATAGTAGAACGCAGATTGTGGCTGTCAACGGTAATAGTTCAGTTGTAGAAGCTACTAATATAGGAGTACCTCAAGGTTCTATTCTCGGTCCAGTGCTTTTCTTAATCTATGTCAATGACTTGCTGAGTAGTCTCCCAGAATGAATATTTGTTAGTTTGTTTGCGGATGACACCCACGTAGGTATTAAAGATAAATGTCCAATTATTCTCGAGCAAAAGACTAAAGAAGCAATAAATAATCTAAAGGATTAGTTCCATGTAAACGGCATTATACTCAACGCTAATAAAAGTATAGTTATGCACTACCAAGCCAGGAAAGGACTGCAACGGAAATTGACTTTTTAATTCATATTTAATTTTTTTAACTGTTTTTCCTCTGACGTATATAAGTTATGCAAGTGATCAACCAATATAACAATTTTTTCTGTTATATATGTGTGATAGATAAAAGTCCAAATTACGCAACCAATGTTTCAGTATAACAATTACAAGGAGAACGGTGCGGCAAACGAAGCCTACTAGAATTTTAAACAAGACAATGAATAAACAATGTTAAAACAAATAGTTACCGCGAAATAAAGCCGCCTACTCCGCAATTTATAGCGGCATAACAATTTAAAGTCACGCTGGAATGAATCAAATTCTTTGGCTTGTAGCACACTCTGCACACTTTTAAAAAATACCTGCAAAAGCTTGTAAATTTTGCAGTTTGTTAACTTTTGGCAATTATAAAAACTGCAACAGTACGCTCGTGCGTACTGTTGGAGTTTTATATATTTACTCTTTTCGTCGTCGTCGTCTTTGTGACAGTCGTCTGTCAAAAGAGTAAATATTTTTTATATTGGGTTTCTAAAAATAAATGTATAGAAAGACAGGATTAAACTTCACTTCTTACGTTAAGGGTGCGCCGACCAAAATATGCCAAAAGTGCAGTCACGGTTAAGTTGATATAATTGAAAATACTATCGTATTACATAAACAAAATATATATTTAGTAAATATGAGACAACTTCACATACATGGTTCTGATCCCAAGGTAAGTAGCTAAAGCACTCGTTTCATGCAAATCAGAAACAACGACGGTATCACAACCACCCAGACCCGACACAATATCGAAAAGTTCGTTTTCGACATTGACCCGACCGGGAATCGAACCCGGGACCTCAAGAGTTAGCGCCGCCCGAACTCCGTCGTGCAAGCCACTCGGTTACGGAGGTCGTCAATTTAGTATCAAAGGGAACGTGTTTACAATTAGTTCGATCCATAAATTCATAAGACACTATAGTTTTTTCTACAATATCATTTAAAGTTGGGGAAAAATCATGAAAACGAGTGGCCGTGTCTAGTTGATATCTTATAGATTATCTAAATTAATTTTCGTCTGAGCCTCGTCATCGCCACTTGCCCTCCGCCGACCACGACTGAACGCACGCGCGCGCGTGCGCTCCCTTAGTCCATAAGAAACCTTTGTAGAACATCAAAGTAAATTTCATTATAAACTTTACTCTCTATCATTGCTTAAAACCACCCAGTTAGTCTCCGTAATAGACACCTCTGATTTTGTCTAAACAATCACCAATGTCTAAACCACAAATTGTTCGTCTCACATTTTCGTTTTATCGAGCGGTTTTCTAAATTATTATTTTTCCCCATACGAAATTAGTATGGCAGCGCGGCATCAAATAAATATGGACAAAGACATTTCAAATAAAATATATGACACTTGTCACTTACGGAGGGCGCACCCTTCATGTATCCTCGAAATAGTAGTGTAGGGAACCTTCCTACACTCAGGTGAAATACAAATAATTATCATATCACTTATTTCTAAATTACAATTATGATAAAATAACTATTTACAAATAAAATATATATTTACACAATCACACTTAAACCTAGACACTTATTATAATATTAAAAATTACATTAATGACACTATCCTAATATCTAATATATTTATATATATATTTTAATATCTATTAACATTAGCACTTTTGATGCGTATCAGTTTGTCGTTATCGATAACGATTATCGACACTGGACGCACAGCCGAATTTTTAAGTCCTACTACGAGTCGTAGAGTCCTACTACTACAAAAACATGTACTAGGGATACGTGTTTGTATTTGACTCAAATCACTGGGAATCATAGTCGATGCCTCTAGGTTTAAGATTGGTTTTCTAGCCATTAGACCACAGAAGCGATTCATTTTTATGAGCAGTGTATATTCAGCTAAAGAAACTTTACCATTACTTAAGACGCTTACCGTTGTTGACGACTTGCCATCGATTCAAAATTAATTTTAATAAGAAAAGTTTAGTTTTAATATTACGTAAGTAGTCATCTTAGATGTTGTAGCTTGTCAATAGCTTATAGTTATAATTTTTGTTGTTATCTTTTAACAATTGCAAGCTGTTAGCTATCCTAAAATTAATAAATAAATAAATTAATATGAATGACAGTGTCAGAAAACAAGAGAAGAATGCAAGTAACTTTGATAAACTGCAAATGCCCAACAAAATCACGCTATCCTAAAAGTCCTAGTCATCACCATCAGCTCATTTTATGTCCCCAATGCTGGGGCACGAGCCTTCCCTATGGATGGATAGGGAGAACGGGTCATGAACCACCACGCGGGCCCAGTGCGGATAGGTGATTGTTAACGGCTGCTAATGCAGCCGAGACCAACGGCTTTACGTGCCTTCTGAAGCACGGAGGAGCCCGAGATGATAAATTTTTGCTCACCCATCCGATGACCGGTCTTTGCGAAAGTTGCTTAACCTCAGCACTCGCACACCGAGCTTGTTAGCCACTGCGCCACCGAGCTCCTCAAAAAAAAATCTTAAACTATTAACAATCATGAAAGTGTTCTCGAATAACTCCTGCATCCTGCATTTTAGTTTACAAGTTATTCGGTTCGCATTATTATTATTATTTATTCGGTGTGCTACAGGGCATGTCACAGAATAACTGAATAGGCGCGCTTTGACACTTTGCAGAGTGGAAATAAAATTACGGCACTCTCGCATACTATATTACCCTTGTTATGAACTTTTCAGAGTCCGTTAACTGACTTGCAGCTTCACTATCCTAATTGGTGGTGTTAATGGAAATGCACAACAAAGAGTAATCATAACTGGGTCTTCAGAAGGAAAGCATTTTTTTTTTGAGAGATATTGCTGATTGCCGCTGCGGCATTTTCAGCTTCACCGGGCTTTTTGGGGGCGGCGAGGAACGTAAAGGGTCCCTCAAGGCGTGTGAAACGAATCACCTTCAGAGGTTATCTAGAGGGAACGGCATCGCGCACAAGTGCGCGTCCCCGTGCCCTACTAGATTCTCCGAAGGGTTCGGATCGGATCGGGGAGCGGAGCAACCCGAGGGCGCCTCTAAAGGCACGGACCTCGGCTCGGGTTGACCGGGCCGTGGAAGAGGAGAGAACCGACCAGGTACATGTCTGTACCTGTATAGAGCGAGTGTGAACCGGTTCTTCGTACCCTTGTTCTACGAGTACGGTGTCTTGGGCCTAAACTGGTGTGCATGTTTAGTGTATTCTGTAAATGTGTGCTGTCATTTAGAGGATCGGGCGGGGGAGGAGAAGGAAAGCAGAAAAGCGGACGGTTACAATGCAAATACAAAATGTTTCTTGCTAAGCAAGTGTGCATACAGAGGTGTTGTAGTACCGTAGTGTTAACATTATAAAAGAAACTTAAAGCCTATTCAGACATGGGATTTTAAAAAATAAATCCCGAATGATTTTCATAAAAAAAATCTCAATTATAATAGAGTTAAATAATCGCCAAAATTATCAAGATTAAATATTATTATAATTAGAGATTATTGAAGTATTTATCACGGAATTGTAGTAGTGCAAAAGAGTCAATGACAGCAAACGTTATCACCGATATGGATAGAATCTTGGGAATCCTATGATGGCGGCTTTGTATAAATAAAAAAATAAACTGTATTTTGCTTCTAAAAATGTGCTTACGATGTCTTTTTAGTTAATATTACGCTACCAAAACCGCAAAACGAAAGAACTACCAAATAATATAATAGTTCTAATTGTTATAATATAGCGGAAGCTCGATGGCGCAGAGGTTAACGCGCTCGGTCTGCAGTTAAGCCACTTTCTCAAAGGCCGGTCGCCGGATGGGTGACAAAAATGTATCAATCACTTCGAGCTCCTCCGTGTTTCGGAAGGTACCGGCTGCATTAGCAGTCGTTGACAACCACTAATCCGCACTGGGCCCACGTAGTGTTTAATAGCCCGTTCTCCCTAATCCATCCTTAAAAGAAAGGCTCGTGCCCCAGCAGTGGGGACATAAAGTGGGCTGATGATGATGATGAGCGGAATACTAAATTAATATTTATAGTTTCTTTATGCTTGTAACTTTACTTGTCTCGCTTGTTTGTTACTAAAACTAGTATCATAACAATATCTCGTCTCGCTATTGCAGTTTAAAACTAATCTTCTAAAAGCTTAAAGCTTTTGCTAGCGTAGTGTTCTGCATTTTTAATACAACGCTAAGTCCAGTTTGCGGTGGATGGTCTTAAGAGAAACTTTCGCTTGGTTATTCCAAAATATATGTACAGACGCCTGCACATCAACCTACCAACAAACTGTCAAATTTCCTCAATAGACTTTGAACTTTATGTTTAAGGCTTAAGGTTGACAATGTGTTGAAGAAATTTGACAGTTTTGGGTAGGTTGATGTGCAGGTGAGTTTACTTAAGTTACACCTGGTTTAAACTTGTATCCCGCGACGGAGAAGCATTTTGCTTTCATCTTGCCTGATGGTAAGTGACGATAAGACCGTAGGTGGCAATGCACTTAACCCGGAACCTTCAACCACTAAGCCACTGGCTATGTTATCTCAAACTTGGATAGGTACTAACAATAAGCCCTACTATCAAAAAAACATAAGATTAACTTGTAACCATCTCAACCAATCAAATAAATAAATAAAAAATAAATAAATCTCTAGGAATCGAAATCTGGTCATCTAGGTTTAACCACTGGACCACAAAGGCGTTTTAGCTGCTAATTTAAAAAACAACTTAGCTTGGAATAATAGAGTTAACGTCTAACCCCCTTGTTCATAAAAACTATTTAAGCATTATTTAGTTAATCATTGTTTTGTCTCTTTTTCTCAAATTCAAAATGGCGTTTGTGTGACGTTGACAAAACAATATTTAACTAAATACTGCATAAATAGTTTTTATGGATAAGGGGGTAACTTGATATGTTGTAGTGGGCATAGTAATCGGTGTTGTATTTCTTTCCGTGCCTGATACGTTCCTAGCACGGTCATGGTAATACGGTCTAATGGGCAGAGACCTTAAATAGCAATTCTTCTAGTTTGTTAGCTTACCATACAAATTTAAATTTGAGTTGCCGTGATTTAAATCTATTTATTTCTTTTATTGGATGCCTAAAACAGAACTTACAACAAAAACACGATTAGACGATCATACAATAAAATTTAAACATTGGTAGTACGTCGTAAATTCCACAATGATGTGCACACACAAGCGAATTAAGCTCGCAAACAGCTTTCAGCTCTCCACAGATCAGTGATAACGTGAAAGTAATGAGAAAATATTGATTCTATGCATCAGCACAATTATTATTCAGCTTGAATAGCAAGATTTTAAATCCAACCGTTCCTCTTATTTGAACAGTATTTTTAAATTCACTTCATTTGCTTTTTGTTACACTTCTAATCATTTGTATTAGTCGTGGTACCGGTTGCAGTATCTCAATATCGCGGTCTACAGAACTCATCCGCATTTTTTTTATTAGTCATTTTGTATCTTTCGTCTAATTTGATAACTATTTGTAGATGCGTGTTCTTTTTTATTCTTTACGGGGCACAGTGGTCTGTGCTTATTTATTTATTTTATTTATTTTATGGGTAAGCACTTTGCTATACCTTGCACTTTGAAATGTCACCTGATATTTAGTAATGACTAGTTGTTGCCCGCGACTTCGTTCGCGAAGATACAGTAAAAAAAACCTATATGCTGGTCTGTGTCATGGTCTGTATACAAGGAAAGTTTCATTAAAATCCATTCAGTAGTTTTTACGTGAAAGAGTAACAAACATCCATCCATACTTACAAACTTTCGCGTTTATAATATTAGTAGGATATGGCCGATGTGCAACACACCCAGAATCTTTAAATACTGTGGAACTGGCTATCCTATCTTTTACTGTCGAAACATTACAAAGCTTTAATTCATTTTATTATTTATCAATTACTTTTTATTACTGTTTAATTACTTAAGCGTAACTCTTGTTAATTAAGCAGGGGAAACTAAATGCTATTCTTTGTTTATTTTATATAGGTACTTAAATATAATGATATTATAATGATAAAATGTATATTTCTTGATGAATAAATAAAATAAGATGGTACAAACATTGAAAGTGCTTGTAACCTAGTTTGTCAACCTAGATGCAGCTAGGGTACTTGAAGTGCCTCGCGTCTAGTTTTATAAATGTACGCTAACTAAACGTGGCACCACCGTCATCTAATACAAGACAGTGTAGGCGACCCCACAAACCACAAAAATCTTTATGTTCCTATATAATCAAAGTAACAGTTTACCGGTCGGTAATGAAAGGAGAAACTCCGCCCCCGTGGCCTAGTTCTAGCCAAGCCTAGACGTATAGCGAAACGGCCATTTGTATCAGCTGATATCTCGATACAAATCTATATAGGCACATATATAAAAAGAGGAATATCAGCGAGTCCAATATCGTATATATTTTTAAAGAGAGTTTGCTGATTTCCTCAAGTAGCATTTTCAGCGTCACTGGACTTTTTTGAGGGCGGCGAGATACTTAAAGGTTTCCTCAAGCCGTGTGAAACGAAGCACCGTCAAAGGTTTTCTACAGGGAATGACACCACGCACTAGTGCGTGTCCACTGTTCTGGTAACCCCTACGGTATGGGAGGTTGGGATGATGGAGGGTTCCATGGCGATGGTAAATAATGACTCTTTATGTGATGTTGTATATTTACAGTGACTACATTGTGACGAACTTATTATCTAAACCTTACAAGACTAGAATGTTTTTGTTTTGTTTATATAATTTAAACTAAATTTTAACTAAATTTTGTTGCGAAACCAATTATTACAAAAACACAAATGTTGGAAAAATTTCCACGAGCAGGTTCACCCTTCTGACATACCGGGTCAGGTGCTCTCCCATTTGAGCTATCGTGGTTCTAACCAGCCCGCCGAAATTGTTCATTACTATTTACTTTTTTACTTTGAAAGCCAAAGGCGCCCATTCAATGTCAACAACTACCGTCATTAACATCCGATCCACGTTCTCAACTACTTTCTTCAAGGGTTTCGAATCGGATCGTGAGCAAAACAACCCGAGGGCGCCTCTAAGAGGCTAGAACCTCGGCTCGGGTTGACCGAGACGAGGTTGGACCGAGAACTCTGAAATTTTTGCATAAAGGCAAGAAATAATAAAAGCATTTCAAAGCCAAATCGCTAGTCTAATAAGTAAGTGTACAAGACAATGTTGAGGACCACAAAAACTTTAATGTGTCCCTAATCAAAGCAGAAGTATATAGTCGGGATTGAAGGAAATACCCTTCTCTATGATCTAGTGGTAAGACGTTTACGAAATCGGCTATTTTATATTCATAAAATGTTATAAAATACAGTGAAAAAATTAAACGCCCACCCGACCCAGCCAGGAATCGAACCTGGGTCTTCCGCAATCCGGGCGGCTGCACTGACCGCTATGCTACCGGGAAGGCTGACGTAAGCGCTGAATTTTGTCACTACTATTTTAATATTTTTGAGTGCTATTAAGCGGCACTAGCGCCATCTATCCAAACGGTTGTTGCAACCGATGGCCATGCAGATTCATTATAACATTTTATGAATATTTAATTTAGCTTCAGTGCAGCAAATGGCACTTAAAAATAAAAAAGTAAAAATCGGCTATTTTATGTCAGCAGATAATTCAGAAAGATATACTCATTATTGTTCACATTCTGTATATTACAAAAGTGTTCTTGTTAAACGAAATCTTAAGACATAAAATGAAATTGTTATTTTTATTATAGAATTAATGCAATTTAATGTTATTCGTATGTAATTAATAAACTTTCGCTTATTGTACTAACATAGACTTAAGTTAAATTGTTACTAACAAAATGGATTATGTTTATCTAAAATAAATATTATAATGTGTTTAAAAATGAATCATTTTATTTGTTTGTCTTGTATGCCATCCTACACCATTCATCTGAGTACGATAGAACTTTGGTTGGGCGAAGTTGGTAAAACTATCACGAGATGAGGGTGTTCACGCATAAGTACTAATTAGGGTTGCCACCTTCTTTGTGCAAATAAAGTACATTGGTTATTAAAAGTTATAAAAAAAGAACAGTATCAAAATAAAGTACAATTATTTATTTCGCTTAAAAACATACTCCTCATTTTTAGCAACTTTACATTTACACATTTCATTACCACTAATTAAATACACTCAACAAATACAAGACGTAACTTTTTGGCGCGGAAACAACTGAATGTCTCAAAACTGACGGCTAGTGATGCAATTAATCCAATTAATAAAAATAGTGTTGAGCTCAGTAATCAATTTCTCGTCGCTTACAGTACAAAGTGTTGCGGCGGCGGGCGGGTTGATGCAAACATGTATCTAAATCTGCTCACCAGACTGTCATAACGTCGCCAAAAAAATATAAAGTCACGTGCGCTCCAATGCGCGTCGAGTAAGGCACCCTGATGACTCCGTAAGTTTATAGGCCGCACGTGATACCGGCAAGGCTTTATCTTTGAGGACCAGGCGATATTTATTAACGTTACACTGCCACTGGACCCTAATAATTTGTACTGGCAAGCTTAAATGGGTTTTTTATTTGACTGAGGCTACGGTACCTCTGATGGTAAAATGTAACCGCGAACTAATTGGCGTTCGCAACACCTTGGATATAAATAAAAACAAGTTATTTTATTTTTCTCATTGCAACACGTTCTTCCAGTCTATGGTCTACAGTTTCATGGAAATCAGAAACAACGACGGTACTACAACCACCCAGACCCGACAAAATACCGAAAGGTCGTTTACGACATTGCCCCGACCGGGAATCGAACCCGGGACTTCAGAGTTAGCGCCGCCCAAAGTCCGGCGTGCAAGCCACTCGGCTACGGAGGTCGTCTCGGCCTTGGTCCTCGGCTTCGCCTCGGTCCACATTTTCACGTTCGCCAATTAATGCTTGTTTTGCCGGCTGCTGCAGTAATGTACTATAAATGACTATGAGTGACTTTAAATTATTTTTCGTAGCGTATCGTAGTATTTGACAGTAGGTTTAATGCTCTAAGATTTGACATAGTTTTGTTAAAAATTCAATTGTTGCTTTAGACTTATTTGCAGTTGCTGACCTCTTTTATTAAAAAAAGGAAATACCTGTGCTTCCATAGGCGTTAGCTAAAATTATTTGTTATTCAGAATCTGTTTGGCGATCTCCACATTTCTTTTTAATTTATTTTGAACCAAAAGAAATTTCCTTAAATATAAAAGTTCGAAGTATGGCCACAAATTCCCAACTTTTGTTTTAGTCAACCATAACCACCAATTCCCGAGTGTCCCTTGGCGCAGACCAGGCTTTACCATGAACCCTTAAATCAGCATTGAAGCAGTGTTGTTGTTCGTGAAAACGAGACGCGTGTAGCGGCGTATATACACGCTTCTCCTTTAGATAGAAAGATAGATAAAACATTTATTGCAAAAATCACAGACACAAACACATAAAACAATAATACGATGGATATAAGCAAAACATATTTTTCAAAACTTAACTTAACTGCTTGCCTGTACGAGGCAACGGGTGACCGGGGATCAGGTCATTTTTTCGCACAGCGCATTAACTTGGCCATTCAAAGGGGCAATGCCGACAGCATTTTGGGCACCTTGCCTCGGACAGGCGAGTTAGTTGAGGTTTTTTATTTATGAGTTTGTAATTATTATTTTTATTTCTTATTGTTTTTTATGAATAAAGTAGTATTTTTTCAAAATAAGTTTACATTATGTGGCATGAGTGTGTGCTGCAACAGTGCAAAAAGGTCGTAGTTCGGCGATACATTTGCCGGGAGCTTAACGCTGATTTTCAGCCACAACCACAAGGACAGTGCGGAGACAGTAATACCAGCTCCATCATCAGCTTAAAATTTCACAGTTGCAGCACCAATTGCTAATACATACATACAATACATAATATCCTATATCAGTTTACATAACCGCTGTAACATTGTAGTAATACTGCAGTGAGAACTCATGCCCCTAGCGCTTCACGCCTTTCTAAATATACAACGCGACGTTACGCTCTGGACAAATATTAAAAACCCGTGTAACGCTACTTCTCAGAAATGCTGATAAGATTATTTTTTTTAATTTTAAAATCCGAATTTTTACCTAATTTAACCCCAGCTAACGACAACAAACAGTAGCATACCGTATCAATCATTGTCAATGTTAACATAAGTGGAGTGATACATTAAGTTGCATGACACACTCAATGTCAATGCCAAATAAGGTGGGTGCGTGTTAACACACGCATACACCTTATTTGGCCTTATTGGAAGCTGTAATTTTGATACTTGGAGTTGCATTGAAGCTAAAACAAAATGTTATGTACTTACACACGCCTGCACATCAACCTACCACAAACTGTCAAATTTCCTCAATAGACTTGATGTGCAGGCGTGTGTACAAACAGGCTGCTTTAAAAATATTATTTAAAGGGTATAATTTAAACGCTCTTCAGAAATATTTTTAAGGCTCTAAGCCTAAGTACTAAATAATTTAAATGACAAAAAAAATATTAAATGCCTTTATAAAAAGGGTCCAAAAATATACCATATTATGGTATTATTATTAGACAACAGAAAGCAAAAACTACCAATTTAAAACTCGAGGCATAAAATATTGGTATTATCTGTTTGGTGACAATATAACATATTTGGTCTGAAATGCAGTTAAAAGGTATTAATATATTTTTAAGGCATTTAATAAAAATATGAATTGTATTCTATTTATAATATTTTAGGAAACACAATTTGGTGATCATTTATCCGTTTTGGTAAGCGTTTCGAATTTCGTTGGTAGTAAAATTGATACATTTTTGGTAGGCGTTTAAACACAAGTTTTATACGTTTTGGTAAATACTAGACTGACTTTCGTAATACTTCTCATATTGATCTTATACATAAATAAACGAGTAGCTTTAATATTTGTCCAGAGGCTAGGGACACCATGTATAATACATAAATGTATAGAATAAGAAAACAAGATATTGAAGCACTAGATATTAATTGCACAGAACGGTGAGATGACTTCGACCACAAAATTTTATTTATAAATAAATAAATAAAAAATTGTCTTGTCATCGATAATTTGTTAATAGTATAGGTTTCATATTCTAACATTAAATAGATCGCTAGAACAAAGGTAATAAATTATTATTGTAATTCTGAACTTTTGAATAAACTATTTATATTTCTTTTGTTTAGAACCTCCGCGAACAGCTAACGTAATTCGGTCTCCTGGACGTCTGCTAAGGCTATAAAGGGAATTCGTGTCACAGATACCTGCATCGCTCCACCAGCTACCGTCCCTCAGACGTATTATTCCACCGAACCGAAACAAAGTTCTCCGCGTTATCGGGGAAGCTCCGGACAGAACTTTACGCGCTCTCTTCAGGGAATTCCAACCTGTATTATACATGGCTCTTACATAGTAAATGCACGTGTCAGCATAACTTAAATATACTAATTATTATGACTTGAGTTTTTTTAGCATTATGTGTTGCCGTTTCAATAATTGCAGTTGGCATTTCTAAGTATACTAAGTAATTTTAGAAATTGCTTAGAAAGTTTAGTAAAAAGTACGTTAGGTTTTTTAGACATACATTTTAAGGTCTCCGTTTGATATTTATTGCTAATTTTTCTCATAAATAAGCTTTATCACATGGTGCAATGTAAATATTGTCATTTTCTATTTACTCGTATTTTAAGAGCCTGTCCGGTCTTTTCTAGTCGCAAAATTTCACAAATCCGGGAGGAAATTTAGTGAAACAAATCACACTCATTTTATCTATCATTTTGTTAGCTATCTTATTTAAATATCTGATTACAGTCGCGTTGTGGTAAGTCTATTTATATCTTTAATAGAAGACAGTGACAGTTCCACAGTGGGTCATATCAATCAGCCCTAGCGACTTTTCATAAAAACAGTAACTTTAGCAGTAAAAAATACAAATTCACTATTTAAAATAAATGCGCTGTCACAAGTTACTCCACCGTTCACGAGTTCATGACATAATCGTGGCATTTCAAATACCTATTACGGATATTCCTGAGGAGGCAACATGTAAAATGGTTGAGAATTCTATATCGCACAGCGATCGCGATTTCCCAGGAGTGCGTCATTCTCATTGGTTTACGAAGATTTGGAGAGGGATTGTTCAATTGTTTTAAAAGAATCATAACTGGCTAAATATTACGTTTCAACTGTTTAGAGAGAGAATAGGAAACGGTAATTTGTCTTTAGTTTGTGTCTTTGTATGTGTAAAAAAGACTTAATTAAAATGATCTTGAGCTCCTTTGTGCTTCGGAGGTTGTCCCTCCGCCGCGCGCCGACGAGGAAGCGACTAACTATCGACTATTTTCACACTCAAAAAACGTGCAATAGAGGTAGATCCCGTTCAAACTGTCGATGAAATTAACTCTTTTTCTACTGCGAGAAGAACTATCGAACATAAACCTCGCTGAGCGACGCTTAAGTCGTTGGTCCTTAATGTAATTGCTAAGACAAGTAATGACCCAACCTTCCCATGTCTGTTATTGTTGATGAGGGAAGGCCTTATGGGCTGATGATGGTGATGATGATGATAATGATAATAATATAAATTTATTACTTTACACTTTGTATTTTGTAGACCTTTGTATATTAAATCTATATTAAAACAATAATTTCAAAACCTTTTCATAGTAACCTACAATACTTATAAAGTAACTGTGACTATTAATAATCTCAGAATCTGTGTCAACGATTCTATTTTAGCTCTACTAGTAACAAAACCGTTCAGATAACTACCAATATAAGCCAAAACAGACTTATACATACTGTTGCAATTTAAACATAATAATTATAAACAAATATCTAAACTCTCCGTAGAAATAGGATATGGAGTTGTTTGCAATATTGTGTTATTGTTACATTTGCATAAGCCACGTAGCGACATTACCACGAAATAAATAGATTGCAGAAGGTATTCATTCAAACGCTCTCGAGCAACGTACAGACGGCAACAGATCAACCTACCAAAAAAGTGTCAAATTTATTTAATAAATTTTTAACCTTAGTATTTGGGTATAAAGATCAATATCGGTTAGAGAAATTTGAGAGATTTTTAGAGGTTGATGTGCAGGCGTGTGTACACATAGACGACCTCTCACGGACGCGGAATCTCGAACCAGTCCGACCGCGGCTGTTGCGGGTGTGTAATGTGTAATATAACAACATATCGTATAATGATTAAGACATATACAATCAAATGATATAGTTTATGTTTAATATAACACTTATTTAATATAATGATGGAATGATATAATTTTAAAACACATAATTTTGAAACGAATAACAAACGATTGAGCTAAACTTATTTAATATAACAGCCGTTTAATATAACATTTACATGATACAATAATTAGAACACATAACATTTATCTAGTATAAGAACATTTTGTATCGTAAATGAATGTTATCATTTACGATAACACTATTTTTGTATAAAACTTAAAACATATAATGATTACTTAATATAAAATCCAATTCATACAATATCATTTAATATAAAGACAACAGCAAGCATGCATAAAGCAAGCAAGCATGCAGCATGCAAGCAAGCAAGCAGAATGCAAGCAAGCAAGCATGCAGACAAGCATGCATGCAGACAAGCATGTAGCATGCAAGCAAGCATGCAGCAAACATAGTTTCTGTCACGGCTCCGGCGCTGCGGGGCTCTGGCATCCCACGCGAGTTTATCGTCGCAGATGGTTGTCGCTCACCACCGCAGCTACGGCTTGCTAGGCGGCTAGGCCGGCCAGCCTGCCGGCCTAAAATTCGTAAAATTTTGTACTGATTTTGTGACCGACTTTTTGTAGGACGTGTGGCGTTGCGTCATAGAATTCCATACGTTTCATTTTTTCCGACTAAAAAATCGGGTCCCGATTATCGGTCGTGGGCGAAGGCTCTTAAGCATACCTTCTGGGGTCTTCTTATTTTATGACATTGGGCTGTCAATTCCGAAGTTGTGATTATGCAAGGCGTGCGAATATATCTTTACGAGAACGACGTAAGGGGATCGGCACCAGGTGATATATTGTGACTGTTGGTTGGATGAGATGGTTTTTGATTCAAAATAAATTGAACACGACCGTGCTCTTAAGATTTTCTTTGAATGAGAGTTTTTAGGGTATACAGTGCTATGAATAAAAGCGTTCAACGACTTTCTTTCATTTTCAAGAAAGAGATTGCTGTGGGCCACCCGGTTGGTTGGTAATGGTGGGCTTAACAAGCAGTAGTGCTAGTGACCGAATAGCCGCAAAGGGTGTCTAGAGTGGATGGCACTGCGCAAGCGTGTCTCTTTCCGCTGCTATATTCTATGAGCTTTACAAATAAACAGAGAATAAGCTTTGAATAGATAGTTGTTCCGTGTTTTGTTTCTTTTACTGCAATTTAAAATGAAGTTTAATGACGGGAACTAAACACGGAATGTCTGTTCTTTGTTTATTTGTGCGGAGGTATATATGTTCGAAAGTTTCAAGAAAAACCCAATAACCGGTAAACCCGTTGATCGTGTCGTGGGGGATGAAACATTTATATATAAAAACAACAAACGAGCACACACATACACACACGCGCGCACAAAAAAGTGAGTTATGTCCCGATTTCCCCAATGTTTCTTATTTGTCCCAATGCTTGAGAAGATTTGAGTCGGCATTGGAACGTTTATATGTTGATGACGACGTCTATAGGCGAATGATTTATACAAAATTAATATATTATCATCATCATCATCATCATCACAGCTAATTCGTCCACTGCTCCAAGTCCAAAGAGGTCCTTGGACTTGGAGCGTGGAGATCCACAACGACCGGTTCTTGCTGCTCGCATCCAGCGGCTACACGCGACCTTCAACATATCGTCGGTCCACATTGTTTGGAGGCCTGCCTACAATAATATATTTAATTTTGATATAATAATTTGAATAAATTTATCTGTACACTGTTAAGTGTAGGAACGGCCTATTTTTATTAAATGATCAACCATTTTGAGATAGGCTCAGCGTTTGACCTCTTTATATTTGAATAGGACCCATTGCGATGTTATTTCAATTGAATGGACCTTTTATTTTCTTAATCTTCACGCCTGGACGAGTTTCGGGTGATTCCGTCGTTTTACTCTTCGCCAGGCATCTATAGGATGCGATACGGGTAATTTAAGAAGTCGTTAGAGCACCGAGGCCTGGTGTGGACGTTGATAATTTTTAACATGGCAGTTTATTTGATAAACGTTAGTAAGTTAATGCTGCGTGAAGTTTTTTTGTGGTGAACTACTAGTTATTCACATCAGCATTGATGGAGATTTGAAGTTATATCATTGTTATAATATTTAATGGCATATTAAATTGCTATTTAAATAATAAACCAATTTAATATATTGTAAATGTACACTACAGTTCTATATCAGATTTTTATAAGTGTAAGTTTAATCAAAGTGAACAAAGCATAAATAACTAATAACATAAAAGAAACGCACGTTTATGACGAAGGCGTATTATGGAGAGGAGAGCATTTTCATTAATTATGGTGTAAAAGAAAGGGGGAAATTAATCCAGAGCTGAGTTTATTACCGTTACTTATCTGCTCACGTAAAATTAATGAAAAAGTTTGAAATGTTCACCATTGGTCACCAAATCAATAATATCTTGAGCTCCTCCGTATTTCGGAAGAAACGTTTAGCTAGATTGGATCGTTTGTTGTCGTAAAATGGCATGGATATCATATAATAATATACAATGTATGTCTAATACTAGGTTATGGATGCTATAAGATTAACCTGGCACTCTTACAATTTGACATATTATTAAAAACATGCTATATTTGAAACTTTCTTTCCGTATTAAAAAAAAAACTAAATCTCAAGACAATCACAACTAAAAAAGAACACTAACTGCCGTACTCAGAGACGTCAATTAAGTTTTATGACAATTAAATGTCTTTTCTTCTCTATTTAGCACTATACATAAGAAAGTGACAGCAAGAGACTTAATTGTCATTAAAACTTAATTGACGTCTCTGAGTACGGCAGTAATTATGTAACATCACTTTTGTTTGGATTCTTCGTAAAGAGTTTTAATGAAATGACAAAAATAAACATTCTAAATTTAAATTATTATGTTTTTGTTTTGTTTATATCATTTTAACGCAAATTTTGTTGCGAAACAAATTACAAAAACACAAATGTTGAATAAAATACCACGAGCAGGATTTGAACCTGCACCCTTCTGACATACCGGGTCAGGAGCTCTTCCAATTGAGCTATCGTGGTTCTAACCAGCCAGTATGTCAGAAGGGTGCAGGTTCAAATCCTGCTCGTGGCAGGCAATTTTTTCAACATTAGCGTTTTTGACGTGACAACGTCTTATAAATTGGTTTGCCGGGTGACACTTCAAGAAACTGCGTTACGCTCCGCTCACGTTATGCGCTCACAATGAGAGCGAGTGAGAGGCACGCGTCCCTTCCACTCGGGCATGGTTAGCCCGCCTAAGAGCGAGAGAGACAGACATAAAAAGTGAAAGGTAAATACGTATGTATGTGTAAAGGTAAAAATAAAATTTTGTTAATATGAAATTCAGTGCGAGATTCTTTGTATAAATTAATGTTTTAAATATAATTCTTTGTATAAATAAATGTTTTAATTTGTTACTATTATTTCATCCTTCTTCCTACTATACGAATGAATATTCACATTAAAATTATTTTACCACTCAAAGTCGTTGTCACGTAAAACTTTCGCCCGTATATCGACTTTACAGGCAACCAATTTTGTAATTAAATTATTATTTTGAACAATACATATTTTTTTAATTAAATATAGGTATAATTAAATTGAATCTATAAAATTATTAAAAAGTTAATAAGTTTTTTCTTGGCCTTAAACACTAACATGATTTGGAAAAATGTAAAAGATAGCTTCCATTGAGCAGAAAGACTTTAAACTTAAAGATTAAAATTCATAAATCATCTTTCGACCATTTATTATGCTTCGATAAATTTGACATTGACAGTTCCTAATGAAAATCGAAAAGATTGAAATGTATCGAATAATGTTTTATGTTTTCTTTTGACGTCTTTGTAGAAAGCTGCTGACCTTATCAGCGAACGAGTAGTCGGTCACCGAAGCCGATATCTAATTTGAGATAAAAATGAAAGTCAATATTATGGAGTTCCGGGTAGGTGGAGTAACGAAATAAGAGGCACTTTTATAATAGATTTATCGTAATAGTCCTTGCGTACACTACCATGAAATAACTTTCTTGCAATTTAGGCACGAGTAGCCGATTTAGGAAATGAGTTGGAGTTTTCGTCATCGCATCTTCGTTTCATATTATATTTTATGTATAAATATCTCGAAATGTCGAATGGCTCTGAAAGCCTTAGACATATGGCATAAATAAGAACCGAACGAAGTAGAAAAATTAACTTATGGGGTTGACCTCAGAACAATAGCTTAGCTTTGGTTATTATATATGATTAAGGGAAAAAACTGTCGATGAATAGTTCCTGTCGAACACTAGTGCCACTATACTGTGCAAATTATAGAATTGAACACAACCATCCACTCTAGTAACTGCACGATAGATTACGTAAATAAAAAGTACAAGTAGTTGTAGGTACTTTTTATACACGAAGACTTTTTATCGGTGATCGATCAAGACCAACTGATTCCGACTAAGTAAATGATGGCTATCGCAATAAAAATAAAACTTACATGTCAGCATTCCATTTTTTATGTTTTTGTCTGGGAAATAAAGTTAATAACTATGAATATTAAAATCATGGTCATCCTACTCCTTGTTAACAACGATGATAACAAACCTCGTTGAAGATTAAAGTTTTGCATGTTATTAGTAGTAAACTGTCAAATGGCAGATAACGTAAAAAAAAACATTTTAATCTTCACTTTATAAAAATAGGAAGACCATACATTCTAATTAATTTTGGTTACCTAATTAAAAATATAAAATTAAATTTATTAAAAGAAAACATGCAAGTTTTATTATTATTGCAATCGCCATCATTTACTTAGTCGGAATCAGTATGTCCTGAGCACCGATAAAAAGTCTTCGTGTATACGCCCGTTCAAACGGCAATGGAGCATAAAAGAACTCCTTAAAAAAGCAATTTATACCTACTGGGAAATTTCATGGTATGAAACTGGAAGTCATATTTGTTGCATGCTCCTGCCACATTAGAGGGAAAACCACAAAGATGGTCGAACGATAGCGGTATAACCGGTTATTTACCGGTGTTATTACGGAACTATTAGTAGGCACCGTACCGGAAGAGTTTGACCAAGGATCATGCATTTTGCAGCGGTAATAAGTGTACGAAATTAATGTTTCGATCAGAGCGTATACACAGCATGCATGATAAGCGTAATTAACCGTTGTTTCACCTTATATCGCCATTTTACGAGAACTTACGAGAACACGGCTTAATGTAAGATACATTAAGCCTTCCACGGTTGGAAGGAGGTCATCATCACCGTATTAACGACCCACAACTGAACATAGGAACATATTTAAAGGCTGGCAACGCATCTCTGGTTTTGCGGATGTCAATGGGCGGCGGTGATTGCTTCCCATCAGGTGACCCGCCTGCTCATTTGCCTCCTTCTAATATAAAAAAAAATAGGACTTTCACGAACAATATCACATGGGCTATATCCGCCACTCTGGTCCAATGGGTGGGTATCGGTGGATTGTCAAGACTGCCACCTTACGATTATAACGGAGACAATGACTAACCCCCTTATTCATAAAAACTATTTAAGAATAATTTATTTAAATATTGTTTTGTCAACGTCACACAAACGTCAATTTGAATTTGAGAAAAAGAGACAAAACAATGATTAACTAAATGATGCTTAAATAGTTTTTATGTATAATGAGGTTAATTACAGACGTATGCACATCAACCTATCCAAAGCTGTCAAATTTCTTCAAAAAATTTTCAACCATATCCCGTATACATAAAATTCACCTATATAACCATATGCATCTTCCCGAGCGTAGTGGTAAGCCTTAAGAATTTTCTTTTGTTTATCTGTCGGCCTTCATGAAAGTGAATTATTGGACGAAGGTGTCAAGTTAGGACGCCTGTGTAATTTACTATCTTAAAGGTCCATATTATTATAGGTAAATATTATGGAACTCGGTTTAAATTCGCTTCTATCGCCGACCCGTATTACCGTTACTCACCGTCAAATCGGATGAAGATTTTCTTAAAATCTTTGTGATTCTTTCAGGCTTGTTGCATCTACGTGTATAAATAATAAAACCAGCTGTCTGTGTAGTGGTAATATGAATCTTCTCAGGTGAGAGTGATCACAATTCCGCGTGCCCTAACACAATCGCCTGTAATTACCTGTCTTAATCACCTTCCTTGTGGGCGTTTGTTTGGATATTTACTTTACTTTATAGCGATGGAAAGTAGCTAATTAAAAAATTGGATACGAATTAGAGACTGGACTAACTAACTTCCTGAGTGGCGGCCAATTATTCGAAGTTAATATTCGGATATTAAAATATCTTTTACTTACCTTTTTTTTACATGTTGTGGTTGTCTTCTATAATTTTGTGTTTATTTGTAATGGAAAGTGTCCTGCTATGATAGGGCATTTTCCAATATTTTTGACGCTGTAAGGGAGAAACTTGCTGAAACACTTGCTGAGTTTCTTGCCGGTTCTTCTCAGTACAAGCTCTCCCGCCCAGAGTAGACTTACGAACCGACGGCATAGTGACATTCACAAGAGCTACTTGTAGCCTAAACTGAATAAATGATTTTGAATTTTTTAATTTTTACCTAAATCGATATATCACAATTTTAACTTATCATAATTGGGATTCAGAAGTTTCCATCTCTCTATGCACTAGACTTATTAGAGTCTTTTGTGCAACCCCATGCGTTTACATTTCATAATCATTGAATTCGGCTTTCATAAGCGGCAAAGATTTTGATGGTGACAAGTGTCTAGTGCCTATTAACTTAAAACTTAACTTTTCGTCGAAACGACGAAAAAGCCATTCATAGTTCCAGACTCGAATACACATACATACCGTTGCATTGATCTGACGACTGAGTTGGTTAACCGTGACAAACTATCCAGACATCGATAAAAATATTTTATAACAAAATTACTTCGACGTACCCGTCGAATCGACGGAGGTAAGCTATCTAGGGTTCATCCATCCACTAGTATTTGGTTTTGGCTCTGATAAGTCATGTAATGTGTGTTGTTATTTTATTAACATCAGTCACGCATTATTGAATGTTTATACGACGACGACGGATTAACGAGACTTTTAAAGCAAGATGATTGATTATAAGAACTTCTTGGTCAGCCAATTCCTTTTATTGACTGTGTAATCGCTAAGAATATGTTTGGTATTATAATCAGTTGGTCATGACGACCGCATCTAAGCTAGCTTGGCTTCTGCGATATAGAACTATCTTCTTACAATTGTGTATTTGTATTTTTAATTAGTATATAGCCTATCACTGTCCCACTGCTGGGCAAAGGCCTCCATCATTGAAATCAAGTCATCACTACAATTCATGGGTTATGGCTTTATCACGACCCTTACCAACTGCGGGTTGGTAATCACAAACCCTGGCTATGCATAGAAAAAACCGAAACACACTTCGCTCGATCTGGGAATTGAACAGGACCTCCAGGAATCGAGCCGAGTGGCCACCGAAGCGTTATTTTTAGTTATGCCAAGGAAGCCACCGAAGCGTTATTTTTCTTTATGCCAAGGAAACCACCGAGGCGTTATTTTTCTTTATGCCAAGGAAGCCACCGAGACGTTATTTTTCTTTATGCCAAGGAAGCCACCGAGGCGTTATTTTTCTTTATGCCAAGGAAGCTACCGAGGCTTTATTTTTCTTTATGCCAAGGAAGCCACCGAGGCGTTATTTTTCTTTATGCCAAGGAAGCCACCGAGGCGTTATTTTTCTTTATGCCAAGGAAGCCACCGAGGCGTTATTTTTCTTTATGCCAAGGAAGCCACCGAGGCGTTATTTTTCTTTATGCCAAGGAAGCCACCGAGGCGTTATTTTTCTTTATGCCAAGGAAATTTCTTTTCAACGCTTTTGTCACTGCTGCTACATTCTAGGCTTGAAACGTTAAGCACACAAAGCTAGACGTATGCAAATAGGTATTCAAAAGCATGCATTTAGGTTCCTGTTAATTAATTACAGCTAGGGACGTGGCTCGGCTCTCCCCTTTAATGCATTCAAAGGGATTCTGCCTTTTCATTTATTCAAAGACTTGTAACTTTGCATAAGTCGCATCAAGATTTACAAAATATTGAAAACACATTTTTATTAACATCTTCAAGGGAATATAGAACACTACTGACATCGCTCACGTAATCTTGAATTCATACAACAAACTATAAAACTATATATTTGGTTTTTAATTTTCTATTTATTTTACTCTGTTTTTTTAATTTATGTCATGTTTCATTTCCAGTGTTGGTCGCTTTGAGCTCAGCCCTCGACACTTTAAGCCCAGTGTTTGGCCGGGTTTCCACTGACGCGGAGCTGGACGGAGAGGAGCGGCGAAGAGCGGTGAAGAGCGGTGAAAAGTGGTGAGTGCTTCCACTGAAGTGGAGCAGAGCGGAGTAGTGAAGCGGAGCGGAGCGAAGTAGTGAAGCGGAGCCGAGTCTCATCCATTTTAATACGTATACACCTTATGACGTAACGATGATAACTACTATGATGCAATGCACGCGAGTCAAGCGGCGCGGCGTCATGCACCCGCTCCCGCACCTCGCCGCTCCGCTCTCCCGTTCGTCCACTACACAACTTCGCTGCCCTCCTCCTCGCGCGTCAGTGGAAACCCGGCCTTAGGCATAACATTCGTCGCCAAAAAATAACATAGGTTATCATAAAAAAATTACGGGATGGCAGCCGGGAAGTAGGTGGTCTTTATTAAATTGTTGTTAAAGAGTTAAATTAGTAACTCACCCCATATTTAACGATTAAAGGAATAAAATGTCGATTATTGGTTTCTGTCGAACACCACTGCCCTACTATACTCATCATCATCATCAGCCCACGGAAGTTGATCGTTTTGTCTGCCAAATAAGTATCTATCCGCTGTATCTTCAGAATATCCGTGATATTATCCCGTGCGACTGTGCCGAATTATAGGATACCCAAAGACAATACGACATGGTAAGAGTCCCGTTAAAATCTACTCTAATGTAAGTGACTTCTCTGGAGGCCTTTGCCCAGCTGTGGAACAGTTTATAGGCTATTTACTTAATTTTACATGAAATCATTTAAAAAGTTACACTCGTAGTTATAATGTTGTGTCGTTACTCGGCTGGTGAATAGGCATTGCGAACGTTGATAAACTTGTATACGATCTTGCAAGAAATCAGGTTTTGCTGTCTCTGTCTTCCAAACAAAACAGAGCTTATAAAGCTTTAATCTTTTAACTTACTTAAAGATGTATGTAGGTACTTAATAAATAATGTGCCCTCATGAAACAGGAGCATATTTCATTACTCTAACTTGGAACAGGTGTACCGGAAGTAAAATAATTCTTGCGAGAAATTTCGCTTATCTTGAAGTATTTTGAAGTTAATGTTTTTCACTGAAAATTTTGAAGGATGAACCATTAGCTTTAATGGATAGCTTTTGTATGGGTGACATGAACATGAACAATAGCAAACGATGACATTAGGCCATTATCGTCCAAACTACCCTACACGGGTTAGTGGGTTTAAAAACCGCCATACTGCGAAAACAACTTAACTTATTAATTCTTCACTTAAACTCATTTTATGTCCCCACTGCTGGGGCGCGAGCCTTCCCTATGGATGGATAGGAAGAACGGGCAATAAACCACCACGCGGGCCCAGTGAGTATTGGTAACTACCAAGTATTAACACTACCAAGTATTAGCAACTGCAAACGACTGCTAATGCAGCCTGGACCAACGACTTTAAATGCCTTTTGCAGCACAAAGGAGCTCTAGATGATAAATTTTTGGTTAACCACCCGTTGACCGGCCTTTGCGAAAGTTTTTTTTTTATATTTACGGGTAAGCACAGTGTTTTGATCTCATCTGATGTTAAGTGATGATAAGGCCAATGATGGAAGCGCACTTCACCCGGGATCTTCAACTAGTGAGGTACTGGCTATCTTATCTCTAGCTGCCGGAACACAGCAATGCTACAAACATTGATGTTATGGCGACATATTTAGATAAGATGGTGGTAGCTAGCCAGGCGGACAAACAAGCCCTACCACCAACCAAACCGAGTACACAAACATGTACCCGCTGGGAATCGAACCCAGGACCTCTGGGTCCAAACCTGTGGTCTTAGCCACTAGACCACAGAAGCGGTTAAGAAAAGCTGATCAACTTCAGCAATCTCAGACCAAGGGCGTTGACGACTGCGCCATCGAGCTCCTCTGTTGTTGTTGTAATTAACACATCCCTATTAAAATAGCCATAACATCAAGTTATTATAGAGATAAGGTAATAAATAAAAAATCGGCTAATCCTCGATAGCAAAATTCCTGGAAAGAGAGCTCCGGGACGTCCGCGATGCTAATGGCTGGACGACATGCAAAAGTGGACTGACTTAGTTATCAAAACAAGCTATATGGAATCGCAGAAAATGTTGTATAATGATCTCCAAACTCCAGTATGAAGATGGCACTAAATGATGATGGATGATGATAGCCAGCTCTTCAGTAGTTTACGAATCTGGGTAAAGTGCGTTTGATCTTTCGGCATTATCATCACTTAACATCAAGTGAGACGAAGGCAAGTGCTTACCCGAAAGGAAAATGAAAGTAATAACGCATAACACATATACTTATAATTATACAAAAGTAGCGTGTGAGCCAAAAAGGTGATATATCAACGACAAAGCCGTAATCGTCGTGTACTCTAAACGCGACGTATATTTTCGTCACAATCCACATTAATTATTGTCCCGCAATTCACTTGCGCAAGACAAAGCTGGAATAACGAAGACGAAAATTAATTTGGCACAAATGAAGTGGTCGTGTAATTGACTGCATTAATGATGGCATTAGCACAAAATAAGGAAAATCTAGAAGGTAAGCTTTATACAATCGCGCTCGAGCAACGCACACATAGACAGCATCTCACAGACACGGAATCTCGCAACAGCTGAGCTCTGGGTCTGAGACGGTTCGTGATTACGTGTCCGTGAGGGGATGTCTATGTGTGCGTTGCTCGAGCGCGGTATGTACGAAGTATACCTTCTGGGGTTTCCTTATTTTGTGGCGTTAATCAGGGATTCTTTATTCTGGTCAGGCTGCGAGTAACACAAATTCCGTGAATTCCAAAGCTGGAAACTATTCATGTGGGTATATTGTCTCAATACAGAGCTTGGTATATTTCTTAACAAAGTTTTTGAACGGAGATTAACGCAAACTACTGAACTGTTACTTTTTTGTATTAATCTTACGGATATAACGCCAAACCTGGAAGTGCTCTTCACCTGGAATCCTCAACTACTGAGACAATGGTTATCTTATATCTATTTGCCGTAATACAACAATGATAAAAACATTGTTGTACAAACGGTTGGTGCAACTCTTTCGAAACGTCAAGTATAAAGGTATGTGTAAAGGTATATATACTACTCAAAACAAAATAAGGGCCACGAGGTATTTTTTCATTTTGGTGTAAATTATTAAACATTTACATATTGAAAGTAGTAAAATATTGAGTATACAAACTCTTTGATACCTAAACTTTTTAATATTGTAGTATTCATCTAATGCTGGCAACAATTTTAAATAAAATTTGATTTAAAATTATTTTTGAAAATTTTGATTCCATTTTCTTTGACGTTTTGCTTTCCTTAGCTTCTTGGTTTATTAGAAATTATCAGAGTTCATTGATATCTCGAGTCAGAAACATCTTTTGCAATATGCCACAAGCACGCAGGCGTCATATGGACTCGCTGACAGCAACCAGAGCCGTTACAATGATTGAAGAAGGTCATTCGCAGCGATCTGTGGGTTTGCAATTGGGATTTTCTCGAAGAGCTATTCAAAATCTATGGAATCGTTTCCAAGAGACCGGCAGTGTTAGAAGAAGACCTGGTTCGGGCAGAGTTCGCATTACAACAGCTCAAGAGGATCGTTACATTCGATTAAGTGCGCGCCGAGATCGCACAACGACGGCCCGCAAGCTGCAAAATCGTTTACGGCTCACAACGGGTACTCGTGTCAGTGACCAAACTATTCGTAATCGATTGCATGAAGACCAGCAGGCATCAAGAAGGCGAGTTGTCCGTATTCCATTAACCAGAAATCATCGTGCAAATCGTTTAAGATTTTCCCGTCAACATTTGGACTGGGACATAAACCAATGGGGCATGGTGCTCTTCACAGACGAATGCAAAGTTAATTTTTTTAACGACGATCGGCGTATTAGAGTATGGAGAAGACGCGGCGAGAGATTTTCAGAAGCCTGCATCCATGAAGTCGATCGTTTTGGTGGTCCAAATGTAATGATTTGGGGCGGGATAGGGTACTGTTACTACTCAGCGGTATATTGAGGAAGTCGTCAGACCACATGTGATCCCATTTGCCCAGCAAGCGGGTCCTGGATTCATCTTGATGCAAGACAATGCTCGTGCACACACGGCTCAAGCGACTCGGTTTGTACTGGAAGCGTCTCAAATTCAAGTCTTACCGTGGCCGGCGAACAGTCCGGACTTAAATCCAATAGAGCACATGTGGGATCAGTTGAAACGAAGAGTTAGAGACGGTGATCAGGGAATCCACAACCAACAGCAACTCATCAACGCTGTTAAAAGGGCCTGGGAAGAGATTCCAATGGAAAATGTCAGGCATTTGATTGAGAGCATGCACTCCAGGCTTCAGGAGTGCGTAACGAAACGAGGGGGGCATACCCGTTACTAAAAGATGAGCATGGAGTATTTTCTTTTGTTTTCAGTAACTTTACATTGTTTTTATTTTTAACCTTAAATGTGTTTTTTCTTTCAAAAGCAAATAAACTTTTTAATCATTATTATTGGAATAAATTTATTGGTCTACACGGTAAAAACAACATTAGTTTTCGTTATGGAGACAAAAAAATTAATATTGGTTTTATTATTTTCATGGTACAGACAAAATACCTCGTGGCCCTTATTTTGTTTTGAGTAGTATAGTTAGTAGTCTACGCTAATCACCGTAATATAACTTTGTTTGAAAATGGAACGCGAAAGTTTTAAATTTGATATCTTACATCGAGGTATCCAGAGCTTTGAGGTTTGTTATAAAATATCGCCTCAGTGGTGGCAAAGCATATTTACTCTCAAACTGTAGTCTAAATTAACTTTAAAACATAATTATGATTTCGTTATTAGAAACGAAATCATAATAATGTTAACGAACGAAGATCTTCGCAAGGTGGCTGGCAAGAGCTGGATGAGAGTAGCCGCGGATCGTGCTCAGTGGCGTGCACTTGGAGTGGTCTATGTCCAGCAGTGGACGGTGATGATATCAAAAAATATTTAATGATATTTTATTTCCTATTTTAACTAATAATTATTATTTTTTATATTATTATAAATAATAATAAATAATTAATATTATATACTCAAATACTTTAGTATTGTTAATTTTTTTTTATATTATTATAAATAATAATAATTAATTAATATAATACGCATTCCTTCACTAGCTGCCTCCGCATCTAGACTCCGCTTCTGCTCAACATCATGGTAGACCGGAGTCTTGCCTACTTACCTATAGCAAAAAATGTTAAACAATCGAAAAAACCCTTTACTTATCCATAAACGTAAATTTATAAATGATTACAAGACATGCCCTCATCATGGCAGTCCTTTTAACACAAGTGTATCTACAAAACCAATCCATATACTAGCGACATGCAATAAAGTTGAGATACGTCAGTTTGCAGCAGAAATTCGCCTGGCAGCGCCAGGTGACAAAGCGAAACAGCTGTAACCTTTCCAGCAACTAAGGAAATGAATGGCTCTCTCGTTGCTCTTCAATTTTGTTTGAAGAATGACTAATTATTTATCACCGCCTCCGCTCGGCGGAAACAATTTAGCTGGCATCTGGGTCTGGGGCACTTAAAAACTCCTATTTCCTAAGAAAACAGCTATAAATATGGAAAGTCGATTTTCAAGATGGTAACTACAATATTGTCGAGTTTTGATTACTATTACACGTTGTATTTATTAAATATATACATTTTTGAGGTATTATTAATAAAAGTTTTTCTCTTTTTTATTAAAAATTACTGTTGTTTAACAAATATTAAAAAACTGGCGTTCTAAAAATTAACAAGTCAATCAAACAAATTAGAAAGTCTACAGTATCAAAAGCATAAAAAACCGGTCAAGTGCGTGTCGGGCCACGCGCAGTGTAGGGTTCCGTAGCCCATCCCAATAATGCGGACTCTGAGAAGAGGGCTTTTATGAACATTCATTTAACGATGACTCATATACTTAAATGTAGATACTACCGGTTTCACACACCTGACAACGTTATTAGTAGTTCCCAATGACTAATTTGACTTCCGCCAAGTACATTTTATAAGTTGGTCGACTGTTACTTGTAAAGCTTACTTAGCTGTGGTAGTTTTCCTTTTAACTTCGTCATTTATACAACTGCCGTGAACTTTTTCACATATCCAAAAACAACCATTTGGCTGGCAAGAGGGGGGGGGGGGGGGGGCACTTGACACTAACAAAATTTTGCACTTTAAAGCTTAATAGTTCACAAACGGATGCCTCAATCAAAAAACTGTTTTCACAAACCCGCTATATTTTTGATATTGCTATCCAACGACACCCCACACTTAGGGGTAAACAAGAACAAAAAATACATATCCACTTCACGTTCACGTAAAAAAAAAATATTTTTCAAAATTTTACTTTACCACTTTGTCGTTGTAATTAATATGTATATTCATGCCAAAATACAGCTTTCTAGTACTTACTAAGAGTCTATGAGCTAGACTGGGGTCAGACAGACAGACAGACGGACATGGCGAAATTATAAGGGTTCCTTGTCTTGACTACGGAACCCTAAAAAGGGGATTTAAATTAGAAACTTTTGAAATTAAACAACTTTTACGGATCTACTCGCGTTTATTTTACATATTACTTTTAATTAATGTTTATCCTGACTTAAAGGGTTCGAAACGTCAGGATATATATTAATTAAAACTTATGTGTAAAATAAACGCGAGTGGTTTCGTAAAAGTTGTTTCATTTCAATGTAGTGTTCGCGTAAACTTTAGAAAACAATATTAGAAGCTCTTTTTTTCGTTAATTAAGACTGTAGCCGTTTGAAATACAAACGCTAATACAAATTGCTAACGTTACAAGTAATCTTAGATCAAGACATTAACGCTTGATATTTATTGAAGTCCAATTGAAAAACTGAACAAGCCGACCCGTACCAATAACCCCTACCATGTGGCGCGCGCTATAAAGAGAAATCACTCGCTAATCTCTCCCATAAAGTAAACCTTTCCGTATCCAGGTAAATGCGTTACCACCGGCTCGAAGTCTGCCACTGATAGAAACTTGCGTATTTCATCGTCTACATTAAAGTTAAGGGCGTCATCACACACGCGACTTTTGAGACCATGAAAAAGATGAACAAACGGCAGGTAAATATATTAAATATATATTTTTATTTTTATGTTTTTTTTTTAAGTCGTATGAAAAGTAAGTTACTTTCTGTCGCCGGGCACTGAAATTGTATAAGGTTGTTGGAATTGCGAATTCAAATACTCCGAAACTTCGGAATAACTTAAAGGGCTAATACGTCCTTGAAGTTATTAGGTTAGGCATTGTGATCTTTCGAATACTTCATTCTTCAAGTATGCCATTTGAACCTGTAAAATATTATTGCGTTAATATGTTTTTTTTTAATATTTTAATATCATGTAGTACTTTATTTTAAACGAATGAGCCAATTCTAATAAAACTTTTTATGCATTTTTTATATAATAATAACTTAAGACAACGTATTAGAGACTACCTATGACAGTTATGTTTACATGATGATACAGAATTATGACTTTGAACAGCAGCATTTCCTAGTGACAAACGAGGAGAGACAAAATCTCGTTTTCGTTAACGCGATACATAAAAATCAAATTCAAATTAAAGCCTATAAAATAAAAAAGGATTTTGAACTCTGAACAAGTGTGATAAGACCCTTACTCTCCCAGATCCTTCATTACGGCCCCTTGTAATAGACTCTATCGTTTCTTTTGATAACACCTGTCGCTTTGGGGAGAAGATTAGGTTAAGTGTGATAGTTACGTTTGGCAAATTAGCCGTTATCCAGGTGAGGGTCTTCATACAATGTATGTTAATTTAACTTTAAACATAGTAAGAGATGCTCATTGTTGGAGCTTGCAGCGTTCAGGTAACGATTGTTAATGGTAGGTAACTTTGGCGATGTCTTGCTATATACGGTGACCGAAACAATTGAAGCAACATTGTTTCCGACTTCAATTGTTTTGCTTACCTCTGTTGTTTGTGCATTTAGAACAATTATTGCTTGATACAACAACAATATTATTCCGAATGTATAATAATATGTATTATGTATTTTTTATCAAGGGGCACCTTTTGTTGGGCACATCAGGGCTACAAAACTAAGGAGTGTGAATTCCGAAAAATCAGAAACTTTGGAATGTAGTTTCATAGCATAGTACTTGATCGCTCATTTCTAGACCATGTAATATGAACGCTGTTTGTAGTTTTATTTTATTTGCTGTTAACAACTTAAATAATAGTATGCGCTGGCCAACCACCTGCTAGATCAAGATCATCATCGTCAGTTCATTATTATGTCCCCACTGCTGGCGCACTAGCCTTCCTTATGGATGAATAGGGAGAACGGGCCATACCACGCGGGCCCAGCACGGATTGGTGGTTGCTAACGACTGCAAATGCAGCCGAGACCAACAGCTTTACGTGCCTTGCGAAGCACGAAGGAGATCGAGTTGATACATTTTTGATCACCCATCCGATGACCAGCCTTTGCAAAAGTTGCTTAACCTCAGTACTAGCAGACCGGGCGTTTAACAACTATGCCATCGACTTCCCTCAAGAAAAGATATAAAGAGCTGTGCGGAAAATCGATTAGCTCAAAAGAGAAAAAAATGGCGTAACTTGGAGGAGACTTATGCTGTGCATCGTGCTCAGGCATGATCCGCGGCTACTCTCATCCAGCTCTTGCCAACCACCTTGCGAAGATCATCGCTATAAAACAAATCAAACAGCTACAACCTGCAAATTCATTTACATTCGCTTACATCACTAGACGCTCACAAAAACCCTACCATTGGTCAATGCACCACAATATTTCGCATAGAAAAAATTGTGAAGAGCTTTTGAAGCGGCAATCCATTAACATTTAAACTCGACGCTCCACAGGTACCATACAGCCTAACGGAATGCTCTCCCCCGTTTGAGGCGAGGTCGGCACTAATTACTACGTGGCTGTGAGAGCTATACACATAGCTGACGTGGCGTGCCAATTTACCACTGTGGGCCAGTGATGCGGTGAAATGAGCGCAACGATTTCATGTACTAGTTTACTAGTGAAATGTTAAAAGAGAGATTGTAAGAAATATGCAAAAAGTGTGACCAGGTTCTAAAATTTAAAAGCCTTAGGACTTATTTAAAAAAAAAAGTTTAAAACAATTTACCTGTTAATAAGAATTTTTTTATAAATAAATGCGTGTTACATTGTGATAGAACATTAAAGAACATTTATTTAGCCTAATACACCTTTCTTTTATAATCACAATGTAACACGCTTTTATTTATAAAAAAAAATTCTTATAATGAGGTTTAAATTATTTTAAATTTATTATTATTTCTCTTTTTTATTAACAAGTAATAAAAGCTTTTTTTTAAAAGTTTTTTTTATATTTTCAATAAAACCGTTTAACTTAAAAAAAAATACACTTTTTTTATTTTTAAGTTTTTAGTTTTTCATTTTTCATTTTATTTTCATAAAGAGCTATTCTACTAATGAAGCCCTTTCAATTGATACTCATATTGAGGAAGTAGTGATGTGTGACATGTTTACAAATCCTCATACCATTCAGCCCTCGGCACCCATCTAATCCATCTAATCAAAGACAGAAGCCACATTCATAACAAACGGAACGAACGAACGAATGAACTTATTTTCCCGATCGAGTTCCTATGGCCATCTTTCAGCTCCATCATCAGCAGACCCTGGTTACCATCTAGCACCAAAGTACTCGATGGGGTTATGTAGTTTAATTACTGAGTTCCTATGGCCATCATCCAGCTCCATCATCAGACCCTGGTCACCATCTAGCACCAAGGTACTCGTCATCTTCCAGCTCCATCATCAGACCCTGGTTATCATCTGGCACCAAAGTACTCGTCAAGACGGATCAAACGAGTCCAAACTCGATGGGGTTGTGTCGTTTAACTACCGAGTTTCTATGACCACCTTCCGGTTCCGTCATCAGACCCCGGTTACCATTTAGCACCAAAGTACGCGGTAAGTCAAGGCGGATCAAACGAGTCCAAATTCGATGGGGTTGTGTCGTTTAAATAACGAGTTTCTATGGCTACCTTCCGGTTCCGTCATCAGATCAGTTTCATGTCATAAAAATTTTGCATTGTCATCCAATTTACACATGCATCCAAAATTTTTATAATCCAAAAAATGTAAATAATCTTAGGATCAAGACAAAGATTTCATTATGGATGCATGCATATCCCGGATTGTGATCACCGATCATCGATAATTGGCAAGCGTGGTATGGTATAATCACCACGCGAACACCCATCATAATTTTAACAAAGACCTAATTTTAATTGCTATCACACAACAATGGGACAGTATAAAGATATAGTTATTTTAAATCCATTCTTCATTGCCTTTAATAAACCCGTTTGATTATCTTTCTTTACTCGTTTTAACTGGTATATACAGAAAGTTTTGGTTCTAGCTATAGATACAAAATAATTAACGTTAATCGACCTTGTTTATAGGTAGCTATTTCTATCAACGAATGACGTCAAGTCGTGAGAAATCTTCAAGCTATCGACCACATACTTCATGTTATATGTAAGTATAGACTCAATCATGATAATCTTTTGAGTTAGAAATACAAATGTATGTTATTACTTACCAAAGTTGTGTGTATTGATCTTTATGGGGCAACATGTAAACCAAGTTACACGGAATGTGACTAGACTTGATGTTTTCTTAAGCTTACGTGAACTGAAACACTCTATTGGAACCCAATTCATTATATTTAAACGAAGTACACACGCCTGCACATCAACCTACCACAAAATGTCAAATGTTGAAAATGCATTGAAGAAATGTGACAGTTATAGATAGGTTTATGTGCAGGCGTTCTGTACTTACCTAAGTTATGTTTAAAGACAGAAAGCTGTCGAAGAAAATACGTTCAATCTTTTAAATAGGTTTTCCTTTGGAAATGACTCGTTAAAGTAATTAAATGTTATTTTAAAAGGCCATTTCTACAGGTAGATGTCGTAAGAGAACTATCATTATTCTTACTGACCTAAACGAGCTATTAAGGAGCATAAAATGTACAATAACCTTATTACATGTCACTAATGTCACCAGCCTATGCTGGACATTAATCACCAATACGATTAAACACCATTGTTTTTAAATATAAGTAATAATTACTTAAGTTGTATCTATAATTACTCGAAAAAATAAACATCCTGTTATTCTTGAGATTAAACAGCTTTTACGTATCTACTCGCGTTTATTTTACACATTAGTTTTAATTAATGTTTATCCTGACGTTTCGAATCCTTTGCAGGGTCCGTGGTCACAGGGAGACTTTTCAAGTTGAAGAGAAGTAGTTGTTTCGTTTCAATGTGTAGTGTTCGCGTAAACTTTAGAAAACAATATCCTGTTATTCCACTCTTATCTGGGTTAAGCCCGATTTTTCAATCCTTAGATAAGTTTGATCCAACGAATAACATTGTCATTGTGACATATTTTCTAAAGAGAATGTGTCATTATGTTAAAATTATTCAATGAATAAACTTTATCTGACGTTTGAAAATCAGCCCTAAACAAATTAATTAACCCAGAATACCCAGATTAATGGCTTCGCGTTTAGTATTTAGCCAATTTCAAGTATATTTTATTTAGTAAGGGTAAAATTATTGTACGGTAGATAGAAATTAAAATGGAGTATCACAACACGTGTTATTACTGAAAGAACTCGGGTGAAAAACCCTTATCTGGGTTTCTGTCTGTTTACAACCTTCAAAACAACTATCATTGTGTTTTGTTCTATTATTTTCTTCCTTTACCTATAATTCGGGAGGCGCAGCTCTTACTGGTTCCACAAAATACTAGCGCAATGACATGTCAATGTCATGGCATCAGCTAAGCGGATACCCTTTCGGTTGCATAGTTTTATATAAAATTTAAAAAACCCAGTATGTTCAAATGTTTATCATTTTGCTCCGAATAAATATTTTTAATTTTATTAGATGGATGCTCTTACTATCGTAGTCCATGAATCACTTTGGGTCGCTCTACCAACTTAGTTAGTTAGTAAGTTTAAATAACATTATATTGTATTTGTATAAGGCGTCATTAGGCTAAGCGCTGGTCCGATGCGGCTTGGTGGGTATTAACGACTACTATGTTACGTGCAACAGCCGGAACTAACGGTATACGAGCATTCCGGAGCACAGAGGAGCTCGAGGTATTTTATTAATTCACACATCCTGTGACCCGGCATTGAGAAAGCTGCTTAACATGCTCAAGCGCCACGATGTTATCAAAACAATTGTTACATTAGATCTACTGGAGATTTTAGTTTTCGATAATACTGTTTATGTGTTGTTGTAAACTTTATGCTGACCTCCATGCGTTATAATATCGTTGTTCGTTTGTTTCAATTTAAAAAGAAAATGACGACATTTTTGCGGGAAAGTGAAAAGACATGTCTACGGTTTTGTTTTATTTTCAAAAATTTGCGTTATGACAAATATGAATGTGAAATAATGGTGGATTACCCACATCTTTACTGAGAAAGTCAAGGGGTTGGGGGATATAATTGTTTCTCACTTCTCATTACTATTATTCTCATTATTATTATTATTCATCATCATCATAATTATATTAACACAGATTGGTATACTTACACTATACACTATACACATATTACATATACACTAGTGACGTGCGCTCCCACCTACAAGCCTTATCATCTCTTAACATTAGATGATATGAAAGCTAAGCCGTTACCCGTAGAGGAATAAAATGAATTTATATTTTATACAAATTGTCTATTTATCTTTTATGAGATTGCTACAATACGGAAAGTCGTTCCGAATTATATGACATTTCAGCTTGTTAGTACATTCAAGTCGAAAACACGAGTGCCCAAGGGAAATCGTCTGTCACAACGGCCATCAAAAAATAATATCCAACACACAAAAAGCTGAACGTCCTCCACCAAAGTTCACAAACGGAACGATTAAGCCAATTAATCAATTCCATTCGAATTAATATCAGTTTGTCCGAATCTGTTTGAACCTTGTCCTTTGTCCTTTTCGGTCAACTTCCATTATTTATATTTCGGACCAGTTGTAAATGGTTACCGGGCGATATGTTGGCTTCTGACAATGACAAATCGCTGACGCTAACAAGGTTGCCCCGATGCCGTGGCAAAGATTGTAGGTGTGTTGATAAATGATGAACATGATCGGATCACCATGGTTTGTTCAAGGTCAGTCCTTAGACAAGTATATAACATGATGGTTTACTTTTCTCGAGTGTCTGTGAAGTGTCTATAATATTTTCTTAACTTACACGTGTGATTCTAAATTCTGTAGCAGTACGAGTAATAACATAGGCAGTCATCATCACCAGCTCATTGTATGTCCCCACTGCTAAGGCACGAGCCTTCGCAATGGATGGAAACACCACAGGGAGAACGGGCCATAAACCACCACGCGGACTCAGTGCGAACTGATGGTTGTTAACGATACATTTTTGGTGTACCATCTAATGACCGGAATTTGAGAAAGTTGTTTAATTTAAGCAATCGCAAACCAAGCGCGTTTATCACTGTGCCTTCGAGCTCCTCCGTGTTTCGTTTAAGGGAATGCCGATGATAAAACTATAAAATTCGCTCAGTGTAGTCGCTGAATCAGATTACAAATATCAATCATAGAAATAATATGATACAATAACGTAATAGTATTGAGGCACTAGACAAAATTGAAACAATTCAGTAAGATATTGCTATTTTATTATTTCTTTTGTTACTCGTAATAATATATAAAAAAATATTTTAAATTATTAAACTACTATCTTATTTTAGTGGGACATCCCGAGGTTATCCTCTTCCGGTAGCACTTCGACCTATCTGGATATTTTTTGCAACCCCATCCTCTCACTCTTCTTTCTCAGTAAAGCAACTGCAAATGTCTTTGAGGGCAAAGAGCCTGTTTCGGATAGGCCAATTTCAGGAGTTCTATTTTTTCCTAGTTCCTGTCATAGTTGCAGAGTTACTAAATTACTAACTAGTATAACCTTGTCACTAAACTTGTCTGGATAACACCCTCATATATTTCTGCCGTTAAGTAGCAATGCCCTACATTTTTGTAATCCGGTTTTAAATCTATGAGATCCTGTAAAATTACTTAGAATATAAGCATTATTACGAGATCCTTAGGGTCGGCATTCGCAAATTATAGCCATCAATTGTGTTGGCCGAAAGGGTTAGGTGATCGCTTACCATCAGGCGGGACGTATGCTATTAAGCATGTTTGTCAGCTCGAAGGAGAGTAAGATTGAGGTTGCTATCATGTTAGTTAATAGACACACTTTTATAGGCAACTATGATGTCACTATTAATTGTGGTGAACTGTCTATTAACCGTTTTTTAGGTTGCAGAAATTCGTAGTTAGGCCAAATTTAAAAAAAAGCGGTAATTATTTTGTGCCTGACAATAAGGAGTGGAGGAGAGGGGAGAAAGTTCTTTCATAGAATAGGAATAACAAACTATGACGTCATTATAATAACTCTCGAGTGTCTGTGAAGTGTCTTTAAATTTTTTTAAATTAAGTTTCGCGTTATAAAGTCGTATTAGAACAAATCAAAGAGAAAGCTATTGTTATCTATTAGTTTAAATTAAGTTATATTTTAATTAAATAAATTAAGTTAAATAGATTATTATTAAAAAACATTATGATCAGATGTTAATGACGGTAGTTGTTGACAATTAATGGGCGCCTTTGGCTTTCAAAGTAAAAAAATAAATAGTGTTGAATAATTTCGGCGGGCTGGTTAGAACCACGATAGCTCAATCGGGAGAGCACCTGACCCGGTATGTCAGAAGGGTGCAAGTTCAAATCCTGTTTAGTATTTTTTTCAACATTTATGTTTTTGTAATTTGTTTCGCAACAAAATTTACGTTAAAATAATATAAACAAAACAAAAACATTTTAGATTATTATTGATCGATTGTATTATTATTTGTTATTATTATTTAGGATCGATCGTTGTGGCGATCCTTGGGGGAGGCCTATGCTCAGCAGTGGGCGTCATATGGCTGACGAGGATAATGATTATTATTATTATTGATTAAATCAGATATTCATTTCAAAGTTGCTATATAAAAAAACCATTTTCCTGGTAAATTTTTAAGAATGATAGATGTTAACCACTTTACATTACTAACTTTATAGATGAATTTTACCAATGAAAAAAGAACGGTATGCGCTAACTGTACCTTGCAGAAGACAAAGAAAAACAATCTCGTAAAAAAATTAACATCGTCCATCGCGAACAAATTTTCGGCTTTTTCCTTGGTCGGTATCCCAAGCTGGAAGGATTAACGAACGCCAGCCCCTCACCACGGACTGAAAATGAGAATACAATATGCTATATATACGCTATATATACGTTACACAATGCGTTGTACATATACAATGCTGTAAAAACGTCTAAATACTTCAACTGAAATGTTACATTGTTCTCACTACAAGTTTTTATGTACTGTTGTGCTACCTCCCACACTAAGATACTCGCAGAAAACCAGCATCTGGTTATCCTACGTTATCCTGTAATTTATCCTGTGAACTGACATAATGCTGATCGGATAACTTTAAGTGCCATACTAAAATAAAAATGTGTTCGACAAAAAAAAAAACAGTGTTTTGTCAACAGTTTTTTTGTCGCCAAAAAATAACATAGAACTCCATTGAGATTTTACTGGATGACAACTAGGAGGCAGGCAAAGCCAGTGGCTCAATAGTTGAGGATTCCAGGTGAAGTTCGCTAACACCTTCGGCCTTATCATCACTTAACATCAGATGAATGCCAAGTGCTTAACCGTAAGATATTTTTAAGAAATCTGTAAAAATTTTGCTAAAGTCTAAAATCTGTTGCTAGCCCCTATGTTTTATGATTAAAGGGGATAAAATGTCAAACATTGGTACCATTACCTATGTTACAATGACAATTCCTAGTTATGACACTAATAAACATTTTTCTATGACGGCGCGCGAGTGGCGTTCGGCCGCTCTCAGCGACACTACGGCGTAGCGCGGGCGGTGGGAACAGCTTCGGACCCCTGGCCCGCCGCACACCGCGACACTTAGCCTCGCGACAGCTTAGGCACCGGCCGATTTTACTATTGTACGGACACTTGAATTGCTTGTACCAAATAATATTATATCTCTTCAAATACAGTCCGCTTTTCACTCCAAGATCCCCTTGAGATCAACATTCTATTCCATTCTATTATTAAACAAAAGCAAGCGCACACACCAGTGTGACGTATGTAACTAATTCCTTCGCAGTTAAATTTGCGGAGGCTTCCAACAGTCCATTTATCACAGCCGACATCGGCTGCTGACGTACAACGGCCCTAATAAACTTCTTTCGAAAAATCTGCACCCTTCTTAGGTTGGAAACACGGTACAATAAGTCAGTCTTTTGTACTCGCTCGCGTTGAGAGTAACTCAAATTTATATCTTTACTTAAAAACTTAATTTAGGGCAGGTTCGTTAAAATGTTAAAGTTGGCGAGTAGACAAAAGTCATAAGTATAACCGGTATGCGTTACGCTCTGATTGAGCTCTAAGATTATTATTTTTATCAATGGTAGTAGTTAAGTCTGGTTATCATGATATTATGCAGTTATTTTGTAATGGTTAGTATGTGGCTAATTATTATACAACAATTTGCGTCTCCCCGGGCGCTGTGGTATGTCTATTGGATTTTTCTTCTGTTTTATACAGAAGAATAAAAGGGTTATCTGGCTCTCATCGTCATAGTACAATCTGAGAGCTGGTAATGCAATAAAATAGGTATGAAAAACGATTGACCTAACGTAACCTAAACCTTACCTCACATTTACTATACTTGGTCACCGTGTCCTTGACCGTGACTGAAACCGTGATATTTTTGCGTCAGTATTTCTTTTAATTAAATTAAATTCCTTTATTCCTTATTCCTTTTAAAAGGACATTTATTATAAATAAAATTTAAATGCTCTTTAAAGTCGGCAATAAATAAATTCCAATGCACAACCCACTTACACACATAATTTTAAACAGCCTCTTATATCATAATAACTATGTAAAATAGGTACACACGCCTGCACTTCAAACTACCACAAACTGTCGAATTTACTCAATGGACTTTGAACTTTATGTATTTGTCTTATGGTTGAACATTTATTGAAAAATTTTGACAGTTTTGGATAGGTTGATGTGACGGCGTCTGTACTACGAGAGTTATGTCGCATATCTAATACCGAAACAATAAACGTACGTGTATCTCACAGTAAATTATTATTATGCATTTACTAGCAGCCATTTCTGCGTGGCCATAGCAGACGTGGCTGTAGATTCAATTCAAATCAATTTGTCAAAAGCGGATATGGATCTGCAAGTAGAACAGGATGGCTGCGATGTGAGCATCAAGTGGTGGTCCGTATAGGTAATAGCCTGTGGAGAAGTTGGCGACAACTAGTAATACTAGTGACAAATACTGATAATTTTACGCTTATTTAATTGCGGACGAATATTATTACAATTTGTAAAAGTGATTAGAAAACTTTTACAAGCGGGTTTCAAGTTGACGCGCACCTTCGAATCCCGCTCGTGAATTTATCACTTTTCCAAATTGCTATTGAGCACTTTAAACAAGTAATAAGGGCTAAAAAGAGGTAAGCCCCGCCATTTTAAATGTAAGAAACAGAAAAAGAAAGATTTATTTATTTATCACATATTCGTAATAACATTAAAAATAATGAATTAAGTAAATATGCTTATGTACACTATACCTAAATTTTACCTATAAGTTGTTATTATTAATAAGTTTAAATTTGAGCCTATATAAACTTAAATCTCGAAAAAACCAATTCACCGTCACAATAATAATATTATTTCACGAAGGTAATTTCAGAATGGCGACAAAGACATCTTAATATTCATAATGGATGCGCCTTCGCCCTTCTCATAATCCGCCCTGAAGGAAATTACGACCTCGCGTTAATGGAACAGTTTCAGACAAGCAATTTTTATTATGAAACTGTGCAAACCTGTGATATTGTCAATGAAATTAAACCACTTTTACGGATCAATATAATTATAGACTGTTAAATCCTTCAAATATAAAAACTATTAAATTCCACCCCCAAGACCGTACTGCCAGACCAAAAGATACGATAAGCTCTTTCTGCGTAAAACGGAACGCACCTGATAAAATATTCATTAATATTCATTTAAGTGTGAAGTATTCGTAGAATACAATATTTACAATATTACCAAAACACAAATGTTGAAAAAATTTCCACAAGCTGGATTTGAACCTGCACCTTTCTGACGTACCGGGTCAGGTGCTCTCCCAATTGAGCTATCGTGGTTTTAACCAGCCCGCCGAAATGTTTCGCAACAAAATTTGCGTTAAAATTATATAAACAAAACAAAAACATTTACAATATTGTTAATAATAAGAAGCGTCTAATAGATGTTTGTGTTGAATGCTAGATATCGTGGATAGTTCACTGACGTGAATAAACTCTAACACTTGTGATTTAGCTCTCTGGAAGGTCTCCCGCCCCGTGTAGACTTACGAACTGATGGCATACTGACATTCATAATACATTGACATTCTTAAGAGCTAATTTGTAGCATAAATGATTTGGAATTTTGAAATGACTGACACAAAAACAATGATAGTATTTGTGTTCTGACTGTTAAGAAATAAAGCAGTGCCTCAAAAGTTAAAGATTCTGGGTGAAGTGCACTTCCACTTTCAGCCTTATTGTCACTTAATGTTAGATGAGACGAAGGCAAAGTGCTTACGTAAAAAAAAAACCATAACGTGGTTAGCCTACTGACGTGAATAAATCCCTTACACAAGCATATTCGCTTTTTACATATTACATACATTGTTCTGATCCCAAGGTAAGTAGCTAAAGCACTCGTTACATGAAAATCAGAAATAACGACGGTACCACAACTACCCAGACCCGACACAGTATCGAAAAGTTCGTTTTCGACTTTGACCCGACCGGAAATCGAACCCGGAACCTCAGAGTTACCGCCGCCCAAAGTCCGGCGTGCAAGCCACTCGGCTACGTAGGTCGTCCAAATAAAAGTCTCAGGTTTCATTATAGTGTACTATAGTGTACATTATATATATTTGTAAATATTATACTTACACCTTTATACCAAGAAAAACGAGGTTCACGGATTTAATATAAGGAATCAGAATAAATTATATGCACCGAAGCTCAGACTCGGCAAGAGTAGTAAATCCTTTATAGGTAACTCAATTCGATTTTATAATAATACTATGTCATCATATATTTATTTGTAATAAATGAACTCAAAAACTACTGGAGCGATTTAAACAATTCTGTCACCATTTCAATGCTACATTTGCGCTGAGTAACATAGGCTATATAAAAAAAAGTACTCCCGTGCGAAGCCGGGACGGGCCGCTAGTGTTGAATAAAATGATTTGACTTTGACTCGTATTGCAAGAAAATCGGTCCTTGACATTCTTTTACCACATTTTAAAGCAACAAAAATTACAAATTAAAATTACCTACGTCTTTTAGTGTAGATTTTTTTATAATGGAAAGGAACAAATGAAAACCTTGACATCTATTTTATCGATATTAATGTAACAAGAAATGCTATGTGATGCCAACGTAAACACTCTTTATTTATGAGATACATTATGAGGTATATGGAGAGATCTTTGTCGTAAATAGCTTGCTTAAAATTGTGTTTATTTTTTTATTAACGACATTGTTTTTTACGAGCTTAAAGTTTTCAGATAACATGATGGTAACAAAAAAAAGTGTATTTAAGAGATATACAACGGTACTAAGCCAAAAGGAGGGTAAAGTATACATGATAGTTAATAACTTTTGGCTAAGAACTTACCCTTAAAAATGGATAATGTAAGATTAACAGCTTTTTTAAGATTCTGTTTTTTTATGAGTCTGTATATCTTGCCATATGCCAATCGATCTTGGGATACTGTATCTCATCATGGGGAGGAGCTGCTAAGACGTACCTAATTAAGGTGGAAAAAGCACAAAGGGTCGTTTTGAAGGTAGGCGCTTCCCTCCCATATCTCTGCCCCACGACTGAAGTAAACAAACTCTGAGAAGTGCTCACCGTTCGTCAGCTCTTCATCCTCTCAACTGTCCTATGTAAATATTCCCAGCTTCATGGGTACCTACCTTTATAATAGACCGCATGGCTATTACATTCGACCTATGATGGTACAGAGAACCTACTGGTAGCTACGGTATAATAAAAATAGCGCACACACATACACACACACACACACACACACACACACACACACACACACACACACACACACACACACACACACACACACACACACACACACACACCACACACACACACACACCCTCTCTCACACACACACACACACCCCCACATCCACCCACATACACCCACACACACATTTTACACTAATCTTAAGCCTAATTTTGTTTTTTGTTATTGAATGTTGTTGAATTGTATAATGTCACTCACTCATCACTATCTTTTTGTGTCAAAACGGTTCGAGGTATACTTGTACTTGTACTTGTATACTTTACCCTCCTTTCGGCTTAGTATCTCCGTTCCGACTAACGTTGTATATATATACCTACTTGTAATATAATTATAAATATAATCATTTAATAAGATTTATAAATATATCTTATCTTTACTATCGGAACACAATAATATTATTAATATTCATTGGTATTGGCTAATACATAAATAAGTCAACTAATCAGATCAAAAAAAAAACAAATCAAAGACTTCGGTTGACTAAAACAAAATTTGAAAGATCAAAAAAACGAACCGAACAAAAGAAGCTTTGCTACTAAACGTTTCTCGAAGTAATTTTATTCTCGTAGTAGTTAACTCCGTAGCATCAGGGACTACGTCGTAGCGAACCAGCTACGAAGTTTTGCTCTCTACTCATTATTCTATATTTTTCCAACAAATAGCGGTACGAAGCCCGAAAGATGGCTATTCTTAAAAAAACATATTTAAAGAATAGGGTAAAGCCACAGAAGAGTACGTTTTGTATTGGCAGACACACATTCATGGAAATTAAAGTCCTTATTAATTCCATGCACACTTAAGTCACAAGCAACTGAGAAGTAAGTGATATTGAACGATATAATATTACCAATTACTAGCACTGCGTACTGTTTAGTACATCATGTCCTTTAGTGGTGTTTTACCTTACGGTACAGACACCTGCACATTAACCTATCCAAAACTGTCAAATTTCTTCAATAAATATTCAACCATATTCCATACACATAAAGTTCAAAGTCTATTGAGGAAATTTGACAGTTTGTGGTAGTCTGATGTGCAGGCGTGTGTACAACAAGATGTAAGGCATTTTATTTTTCTACTTTATAGTTCAAGTTTAAGTTACACTGTGCTCGTGGAAACTTATAGAAATAAAAGACAACAAAAATGTAACAAAAAAGTTACCAGTAAGGTATTCTCTTTAGCGTTGATTGTGAAACTAATCCGAATAATAGAACTCGTTAGTCGCAACAACTTTGTTAAAAGATCTTTTGCCTTTTTGCAGTGCAAGTCTTCTATTTTCCATTGTTGACAGAAATTCTAGTTGCCAAGAAACTTGTTTTTAACTTTCTGACAGCACCGAAGCGTATAATGCATAATAAGGTATTAAAATGGTTATCGTTTAAATAAATCACTGATATTTTCGCCAAAATTCAAAGGTCAGAGACAGATTGTGCACTTCAAAAAAAAGTAGAAATAAAATTCTGATGTATTGTGTAACAATGTGTAACGACGGGCGAAGTGCTCTTCTAACATTTGTGTAATGATGGCCAAAGCGCACTTTTACATGAAAAGGCTAATAAATTATCTCAATTTTATTGAGAACTTACGGAAACATACCTTTATTATAACATTTATTTAATATGTAACGCGAAAGTTTACAAGTGTATCTTACAACCTTCGCCCAAAAAAAAGTCTAGTCTATGCATCAAAATCCGTTTTGAGTAAACTCGTCGTTAGTGATTTCGACGCCACATATAGCTTAAGCAAAGTAGGGCTCCGAGGTGGAATAGATAACAACAGTGTGACTGGTTGCTTGCTAGCCGATCGCCTGTTGTGCGAGCAACTTGGATCGCTTGTCCCTTAATCGGCTGTTACAACATGCACAGGAAGTTAGGCAGCTTGTACAAATCGGTACGAAATCCCATATACCAGGAATAAAATATTAGTGAAACAAACTATTTGACTGCAGACGAAGATATTAATTAAATGTTTGCATAGCCTATAAGTAATCGTGTAAGCAACACGATAGCGCGATTCACAACATAGTGGTACAGCGCCATCTATCGGTGGCAACGCACACTTAACTAACTAACATTGTCGTTTGATTAGACACAGCTCATTACATTACATTCTTTTCTCGTCCCAGACCAGCATGGCACATCTTTGACGAAGTCTAAAGAACCTATTTTACGAAACAGTATGCCGGAAACCTTGAGGGTGTTTACTATAACTATTAGTGTTTAATATACCTATATGTGGTATATTTAAATTCGAAAGGCCTAACTAATAAACATAGAGTAAGCTTGGGTTGTGTGGTGTCGGGCGCAAAGAATAGCACCAACCCATCTCTTCCCGTGGGTGTCTTAAAAGGCAACTAAGGGAGATTAAGAACCCGTTCATATTGAAAAGCACCCTGGGTCGCCCGCGCGACCACCACTTCTCAAGGAGGGTTGATGTCAGGCAGGTGGCCGGCCGTAAATACTTTGCCAAATCCATAGCAAAAATGTACGAGAAAGAAACGGATATTATGCGCCGACCCCAAGTAATATGGGACCAGTGCAGGAAGAAAAAAAGCTTGGAAAAGTTAGTTCGTGTTTGTTTGCCGTCATGCTAACTTCATTTCAAATAAAAGTGAAACAATCAAAACTTGGAATAACTATCCGAAGCGGTTTATGAGTGAGGAAGACTTTTAAACCTCCTTCAATACATCAATGTATATTCCATTAGCGTCGTTAGCGCAGTCTCAGTTGTCTGTTTATATACGTAATTTTGTTGTTTCGTTCCGTTTACAATTGATGGGGGCTGCCATAAACTGGCAAGGTCGAAGGAGCCATAACTATCCAACCCACCGTTTGAGCTTTTGTGAGCTTAACAAATAGGGGGACATTTAACTTAGAATATTGGTAACGGAAACTGTAAATCGAAACGTCGTAAAGGTAATATAAACCCTTGCATTGGTTTTGCGGGTGAAGTTCAGTTTTTTTTAAACAGGTAATCAGTTGGAATAATACTCACATGATGTTAATTGTCGAATAGGTCGATGGTGATGTACTTTACACGCGAATTATTTTAAACTACTCAGAAACAAGCTGTCATTATTACATTTTAGTTTTTAGCAGACTTAGAAGAAGTGGTGGTAGCTAACCAGGTTTACTTGAAACAAGCCATTGGGCTTGTTTCAATTTATTCTGTTTTGTTGGTAATTGCATCAACAAAACCGAATACAATAACCAAACACTGTACATCGAAACGGTGACTTCTGGGTCTGGGCCTGGTGGTCTAACTTCTAGACGACAGTGGCAGTTTTAAAAGTTATGGACAATGTAATATTAAGCATATTTTTAATAGGAGTTCAATTATATATAAATTTTATAGTACCATATAAGTCTACGAAAACAATATACGTTATCTACCGCCAAAACATTTAATCAAGAGCCAATTGATCAAGAACCAAGTCCAAGCGATAAGAGCACTTATCGTCCAATTTTCATAAAGTACTAATTGTTATGAATAGACGACTAACACCTCAGGCTTCCTGTACTCTAAGGCCCTGTGTATAAGGTTCAAAATTTCAAGCGAACATAAGCTGGTAAATTTATAAACGTAAGTAAATCTGTATAAAGCGATTTATCTCAATATCTCAACAGTGTAGTACCTATTCACTGTATGTTATTCTTAGTTATAACAATATAACCTTTTGTGCTTTGTAGAAGAGGCACAAGGTACAAATTTCAAAGACAAAGTACAAAGGCTTATCTAATTAATGAACCCCATTGTGTTGTTGATAGTTACTCATGTGCTACGGTATGCCAGATTTACTAATCTATACATAGAAAGAGAGACTTTCAAAACGATAGAGATGCAAGATAGATAAATAATCATTAGTTTGCCAAATAACATGTTAATTTACGGGTGGTATAAAATTACAATTACATTACATTACAATGCGCACATGTTTTTCCAAATTAAAAAAGAATGCAAATGTTAATTTAAAATGTCGAAGTTAAACATATCAATGAAGATAATTAATTAATTATAAGGAAAAAAAATCGTAATACAAATAAATGTCAAAAATATCATACTAAAAGTCCATTAACAAAAGTTTTGAATGAAAATTAATATATTAATATACAATTGCTACAGATTAATAGTGTGTCACATTATGTCCAACAGGAAGTTTAATAAGTCAATTTATGATATAAATATTCTTACCCGTGGAGCGCAAAGTGTTCTAATGGTAGAACACATTGAGTAGGTTTCAGTTTGACCTGCCTAACGAGCGACACGTCAGTCCAAACTGATATGCAACGTGTTCTGCCACTAGAACACTTTGCGCTCCACGGTAAATAAAACAATGCTCTAATAGCCAAGCTGTTAATTTATTTTTAAACATATTAAACGGCAATTATTATTGTTTTATCACATAAGGCAGCTTATTGAATATTATTATCGCTTGAACATAAGCATTTCGTCTAAACATCCTCGAGCTTACATTTCGGGAGAAATAATCTACCCTTATCCCTTCGGCCACATGTCTCGTGTGTCGCGTTACCACATCAGTGTTTAGGAAAGTAACCTGCGTTCTGCCTTACAAATATGTAAATAACTTTATATACATGCAGGCCAGGGAGTACTTTTAAATCTTAATGTTGACGTTAACAACTTTCAGTACTCTAAGCCATAATAGCCCTTATGCATTTTTTTTGTAGCCTGAAAGCAAGTAAAATTTTGACTGAGTTACCCCAAAGTAGTAATCCGTAGCTTAGTACTGACGAGACATATCCATAGTATGCACTAATAGCTGCTTTCATAGACACTGTTTGCCTTAAGCGCCTGAGTGCATATACAAACCTATTTAATTTAGAACAAACTCTGTCAATAATGCGCTTACCAATTATTAGTGTTGGTCAATTGTAATACCTAAAAAGTCAGTTGTTTCTACTGCACATATATGTTGTAAGTTATGTCCAATTTGATGTCATTTTGTTGGTACGTCCTAAAATGTATCATTTTCGTTTTTTGTATGTTTAAAATTAGCATTCAACTAATTATTTATGATATGTACACTTTTAGTTATTTTATCTCTTAATTTATCATTGTCTTTGTCTTTAATAATAAGGGTAGTATAATCCGCGAATACAATGGTTTTTTCGGATGCTACAGCGGGAATGTCATTTATATAACTCAAGAACAAAAGTGGTCCCAGTATGGTTCCCTGAGGTACACCACAGCAGTTTTCTTTATAGTCTGATATAGAGTTCGTTTTTGTTAGTATCTGTTTATAAAATGTTTTTTGTTTTGTTTATACAATTTTAACGCAAATTTTGTTGCGAAATAAATTACAAAAACACAAATGTGTCATTAATTAATGTTAATTGAACGTAACAATGACTTTCACACTCATTTTTAACCGACTTCAAAAAAGGAGGAGATTTCTTGTTAGGTACGATCACATAGCTCTCAAAATGAGTACTCAGACTTTTTCTTACTAGAACTAATTAGTGTGTACGCATTACCTAAAATAACATTAAATATCTGTTAAGGTATTAAATCCACTCCAGTTCTCTTCACGGCTGGAAAGCTACTTAATCACAAAAACGAGACATATTTATGACGCAGCTACATCTCAGACGTAGGACGAACGTGTTGATGTGAATCTGTTATATTTTAATGTTTTAAAATGAAGTTACGAAAAAGTCAGTTGGTATTTTTTCTTGCACTCAAAGTCTGTAGGCAAAAGTGTTTAAAGGTTTCTCGATTTGAGTTTTTGAGTTTTAAATTTTTTTGACATTTTCTTAACTACCTACTGATTTAACGAGTATATTTTGAAGTTTCGATCATCGATTAGACACACGCCTGCAGATCAGACTACTACAATCAGTAAAATTTTCTTGAACTTTATGTTTATAGCATATGTTTGACCATTTATTGTAGATGGTAGTTTACGTTGCCTCTGCGACGTAGAATACGTGTCGTACGACAAAGTCGCTCGACAAAATTGTGATGGCGCGGGCGATGCTATAATTTATAGTGGACTGTATTTTTTATTGGCGTTATACTAGGCTAGGCGATGATGTTTCGAACTGCGAGGGATGCCAGCGGCAGTAAGCACCACGTGTGCGGCAGGTGGGTGAGCAGTCTGAACCGGCACCAGGTTGGTGGCTGGTGGATGAACTTGACTGGAACACGGACCTAGACCACCAACACGTGATCTCTCACAGTTTTAACACTCGTAACGCGGCAATAGCTATCAGACGACCAAAAATGGAGATCTCCTCTAAGCGTGAACACTGTCATTGCACTAATTAAGATTGCAGCCGCAGCGAGCTCTTTGGCGTACGGCGTTCTATATTGTCGCTCAATAGTCTCGCTCTTGTGCGAGAAAGGTATTTATTGAAGGGAGATGGGTAAAGAAATTGAGTAAAGCGCCAATCAAACTACTTTACGCATGTAACCAATTTTGCGCGGCAAATTTAAAAGTCACCAACTGGCGCAACCAAAATGAATGTCCCATAGTACTCGGAACTGAAACGGAGCTTTAACGTTGACGTTTTTTTACTTGGATGTGACGGTAAGGTCGAAGATGTAGCGTAATTGCGAAGGCTACCATATAGAAAATACGACAGTTGCATCATCATCATCAGCTCATCAGCTAGGGCACGAGCCTTCCCCATGGACGGATAGGGAGAACGCTTACTAGTTACTCCCCGCTGGGAATCGAACCCGGGACCTCTAGGTCTTAACCGGTGGTCTTCGCCACTAGACCACAGAGGCGGTTACATGGAACAAAACAACAATGTTATCAGCATTAATTGTATTCTGTCAGGTAGGAGGTAAATTAGTCAGTTCCTTATGTTATTATCAATAACGTTAGAGATATACATGTTTTAGCTGTGTTTGAGAATCCAATATTTTGTCAAATTAATGTAAATTAATGTCGATGGCGCATTGGTTAACGCGGCTGGCCTGCGAATGCTGAGGTTGAGCAACTCTCGCAAAGGCCGGTCATCGGGTGGGTGCCCAAAAATTTGTCATCTCGAGCTCCTCCGTGCTTCGGAAGGCACGTAAAGCCGTTTGTCGCGGCTGCATTAGCAGCCGTTACCAATCACCAATCCGCACTGGGCCCGCGTGGTGGTTTATGGAACGCTCTCCCTATCCGTCCATGGGAAGGCTCGTGCCCCAGCAGTGGGAGCTTAAAATGAGCTGATGATGATGATGATTCTTTATTTATTACTCGTAAACATGGGGTTGTAACTTATTTTAGTCTTTAGGAACAATTGAATGCTTTCTAGCTGTTATCCCATAAAATTTAAATTAAAATCTATGTAATTATTTGGCGAACACTGTATTATGTAATCTATTCTACCTACGATTATTTTTACTGACGTCTCTCGCCCACGTCCGATAATCGGTAACCTATGTTTTTGTCGGTGAAAATGGGACTTATAGCATTCTGTTTTGCAACGTACACGTCCTACAAAAAGTAGGTCGTGGGCGGGAGCCGTTGTAGAGTCGAAATTGTCTTAGCAATACTCGCATGCTACTTTTACCCATATTAATATTACCTACGTCTGCATAGATGTATACATAAATCTAAATTGTACTATCGCAGTTTCTTGGAGCTTATAAGCTCCTATATGGTTACTGGAGGCTCATGTTACACAGGTCGTGTGTATACAAAGAGATCTATGTGCGGTAAACAGGAGTAATTGTAACCAATGTAAGGTTTTCTTATAAATATTTTTTGTGGCAGTGGAATTGTCTTTCCTCTATTTCCTTCACACTGAATAGATATTCCTTTATAGTTTTAAACGTACTTAGTGACCAAGTACAAATATCTGTACAGGCCCTCGATTCTGCAGTTTTAAAACGTCAATTCGTCAAACGTGATTTTGACATTTAGACTATGTGTGAAATGCCAGTTAATGAGATAAGTTTCTTTACTTAGATTTACGCAACTTGTATGATTTTTTAAATAAGCAATTATTGTGTTATTTTTGCTGGTATTTCTCGATAAAATTTTGCAGTTAAAAATACACCAGTGAGTGAACATAATCAAATACATAACATGTTATACTTTACAAAATCAGTTTTTCTTTGTTGAAAATTGTTTTCCTGTCCAAGTAATACCAACTCACCCTTTGTAATAAACTTGTTTCAATAAAGCATGTAACGTTCAGTTGTAACGTTCCTAGTGAATAAAGCCTGGTATGCACTATCCGACAAAGTTGGGACGTATGTCGGGCAGTCGCGGCACATTAACCTATTTAGTGTTATAACACCTCTAAAAGTATTATAAAGAATATGTACCCTAATACGATACTTTTAATGTTTTTTTTACAACAACACAAACGCCTGGTCGGTCGAGTGACGTTACAGAAACATAATAATGTTCGACGGACATTTTGTTTTATCCTTACATCACGATGAGGTGGACTTGATTTCGTTTGAGGATGGAGATTTGGTAAGTGCAAAAGTTAGGTTGGAGCACTTAATTTAAGTCCTAGCTAGCTATCATCTTTTTATTTAAGTCAGTCACCATAGCAACAATGATGATAGAATTATTGCGTTTCCACAATATAGTCTAACCCAAGATAGCCTGTTCGTCAGTAGTTAATCATTGCGGGTGAAGTGCGCTTCCATCTTTGAACATATTGTTACTTACCCTCTGGTGACCTGAGGTAAATTAAGAGTGTGAGCGCTTCTGATTTTTGCGGAATTAAATAAAAACAAAAAGTTGCTAGTCTCTCTCTCTCTCTCTCTTTCTCTCTCTAGTTCTTGAAATGGCATGTACCATGACAGGTAATAAAAATATGAGTCGGACGATAAAGTCGCTGAACTATAAATGCCCATTAGTAAAACCGGAGCCTTAGAATATTCGATTTAGAGTGTATTGCGCTTAAAACTTACAATTACATAGCTCTCATTGTAATGTACGACCGTTGTAAACATTCATTACATTGTCGCAGATATTTATTGCAGCTTGGAGATACGTAAACTAGAACATATTGAAATGAGAAGATTTTAACATTACAATTATATTATTAAGAAACAGTTGCCCGATGCAAATGGATTTTAGAAACGAAGTGAGTTCTGCGTGGGCGTACTCTCCGACCGCTCCCGTTCCAATGTGTCCAGTCCGTTGTCGCGCCAAGTGATGTTGACGTTTTGCGTACCATAGAGCAGAGCGCAGACCTCAGAACAATAACTAAAGCTATAGAAGGAAGGTTAAAATGAAAAACGTGCAACCATGTTAAGTTCCGTTCTATCTTATGGCTAGAAAAGGAGGTTGGAGTGCGACAGATGGTTGACACTCAGTTTTTATTTTTTGAATTGTTATGTCATCAGTCATCATTTGAACTCTCAAAAATTAGATCATCGAGGCCCTCTGCCCGGCCAAATTCAGAAGTACTTTGATTTAAAAGCTGACAGTTCATTTTAGATATTTTTGACTTTTTCGCGTATTAATAGTATCGACTGTCAATAACTTCGGACAATAACATTGTCTTTGTATCTCATAATTATTTCAGATTTGAACAGTATTTCTGTCTAGATTGCACGAATGGTTTGGATTACTAGTAATAGTGAATGTGTGGTCTATGGGGCGCTATTTATTTTGTAGTTGGAGGCTACAAATTCTATTAATCTCGAAAAGAGAATAATCATGGACTATTGACTGTGTGGTGCCGGGGATAAAGAATTGCACCACCCCATCTCTTCCCGTGGGTGTCGTAAAAGCCTTCTAAGGGACCATTCCAGAGGATGGGCAGCAGCATCTCTCTGAGTTTACTCTCAACCTACTGCGATCGCCAACACGCCTGCCAAGCGTGGCGATTACGGCAAACACCCCTCATATTCCTTGGGGGAGGCCTTTGTCCAGCAGTGGACGTCTTTTGGCTGAGATGATGATGATGATGATTAACTTTCAAACGGTATGTTTTTGCTATATTATTTGTCCAATGTGATCTGATTAGCGAATAGAAACACAAATTAAAATTTGGTATAACCATTTTGTACCGAAAAGCAGCCGTGAATTCAATTTTAATAGCATATTTAGCAATAATTCTGAAACTGCATCGGGATAGGTTTATCATGTGTAGAGTGACGTAAACAATGTGCATATTTTTATACTATCGATACTTTTATTTAACAGATTTCTTAAAGATCTTGCACTAATGTAAGTAAGTGCAAGATCGAAAAACGCTAAACGCTAAAAATGATAGTGGCTAAATCGTATTGGACTTCAAAAAGGCATAATCATATTTTGCTCTAAGCATTTTACTATGGATTCATTTGGTTGTAAGGGAAATATGAAATGAAGGCAACTTAGAAAACATGCGGTTCCGACATTATTTATTATGGATGAATCTGATGAAATGGTATGATATGTATTATGTATGTATTAAGATTATGTGAAGGAAAATATAGCACAAATATAACTTTATATACGCTCGTAAAAATCTACACGGCATACTAAAAATAATGAAGTGTACAGATTTAATACAAGAATAAAAAATAAATTGTGTGCTCCGAATTACAGACTCAGCAAGAGTAGTACGTAACCTTTATAGGCAATACATTTCGTTTTCATAACAAAAAAGCCTGAAAATATCGCTGCGTTGACAGATGCAAAACTCAAAGCGCAATTTAACGTGTATTAATTAACAAAACTAATTAAAATCAATGACAACGAGTATGTTGACAACAAATATGCGTAGGCTCTGCAAGAGTGTTCATTGACCTGAATCTGATCAATGCGTATAGAATTGTACTATAATTGTAAAAAGTACTTTGTTATTTCATTAAAAATATGTACATGAAATCTATCTGTAAGTCTTGCTAGCTCTTCTGGATTTAAGGCGCTCCCAAACTACGAAATGGCAATAGGTATATTAGATTGTTATTTCAAAATTAAATTGTTATTGAATTCGTGTGAAGGCTTAACTTGTATATTAATAAGTATTGACCATCTAGGATACGCGTAAGTTTTGGGTCTCAGATTTTTTTTTGAGAGAGTCGGCAATCATCATGAATGCCACTGAGCGTTTTCAGCTTCACCTGGCTTTTTTGGGGGCGGCGAGAAACTTAAAGGGTTCCTCAAGCCGTGTAAAACGAATCAGCGTCAGAGGTTTTCTAGAGGGAACGTCATCACGCACTAGTGCGTGTCCCCGTGCCCTACTAGATTCTCCGAGGGGTTCGGATCGGGGAGCGGAACAACCCGAGGGCGCATCTAAAGGCTCGGACCTCGGACCGGGCTTGGGTTAACCGGGTCAGATTTTATGTAATCCGTCTAACAGATTAATAACTGCTAAACAGAGACACGAATCTTAAGAAAATACTGACTACATCAGAGAACATACAACTATGCCAAAATATAGAACACACAAAAGCACAAAAAAAACGTGGTTGGTTACTGACCATGACAGTTTTTATATCAGCATCAGTCAAATAATGCCATTTTACAATACAGTTTAATAATGCATACGGCCAGCAATACCGTGGTATTTTAATTGTGTTTTTTTTTTTGAGAGAGATTGCTGATTGCCGCTGCGGCATTTTCAGCTTCACCAGGCTTTTTTGGGGGCGGCGAGGAACGTAAAGGGTCCCTCAAGCCGTGTGAAACGAATCACCTTCAGAGGTTATCTAGAGGGAACGGCATCGCGCACTAGTGCGCGTCCCCGTGCCCTACTAGATTCTCCGAAGGGTTCGGATCGGATCGGGGAGCGGAGCAACCCGAGGGCGCCTCTAAAGGCACGGACCTCGGCTCGGGTTGACCGGGCCGTGGAGGAGGAGAGAAGCGCCCAGGTACATGTCTGTACCTGGTGTAGAGCTTGTGTGAACCGGTTCTTCGTACCCTTGTTCTACGAGTACGGTGTCTTGGGCCTAAACTGGTGTGCATGTTTAGTGTATTCTGTAAATGTGTGCTGTCATTTAGAGGATCGGGCGGGGATTTAGAGGATCGGGCTATCTTTAAGTATGACTGTTGGTGAGGGGCGTATGCTTAGAGCATTAAGGCTCTAAATGCGTATGCGAGTGTGCTTTCATAATTAAGTTAAACAAGACTTAGAACATACTCTAAATATTATTATTTTACATTTAATATAATTTACATTGATAAAACTAAAAATTTATTTATTGTGAAAAAGGTAATTAAATATAGTAGGTAGCTATGAAAATAATGTGTTGAATAATTTATAAGGGAAAAAATGAGACAACTTTTACGGATCCACTCGCGTTTATTTTGTACAATTAGTTTTAATTAATAATTATACCGATGTTTCGAACCCTTGGCATGGTCCGTGGTCACGGTCAATTTTTAGGAAATAATATATTATTTTAGTTGAAGTTACAGATAGAAACCAGATGCCATAGTTTTTAAAGTCACAAGGTAAATAGCCTGTTTAACTTAAATTTATGCTGCTAGACTTTCAAATGCTTTTGAGCACAATTCTGTTACCTTTTGTTAATTTGTCAAAGGCTATGCGTCCGCTTTGTGTGAATGACGGAGCACGAAATTATTTTATTATAGTACTAGCGGCCCGACCCTGCTTTGCACGGGTGGACTTTTTTTTAAATTTTTATTTTAAATAACCTACTTTACTCAATCTTACTGTAGCATTCTAATGGTGAAGATTTTTTAAAATCGGTCCAGTAGTTTTTGAGTTTATTCGTTACAAACATACATACAAAAATACAAAGGTTTCCTCTTTATAATATTAGTATAGATTAGCACAGTCTATCTAACCACGTACGCTGTTGCATTAGTGTTTTTTTTTAAGTATTGTACGGGTAAGCACTTGGCCTTCATCTCACCTGATGTAAAGTGATGATAAGGCTGAAGGTGGAAACGCACTTCACCCGAAATCCTCAACTACTGAGGCACTGGCTATCTGGCTGTATCTAGCTGCCGGAACACAACAATGCTACAAACATTGATGTTTTTATTTTTATTTTATTTTAATCATTTAATTTTAATATTAAATAATTAATTGTTTATATTGATAAATGTACACAGCTAGCTTTGGTTGATAACAAAAAAAAAATATATAAAAGTAATGAATGACACATGGTGACACCACAACTAACAATAATCACAACATTCATAAAACCAGAGGACTAAGATAAAATCTGAAATCTGTGAACCACAAAATAGTTGATAAAAATACCATTATATTTAAAAAAAATATAAAAAATAGTTACCTACTATAAAATTAAGTAGATAATATTAACAAATAATAGTATAAATAATTATGTTTTATTTTTGTTTTTACTTCTAAGATACTTAAATAAATACTAGAATTATGCAAACAAATACATGGAGTGTGTAAATAGTTTAAGGGGAGAAAAGGCTTAATTTTAACTTATCTTTAAAGTGTTTTTTTTTGTCTCGAGAGAAACATCGAAGCTAAAGAATTTCTTATTGTTAAGGCGTGGAAGACGCGTAAGAGTAGAATTAATAATAGCGACATGTTTAGATAAGATTACTTCAGGATATTTTATCTAGTTAGCTTCTTAATTCAGAGGTAAACAACACTTTTTTGTTTATTTATTTATCAATTAAGGATTGCTTTTTAAAATTTGATTACAATCTAAAAATCTACACTGATCATGTTCTTGTTACATTATTTGTTATTACTTTTTGATGTGTTACATCTTTCAGCTTGCCTTTTATATATACAATTTGTGGGAACGATTTCCTAGAAAAGGGACGGAAGTAGGTTCGTAACAGTGTGATCCTGTAACTGTTACACTTTAAGTCCAATGACCGTTGTAGGTCGTAATAATTGTAGGAGTGATTTCGTAGAAATGTGATCGTAACAGTGTAACCGGATAACAGTGTCATGATAACATGTCTTCTAATGAGTATTTACTGCATTCTCTTTATGATTTGTAAATAATAATTCTAATAATTGTTCTATTTTTATTGTTATATTGATTTCAACCAATTCGTCCATTTCTTTTAAACAAAATTTAAAAAAAAACATCAAAAAAAGAGAAAAATATATATGTCGTTGTTAATTCTATATTCTATTTTCTATTGTAATATTGATTTAGAAAGGTGAGATGTCAAATGTTCGTTTTTTTATTTTTTTATATATTGAGATTAATAAATTATTACCTACTATTTCAAAAATATTGGTAAACGAACAGTGTCAGTCGGGTAAAAGCTACTATCAAAAATTGTACTATTGTTTTACACTGCCTAGCCAGCAATATTCTCGCCACCAAGACCTAAGCCAGCTAAGCAAAATTTACCTCTATACGAAAACGTCGAAGCGAAATAGCATTTTATATTGGACATTTCGATAGAAAAGATGTGAAATTTGCTGTTGCTTCCACATCTAATCTCAAGTGGCGATATTTCTTCCGCATTGTAGGTTCGGAAATTTCAAATCTATTTCTATAACATCGAAATATCATTATGAGCCAATAAACAGTTCACTGTTGGGCTCAGACTGTGCCACATAAACAATAAGCACAGGAAAATTCGGCCATAACCTGGCAAGCTGATGCAATGTGGTTTGGTGGGTCTCTTAACGAATCCATTCTTGCGACATCAATCCGGACCATAGGCTAAGGCTACGTTCAGATGACAAACGCTTAAAGTTCATTCGCTAACGCGCGTTTCGAAGCGCGTTCCGAAACGGATAGGTCATCATCATCATCATCAGCTCATTTTATGTCCCCACTGCTGAGGCATGAGCCTTCCCTATGGATGGATATGGAGAACGGGCCATCACGGCCACCACGCGGGCCCGGTGCGGATTGATAGTTGTTAACGCTAATGCAGCCGGGACCAACGGCTTATCGTGCCTTCCAAAGCACGAAGGAGCTCGAGATGATAAATTTTTGGTCACCCATTCGATGACCGGCCTTTGACAAAGTTGGTTTACTTCAGCAATTGCAGACCGAGCGCGTTAACCACTGCGCCATCGAGCTCCTCGGATGGATAGATGCTCGGGTTGAATAAGAGAATTCGTATTTTTCAATCCCCAATGGAGCTATTGAGTTAGACTATTGAGGTGAACCCATTCCTAGTACAAGCACTTTACCTTTCTAGGTGGATAAATCTTTCAAAAATAACCTATTTTGTGATTTCTCCAGTGCAACTATCGCAATGCTAGGTGCGTTGCGATAGTTGCTTAATTTAACAGCATCAGGTTACCCTTTTAGGTGATCTGACATCATGCTGAGTGGACATCTTTCAGTGCCACACATATTATAAACAGGAAACCTTTGTATCTTTGTATTTATGTAGGTAAGTAGGTATGTATGTTTGCTACGAATAAACTCAAAAACTACTGGACCGATTTAAAAAATTCTTTCACAATTAGAATGCTACATTAGCGTTCAGTAACATAGGCTATATTAAAAAAAAAATATCCGCCCGTGCGAATCAGGGACAAGCCGCTAGTCATGAATAAAATAAAAAATAAAAATATGTGATACTAATACACTTTTTGTATTTTATTTTATTATATTCTATCCTATTCTTACTCTCATAGTCGTCATCCTAAGCGCTATATAGCCATTTCAATTGAGCTCCTCCAATTAAAATGGGTATTTTGTATACGAAAGGTCCGCCTGATTACTTCTGAACTAGGGGAAATTGCCACAACATTTTTCTTTTTAAATCTATTCAGGAGGAACTAATCTTTTCCAATTATAGTTTCTGCAAGAGTGCGTGGCTTTAATTTATATACTACGAATACCCCTCAGGGTAATTCTCAAATTAAGATGACGTCGCGCCGCGCTGTACGCATTATCGGCAATGCAGAGGTCACTAATACTCTCGAACCCCTACAATTACGTAGAGATAAAGCGTCACTATGCGTCTATCGCTTATACCACGGCGAGTGCTCTGAAGAACTCCTTGACCTTATCCCACCTTCTCCTTTCCTCCATAGGAGTACACGTGCTGCTCTCTCATCAGTCATCGCTTCACTGTCACACATATATCCCATCGCGCACAAAGAAATTTGGTGACTCGTTTCTTTGTCGCACCTCCAAAAGATGGAATAGTCTACCAGCACACGTTTTCCCTCTTTCTTATGATATGGGGTCCTTCAAACGAGGCATGAAGAAGCACTTTGTGGGCCGGCAGAGTGAGGTTGACTGATGCTGCGTTGTTTTCACGCTGCACCAGTTGTCTTCAGTCAGTTGTTGTGTTGCAGGATTTGAACCTGACTTTAACTGATTTTTAACTGATCTTTAGTATTTGTAAAAATATTATGATCGGGTGCTAATACGGTAGTTGTTGACATTGAATGGGTGCCTTTGGCTTTCAAAGTAAAAAGTAAATAGTGTTGACTAATTTCGGCGGGCTGGTTAAAACGCTCGTGCGCTGCTCGTGGAAATTTTTTCAACATTTGTGTTTTTGTAATTTGTTTCGCAAAAAAATTTGCGTTAAACATTATATATAAAAAAAAAAAATTTTTTTTTCCTAATAAAGCGGGGGACATCTGCTTACAAAGGATTTTCAAAAATTCCTTTGCTATCACGAAATACGGGTGATTGTTTAAAGAGGTAGCAGGCGGGTCACTTGCTTACAAATAAGCATTGAAATCTCATTTACCTTTATATATAAGAGAGTGTGTCGCTCTCGCATCGGTTTGCTTGGCTATGGAAAAAGTTGCCTCCAAAACACTGCCGTGATTGTCTGCAATAGACGTAGGTATACGTCATTGATTTGTTATATATAAAAGCATTCCTCCCACACGGTAACCTTTCAGGTATAAATTATCAAATATTAATACTAAATTTGGTAATTCAGCTCTTTTAATATAATGTTATCAAGTAAGTACGCATCTCTAGTATTTTATTTCAATGTGTATTGTTAGCGAAAACTTAAGAAGCCAGAAACCAAATAAAAAAATAGGTACTTCTTTAATTATGAAAATGATTAAAATGTTACCATCAATTGAAATGAAAAAGTAGTTATTACAAATTACAGATGGTCTTCGTTCAATGCACAGTATTTTAGTGACACAAGTCTTCAACACAACAAACCTAGTGTTCGACACCTGTTTTATACGTTAAAAAATAATTTAGAATTTCTTTGAAATTTTACTAAATGACTTTTACGAAGCCGGTGGTATGTAGATAAAATTATTGCTTAAGTAAAATAACCAGACAAGTGCGAGTCGGACTCGCCCACCGAGGGTTCCGTACAAATTTATGGGTACATATCATATAGTTCAGAAATCAAGTCTCGAACTTTTCCCGACTGTTAGGTACTACATACACCAAAGTTATTAGGTACCTATACATATAAAAAAGAGAAAAGATATTTCTTTTTTCATTCTTCGTCATAAATCAAAAACTATCATCATCATCATCATCATCAGCCTATACTAGTCCACTGCTGGACATATGCCTCTCCAAGTGCACGCCACCGAGCACGATCCGCGGCTACTCTCATCCAGCTCATGCCAGCCACCTTGCGAAGATCGTCGCAATAATCAAAAACTATACATCATAAAAAAATATTAAAAGTCTGTTTAGGCTTGTGCAAATGAATCCCTTTCATACCCCCACATGACACGGTTAACTTACTTCAAAATTTTGAACCCCGTTCCTTGCATAAAGACCCTGTTTTTTTGTTATTTAATTAAATATGTAAAGTTTTTAGACTTTTCCGTGTACCTACTTGTAACGTCAGACGATATTATGCCAAACTTCATAGTTCTAAGTCAACGGCAAGTACCCTATGAATTTTGATTCCCTTGAGAGTGTCGAAATATACGTTTTTTGCGACAAAAACGGCCGTATCTGTTTTTTTCGTTAACTTAGAAGTTTGATTTTTACACAGCTTCAAGGGACCACAGACTTGAGTATATGATTTTAATTTCAACTCGATACATACACGGGTTCCCGAGATAAAGGGTCGTGCATGACAGACAGACAGACAGACAGACGGACAACAAAGTGATCCTATAAGGCTTTCGTTTTATCCTTTTGAGGTACGGAACCCGAAAAAATATAATTAATGGAATAAAGTGTCTTACTGGTGGTGGAATAAAGTGGTTACTGCCGAACACTGCGCACTGGTACCAGTTGCCAATGCCAGAGTGCGGGTTTTATTCACCATTCGATTACGTTAACGAAAACGAGAATTTGTGTAGTAAAATTAAAACTTTCTCACTTATCACACCCAATAACATGTTACCTGCATGTTTCAATGCTTAATTCTTGTTTTTGTTAACGTAATCGAATGATAAATAAAACTGGCACCTTTCTTTCTGTTTCATTGTAATACTTACGAGTGCTAGTGAACACTTTTTGAGTTTATATGGTAATGGGAAAGTTTCCCAACTCTTGTTTACGTAAGTCGCCAGTCTATTTTGGTATTCAAAACGTTCGCTCAATCCTTCAATGTGAGCATTTCTTCAGTAAAACTTTTTCAATAAATGTCATAATAATTCTTTGTGTCGATTCTCTGTCATTATCATCTTTAAACGTCCTGATGAAAATATCAACTTTGATATCAATTTCAATTATGATAATAGGTGTTCCCACTAGTATTCAAAGTTCGCAGTCACGTCGTTTGAAATGTTTTAATACCGCCGATTTCGGCCGAGTAAACTGTTATTTTTTTTTTTTAAATGTAGTTTGTTCCTTGAGGAACCGGCTAAGGTCATAGACCATGCTGCCATGTCATTAGTTTCTTAATTCTATTTGTTCGTTCTATCTTCTTAGGTAATACATAAATAAAGAATATTGATGATGATGAATGATAATGAAAATGGGAAGTGACAAATAATATACCCCCCCAACTCCTCGAGTATCTCAGTAAAGATGTGGGGCTTTACTAAGTCCTCACGCAGACTTCTTGAGAGAATTTGAAAAGTGACGTTGCACTGTTTTGTTTCATTTGCACTCATACACACTCACGAACACTTAACGGTTAATAATCCACCATTATTTTACATTAATATTCGACATAACACAAATTTTAGAAAATAAATGGTTAATTAAAAATACGCAGCGCCATTGCTTAGGCATAGTATGAATGTAGTTTTTTGCTTGGTGGTTAATATTTTCGTTCGTTTCATTCGTACATCGTCGGAGTAACTATGCGAGAGTAATTTACCCATAGATTAATTTGGTGAAATGAAACCAAAGTTAGCCGTAGATTAAATCATAAGAGTTTTTTACTGGGATAGCTTTTCTCGTATAAATTGGATGTTGGTAAAATCCACCCTTAGTGGAAGATCAAATTTTACGCGACAGACGACTTGGACGGAAACTAGTAAATTAATAAAATGACACCTATCCAGGAATATGTACAAAGTGACAGTTGGTCAGCTTTCACAATCTGTAGCAATGGCTGCTTCGCCAACAAGCTTCTCCTAATTCCCTCAACATCTATCGGACAAAGTTCGTGAGTATTCATTTCGCTTTTTGTTGTTAGTCACTTGTTTTATGTTTTCTTTTTTGTTGGTACTCCAAGTCGATATACTTTCACGTGTTATTTTATTAGTTACACATAGTTGTTGGCTCCAGTAAAAGTTAGATTCTTTTAACAGTGTCAACTTTGTATTGTACTCGATCAACTTCTTTTGGACAAGTTAAACGAAGTTTAACAGTTTTGTTAAAAATAAAAGAAAAAAATTAATGGAGTCTGCGAAATTTTAAGGTAATTGAACACTTAGCACTTGCAGTTTTGCACTACGATAACAACACTGTCTGTTGTGAAATTTGAGCTTAAACTGTGCTGTGCTTTAACTGTGCTGTGTGATAACTTTACGTTATGGTAACTAAAATCTCAAATATCAGTTAAATATTAAATATGTTTTAGGTTTTTATTGTTGGTGTTATATGTATGTATGTATGTATGTATGTGTATTTATTATTTATATATTATATTTATATATTATTTATATATTATTATAATGTATGTCTTTTTATGTACTGGTATACGAGTATGTCTCTATTGTATTCTACTGTATTTGCGCACTTCCTCTATCTCCCACTTGGGTTCCTAAACCAATGGTTGTCTGGAAGAGATCGCTTAAAGCGATAAGACCGCCTTTGCCCATGCTAGCTTTAAGATTTTATGTTTGTACCTGTTTTTTGTTTTAATTTGTGTGAGCAATAAATTATTTTTTCTATCTATCTATCTATCTATCTATCTATCTATCAGTATACTTTGAGTTGCAACGGTATTTTTTGATATGTAACATCTTTCCGCTCGCTTTCTATATATACAATTTGTGGGAGTGATTTCGTAGAAATGGGACGGAAGTGTGTAACAGGACGGGGAAGCGCGCAAGCGCGCGCCATTTTGTAATTTTAAATCGATATTATGAGCATAACATATGATTATTTTATGTGACATATTGTGTCATCATTTGATGTGTGAAATGGCTTCTAATGAGTATTTACTACATTCTCTTTATGATTTCTATTTGCTATTGTTATATTGATTTCAACCATTTCGTGTGTAGACTTTTATTGCCTTACAATTAAACAAAGAATAAGGTCCGAATAGTTATTCCGTGTTTTGCCTCTTTTACTCTAATTTGAAACAACGTCTACATGACAGGAGCAAAACACTGAATAACTATTCTTACCTTATTCTTTGTTTATTTGTAGGGGCTTAAACTATATTAATAAATATTTACTGTTGTTAATAAGTCTCAATAAAGTGCAGATCATTAATAAAAAATCCAAGTATGTCAAATTTCTTCTAATGAGTATTTACTACATTCTCTTTAACAATTTGGAAAAAAATATACGTAATTTTATATACTGTTTCTATTGTAATATTGATTTCAAAAGGTGAGATGTCAAATGTTACACATCATGCGACTACTGTAAGGCTCGTTCGTTTTTTTTCGTTAGTTCGTTAAACTTTGTTGCAAACTGACAAAGATCTTATATTATACAGAAAACACTTTAATAGCGTGATTCGCAATAGCAACCACACAGCGCCATCTGTTAGTGAAAACTCGAACTAAACAATCAACAGTGTGGAAGCGTATCAAACAAACAAACAAACAAACTCACTTTTTTTTCAAGTTATAATAGTAATAATATTGTATTTTATGATATTTTTATTTTATTTTTATTTTATTTTTTTATTTAAGGCACAATTACAGACAACAGATAGGAAACATACTAAAATACAATTATGTACAGTTAATAAGGTATATCCGTGCCCAATTACAAAAGTGCTCAGCATTTACCTTTAACTTACCAAATTACAAAAGCAATTAACATTAGTTTAAGCAAAGTTTGGGAACATAAAATTAAGTTAAATAAAATATAGTTAAGTAAAATAAAATAAAATTACTAAGCTCAAAAACAAATATGCAAACACAATACCAAAACAAGTATTAATTGGTATGTAGCATTGCCATTAGTGATCCCTTGAAGGCATGGATACCACAGCCAAAAAGGTCACAATCCGAACAGATTTCATTAAAAAAATCACACATTCTATTCATAGGATTGTTTTGAGACACATTATTTCTAGAGGGGGGTACATAGAATAACCGATATTCACTGATATCTATTATAATATAGTCGGTGTCTCTTTGAGTTTAATCAAAACCAACCCTTAATTTATATGATATATCTTATATCTTATTACGAGTGGCGCGCATCAGATTCATCGTATTTCGCTAAAGTGCGTAGCCGCTTTTCGCAGAAACGCAGTCGCTTTGCTCTTGTTCTCTAAATAGAAATTCGTGAAAACTTGAACGTGGTGTCACACAAACACTTGACATCAAAGCCTTGCCTTTGAGGTAGTGGGTGGAGTTCACCACCTCATCGGAGTTCAGCAGACGACCGCCAAAGTTTCTAAAAGGTTCTTAAACCTATGACTTATTTTATCAGACACGGGGGTAGAACTCAGTGTACACCATTATGGTTCGAAGCCATAACTGCGCCAGAGATAGGGTTTTAAAGTTTTGGAGGGTTGGCATTTCGTACCTTTGTCGAGCTTAACTTGGCTGGTGGGAGTAGAATATCAGATAATAATTGGACGCTTCTGACCCTAATATAAGACTACGATAACGGTTTCGCCAAGTAAAGCAAAGTGATTAGCTTATATTGCCCTACTACTTTTCGTCATAGAAATCAAGTCATGGCGACAGTTATTATTGATGGGCAAGCGACATTGCCAAAGGTGGGTGAAGAACACAAACCCGGCCTATGCATCGGTGAATCGAATACACTTTGCCTAAACTAGGAATTGAACCCAGGATCTCCGGATATCGTGTCTAGCACTTTGCTACAGTCGAGGCATTAAAAAAGTTTTCGGTTCAGACAAGTTAACTATCAGACAAGCCAATAGATTTGCGCGCGAAAACTTAATTCTGAATTTTATCTTTTCCATCACTCGGCCTGACAATCGCGTCGCGCAAATAAATATCTCGCCAAATGGCGTGACACGGCGCCGTAAACGCGAACTTTTCAGTTTGTTAACTACGGTTGCAAAGGTTAAACGTAACATTTTACTTTTATTAGCTTTCTTGGAATTTTGGAAAGAGACGTCACTTATTTTTATTGTTTCTTCTTGAGTTTGTCTTAGGAAATTTAAAGTCTTCGAATAACAGAGTCGCGAACGAAACTAAGGCGTTAGTTGCTGGCAATTTACGTTAAGCCGGCATTCCACAAATTGAACATGAACAACAGTGGTGAGAGCGGTGAATTGTATAGGTCAAGCCGCTTTACGCACTGCTGCCTGTCGTCAAGAACAGCATATGAGAACTGAGGCATTCTAATCAAGACGCGCCAGCGCCACCACCGGTGTCACCACCGCTATCGCCCTCTGTCTTTCAATTTGCAGCCTAAGTCATCTCAAGCTTCTCCGTGTTTAGAAAGGTGTAGTTATAGGCTGTGGAATCATCCACGCCCACACAAGACTGAAATAATTGTGTGGTGGCGTAAGTATTAATTTATCAGCTCAGCTAAGTTTGGCAGTTCGAAGGATAAGCACAAAAAAGCAAAGCTGCAAAGCAAGCTCAAGTGGCAGTGGGCAGGTCTGGGATAGACATCTTCTGGAGCAGAGACAAACGTTCGTAGTGTGGGATGTCTTCTGACGCGGTGAACAGATATACTTAAAGTGGCTGTCAGCGTTTGGATGAGAGGTGCCGAATATCGGGCTCAGTGGCATGCATTACGAGAAGCCTATGTGATACTACGATGGTGCTAATGCTGCTAATGTAAAACGAAAAGTCCCAACTCAGTTACTGTCTGAGTCATCAACGGCCCGTCTAAACCGTTAGACTTAGGAAACTAAAAGTTTGCACGGCACCCTTTATGATATGAACAAGAAATAAGATGGAATTGTTGTAAATTCCCACTGGGTTGAAAAGCGTGAAGCTAAAACTTTGCGCGCACGGAGAAGTGAAAGATTTAGTATGGTTATATTATAGAGAAGTCCCGAAATATTAAATTTATGTACAATACAATTTTGTTACATTACATTCTATCAAAATTGTATATTTGTTAACTTCGGTCGAATTTCGACCTCTAGTATGGGTTATTACGCGAAAGGAAACGCGGGCGGTCGCTAGTAACTTATAAAATATTACTGCGTCTGTTGTCAGGGAAACAAACCTGAGACCCGATTTGGTGGGTAGTAGAGCTTAATGTTAGCACTACTTGCACTTTCACATACAGCCTTATTTTTAATTTTAAATAAAATCGGATGGGATGAAGGAGAAACGTTTTCCCAAAGTGGATTAATGAAAAAACTAATAAAACGAAGTCAAATTTTTAAAAGGGAAGTCTGTTTTTTCTTTCAGTTATTTTTTCAACGAAAAACGTTCATTAATCGTGTGAACCGACGGCGCTCTACGCTTTGCCATCAATTAGTCCGAGCTCTGAATCAAGTCAATAACCATTTATTATAATTATAATATACGAGTACTTAGAAGGGTTGTAACTTTTATGAGGTACTATAAAATAAGGTAATGTTAGAGTTAAGCGAAGATCGATGTAGTATGGCGTTAGTAGGGTTGAGATGTTGCAAGGTAAGCAACTTTTGTAAATCAGGATCGGATGGGTGACCGAACTAAAATTTCTCGCAAAATTCTGTTAGGTACCAGTTAAATTATAAAAAATATTTTAACATACGAAAACACAAAGTAATTTTACTGTTATAAATAACCAAATAGACAGTGGACTTTTCAACTAATCTGTTAGGACTTAAGTTAAAAAAAAATTGAAAAAGAAAATGGGAATAAAATATGAAAAGAGAGTTTTATGCAAATAGTAGATATAAAGTAAATAGCCTATAACTGTCCCACTGCTGGGCAAAGACGTCCATCATTTAAATCAAGTCATCACTACAATGGGTAATGGCTCAATCACCACGCTTGCCAAATGCGGGTTGGTGATCACAAACCCGGGATATGCATCAAAAAATCCGAAACACACTTTGAATTGAACCCGGGACCTTCGGGTATCAGTAATAGTAGATTTAAGTTAGAGAACCATTGACAGTGTGTCTTACAGAGATGTGATGCAGAACTTTCACCTTGGTTCATCCATTTCATTTATTATTTTCGGAATGAAACATTTAAATTAATTCAAACTTCTAACAAGCTAAAAACTCAATCAAAGTGCAATTAACAAAACATAATTTTCAATTGTACCTTTCATGTTTCATTAAATGCAGTAATTATATCGCGTCTGATCAAAAGTCATTTTTAAGATCAACACCCTCTTAAGGCTGCTGTTAAATGTTCTGATAATACCCTTATTTAAATTAATGAGCTTTTAGAAGAATTTTTAATTTCTGATGAATTAAAAAAAAAAAACAAATTACTTATTAAATTAAATAATAGAAAAATATAGTTGACTTTATTGGGCTCTTAATTTGCGATTTCATTTAAAAATGTTTTTGTTTTGTTTATATAATTTTTTAAATTTATAATTAAATATTATGATCGGGTGTTAATGGCGGTAGTTGTTGACATTGAATGGGTGCCTTTGGTTTTCAAAGTGTAAAAAGTTAATAGTGTTGAACAATTTCCGCGGGCTGGTTGGAACCACGATAGCTCAATTGGAAGAGCACCTGACCCGGTATGTCAGAAGGGGGCAAGTTCAAATCCTGCTCGTGGAAGTTTTTTCAACATTGTGTTTTTTGTGATTTCATTTAAGTTAGCCCACTTTCATTAACACTTGATTCAACCAGTTGTTTCGAAAACAAAATATTCGATTTTGATATAAAAACTGCTTTAAGTGCATGTGCACGTAATTCGGGACGATGCTAACTTAGACCAGCTAAGATGAACTGGCTTACTGTGAGTATCTAGTGCCGAGTGCTGAGAACGAAAATGTGTAGGGCAATGGAGCGGTGACTCCTGTTGAGAAACGAGGTAGTTGCAATTTATTTCACCACACAAAGCTTTCGTATAGCCTATACAGTCCCACAGCTGGGTAAAGGCGTCCATCATTGTAAAACTCACCGCTACAATTGATGGTGATTGGTTTAATCATCACGCTTGCCAAATGCGGGTTGGTGATCACAAACCCGGGCTATGCATCGAAAAATCCGAAACACAATTTGCCCGACCTGGGAATTGAACCTCCGGGCATCCGCCACGGCCACCCGCGTTTTTTTAACGTGATTTTTTTGTACTTAGCAATGTAGACAAGAATACGCACTGATTATGTAGCAAGTTCTGAGCTGAGCGTACTGCTAATAGGCCGAAAATGGTAAAACTATTTATTAAAAATCACCAATGCTACTTACGCGTTTTTAAAACTATCCCCAACGGTATACAGTATGCGTATTTATAATACGACTTGTTTGTTTGAGGTCCATAATATCTTTCACTGATAGAATGATACAGTCCTAGTTGGTAAAACAGGCTATATTACATTTTGTTAAAAAATAAGGGTTATTTTTGAACAGAAAAATACGGAATCAACGTGGACGAAAGTGCTAGTACCTACGATATCATTATCAGCTCATTTAATGTCCCCACTTCTGGGGCACGAGCCTTCCCATTGGATAGATAGGAAGATCGGGCCATAATCCACCACGCGGGCCCAGTGCAAATTGATAGTTGTCAACGACTGCTAATGCAGTCGGGACCAACGGCTTTACGTGCCTTCCAAAGCACGGAAGAGCTCGCGATGATAAATTGTGGGTCACCCATCCGATGACCGGCCAAAGCGAAAGTTACTTAACCTCCGTACTCGCAGACCGGCCGCGTTAACCACTGCGCCATCGAGCTAGTACTACATAGTTTTACTTTCGCACAGTACGATTAAGATTTATAATGGTAGCGGCATACTATCGATTTGCGTCCAGCCTCGACGCGCGTCGGTTGTACAGAATTTTGCTAATAACTTAGTTCGCTTTACAATCGGTATAGTAATTCACTAGCAGAAGTGGTCGTTACTTCGGTCTATTCTCTTTCTCTCGCTGTCTCGCAATGTGCACCTGTGCTTTAAATACCTTTAAAAATTAGTATCGATATTCCTACGATGTTTTTGTTTTGTTTAAATATTTTTAACGCAAATTGATATTGATGCAAATTGTTGACATTGAATAGGCGCCTTTGACTCTCGGCGGGCTGGTTAGAACCACGATAGCTCAATTGGAAGAGCACCTGACCCGGTATGGGTGCAGATTCAAATCCTGCTCGTGGAAAAATTTTTTCAACATTGTGTTTTTTTTATAACTTTTATGTTAAGGTAGGTAGGTACACACGCCTGCACATCAACCTACCACAAACTGTCAAATTTCCTCAATAGACTTTGAACTTTATGCTTTAATTATATGGTTGAAAATGTATTGAAGAAATGTGACAGTTTTGGATAGGTTGATTTGCAGGCGTCTGTTCTTTTAATTTTTTCAAATCCTAGAATTCAGAAATGAGCCACTCTACACGTTTCTACTGACAGACTGCGACCGCGGTCCCTTCAAAGGATCCCTAAGGTCAGGTTAAAATGATATGTTAAATAAACGCCAGCAGATTTATATATAGTGTTCGTTTTAATGTGTAGCGCTTTCCTTAAAATTATTATGGAAAATCTACTGAAATTGTGTGTCTTAAATAATCGGGAACGGTAATAATGCAATGAAATGTAGAATTTAAGTTTTCAATTTGTTTCGAAATGCCTTTGCTGAATTTCTTGTTGATCTTTCTCAGTAAAAGGTCTGCCACCATAGACTTACAAACCAATGGTGTATTTGCTTTTAGAAATGGTTGCTTGAATTAATCAAGAAAATAGCTATGATATTTTAAAAATTAAGAATTCTATCTATAATTATAAATCAATTTAGGTAATAATCATATTTAATTATTACTTAATTTAGGTAATTTAGGTTAATTTAGGTAATAATTATATTTATAAATAAATAATAATCCTTAAAGTAGTAGTAAATAGCCTATAAATCTCCCACTGTTGGACAAAGGCCTCCATCATTGAAATCAAGTCATCGCTACGATTGATGAGTTTTGGCTTAATCACCACGCTTGCGAAATGCGGGTAGGTGATCACAAACCCGGGCTATGCGAATCCGAAACACACTTTGCCCGACCTGGACATTGAACCCGGGACCTTCGGGTATTGGGTCAAGCGCTTTGACACGCGGCCACCGAGGCGTTTTATTATTGGCGTGTTTTTTTACACATTTTATCTTAACTTTAGAGTAATTACAAAAACATAATATTGAAAAAATTTCCACGAGCAGGATTTGAACCTGCACCCTTCTGACATACCGGGTCAGGTGCTCTTCCAATTGAGCTATCGTGGTTCTTACCAGCCCGCCGAAATTGTTCAACACTATTTACTTTTTTACTTTGAAAGCCAAAGGCGCCAATTCAATGTCAACAACCACCGTCATTAACATCAAACAATATAAAATTATATAAACAAAACAAAAACATTTTAGAGTAATTAAAAGATACATGTGTTTTGTACATAAATTTTATCGTTTGATTTCAGATCTAAGTACTATTGTTGTTTTTACTTTTTTTATGTAAATATTGGTTCATAATAACGAATAATCGCAGCTATGTATATAAGAGTTCAGCAACATACGAAACAGAAAGAAGTTATGTTACCTCATTATGCGTAAAGCTTGGCTGATTTTGTCCCATCGCGCCTAAATTAGCCTGTTGCGAATCCATACAACATTTTAGGTTGCAACGCCTTTGTTTTCACTCTCGATCCGATCTGATCCGAACGTCTCGGGGAATCTAGACGGGGACCCACTTGCATGATGTCATAACTGTGATGGTTTTGATCACACAGCTTGAGGAACCTTTTAAGTAAGGCCATGAAGCCAACAGCAATATCTTTTTTTAAAAGCCTCTGTTTTCGTTAGCGTATTGGCGTGTAGGACCTTATCAACGATAGAATAACTATTATTGACGGGATCATTAGTTACCATGTATATATAAAAACACTACAGAGAGAACGAGCCTAAACTACCACGCGAGCCCATTGCGTATTTGTGGTTGTTAAATACTGCTTATGCAGCCGGGACCAACGGCTTTACGTGCCTTCTAAAGCGCGGGGGAAGTCGACATGAAAAATTTTTAGTTGACCGGATTTTTCAAAAGTTGTTTAATTTCAGCAATCGCCGACCGCAATAAATTATAAATACAACACATAAAAGAAAAATAATTACGAGTATAACTTCATCATCATCATCATCAACACCATCAGCCCTCGACCCACTGCTGGGTATAGCTGGCTTTGTTTATGCCATTCGCCTCGATCTTGAGTTAGTCTGCGCTAGAACCCACGGTCCTGGTTATATTGTCGACCCATCTCGCCGGGGCCGTCCCCTTTTCTTGTATTCGTCTTTCGGCCACCACTCTATCAGCGTTCTAGTCCACTGTCGTCACTCCGTCTGGCCAAGTGTCCTACCCAACTCCACTTGAGCCTCAATATACGCTCGCTGGCATCTTGGACTTTAGACCGGTGCTTGATTTCGGTGGTGGGGACGCGGTCTAAAAGTGTGATGCCAAGCTTAACTTATAACTAATCAATTAGTTTATAAAGAGTTGAAGGCCCGCCCACAAACGCTGGTTTGTTCTCCGCCCATGCTGAGATGTGAAATGATTATATTAATGCTGGTCGCGCATTCAAAAGAAACGTGGGCAGTCGCGTGGGTAACAAGGATCGGCCACTTTTGACCTATAAATAACTGGTGTTAATATTGTTTTATAAAGTTTACGCGAACACTACACATTGAAATGTAACAAGTTTTACGGATCTACTCGCGTTTATTTTACACATTATTTTATTAGTTAATGTTTATCCTGACGTTTCGAACCCTTTGCAGGGTCCGTGGTCACAGGAAGACTGAGGTGTTAGTCGTCTCTAATTAGTTAGTAGCCTGTATACCCTTTAAATTTAATTAGGTGCGTTCCGTTTTACGCAGAAAGAGCTTACAGTATCTTTTAGTCTGGCAGTATGGTGTTGGTGGTGTTAATTTATTATTTAAATTTTAATGCAAACGTTTTGTCTATAAGATTTATGTTTTGCAAAAATTAACAAAACAATGTTAACAATAACTAACAAATTTAACTTCTTCCATGTGCAGAGATGGGAAGCGGCTTTGAAGCGACTACCTGCTGGTTGGTCGGACGCTAGGTAAGTCGGGGTGGCCGGGACGCAGTGGACGAGCCTCGCGCGGAACGGACTGAGTCGGCGTGAAGAGAAGGCCAGCCATTATACCCAGCAGTGAGTGCTCACGGGCTAAAATGATGATGACGATGATGATGTGCAATGTTGCCAAAAATTTAAGTTAATTTAAAATTAAGCATGTCACAAAAATTTTCGTTGTTTCTTTTCTGCAGTACAGTATAACGCACGCATATAGTTTGCACGGCAAATGAGTCCACTCCACCTTATGTTAAGTGGAGATCGTGTCCAGACGCGAAGACAACTGGTGCAGCGTGAAATCAAAACGGCATCAGTCACCCGCACCCTGCTAGCCCACAAGGTGCTTATTTGAAGAGCCCCATGTCATAGAAATGAGGGAAAACTTGTGCTGGTAGACTATTTCGTCTTTTGGAAGTGCGACAAAGAAACGAGAATAAGAGCGTGAGCTGTCTTTCTATCTGTCTAAATCGTTAAGCGAATTTCGTTGCTGACCGTACTTGTTGATGTCGGTACAGCAACGTAGAGTTATCAGGATCAAAGTACGAATTGATAACAACGATCGCATTCTATTCAGAAAAATTATAGTAACTAACAAATTGACATTGATAACTTCCTTGTTTTTCTAACTTCAATATATAATTAATATACTGATCAAGAGACTGTTTGTTCTATTTTTCATTGTCAGGTTATACGTTTGAGTCAGAAATATTATAAAATGAAATTAATGTGCTAGTTGTAGCAATGCTTAAACATTTTAATTGTACACTGTATATAATTTTTAAAAAAAGACTTAAATAATACAACCAATGAACGATCCGTACGGTAGAAGCCTAGGTAACAGAGAGATATGATGTTGCTAGTACACAATAATATTAATAATATATTTTGTTAGAATTGCCAATCGCTGAGCTAAGCCTTCCTTACAGAGAGTGTGGGCTATGACTGACCATGGTGACTCAATGAGAATTGTTGGGTTCAAGCTGTCACTGTCCTTTTTTTTATTCCTTACGGGTAAGCAATAGGCCTTCATGTCATGTTAGGTGTTCAGGCCGAAGGTGGAAGCGCAATTCACCCAGAATCCTCAACTACTTAGACACAGGCTATCGTATCGCTGACTGTAGTAACAAAATAATGGAACTAACATTGTTTAGATAAGATGGTTGTAGCTGCCTGGTGAACTTTAAAGAGTCATACCACCAAAAGGAACTTTATTAGGACCATGAGTGTACCATAGTTTTAGTTGTATATGATTAGTGTCTATGGTCCGTAAAGTATCTATTATTTGGGCATCTATATAATTTACCACTCCGTACATTGTACGTGGCCAGAATTGTATGAATAAATAAAATATAATTAACGACTGCCATCTTACGGCCGCAGGTTAACGCGTATTCTGAAGCGGGGAGGAACTCAAGATATATTATTTAGATCACCCATCCCACGGGATAGGTGATTGTCACGACAAGGTTTTGCATAATAATAATAAAAAAAAATAATCTTTTTTTGGCACCATTACAATTTATTAACTTAAATGTGAACGGTAACAACCGCATTCGTCGGATGACTGTGTCGCAGTTGCCAACACCTACCTCCGAGACTGAGGAGGGTTCGGTACACTATAACAGCAGATCCTAACCTAATAACTTTAGATAACAGAGGTTATTTTATCTATGGTATACATTTTTAATAACATTAGGTATATAACATATATGTATAACTTGCAAGATCGCAACTAGTAGCCACTTTACCAACGAGCTCCTCAAAGTTCTATTATTTTTCTTTAATATCTATAAAGATATTAACAAGCAAATTTATAAAAACTATAACTACTACTTACTATTAATAAAAAAAATGCCCTAAATCATCCTTAACAGGCGGAGTGCCCAGTAAGCTAGCAGCATTGCCACGTTGGATAGCAATGCTCACACGCTGGCCCAAGTACCTGCTAGCTCTGGGTCCCGGGTGGTTTCTACTCATTTTATAGAAATATCTTTAAAGAGTTTTTGAGCTCCCGGGCCCCATGGACCAAATGTCTTTACCCCAAACGGCTCAAATATGAAATTCTCAGTCAAATTAATTATCTTAATTGTTTAAATTGTCAAATTATGTGTAAGTATCAAGAAAAGTCCCATGATGCATTGATTATGGCAAATGTAGCGGCGAGTTTACTCAACATTAGTGATTCCGATGATCTATCTTATGGAAGAAGGAAGTTAAAGTACATGTATAAATAAAAGTGTTTTTATTTTATTCTATTCTATTCTTATCTTTTATTACAGCACTGAGGTACCACTTACGTGTAAGAGTAAGACGATTTATATGCCACTTTTTACAACTTTTACCTTGAACTCGTTTGATGTATGTTTAACTTTTAAATGCACACAGATTGCTCCTTGTCACGCCATCAAGGGGATATGTTAATTATGTACTCTATAGCTATTTTTTTAACAACATTAATATTAACTGAGCCTTATTCGTTCTTTACAAATTATATTCTCGGTGGCCGAGTAGCGCTCGGCCTGATATTCAAAGGTTTTAGATTACTGACTAGCTACACAGTTACCCTTATGATAATAATAACTTATTTTGTTAGATTAGGGTTGGCTTAGCCACTTGCAACGAGAACGTCCAGATTTGTCGCAAAAACAAAATTCTGTTATATAATAATTTTTAAGGAGGCTTACGTCTTACGGTGTCCTATGCAATCTACAAAGTACAATTATCATACAAATGAATAAGCTAATCACAACAATTTTTTTTTTATCAACTCCTTCCGTCACAGAACTGAGCAAAGGTTGCAAAAGCAAACTATCTATGTTTAATAAAAATTCAGAGATCTAGTTATTTAACAAAAAATATTTGCAGAAAGCAGATAGGTATTTAACTTATTTTAATTTAATTAATTTAACTTTAATTATACTTACTAAGCGGTTTGATTGATACAAGACTTCAAAAGTTTGTATGGGACACAGTGAAGCGTAAATTTTTTATGATTACTTAACTGCCTGTTTTAAAGAGCTCAAGTTCTGTAAAGATTTAAATCCCTACGTACTAACTAATTATATAAAGGGGTAAAATGTGTATGTTCATGTTTGTATGCACGTATGCAAGTATGCACGGAGCGATCTCTGGAACATTGAAATTATTCTTAAAATAGTTTCATAAATAAAAGCGGCTCTAACACCTAATAATAGTATAACGGATTATTTTATTCCAGAAAAAGCGTCGTATTATTGCGGGATTTAACGACTGAATTACAAACCCTGCGAAACCGCGGGCAAAATCTAGTAGGGCTAAAAGCAGGGCTTTGATAACCGTTGAAAAATTCGTATCGATACTTCTGTCAAACGAAGGTACAGACGCCGGCACATCAACCTATCCAAAACTGTCAAATTTCCTCAATAAATTCTCAACCATATTGTAAAGGTATAAAGTTTAAAGTCTATTGAGGAAATTTGACAGTTTGTGATAGGTTGATGGCAGGCGTGTGTACCGGTAAAAAAAATACCGGTATGCTTGGTATCGTTACCTGGATGGCATTTTTACCGGTAAATTAGCTAACTGCTCTACGCGGATTGGCTAAAGCGCAATATTTAATGAAAAAAGTAGCGATACTTTTCTAGATAACGTAACCTGCATTAACGGTACCAAATTACCTTTATAGAAATAACGTTACTTACCGATACTTATAGTGGGAATTCGGTAACGGTATGAAGCGCCGGCTAAAAGCTACTAGTTAGAGGTAGTACCTACTAAAATACATTTAAGTCGACCAATCAGGCATTCGTTTTTGTTTAATATTGTTGTTGATTTATCAGCTAAAATTTATATAAGTAGGATATAAAAAAACGGTAAGTAATAAATACCTATACGTTTATGCAATATCATTTTAAAGATGTTTGCATTTTCTGGAACTGTTATTTTGCATATTCTATTATAAAATACTTAAGTAATGAAACTCAACAATTTAGACCAATAAAAAGTTCTGTTTATGAAAAGAGGTAAAAATTGGAGGTAGTCAAATTGTGATTGTTCAACTTTGTCTATATTTTCATAATTCTTTCATTCTAACATAAGTCTATAAATACCATGAAGCTGTATCTACAGCTTCAATATAAAGACTTATCTCATATTAGTCACCCGTATAAAAAAAGTGCAGTTTTTTTTTGTTTAGTTGATGGCTTCGTGCGATTAGCATATTTAGCCAGTGTCAAAGTAATTTTTCTTACAAGTTAAATATATAAATAAACAATATTGCCTTCCTGTAATATGATGATGAATAATAATAGTAATGAGAAGTGAGAAATTATATCTTACCCCCTTACCCCTCGAGAATCTCGGTAAAGATGTGGGGCCTTACTAAGTGCTCGGGCGGACTTCATGAGAGAATTTGAAGTGACGTTGCACTGTTTTGTTTCATTTGCCAACACTCATGCACACTCACGAATACTTAACGGTTAATAATCCACCATTATTTCTCTTTATTATCGACATAAAACAAAACTGCAGACATGACTCCTCACTTTCCCGTCAAGAAGTCAATAAAATTGCAGTTTAAGATGTTAATCATAATAACCTTAAAAAAGTATCGGAAACATTTTGTTTAAATGATTTCTTATATAAAGAAGGTTTTTGATATGTTTGATATAATTTTTGCATAAACATACAACAATAGTTACATAGTTTAATTTGTCATAATTCGATTCTAGCGCATAAATTATAATCCTTAAAATATGTATTGACACATCGTGACACCATAATATAAGTACCTAAAATTGCTGGTTTTGTAGCCACAGTAACTTCTATGTAGTAGCTTCTGTAGCCAATAACTTATATATAATCATTTTTAAACAGTGTGAGTATTGCACTTACAACTTTCATTAAAAAGGAACTGCAAATTGTTCCTAAAGAAACTAAATCTATATTCACTTTAATCTAAAATTTAAAAATAAAATAGCTTACTACTGCATTTTTCTGTGTTCCACCAATCGTACCTTCCGCAATCGGTCCAATTTCAATTACCGCTCATTCACAAAAGCACGTCCCGATTCAGTACAGTTAAAAACGCAACGCAGTTACAAAATTGATCACCGGCTCAAAATCGAATTGTCCACTGCCACACAAATTGTTAATTGATAAAACTGTTTTAAATCACTGGCTGTTTTACACCTTCGAAGGAGTTTGGTATCAGAAAAAGTTTCGGTATTCGAATTTTGAACTCGGCCGTTTCGTACGTGCGACAGCCGCGGCGTTCGCCGTCGAATGGTTGTTTGCTCGCCGCCCGCACCTGTTGTTCGGGGCTGAAACCCGTATTTATACACTTCAGAAGCCTCTAGGTACCACTATTTTTACGTTGAAGAGAAGAAAAATATTACGATAATCTAACAGCACTCAATAGGAACGCCAGGCTTGTTGTGCCCACGCAAAGGAAATATCCAATAATATCCTAATATTATTAGCTCTGTGGCTCAAACAGAAATCCATTAGGGCTGTTAGGGTCTTTGTTTATAGAAATACCCTTCAAGTTAGTGAAGTTATTTGTTACCAGAATACCCTTGTGTTTGTTGAAATAGGTATTTTATTTGCATAGCGCATTGCTATAAATAGATACCTACCAATAAACAATTTATGCGCAAATTAAAATTTATTATTGTGAAAGTCATCTTTGAAGGAACAGGGACTTTTTATAACTGTTATTGATGCTTTCTTTTGTTACTAATGTATGATTTCGGAACGGAGTATTTCAATGTTCAAGCTTTCCACGCTATTGTCGTGAATAGGTCGATAACGTAACAGCTGGCACTTGCGCGATTCGCGAACTAACATGTTAAGCAACTTTGGATTTGGTCGGTCACCGGATAGTGACACGTGTGGATAAAAGAGAAAAATCTTCTATGGGGCAAAATCCTCACTGATCTTAGATTCAGTAGTTAAGGAACGAAATTTTCATTTATAATTTTTTTTATTTATTTTTTTATAGTTTTAACGTCAACGTTACCTGTGAAGGCTTACATTGAATAAATTAATTGACTTTGGTCTTTAACTTGTCCGTGATTTGCTATGCACGCGTTTTACCATGTTATCGATGACAGCCGAGAGAACGCTTTAACAAGACCTACCCCTTGACTATGAGCTCTGATAGCAGTATTATTGCAGTTGTGGAAAAGAGACGCGAGTATATCCGCCGCTACACGCGTCTCGGTTTTACAACGGCAATAATACTGCTATAAGAGCTCGTGGTTACCCCCCTTGATGGCGTGGTGGTTTATGCGGCTTTATAGCTCCCATATTCTCTAGTTCAGAAGGGAAGTCTTGAAATCCAACAGTGGGACGATTATAGGCTGATAACAAACGTCACTTAACATTTAAAAAAAGTTTTACATAATTTTACCTTCGTTACAGTATTAAGTGGCTACACTTCAAATTACTCAATTAACTTAAACTAGTAGGTTGATATCTCACCTTACTCTCGAACTTGAGCCAGCCTACGCACCTAGACATCTTTAGTTCCTTTTAATTTGAGTAAGTGAACGGCAGTCGTCACACCTCACATATAAAGGTTAACAGCTCACAATCTTACGGAAAATACGTTTCAATCGATAAACGTAGGTTTTGTCTCTTTGTTAATATGTTACTTTGTGGTGACAAATAGAATTGGTAAATGTGTCAGTGTTGTTTAGCTGTGGTCGATATTCATTACTGAAAAAGGTTTGAGTATGTACTGAAACCTCTTTAGTGATAGCACCGATTAAAATAAAAATAAAAAGTCTACGTAATTCACTCGTTGAAGAGCTCGATAGTGCAGTGGTACGCTTGGTGGGTGATTGCTGAAGTTAGCAACTATCGCAAAGGTCGGTTATCGGATGGGTGGTTTTAGAAGGCACTCTGTTGGTCCCGGTTGCATTCACAGTCGTTAGCAACCACCAATCCGTGGGCTTGCACCGATCCGATCTGAACCCCTCGGAGAGTCTAGTATGACACTGGAACACGCACTAGTGCGTGATGCCGTTCTCTTTGGAAAACCTCAAAAAAAAATAAACCAGGGCGTGCGTGGTGGTTTATAAATGGCTTATTCTCCCTGTGGTGTTTCCATCTATAGGGAGGCTCGTGTCACAGCAGTGGGGACATATAAATGAGCTGGTGATGGATGCTGGATGGTAATTCACTTTTTTTTTATGTTAATTTTTTTGTGTTAAGTTTCGAGCAGGCGGGTCACCTGATGGAAAGTAATCAACGCCGCTCGTGGACACCACCCGCAAAACCAAAGTTATCGCAGATGCGTTGCCGGCCTTGAGGAAGGAGTTGGATCTTGAGGAGGGAGTAGGAATTGGGAGGGGGGAGGGGTGAGAGATCATCATCATCTTAAATTTGATGGTAAATGACGGTAAAGCCGCAAAATGGAAGCGCACTTTACCCACAATCCTCAACCACCGAGAAACTAGCAATTTAACATCTAACTGTCGGTACACAATATTGCAACCAAAACAATGTCTGGCGTAATTAAAGTGTCTATTACTACAGAGCCGCGGGGGTCTTGGGATCGTTTCTCAACAGGAAAATGTCTTGAATGTGTATACTTTGAAATCCATATTCATTTGTTTTCAAGTGATGATAGTATGTAGAATAGAAAAGAATAGAATAATTAAATTAAATTTATACAATTTTAAGTGTGGCACTAAAAGGTGTCTTTTAGCATAATGTCAGGTCACCTATAAAGGTAACCTGACGCTCGCTGGTCTTCCACGAACACCTATATTTATGCCCTTGTACTATAAGCATTTTAAGATATAAACTAGTGTAAGTGTTATTTTGGTAGCATTTATTTGTCCTTTTGTACCCAAATAACCGCTTATAAAAAATTGGATTAGATTTTATATTCAGTGCAAACCATACATTTTTTTCTTTACACAAACTGCATTGAATTCTACAAACTATACACAACTCGCGTAATGGTTCTTGATTTATGCTGAACAAGTTTCACGCTGCGAATATTCATGATCGCTATGCGCTTAGCGTTCGTAGCGCTCGTAGACGCTACGGGCACCTACGAGTTTTAGTTTTGTAGCACTGTTACAACTACGGCATCATAATGGCGCATAGAAATATTAAAATGTGTGAGGTTGCATGCATTCACTTTTACCCAGTAGTCGAAATTGAACCGTTATTTGCAAAGTATTCAATTTCTATTATTTTGAATTTTGCATTTACAATGCTATACAATCTGTATTGGCATGCACTGTACGACGACTGCATTGACGCCCTCTTGGTCGAGTGGTTTATACACCGGTTTTCATGGTGTCGCCATCTCTGAGGTCCCGGGTTCAATCCCCGGTCGGGTCAATTAAAAAATTATTGTTTTTCTAAATTGTCTCGGGTGGCAATCGCCTGGCCCCCCAAGAGAGGCGCTCTGCTCTTGAAGGAGCACGAAAGGATATGTTCCGCCAAAGGTTCGAGGACCTGGGCGAGGGGGCCTCGTCTACGCAAACGCGTAGTCTGCAGGTCTTGCGCCCCGTCCTCCAAGCATGGGTCGCTCACATACCATCCTACATATCCATCATAGGGGGTCATGGGAACCCTTTCGGAAGTGTCCGAAAGGGTTCCCATGACCTCGTCAGGCTTCACCATGCCGGCGTTCGATGCGTCCTCCTCAGATGAGGAGGACGCGATGATCGCCGGCGTGCTGGTTCCAAGGTGACGAGAGGACATCGGAGTGGTTTTTTACCGAGTCGGCCTAGACTCACTTATCTAGAGCTTCGGCCCTAGAACAGAGTCTTGGCCATCCTCGGACAGCCAGCGGGACCCCTCTTTGCCCGCTGATGCGTCTGTTAGCAGATTTTCTACTCCGTATCAAAAAAAAAAGGTAGTGGCACCAGTGTGAAACATTTTTTTTTTCGCAAAAAATAACAGATAATAATTTCATTGAAATTTAACCTATTTGTATTCAATTGATGTCAAAGACTAAAATCAGTCGCTGACCCATACTTTTTAATGATTAAGAGAAATAAAATATCACAGGTGCCTGTTGAGCATTGGTGACATGACCACTTTTTTTTGACCCAGTGGAAGCTGGTATGACTACCCGACCTGGAGGAGCCCTGACGGTTAAGCTGGGCTCGCCCGTCCGCCTTTCCACGCCCACTGACAGGGAGAGAGGCTCCAAGTCAGCTGCCAGGAAGAAGTCCCGGCTGGGAGGGCGAGGCGGAAGGGCATACGGTGTCATGACCACCTAGCCTAACTAGTGTAAATTTCTGACTGCAGAAATTTACTCAAGAAATAACTAAATAAGTAAACTTTTTTATTACCAAACCATTACAAATAAAATTCAGTTCTTATATGCATAAACTTCAACGATTTTATCATATATTTTCCATCTTAGCTATTCCTGAACCGGAAAATGCGTGTTATCTAGTTGTGATATAAAACACAAGTTTTACGATGAAACTTTATCGCTATAGGTAAATTTACATCCAAATCGACGAATCCGTTCAATATGTATGCCTACGCACACGAATGTGCTTGAAATTATTATAATATATAGAAATTACGTTATAATGAGATCCTCGCAATTAAAACGATAGTTGTGAAAAAAATGTTTTTATGACATTGGGAAATTAAATATTGTTGGTCATGGTTCATTTTGAACTTAATTTTATAAAATCATTAATAATTCACATTGTTATTATTTCAAAAACACAATGTTGAAAAAAATTCCACGAGCAGGGTTTGAACCTGCACCCTTCTGACATACCGGGTCAGGTGCTCTTCCAATTGAGCTATCGTGGTTCTAACCAGCCCGCCGAAATTATTCAACACTATTTACTTTTTTACTTTGAAAGCCAAAGGCGCCAATTCAATGTCAACGACTACCGTCATTAACATCTGATCATAATATTTTTACAAACACTAAAGATCAGTTAAGAAGTAGGCAAGCTATTTATAAAATGTTTTTGTTTTGTTTATATAATTTTAACGCAAATTTTGTTGCGATACAAATTACAAAAACATTATGTTCAAATCCTGCTCTTGGAAATTTTTTCAACATTGTGTTTTTGTAATTTGTATCGCAACAAAATTTGCGTTAAAATTATATAAACAAAACAAAAACATATTATTATTTTGTTAATTTTCATAATGTCTGTATTTCCAACAAGGATTGCCGTGACTTAATACTTTTGTCCAATCGTGGTTCTCTCCATAGCTTCGTAAAGCTACTGACATGCACCTATACCCAACACAAGCAAATAAACTTTCTAGGTGGGTGAACAGGACTGTTAATAATGTGATCTAAAAATAAGTGTGTTATGCAACTATGCGATGACGTAATATGTATTGCTGACGCAGTTTACAGCCAATGTCAGGACCAATATAGGTATCTTCTATTTCCGAACAATCGCGCTTATAAAATATTCCCTCTGTCTCAATTGACATTTTGTACGCCAATTATTTAACACGCAACTGTACTATTAAAGAACACCTGTACCAAAGTCAAGGCTATTTTTAAACGACGTCGATTTAAAATAGAAACTGGGTTCAGCTCCACTTTAAACGTATAATGCTTTCTCTTTCTGTCAAAACAAACGAACGGTGGCAATACACTTAAACTTAACTCGCTATTTGAACAAAAGACGAGCAAACAGTTGCCGATCAAGAGTCTTTAAATTGATGTGTGTTTTTAATGCGCCGTGACGTCATCGGCCTTCGGACGGACCATGGCCTTATCGATTTTGCGGCAGTCCATATTTTTCCGCATTTTCCATATAAATCAACGGCGGGCTTCCACGGAACGCAGCAAGAAAATTGCTTATGTAAAACGCCTGTATTTATGGTGGGCTCCAGCTTTGGTTAAGCTAAGTATTTGCGTTAGAAATTATACAGTGTTTAGCACTAATATAATATAATTTATTCCTTATATCTTATAATTATTTATGGCTTTAATTTCACTAGTAGCTCGCCATCGAAGTTCCTGAGATTTCTTGATTAGTCAGTCAGTATGTGAGTGGTGTTACGCTCTATACGTAGATAGCTTTATCACATTTTACACTGTTTCTCTTAATAAAATAGATAGAATTATTTCAGCCTTAATTAGAAAGACTACATACTAAGTTTCCAAAAACTAAAGCAGGTCTAGTCGCACAAAATTTCGTGCGCAAATGTAACAACCGTTCTGGCAACACTCGACGAACTAATAAACGCGTGCCCGCTACACTGTGGGAGGCATTGCAAAAAGTTCCCGACTCATAAATATTTGTTGAACGTTGATAAAATAGCGCAATGCGCCTGCAGATGGAAACTTTTTGGGCAAGGAATTTATAGTCGAAACTTAATTGGTTGAACGAAGCGATATGGTTGTTTCATGCGTTGTATGGAATGACGCGCGGGCATGAGTCATGCTCGTGAACGGGTGCCATTTGGGGAGACTCTCAATTTATGTTGAACATCGATAAAATAGCGCAAGGCGCTTTAGGTGGGAATTTTTCGGCAAAGAATTTACGCTGGCTACAGCGTAGGCTACTTAATTTGTTGAGCGACGGCTGGTTCATGCGTCATGTAGAATGACGCTTGGGTCATGCTCGTGAACGGATGCTGTTTGGGGGAGACTGGTCTGTCTCTTTTGGTAAATAATGATAAAGCCAATGGTGGAAGTACACTTCACATAGTATTCTCAACTATAACAATGTATCGACATACCTGAATAACGGTGGCTACAAGCCTACCACCAACCAAACGAAATATCTAGTGAGGGTTCTAATCACTGGAACACATAGGAGACATACTGAATCATAACTTTTAATATTAGGATTTTAAATTGTTAATTTTAATAGATGGCTTGGTAAAGATTTCCATTGTTTTTTTTTTATACTTAGCACGGCAAATGACTCCACGCCACCGAGTGAAAGGAATCCAGACGCGAAGATAACTGGTGCAGCGTGAAAACAACGCAGCATCAGTCAACTTCACTCTGCCGGCCCACAAGGTGCTTCTTCACGCCTCGTTTGAAGGACCCTAAATCATAGGAAAGAGGGAAAACGTGTGCTGGTAGACTATTTCATTTTTTGTAGGTGCAACAAAGAAACAAGTCACCAAATTTCTTTGTGCGCGATGGGATATGTGTGACAGTGAAGCGATGACTCCGGAGAGCAGCACGTGTGCTCCTATGGAGGAAGGGAGAAGGTGGGATAAGGTCAAAGAGTTCCTCAGAGCACTCGTCGTGGTATAAGCGATAGTAGACGCTGAGTGACGCTATATCTCTACGCAATTGCAGGGGTTCGAGATTAGTGACCTCTGCATTGCCGATATTGCGTACAGCGCGACGCTGCAATCAGTCTAAGGCATCGAGAAGATACTTTGCGGAACCGTCCCAGATGTGCGAGCAATACTCCACGCAAGACCGTACCTGTGTCTTGTACAAAAGACACAACTGGGCAGGCGTATTGAATCGCCGCACTCTGTTCAGGACACCGAGTTTTCGTGAGGCTGTTTTGATCACAGCTTCGATGTAGTCCTTTTGATTTAGATCGCAGCAAATCGTCATACCGAGCATGTTGCTCTTGTTCTGCAGGCTTAGAAATGTGCCCTGAAGAGTTGGAACAGGAAGAAATGGTGACTTTTTAACCGTGAATGCACATACCTGTGTTTTCTTTGCATTAAACTCAACCAGATAATTGGAGCCCCAATTGGATATGAGGTCCAATACCCGATCGAGCTCAATAACAAGATTTACTCGTTTCTCTTCAATCTCGACTCGCCCAGCCACACGGTGACCGTTATACCCACCGTGCACTGTACTATCATCTGCATAGCAATGAATATTTCCAAGTGGAAGCATATCATTGATATGCAGAAGAAACAGCGTGGGGGGACAAAACGGAACCTTGAGGGATACCAGCGTTCACTGACATGAGCCGTGAAGCGCATCCATCAGACAGGACACGGATTCTACGTTCATGCAGGAAGCCAGCGACCCAGTTGCAGAACTGAGCAGGCAGACCGTATGCTGGAAGCTTGGAGAGAAGAGCTTTGTGCTAGACCCGATCAAATGCCTTGGCTATGTCGAGGCCAACAGCCACCGACTCACTACGCTTGTCAATAGCCTCACCCCAGCGATGTGCAACCTACGCTAACGCGGGTTAATGAAGTCCTCTTGGCACTAGTTTGACGGAAGCTTCCGCAGACCAAATGCATCGCAGCAACATCCACTCGAGCTCTGGTCACTTGTCGGATTTTACACCATGCGTACGGTGGTTACTAACCAGACGGGCCAAGTCCTACCACGCAGTGGAGCATATGAAAGTTCGTAAATCCGTTAGTCGCCTCTTACGACACCCACCGGAGGAGAGGGGCGGCGAATTGTATTCTTTCTCCGTCACTGCACAGATAAAAATGTTAATTAAATCAAAAATAAAAAAAGTTGTACTTTAATTTGAATGTCAGTTGAGGTGCTTTATCAGTCAACAATACATGCGTAAAAAAATCCTTTCCAGCGAACAGCGACTTCATCACCCTATTCACATGAGGGATTCATATGAGCTGCGTATTAAAATTGTAATTTCCATATCAAAACTCAATTATAATGCACATAAAAATATGCTTTTTGTTTTTACTGGACCATAAAAAGACATACATTTGAATAAACTTAATTTGAATAATATATATGTGACGTATAGCGATAACCCTCCACTTTGCTTCCAACATGCTTGCATGGCCTCAAAGCCTTAAGATCAATAACATCTCAATAGTGTGTCAGTAGACATTGACAGGTAATGCCTATAACTGTCGCACTGCTGGGTAACAGTCTCCATTAATTGCAATCAAGTCATCGCTACAATTGATTTGTAATGGCTTAATCACCACGTTTGCCAGCGGGTTTGTGATCACAAACCCGGGCTATGCATCGAAAAATCCAAAACACACTTTACCCGACCTGGAAGTTGAACCCGGGACCTTCGGGTAAAAGGCAGAACTCTTTGCCACTTGGCTACCGAGGTACTTGTCGAGCACTGGTGCCACTAACCTACCTATTTATGTATTTTCGTTAAGCATAAAAATTTTCATCAAAATCGGGTCATTAGTTTTTTAGTTTTATTTTTACCTTAAAGTTTGTAAGAGATACTGAAGTATATTAAAGTTCCTATCATCAGCTAAGATGAAAGCCAAGTTCTTGAGGTATCAAAAAATCCTTCCTGCATCTACAAATACAAAGGATCCCCAAATCTCAGCCCCCGTGACCCGGTTCACCCAATTCCCGGGCCCCATTACACATAGTGGGTCGATTTGGCTTCAATAATCTCTTATTATTTGCTCGACCTGACACGATAGTCCCCTCAATCGAGCAGATTGCCACTGATTGTAGACCAATTGGAGATTTGAAGCTTCCGTTATTGTTTCCTTTTAATTTATATTGTATTATTAGGCAGACAATGGTCAGTTACGTAAACAAGTTACAAACTAAGATACATTTATTACGAAAGATTTTTCTGTGGGCTGAGCATAACCAGATTTCAGGTAATGAGTATACAATGGATTTCAGGATAGGCTCAACACTTGAGGAACAGTCATCGACACGACTTTCGTCGCCAAAAAATAACATAGATTAGGTACCTTTAAAATTTTCGTAGTTGTAAGCTGGGGAAGCAGATGGTCTGTATTCAACTGTACACTTAAAAAAAAATTTAGTAAAAACACAAGGTAGCTACTGTAAGACGTTGAAGAGTTCCCTTGACTATCCTTCGTCTTCAACATCAGAACCCTAATGACAGTCACAGCTCATCTAGGTGTAAAGTTCTCACCAATACAAATTAATCAAGCCCAAACACCAGGTAATTGCTGTAAATCGTTGAGGAGTTCCCTTGACGTCTTTCGGCTCCATCATCAGATCGACTCCAGACCTTCATTAAATAGTAGTGCTTTAAAATACTTAATGAAAAAATTAACAAACGCACTAGTCGCCACTACGATTTTCGAAGGTTCCCCTTGATTTCTTCAGGGTTCCATCATCAAATCCTGACCTGATGACCATGGGACCAAATTGGAAGTATATTCTATCAAATGAAAAAATAATTTTCCAAATCGATGTATAAATGACGGAGTTCTGAGGTAACAAACATTTAAAAAAAACAAACATACAAACGAATTGAGAACCTCCTCCTTTTTTTGAAGTCGGTTAAAAAAAAACGATTTCTGGTTCCTGTCGATTACTGGCGCCACTATTCGAATAAAAGCAATAATTTAGAAGATTGTTCTGTGAATAATAATGGCTGTACAAAAGTCACCATCGAAATATGTACATTACGAGCGTTAATAAGTGATTGTGTGAGTTGCTCGAGCGCTTTAAGTATTGGGTTACCTATGACGTTTTTTTCTCACTCATTAAAATAAGTGTATTACTTATTAGATAATAGATTAGACAACATCACATACATTGTTCTGATCCCAAGGTAAGTAGCTAAAGCACTCGTTTTATGGAAACCAGAAACAACAACGGCACCATAACCACCCAGACACGACACAATACCGAAAAGTTCGTTTTCGACATTGACCTGACCGGGAATCGAAGCCGGGACCTCCGAGTTAGCGCCGCCCAAAGACCGGCGTACAAGCCTTTCGGCTACGGAGGTCGGCAATGTAAACAATTTAACCCTTATCGCAGTAGAATAAGAGTCAATATTGAATCTGAACATATGCCATTTATGCATAATGGTTTTGTAAAAATAGCCTCAGGCAATAATTCAATTAAATTGAATCTACAACAGCACCGAACAAGGCGCGAGGTATATTGAGAGAATTCAATAAATTCCTCTTATTTAAAATCACATTTTGGGGTAGTCAGCGTTGGTTTCACGGAATTTATTTAATTTTCGGTATTGTACGAATGGTGGTAGGATCAACTAATAGAATTAGATTTTTAGTATTTGTGTGCATGAGTGTATGCGTTTGTATGTAGCGCGCAGTTTAGGGTTCCGTAGCCCATTTCAATAATGAGGACTCTGAGAAGAGGGCTTTAATGAACATTTATTTAACGATGGCTCATATACTTTAATGTAGATACTACCGGTTTCACACACCTGACAACGTTATTTAATTAGTTCCCAATGAGGAATTTGTACTGCGCCAAGTACATCTGTCGACTGTTACTCGTAAACTTATAAAGCCTACTTAGCTGTGATAGTTTTAACTTTTAACTTCGTCATTTATACAACTACTGTGAAATTTTCACGTATCTTAAAACAGCCATTTGGCTGGCAAAGGGGGGGGGGGGACGGGACATACACTTGACTATAACAAAATTTTGCACTTTAAAGCTTAATAGTTCCCAAACGGATGCCTCAATTAGAAAACTGTTTTCACAAACCCGCAATATTTTAAAAATTTTACTTCACTACTTTGTCGGCGTCATTAATATTTATATCCATGCCAAATTACAGCTTTCTAGTACTAAGAGTCTATGAGCTACGCTGGGGACAGACAGACAGACAGACAGACGGACAGACGGACATAGCGAAACTAGGGTAACTAAGGGTTCCTTGTTGACTATGGAACCCTAAAAATGCAGTGTCATTAACAGCTCGCCGGCAGGTACGTACAAAATACGATACCTGCAATTCACAAATTCACACACAATACACAGTTTTATGCACAGATTATTACGCAAAATTACTTAGAATATACTTCAATTTTGTTTCGTGATGAATTTTTGGAGCTATTATAAGATTAATTAATAAAATTAGTAAATAAATTCGAGACAAAATGCTATCAGCGGTAAGCCATAGTGTTGCCACAGAGGAAAAAAAGAATTCATTAGCTATCTTATCTCTAGCTGCCAGAACATAACAATGTTACAAACATTGATGTAATGGCGACATATTATTTACATTATATATGATGGTAGCTCCACAAGCGGGATTTGAACCCGCACCCCATGATATGCCGGGTCAAGTGCACTGCCAACTATCGTGGCTCAATCCAACTCGCCGAAATTAAACAACTGAAACGCTCGAAGGGTTTTGTAGAAAAACACTGACTTTGCACAAAAGTTATTTCATTCACAAACAAAATCTGCACTCGACAGGTGTTCAAATACGATTGACCGACGGAGCGAACTATCAACTACAGTTCGATTGAATGATCGATTACAGATCGGATGTATCGGTACAAAAATTAATTTAGAAAAACAAAGATATTTAAATAGTAATTATAATATAAGTAATTTGTTATGATTGTTATACAACACTTACTTTTACTTTATAAGCCAAAGGAGCCCTATTTAATGTCGACTACTATGTCATCAACACCTGACCCGGCATGTCATAGGGAGGTTCTAATCCCGCTCGTGGAATTTTTCGGGTATAATTTAAACGCTCATCAGAAATATTTTTAAGACCCTAAGCCTAAGTACTAAATAAATTAAATGACTCCAAAAAAATTAAATGCCTTTATAAAATGGGTCCTAAAATATACTATATTATGGTCCAAAATAAATAAACACACATCACAATAATTTCCTATATTGTACAAATATTCTTTTTGCTTCTCAAAATGGATAAATGATCACCAGATATTAACACTATTATTCAAATGATTGAGGATACTAGCTGCCCTACTTCTGTAGGTCACGTGATAGGTTAGAAATTTAAGACTTCGCAAAGCGCAGCGTGGTGATTGTCTTGAATTTCGATAGAGAGAGGTTATTTTTTTTTATTGGACAACAGAAAACAAATATTACCAAATTGAAACTCGAGGCATAAAATATTGGTATTATCTATTTGATGACAATATAACATACACATATTTGGTCTGAAATGCAGTTAAAATGTATTCATATATTTTTAAGGCATTTAATAAAAATATAAATTGTATCCTTTTTATAATATTTTAGGAAACACAATTTGGTGATAATTTATCCGTTTTGGTAAGCGTTTCGAATTTTGTTAGTAGTAAAATTGATATATTTTTGGTAGGCATTTAAACACAAGCCAAATTTTTCAACACTTTGTATTTTTTTTAAATTGTAATTTGTTCGCAACAATATTTGCGTAAAATTCTATGTAAATAATCATTTATATCCAAGTCATAATGTTGGTTTAATTGTTAAAATCTAACTCTTTATAACAAACAATACAAAATATCACTGATGTTTCACATTTGTATTTATTTAGTTTGATATACCAAAAACATTGATGAACAAATCGCCAGCACGCAAGCAAAACAAACGCTTTCACATGTTCGGTCCTCCCGTTTTAGCAGAACGTTACCGTTTCTTTTGTGCTTTCTGAACAAAAGAGAGCATAACAAAGAGATTAGAACACTCGCCGTTACAAAATGTTGCATGGAGTTAATATTACTGGTATGGTCAGCAACAAAAGTCATTGAACACTACCAGTGTTTGAAATTATCAAGATAATAGCACTTCACCCGCGTCTTCGTCCGCGTGAATTTTAGAAGTAAAAATGTGTTTTATTATTAAATTAAACAATAGCCTACCTACAAGGAATGTAGCATTCTATCAGTGAAATAATTTTTGGAATTGGACCAGTAGTTCCAGCGATTAGCCCCGACCTTACATTATATGACATGTACAATCTAAGGCCCCGACATACAAATAAACAAACAAAGTTAAGTATATAGATAACACATCTTTACTCACTATATGAGGAGCTCGATGGCGCACGTACCCGATCTGCGAGTGCTGAGGTTAAGTAACTTTTGTAAAGGCCGGTCATCGGATGGGTGACCAAAAATTTATCATCTCGAACTCCTCCGTGATATGGAAGGCACGTAAAGCCGTTGGTCCCGGTTGCATTAGCAGTCGTTAACTATCACCAATCCGCGCTAGGCCCAACATCATCAACATCATCATCAGCCTACACACGTCCACTGCTGGACATAGGCCTCTCCAAGTGCACGCCACTGAGCACGATCCGCGACTACTCTCATCCAGAGAGTAGTCAGCACTGGTCCCGCGTGGTGGTTTATGGCCCGTTCTCTCTATCCATCCATAGAGAATAAGAAGGCTCGTGCCTCAGCATAAAAAAATATCGGATAATTTTAAACAGTGTCTGTGATACTATGTATTTGTTATATTTTTTTAAAGAAATTATGAAATGCGTAACAGTTCATTCGATTGTAACTAAACAATAACAATTTTTTGTATTTTATATTTTAAAAGTATTTTAGGCATTATTTTGACAATCAATAAGATAACTTTACTGTTGATGCCCACATACGCACGGGAGGAGACGCGAGGGAGGAGGGCGTGACATCATCGCGGCGAGCAACGAACCGGTTGCCGCGGGCGCCCCCCGCTGCCTATCCCCGACCGGCACCGACTACAGACCGGACGACACTCGGCTTTCGGGCAGCACGCGCGACCCTCTTAAAGTCCCTTATTTTGTTTGTCCGGGAACTACTTTTTTATTTATATTAATATTAATAGAAAATGATAATGTGTCAGAATCACAAAGCCAGTTGACACCGAGTGTTTTAGAAGAAACGTTCTTATTTTATTATCATTTAATTATCATGTCAGACCAATGTAAGGGTCCGAAGACTTAAATATAAAAGCGGACTGTAAAACACAGGGGTTGGTTTAATGCCAACAAATTACAAAAAAGTAGTTCCCGGACAAACAAAATAAGGGATTTTAAGAGGGTCGCGCGTGCTGCCCGAAAGCCGAGTGTCGTCCGGTCTGTAGTCGGTGCCGGTCGGGGATAGGCAGCGGGGGGCGCCCGCGGCAACCGGTTCGTTGCTCGCCGCAATGATGTCACGCCCTCCTCCCTCGCGTCTCCTCCCGTGCGTATGTGGGCATCAACATGCTCCCCGGGTTGAAGTCTATCGAAGGCTTCAAAAATCTGGAAGAGGACATATATTATTAAAGGCTCTCCGAATAGTGCCTTTCTTGGTCTTCAGCTCAGCCACCCTGATGACGCCGTCGCTGCCAGGGTAAATGTTGGTCACGCGTCCTAGTGACCAAAGAAGGGGCGGTAGAGCTCTGTCCTTTATGATCACAAGTGATCCCAGTTTAAGGTCCCCGCTCGCGCTCTGCCACTAGTGTCGTCCGGTCTGTAGTCGGTGCCGGTCGGGGATAGGCAGCGGGGGGCGCCCGCGGCAACCGGTTCGTTGCTCGCCGCGATGATGTCACGCCCTCCTCCCTCGCGTCTCCTCCCGTGCGTATGTGGGCATCAACATTACTGTACACCATTTATGTTTAATAAGGGCTTGTCGTAGCGTTGGTGCATTCATAAATATAATAACTAATGCAGTACCTAACTTCAGGGATGTGCGGTACGTTCGTCGTTCAAATACAGTTAATATTAGCACAGTAAATTTTTGTTAATATCAATTTATTGAACTTGGTCAAATGTTGAACAATTTCCACGAGCGGGTATCGAACCTCTGACAATCCGGGTCAGGTAATGGTAACGAATCTTTGGTTTCATCAGTACTGGTATTCGACGACCTCTGAGTGGCTTGCACGCCGGACTTTGGGTGACGCTCGGGTTCGATTCCCGGTCGGGTCAATGTTGAAAACGAACTTTTCGATATTGTGTCGGGTCTGGGTGGTTGTGGTACCATCGGTGTTTCTGATTTCCATGAAACGAGTGCTTTAGCTACTTTCCTTGGGATCAAAACAATGTATGTGATGTTGTCTAATATAAAAAAAAACTTGAATTTGATCGTCTTCTCCCGTCGATTGTCATAAGAAGTTAACTGACACCTGAACAGGGCTTGCAACCGGTACTGAAAATACAGGTATCATATCGGTAAATACTTGTATTTTCTATTTCGGTTCCTGGATACCGATTCTTCAATGAGTACCGGTATTGTATCTCAAAAATACCAGTACCTACCTGCGACCTTTCTAATATTACTAATAATAATTTTGGTTACCTGGTACCGGTATTAGTATCTGTATTATGGTGTATAATACCGGCATACCGGTATAATACTACTTACCTGTACTCATCGGTTAACCTGTATTATTAATACCGGTATCAAATCGTTACCGGTATTTTATTAAAGTAAAGGGTACCGGTTATTGAAAATACCGGTATTCCAAGCCCTGCACCTGAAGCTCCTTTAATGTCTTTATTTTCTTTGACAATGTACTAAAGAGTTTAACGACTTTTGTTTCTGACTGCACTGACCATACATAGAAACTCTTCAATACCAATTACAAAAACTCGATGGAGAAGCGACAGTGCTTTTGATTAAATGAGTTGATTGGGTTGCGATAAGAAAATCCAATAGTGTGTTTACGCAAGATATTAAAGCTATCTTTACAATCATGGTAGGGCTTCACTGTCAATACTTAGGTATAGGCAGCAGAAACTTTGATTTGAACAGGGAATCAGAGGTAGGTAGGCAATCTACTCGATTTCATAAGGGGCGTATTTGTTTGAACTTTTTATTTATTTAACCTACATCGTCCCACATGATAGACAAAGGTTACATAGAGAAAATTAGATCCAGATATTTTCGATGAAAATAAAAAATAAGTCTGTACCTAATCGCCAGTTTTAAATGGTAATTGTAAAGATCGTCTTGTAGGTTGTCAATAAAAGTATTACCTATTCTAATCCTACTAATTTATTTTTATTTTTTATTGTAGTCTTCGCGAACGAAGTCGCGGGCAACGACTAGTACAACAATATGTAAATAAATAGTGCACAATGGCGGCTGAGTCTATCGGCTTGCGATGCTAATTGCAAAGGTACACGAACTCGGCACTCAGCACTATGTATGTAACTATTTCATACATTTTAATTGCAAATGCAATTAGCGAGCGATTATTTAGCGATTAATGTGTCCGTAATACCAATTTATCAACTGCAACTAGTGCAGTCGCATTGCAATTGTACAATTAACAACTGGTTGCTTTTGTGGTAATAAGCCTGCGGATTTTTACTTTAATATCCTCCTATAACCCCGGCCTCTGCGTAGAGTTTAAAACACAACTTAACAATATAAATAAAACGAGTGAGCCTTACAGTAGTCGTATATGATGTATAACTTTTGACATCTCACCTTAGTAAGCAATTTTAACATTATATTCTGAAAAAAAAATGGGTCAGGTATTACATAATTTTATAACAATAAAATAAATGAAGTAAGTACTCATTAGAAGACATTTGACATATCAAAATGACCTTTGATAGTCAAATGACACAATATGTCACCTTAAATAATAACATGTCATGTTCATAATATCGATTTTAAATTTAGAAAATAGCGCGCGCTTGCGCTCTTCCCCGACTTCCTGTTACACTGTTACACATACTTCCGTCCCATTTCACGAAATCACTCCCATAAATTGCTTATAAATAAAGCGAGCGAAAAATGTTACATATCAAAATATTTATTTGAGTAACGTAGCCGATTGCCTCAGGCGGCATTTTCAGGGTCACCGGACTTTTTTAGGTGCGGCGAGACGAGAAACATAGGATTCCTCAAGCCGTGTGAAATGAAACACCGTTAGAGGTTTTCTAAAGGGAATTACAACACGCACTAGTCCGTGTTTCCGTTCCCTACTAAATTCTCCGAGTGGTTCGCAGATCGTGATCCATAAGTAAAACAAGCGCAAGTAGTTTTATAGTGTTTCATTTCGCGTCTATTAGTGTTTAACAAACAGTAGTAGTACCTCACCGGCAGAAATCAAACGCTTCCCAGGATTCTGCATAACGGAACACAATACGGGTCGTTATTAGGCTATAATGGTAGGAAATTACCTGCACAGTGATTTATAGCGGGCTGCTTTGTGGCCGGTGACCCCGATAGATAGTTAATCTTACCCCTTAAACTTTCAATGTGGTGGTGCACGGAAGGTACGTATTGATTCACGACACCTGTGATACCACAATGTTGGATTCGATGTTGATTTCGAAACCCAATTTTGCTACGACAAATACTAAAGAGTTTTATAAGTACAGTTAGTAGTTTTAACTGAAATAGCATTGTGTAGTAAAAATTTCTAGTGCAAATGAATGTGCAGTGCCCTCCAATTTAGGGCTCCAAAGTTAGGGCTCCTGAGTTGCCTGACGCCTCCGCCATGGACACCAGTGCATCTACCTTCCACCTGCCGGTAACACTACCGATATGGTTATCAAAACACATACTGTATTGCTGTATTGCGGTTTGTACGGTGTTGCCAGTAAAATTTCAAAAGCGTTACATTACTACTATGGTTTAGGGATGGCAACACTTAAGATACGTTACGACCAACAAGCGAAGGATTAACTGTCGCGAAAATTAATATTAATAAAATTTAAAAGATTTTGTAAAAGTCAAAGTGTTGAAAAAATTCCACGAGCGGAATTCGAACCCGCACCCCATGACATGCCGGGTCAGGTGCACTACCAACTATGCTATCGCCACGATAGCATAGTTGGTAGTGCCTCTGATCCAGCACATTTTTCAACATTTTGTCTTATTCCAAATTATAATTGGTACGCAACGTAATTTTCATAAAATTGTATGTAAATAAGCATAAATTTAAAAGATCTTTTATCTGTTTTCTTCTAACTAGGAATAACAATCTAAAATAAATAAATGAAATCTAGATATAAGTATTATCTTTTATGTGATTTATGTAGCACAATCCGGTTTAGTTGTCAATAAACTTTGAACCTGAATCAAGATTGATTTGAGAGCAAATATGACCTTAACATTGTATGTTGAATAGGTGTGAGCTATTTTATTCAGTTAAAGTACTTTAACCGCAACTTCAGGGACCGCGTGGATTTTAGATTTTAAATAGACGGCAAATTTATATAATATAATAAATATACGGCAAGAAATACAGCATTATTTTTTTTATATTAGAAGGAGGCAAACAAGCAGGCTGGTCACCTGATGGGAAGCAATCACCGCCGCCCATGGACACCCGCAAAACCAGAGGAATCACAGATGCGTTGCCGGCTGTTACGGAAGGAATACGCTATCAGTTAAAGAACTTTTGGAATTGGATAAGTAGTTCCAATTATAGTAAAAATAGAATATCTCTAGTATACCTACCTAGAGAGTAAAATTTTAAAATTCAAAATTCAAAATCAATTATTCAGTTTAGGCTCCAAGTAGCTCTTATGAATGTCACTATGCCATCGGTTCGTAAGTCTACACAGGGTAGGAGACCTTGTACTGAGAAGAACCGGCAAAAAACTTAGCAAGAGCGTTTTTTTAGGGTTCCGTAAACGGAACCCTTATAGGATAATTTTGTTGTCCTTTTGTCTGTCTGTTTGTTTGTCTGGTCCTTTTTCTCGGGAACGGGTAAAGGTATCTAGATGAAATTAAAATCATATACTCAGGTTTGCGGTCCATTAAAGCTGTGAAAAAATCAAACTTCTAAGTTAACGAAAAATTAAGATACGGTCGTTGATGTCGCAAAAAAACGTATATTTCGACACTCTCAAGGGAATCAAAATTCATAAGGTACTCGCCGTTGACCTAGAACTATGAAGTTTGGCAAGTAATATTGTTTTATACTACAAATACAGGGCAAAGTCTGAAAACTATACATATTTTATTAAATCACAAAAAAAACAGGGTCTTTATGCAAGAAACAGGGGTCCAAATTATGAAATAAGTTAACCGTGTCATGTGGGGTATCGTATGAAAGGGCTTCATTTTCACAAGCTTATACAGATTTTTAATTATTTTTATGATGTATAGTTTTTTATTTATTACGAAGAATGAAAAATAAATACCTTTTCCCTCTTTTATATGTATAGGTACCGAATAACTTTGGTGTAATGTAGTACCTAACATTCGGGAAAAGTTCGAGACTCGATTCCTGAACTTATATAATATGTACCCATAAATTTGTACGGAAAGGGCGAGTCCGACTCGCACTTGTCCGGTTTTTTTTCTCCCTTACAGCGTTGAAATATTGAAAAATGCCCTATTATAGTACAAAATATAAAAAAAAAACAAAATAAAAAATCTAAGTTAGCAAATTTACATGAGTTTCAATTTCCACAATTTAAATCAACCTTAACATACAGTAACAGTACTCTAGTAAAATTCAAAAATTGTTTATGAAATAATAGAAGATAGATTCCAGTAGAAACAAACAAACAAAGTCACAATCTTTATCTCTTTATTAATAGTACAGATATAGAGGTAGACTACACTCCAAATTGACATTGGATTTTCTGAACGAACCTCGAGGCGATATCCAGTAGCCGCCTGTCAGAATGATTGATACTTCTTTGCAAAAGCGGCAGCGCCTGACAGAGTTCGACGATCGTGGCTATTGCGCGATGATTTGCGTAAACAAATGTTTTTGCTATTTTAGATCCACAGGCTTTGTTTCGGCTTGTCGAATATTTTGGCTTTAATATTCAAAAATTTAATTGTTAAAAAGTTTCTTGTTGATAGAAAGTGGGTTTTGTAAAGGAAGGAATTAATTAAAACCATACTTCCCTTTCTGAAAATTCAGATAAAGTAAATATGAACTTCGAAGTAGCTTTGAGACTGTTATTTAATATCATCTAATCTAAATTTAACTCGTAAAGTTCAAGCACAATAAATCAAGATGAAATCTTTGTAAAGTAGGTTTACACAAATTTTACGCAAATTTTATTTAGTACAATCATTATAAAAATAAGTAATAAAACAATTTCAACGTATTTGATACTTTACAGATCGTATATTACACAGTCAGGTCATAAGTATTGTCACACAGTAAAAACTTTTCTTTTAGAATGCTGGCCACAAAAAGTTTATTGAACTCGAACTTCGAATTGTTCATGAAAATAAAAATGTATACTTTTTAGAATTTTACTCATTTTTAAATATGGAGTGGACGTTTAAAGAAGATCGTGTTGCAGTTATTGCGTTGCATCGTTGCGGTTACGCGCCAATTCAAATTTTTGACATACTGAAAAATTTGAATTTAACCAAAAGATTCGTTTATCGTACCATCAAACGATACAACGAAGAATCTAGTGTAGATGACAGGTCAAGAAGTGGTCGCCCTCGGTCTGTTAGGAGTGATAAAAGCTGTGAAGGCGCGAATTTAAAGAAATCCCAAACGTAAGCAGAAACTGTTGGCCCTTCAGATGGGGTTAAGCAGAACCACGGTGAAAAGGGTGTTAAATGAAGACTTAGGGCTTCGGGCATATCGAAGAAAAACAGGACATCGTTTGAATGCTTGTCTAATGGACCTGAGACTGAAGAGATGCCGCGCTTTGTTGAAGCGGTACGCGGGAAAAAAATATCGGGAAATTCTTTTTTCGGATGAAAAAATTTTTACCGTAGAAGAGAGCTACAACAAACAAAATGATAAGGTGTATGCACACAGTAGTGAAGAAGCAAGCAACCGTATTCCGCGTGTCCAACGAGGTTATTTTCCATCCTCGCTCATGGTATGGTTGGGAGTTTCTTATTGGGGCTTAACAGAAGTACATTTTTGTGAGAAAGGTGTAAAAACAAATGCAGTTGTGTATCAAAATACAGTTCTAACGAACCTTGTGGAACCTGTTTCTCATACCATGTTCAATAACAGGCACTGGGTATTCCAACAAGATTCGGCGCCAGCTCATAGAGCGAAGAGCACACAAGACTGGCTGGCGGCGCGTGACTTCATCCGGCACGAAGACTGGCCCTCCTCCAGTCCAGATTTGAGTCCGTTAGATTACAAGATATGGCAACACTTGGAGGAAAAGGCGTGCTCAAAGCCTCATTCCAATTTGGAGTCACTCAAGACATCCTTGATTAGGGCAGCCGCCGATATTGACATGGACCTCGTTCGTGCTGCGATAGACGACTGGCCGCGCAGATTGAAGGCCTGTATTCAAAATCACGGAGGTCATTTTGAATAAACTTTATTGTCATAAGAATCTATGTTTTGTTAATTCATTTTGGTATATAAATGGTTACATAATGAATAAACTTGTCTCAATTATTTTAAATTAAACATGTGACAGAATTTATGACCTGACTGTGTATTATACGATACCACGACAGTCTAATTGTTATTGCTTGACTCGGCTTGTCAGACCGTGTGTGGGTGTGAATCCCGCTTTTGGAAAATGTTTACATCTTTTTCTATTCGTATTTTGGACAAAGACAGATTCTTAGTATCTGATTTTAAAGAGTAGTTACAGAAAATCATTATTACCATTTTTAGGCAGGCGTATTTTTGCAAGTGCTTATATTCAGTTTTGTAGTTTTGGGAAAACAATTTAAGTAACCAGTTCTATTAGTATATCTACATAAAATAAAAAAGGTAAAACAGCCCTAACTCTTAATGAGCGCCGAAAAAGTAAGTTCGCATCCAGAATATTAAACGCGTGCAATAAAGATTAGTATCGATTGTCAAAATTTTATTGCCAAGGCCGGAAACGTAATGAAATTTCCTTCGGCCTGCTATACCTACTTCACTTGGTATTAAACTGTAATCAAATGTTTATGTTACATGTGTGCAAATCTTAAAACAACATAAGGTACCTACTATTTCCAATAAATAAATAAAAAGTAACAAAATTGTGCAAATGTGTAATATATGTCTTGTTGTTTGTTCAAAGCCCTATAAATATCTTTAAAAGGGTCTAATTATATAAAACCAATTTTTTGTTAAGATTTAATAAAATTAAAAAATATTTTCAATTAATTAAAAACTAAACACTGCCAATCTGCCAATTATCAACTATTTTTAGAAAATTCTGCCCAGGTGATTTGTGCAAAGTCGATGTTGCCCGGGCAGTGTTAACTTTGTACGCCCTGAGTCGTCGTTTATAATATATTAGAAATAATACAGTGAAACAAAGGTTATTGGCTCATTCATGCGTTGTGTAGCCTACTTTTTTATGCACGTAAAACTATTCGGCATTTTAGTGAATGTCACTGAAAGGTCATGGCTTTAGTTAGGCGTAAAATATGCCTGTCGTCGAATAAGAAATTTGGTAATGCTTTTTTAAAAACTTACTCAGTTGGTCAATTAGGTAAGAAATAAATTAGAAACTCAATTTTCAGTATTTATATCTCACGGTTGAGCCCTAACAGGATGATCAATCAAGGATCAGAAATATGAGAAATTACTGAATAGGTATATGAGATTTTTGTTCAAATAATCCAAGGCGTCGCTTGAGGCTACATGTGAGATTTATAATAAAGGTAAGCGAGAAAAAAAAACACAGCCATAAAAAAGGATAAGAATAAAAAGAAAAAAGTGGCACCGTTTTATTGCAATAACCATTTTTGGTGAAACTCAACCCATGCCGTTCTCAAATACATACGCTTCCCAAACGTCTTACCCAAATTACAATTTCAAAGCAAACATTTGCACGAAATAAAGGAGTTTTATCATGGTCCTCGCGTATATATTTCACCAGTTATTGCGCTACGCAATCTAATTAGCTGATGAGAGCATTACACGGGCTCTGAAGGCGTAACTTCAGACTGAACGGAACAATTGTGTTGCCATTCAATTTCTTTATCGCTCAGCCAACATCAGACAATAACATTATTGCTTTGTTTAAATTCCTTACAGATATTATGCATTTGGCCTTCATCTCACATGATGTCAAGTGATGATAGGACATTGCCAGACTGAAGTGTACTTTACCTGAAATTCTTAACCACTGAAGAATTTACTATCTTACATCTACCTAACTGTCGAAATTATTAAAATTGCTGTTATGACGACATATTTAGGTCACATAGTGGTAGCTAGTTAGGCGGATTTACAACAAGCCTTACCACCACCACCAAACAAACCGAGTACAATCAGGTGGGTATTGAACCCGGGAACTCTGGATTTGAGACCAATGGTCTTTAACCAAAGAGCATAAATCCGGTTAAAACTCAAATTAAGCTAAGTAACTCAACTTTGTTACTTCTGGGGTTATTTAAAACAGTCCCGGATCATTCTGGCAGAAGTGCAGGAACTCTTAGTGTGTGTACCCTCCTTTCCTCTAAAAGGGGTGGGGGGAGATACCAGCATAAACATCTGCGTCTCCCAGGGGCGCAGTGGTATACGGGCTATATGGTCTGTCATCATCATCATCATCATCAACTCATTTGTTATGTCCCCACTGCAGAGGCACGAGCCTTCCCTATAGACGGATAGGGAGAACGGGCCATAAACCACCACGCGGGCCCAGTGCGGCTAATACAGCCGGGACCAACGGCTTTAAGTGCCTTCTGAAGTCCGTGCTTCAGAAGACACTTAAAGGAGCTTGAGATGATACGTTTTTGGTCACCCATCCGATGACCCGCTTTTGCGAAAGTTGCTTAACCTCCCAAGTAACACATCAAAGCAGTATAACGGAGTTTATTATATAGTAGCATTACAAACGTTTATACGGCTACAGTTATGCTTATATTGGCACAAATTATGCGGATTTAGATCCTTTAATGCCACCAGCAGTATAAATACTCACACGTAAATAATTATTAAGCCAGAGGCCAGAGAGAAGACTTGTAATGAACCACTGTAGTGCCATTGTCAATAAAGTAGTTCTATATGAATTCACCGGTATACCAGTAAACTTGATGTAGACTGAAATAGTGCCATTACTTGAACGCCATTTTGGGGATCTTTGAACAAAACATGAGTTGATAGACTAGATAAGGCTTTCTGAACGTATTATCTACATAACCAATGCGCTCATATTCCTTCTGGTATCTACTTGATAGTTTCATTCGAGTATCTACTTGAATATTACTAAATTAACAAGGCCATTTATTGTGATTCTATAGATTGGGCGTTATTTAACGTCACCAGTTACAGTAACTGGTTACGCATCCTTTAACCGAATCACTAGTTTCGACTTGAACAACTAACTAGTGATTTTACGAAAGGAGTTACGAGTTACTAGACATGAACTAGCTATGAACACACACACACAGTTAAATTAATAATATACTAATATACTATATGTACGTATTATAATGGTATAACCCGTTCGTTAAGTGTTCGTTTCACAGATTAGGTTTAGGTTATATACGTTTTTGTCCAAAATGGCCGATAAACAAATCGTTTTACTTTACAAATACAGTAAAATGAAAGTATATACAACCATACGAATTACAATAAGTCACGTGTATTTGATTAAAGAGCTGTTAGCTGTACAACAGAACTCAGTTGATTATTAAAAATGCAAGCATTACATGGATTTACGTTTATGCTGTTCAGCAGTACTAGGCTTTTACTTACCACTTAAAAGTGCTATTATACAACAAAAAGCACTAAATACAGTTCAAAGCTGTATAATGGATTTACGGTGCATTATAATTGTACAACTTTATGCTCTTAAACAGCATTAAGCATTATCTTACTATCTAAAGATGCAGTTGTACTTCCTAAGGCACTAAAAGCTGTATAGCGGGATTATGTGGCAAATAATAGTTCCAGATTATGCTATTAAACAGCATTAAACATTTATCTATTATTTAAGAATGCTATTGTATATCCAAATGCTCTAAAAACAGCTAAAAGCTGTATAGCTGCGTTGAGATTTGGTTCACTATAACTAAAGGCTTTATAAAAACATTTTGGCATGCCATTATCTAACAGTTATACAGTGTAAAGCATCATAATGGTTTTGAGATGCCAATATGAGGCGTCAAGATGCTCGGTGACCTTATATAAGAGTTTATACGGACCTTAAGTTCTACTTAGGTTTACTATTCGTTCCATAAAATGCTTCCTGCATTACTTGAGCTCAGCACTCGCAGACCGGGCGCGTTATCCACTGCACCATCGAGACTATGGTCTGTGGGCATACGTAATGCATGCTTTCCTGTATACGCTTAAGAGGTAAATACTGATGCTACAATATTCACAATGCAATTCTGTTTCCATGTTTAACTTGCTCAACAATAAGGCTGAAGCTACAACCCCTGGAGTGAATGCGAAGATTTTTCAGCAGCTAACGCGGACAATGAAGATGGAAATCTTGGTGGGACGGGTTTGCTTCGGTGTCACGTAATTACATTATATTTGATTTGTAACTTTTTGTTTTTATTTCGTACCTTAAAAGGAAAAAAAGTGCCTCAAGGCAAAATAGGTCGACACGCATGAGTGTTGGCAAATGATACAAAAATGCTATTAGAGCTATAAGGAGTGTAATGGCACCATTGTTCGACACTATAAGCTCAGTTTCCGACACAGTTTTTGTCGCCAAAAAATAATATTGTCGTTTATTTCAATTAGTTGCTGAGCCCCTATTTTAGAGATATTTAATATTATTATATATAAATATTTAGAAAACATCACATACATTGTTCAGATCCCAAAGTAAGTAGCTAAAGCGCTCGTTTCATGAAAATCAGAAACAACGACGGTACCACAACTACCCAGACCCGACACAATATCGAAAAGTTCGTTTTCGACATTGACCCGACCGGGAATCGATTCCGGGTCCTCAGAGTTAGCGCCGCTCAAAGTCCGGCGTGCAAACCACTCGACTACGGAGGTCGTGATATAGATATGTCTTTGATATGCGGGAGCGCTGATGAGCGCCGCCGAACAATTAAAATTCTATTGTGTCTGAATTTACAGCAGACGACGAATTAAAAACAAAAAATGTCGAAAAGATTACTGGTTTCTTTCTACACTACTTGAACTACTAACCTAGCGTTATTTTTGGTTTTTGAGAGAGTAGGTATGCTGTTGTTTTCCCATTGCCCTTACATGGTTTCAAGAGAGGTTTTTATATCTCACGCAATGCCTTCATCTCACCTGATGTCAAGTGATGATAAGGCCAAAGGCGGAAGCGCACTTCACCCGGAATACTCAACTACTGAGGCACTGCATGGCTATCTTATCTCTAGCTGCCGGAACACAACAATGCTACAAACAATCATAAGGCGACATATTTCGATTTAGATGGTGGTAACTAGCGGTGGACAAACAAGCCCTATCACCAACCAAACTGAGTACACAAGCATGTACTCCTCGTTGGGAATAGAACCCGGCCCGGCTCTGAGACCATTAGTCTTAACTACTAGGCCACTAAGGTTAGCATCATGCAAGCGTGTTCCCAGCCTTACTAGATATTCCGAGGAGTTCAGATCGAATTGAGAACGGAACAAACAAAGGCTAGTACCTCGGCTCGGGTTGAGTGCTAACATATTCGTTTATCAAGCTTGGATGTCCAATGTGACAATTGCGTGGAAATTGAGTGAACAAAATATTATCGAGATGGGGCGTTCCGAAATTGTGAAACTTATCCTAATATCGATACATATTAATCGCATTGGAATTGTATTGAGATTGAGTTTGCGTTCAAGAGTAAGCCTACTGGTGACACGCACCGGTACCGAAATTATACACAGCCAGCTTTATAAATGTATATTCAACTGTACAGTCAGTGGAGTGTAACTAACTAACCACTAAACGTATAATGTAAAAAGAAAGTCTTCTATTCTACACACTAGGTTTACCTAATGGTAGGTTCAACCAACCAAATACTTTTACAATTATATTTATTGTATATTTGTATGTCATCATTTGGTCTAGTAACCGCCTCTAAGGTCTAGTGGCTAAGACCACCGGTTTAGACCTAGAGGTCCCGGGTTCGATTCCCAGCGGGGAGTACATGTTTGTGTACTCGGTTTGGTTGGTGGTAGGGCTTGTTTGTCCGCCTGGCTAGCTACCACCATCTTATCTAAATATGTCGCCATAACATCAATGTTTGTAGCATTGTTGTGTTCCGGCAGCTAGAGATGAGATAGCCAGTACCTCACTAGTTGAGGATCCCGGGTAAAGTGCGCTTCCATCATTGGCCTTATCATCACTTAACATTAGGTGAGATCAAGGCACTGTGCTTAACCGTTAACTTAAAAAAAAACATGGATTTCGAAAATGTTACGCTTGAATCTTGTTGGGAAATAGAACAAAACACTATCTTCAGTTTCCAAATTATCCCGTGAAGTAAGTACACGCGAAGTCACAACTGATATATTTATCTTATCTCTTTTTATTTAATTCAGTTTTTTCTTTGTTCTCATTGTTAATTTAATCGCGTTCTGTAAATATATGAATGTGTGCTTATGTAGTTAATACGAGTATATTAATGTATATGTCTATATCTAATTCAGCTTTTCACGGTAACTTGTAAATAGTTTTACCCGTCTCCCACTCAGCTTACCTATCGATAATAGGCAATGAAAGAAACAGCAGGACGAAACATAAATATTTAAAAGGGCTTACAGCTGTGCGGGAACGAACTGTGAAATTATTAATGGGTAAGGGTCCACACACATCGCTATAGAGAACACAGGTCGATAGAGATACTGCATGGTATGTTTCAATGCAACTCAAACCAATATCAAAAACGACTATCGGATATTTAAATTGGCAATTTCATGTAAGTCTTTCCAAATATGATAAATGTTAAAACGGTAATAATAGATTTTTATTTTAATATCTCGAGCTCAAACTTTCGTAAAGGCCGGACATCGGATAGGTGACCAAAAATGTATCATCTTTTTTTTTATACTTAGCACGGCAAATGACTCCACACCACCTGATGTTAATTGGAAATGGAGTCCAGACGCAAAGACAACTGGTGCAGCGTGAAAACAACGCAGCATCAGTCAGCTTCACTCTGCCGGCCCACAAGGTGCTTCTTCACGCCTCATTTGAAGGACCCCATATCATAAGAAAGAGGGAAAACATGTGCTGGTAGACTATTCCATCTTTTGGAGGTGCGACAAAGAAACAAGTCACCAAATTTCTTTGTGCGCGATGGGATATGTGAGACAGTGAAGCGATGACACCGGAGAGCAGCACGTGTACTCCTATGGAGGAAGGGAGAAGGTGGGATAAGGTCAAAGAGTTCTTCAGAGCACGCGACGACGCTATATCTCTACGCAATTGCAGGTGTTCGAGAGTATTAGTTACCTCTGCATTGCCGATAATACGTACAGCGCGAAACTGCAATCCGTCTAAGGCATCGAGAAGATACTTTGCGGAACCGTTCCAGATGTGCGAGCAATACTCCTCTACTATATCTCGAGCTCCTCCGTGCTTCGGAAGTAGGTGCGTTAAGCCATTGGTCCGGGCTGCATTAACAGCCATTAATAACCACAAATCCACACTAGGCTATTAGGAAATTAATTATAGAAAGAAACGAAAAAATAAATGTTTTTTTTATTTTAAAAATTTTTAGGTACACAATATTCAAAATTATAAAAAAAAAACAGCACAATAAGTGAAATACCAAAACGGCTTCTCCTCAAGTAAAAACAAGCAGCGAACATAATAAAATTGCTTTAGAAGCAATGCAACGAGCCTAATTCTCGTGCGAATGTCACAGCCGGGGATGATAAATGTAATGGAAACAAAATCTGAAAGAAATACAGAAATGTTTATTTGACATTTAAAAAATAAATATTACACACAAAAAACCGCACAAAAAAGAAATGTCAAAACGGCTTCTGCTCAAGTAAAAACAAGCAGCTAACATAATATAATTGCTTTGGAGGCAATGTGACGAGCCTAATTCTCGTGCGAATGTCACAGCCGGAGCCATGGCGCTGGTTTTCTTGAGAATCTGTCTAATCTGTGGTCATACTAGACGACGATGTAAACAATGTGGATGCGCCTTTACACATGATATAAACAAAAATACATCACCACATAGGCGTTACTAGTAAAAGCGAAAGCTTTGAAATGTTACACATACTAAATGAAAATGAATGAAGCCATGGAATTAGATCGTAAGTTGTATCTACCTTGACCTTTACTGAAAACATGTCTGTCTAACCGAAAGACAGTAGCAAAACTAGTTGGAATATTTGATTAGTAAAACTTCGAGGTACACGATGATGATTCGATAAAAATTAATCTAAAAAATAAATTAAATATATACCTAGTAGGTTATAAAAAGTAACAGAATGTACGTGACCTTAGCATGGATTACTTTTCAAATAGCTACGTACACAGACCAAAAAGCCCACGTAATTTTCATTATACTGTTACCTGTTTTTTTTATCACACATTCTTAATTCAAAATTCTAAATTATTTATTCAGTTTATGCTACAAATTGGTCTTATGGACGACATTATGAGGTAATCCACTTTGAGCACCCGCCTAAATAGCACCTGGCCTAGTCCACATTCAACGCCTATTGATATTTTTGCCAGGTGCTGTTAGTGGATTCAAATGTATTTTTATGTTTTTGTCCACGAACACCACCTACAATACAGCAGCATAGTGCTGACTGCCAGTTTTTGTTAGGCAAGACGTTATTAAATGAAAGATATCGATAATAATCACTTGAACGTATATTAATTTCAAATACTTTTGTACATTCGGTTCGTAAGTCTACTTTGAGCAAAAGCTAAAGAAGTTAAATCGATTTCTTTTTTATTTAAAAGGTATAAACAATGCCTCCTAATTTAATTAGCTTTATTTGTGCACTGATACCTCGATGGACTAGTGGCAAAGCGGTCGGCCTGGTATCTTGGGTTCCTAGTTCGGGTAGAGTATATTTCAGATTTTTAATGCATAGCCCGGGCTTGGCAAGCTAGATGATCATGTGATCATCATATTTCAATCATGGCACATGCAACTGTGCCGAATTTTTGGAAACTCACACACAACAAAAAACATGGTAATAATCCCGTTAATAATATTTTTTCTAATGTAAGTGAATGATGTCCTCTTCTCGATAGATGTCTGACTACGATGTACAGTCGAAGAAGTTCCCGGTCGACCACCTTTAGGCGATAGTCGCTTGCGCTCGATTCCGGCAGTTCGAGTGGGCTCCGCCCACCGCGCGTACACACGGTAGCTCTCGTTTCATTCATAAAAACAATAACATTTTCACACCCCAAAGGCGCCCCCTTTCTTTCGTAGGAAATATTTGCGTTGTGTTTTCGCTGCAGTGATGGGCGCGACCGTGCGAGCTATATAGATATAATATTGGTGCAGACTGTTTACTCAAATATTCTATTTTATTTAATAAAAGCTAAATAATTTTTTGTATTTCGCACTGTTGCAAAAAACGTGCGTTAATTAAGTGAAGTAAAAAATAAAAATTTACTACTTGCTGTATAGGTTGTGTTCTACATTGTCAATTACAACCGTATAAATACATACTACCTAGATTATAACTAAATATAAAAAAAAACGGATTTCATGCTATTGCTACTTTTATTTTTGCACCAAAAATCAATATTATTATTAAATCACTAATTTTATACAGGGTTCTTCGTAAATAGTTGTTCAGTTAATGTTATATAGGCGGGGGCTCAGTTTTAGGTGGGGGTTAGATAAGTATAAGAGTAGGTAATAAGAATAATAAAATTTGTATGATAGAAAAGATAAACTTTAATAATCACATAAACGTATGGTGTGATTATTAAGTTTTATCTTTGTTGGTTGTAATATTTTCGAGGAGCTCAATGGCTCAGTGGTAAACGCGCCTGGTCTGCGATTACTAAGGTTAAGCAAGTCTTGGAAAGGCCGGTCATCGGATGGGTGACTAAGGATCTATCATATCAAGTTCCTCCGTGCTTCGGAAGGCACGAAAACCTATTTTTCATGTCTGCATTAGCAATCGTTAACAATTATAATCCACACTGGGCCCGCGTAGTTGTGAATGGCTTGTTCTCCCTATCCATCCATAGGGCAGGCAATTTAAGGCAAAGTGTGTGTGTGTGTGTAATATTCAAAAAAATTATGTTAAATGTATTAAACATAAGTTACGATAAATAAAGAAAAAGTGGAAAACTTTTCTTAAAAATACAGAATTTAATATGACCTAAATATATATATCAGAAGTTGCTAAATTAAAAAAAAAGCCATTCAGTAACTCGTCCCGCGCTCTTATAAATATTAAATATAATACTGCTGCGGACAAATGTGATAATTGAGGGGTTAAAATAATAAAAGCAAAGATTGTTAAAAGTTTTAATAATATTCATAAAATTTGTGTCTTTGATACCACAAGCAACAACAAAAATCTGAGGTAAAACAATAAAAATTCCGAACAACATTTTTTAAAATTGTGGTAATGATTAATTTTCTGATAATCAACTATGGTTGATACACAATTATTTTAAGGGATAAAATACAAATAAATATTAATCAACACACTAAAACTAAAAATATTTGTGAATATCACATTTTAAAAATCAGTCTTACTACGTTTTTATAACTACTCATTGGATTTGCTATTGCAAATATTGTTTCAGAAGAATCAAACAAATTAGTCGTCAAATAGACTTTGCCAGTGGAAGCACACGCAAATTAATAATAAACAACAATTATAAATTTTTCGAGTCACAAACACAACACCGCATCGCGCGGTTATACGGTGTGCCAACTGCCAACCAACACACCTTACCGCGCGGCGACGCGGTGTGTCGCGGCGGACTGGCAACGTCGCGTAATATGGCATAAAAGTCCTATCTCTGAGCAAGTTTTGTCATCTGTTATACCTATTAAAAAAAATTAGATTTTTTGTAAACGTTCACTTTAAGTAGTAAAAGAGTTTGATTTCTAATTTTAAGCCTTAATAAATAATAATGTTTTGCTTAAGCAAACATTCACAAACAAATTAATCGTCAAATAGACTTTGCCAGTGGAAGCACACGCAAATTAATAAAACAACAATTATAAATTTCCCAAGTCACACAAACGTTCATGGGATATAAACTTCAAATAAACGACATTTGGTATTTGGTAAATAAACTAATTAAAATTAATCAACACACTCAAAACATAAACATTGGTAAATATCACATTTTAAAAATCACTACTACTACTACTACTACTACTAATTGGATTTGCTATTACAAATATTGTTTCAGAATAATCAAACAAATTAATCGTCAAATAGACTTTGCCAGTAGAAGCACACGCAAATTAATAAAACAACAATTATAAATTTCCCAAGTCACATATACGTTCATGGGATATAAACTTCAAATAACGAACATTTGGTATTTGGTAAATACTAATTAAAATTAATCAACACACTCAAAATATAAACATTGGTAAATATCACATTTAAAAGTTTTAATACGTTTAACAACAACTATAAAATATTTAGTCAATAACCCGAGCCGTAGAATTGTTTTATGGAATAAACTACAAATTACAAATAGCTACCACACTAACCATTATAAATTTTGGTAAGTAAATATCATAATTTAAAAATTTGTCCGCCCGGATAGCGGAAGGTGCTGGGTTCGATTCCCGCCTGAGGTGACGTCTTTTTTCAGTGTTTAAAACTTACCTAAGTATATTTCAGCGTCATAAAATGCTAAAGTATCAAAAATTAACCAATTGACAAATTGGTAAATTTACATAATTTAGAGACATTTTACATTGGCTCATACAAACATCAAAGCTAATCCTTTGAACCAATGAGCTAATTTTTATTAATTTTTTTATGCTTCTTAAGAGAAATACAGAGATTTTGATAGTTGATAGATAGTATAAAAATTACAAAACGTTTTTTCAACTGATTTTGAGCGATTCTAAACATTCTACAGTGGACTTTAAATCGCTCAAATTCAATTTCGGAAAGTTTTTTTAATGTTTTCTTTAACATGTTAACATTTCTGTATTTCCCCCTTTTACGCATAGAAAGTTTTATTTAAAATTGCTTATTTTTTTGAAACCATTTAGAGTTTTTTATTTTCTTAATCAAATTAAATTCTTAATTAATATAAAAAATAAAATGTTTTTGTTTTGTTTATATAATTTTTAACGCAAATTTTGTTGCGATACAAATTACAAAAAAACAATGAAAAAAAATTTTTTCAACATTGTGTTTTTGTAATTTGTATCGCTATTATATAAACAAAACAAAAACATTTTATAAATAGCTTGCCTATTTCTTAACTGATCTTTAGTATTTGTAAAAATATTATGATCAGATGTTAATGACGGTAGTTGTTGACATTGAATTGGCGCCTTTGGCTTTCAAAGTAAAAAAGTAAATAGTGTTGAATAATTTCGGCGGGCTGGTTAGAACCACGATAGCTCAATTGGAAGAGCACCTGACCCGGTATGTCAGAAGGGTGCAGGTTCAAATCCTGCTCGTGGAAATTTTTTCAACATTGTGTTTTTGTAATATAAAAAATGTTTTTAATATTTTTAATATTTAGTAGAGGCTCCGCCCGCATCTATTACTGCATCGCAGCGATTGCGCATGGATCGGACGAGTACTTGGCAAAGGTCTGATCCTCGGAGAGAGTCCCAAACTTCGTCGCAGTGGGTGATGAGTGCTTCCCTAGACCTTTCATTTCTAAAGTCCCATCTTTGGACCATTACTGCCCATAAGTTTTCTATGGGGTTTAGGTCTGGGGATCGAGAAGGCCATGAAACACACCTTATTTCGGATTGCTGGCTCAACCAATCCTGCACAACGCGCGCACGGTGTATCGAACAATTGTCTTGGAAAAACAAAAAAGTCGGGACTTCTTCCCTGGGATACACTGTACGCACTGTAGGCAGCATCACCTGTTCCAGCAACTCTCGATGGGACTGTCCAGTGGCCCTCCCGTCAATGTGGGCCAGTTCCCCTGGACCGTCAGCACTCATCCACCCCCACATATTTACAATAATTCTTCCCGAGTTATTATTGGGCCTCACGTTGCGCGGAATATATCGCGTATTATTCACACGCCATAAATTCTGACGACCATGCTCACAGGATTTAAAAGATTTTTCGTCAGAAAATATGGCGTGTGAAAAATCTAAATCACGGTAATCGCGGGCGAATCGGACTCTTTCCTGCTTTTGAGTCTCTGTTAATATAATTTTTTTGGCCGGACGCCTATGGTGTATCCCGACGCGATGTAGGGCATTTCTGATCGCCCTCATCGAGCAATGAAATTCAATTGCGAACCTTGAAGTTTTCGTGAATGGTTCACGCTCGTATACATTCTTCATGTAATGAACTCTGTCTTCCGTTAAAATTCTTGCAGGTTGAGTTCGTGGACGGTCGGCGATCGATCCCTCGTCACCGTCGCGCTGAACCCATCGCCTCACGGTGGCTCTCTACACCAAAAAAAAAATGCAAACATTATTTAACAGTAACAACAATCAACAGCTTAATTCGCTTTTTAAACTGTATCACTGGTGGGAGCGCATCATGGCCATTTCAGTTGACAATAATATAGTTATTTTAAAATAAGAACAAACTTTTGATTATTTTAATAACATTTACGGGGACCTTATAAATCAAATATATTTGGTTTGTTATTAATTACTATTAGTTTTGCTTCTGTATCCTTATTTCACAGAAGATTGCCCACTTTTGGTCTTAAATTGTTTCGTTGTATAAAAATGAAAATGAAAGAACGAATTATTGTGAATCAAGTCGCTGCCAGCCCGAACAACGCGCGCCGCTCGCTCGTCACGGCGCGCCGCTCTCTCTACGCTACGTTGCCAGTCCGCGCTGCAATCAACACCGCATCGCGATTACCGCGCGGCGACGCAGTGTGTCAGCGGGCTGGCAACGTCTCGTAATATGGCCTAAATGTCCTGCTCCTGCGCCTTATCACACATAGTAAGCTTTGTCATCTCTTATAATAAGAAAAATAAGATTTTTTTGTAAACGCTTACTTTAAGTAGCAAAAGAGTTTAATCTCTAATTTTAAGCCTTAATAAATAAATAATAATGTTTTGCTTAAGCAAACATTCACAAGGCTTTCATTTAATTTAAGAGCCATTTGCAAAGTTGCAAGCCAGTTTTAATGAAACTTATAATATACATTAAAATGATTAGAAAACATTAATAAAAAAAGGTTGTATAACTAAGTTTATACGGTTTTAAGTCCACTGTCGATTGTTTAATTTTCGTTTATTAATAATTCTAATTATAATTTTATTGTTAATTTTGTTTTCCATAGTTCACTTATTAATACCTAAGTAAACAATAAGTATTTTAAAGTATACAGTATTTTAAAATAAATAAATAAGACTATAAAAAATATTTCTTAAGAGATAAAGTGCATAATTTAATAATGCAGCGACAGGATTTATAAAGACCGTGGCACCCCTGCCGCCGTGCCTGAATTTAAAATAATAAACTTTAATTAACATGTTTGCGTTTTACTTTATAGGTGTAATAGAATATTGCATTTTTACTGCGTTTTTTTTTATTCCTAAGAAAGTATAGTTTTGTGAGTTTATAGTTAAATAAATTAAAAAATGTGTGTAAATAAATTATAAACCTCCCATCAGTAAGTTTATTACATTACAGAATAGTATTTTTTTACGATATTTCAGTTCAGTATATTTAAATACAATACTATATTTACGCAGTTTATAAATTTAAGCATAAAAGAAAATTTATTCTTACCGTAACATTCAACTCTCGAGAAATTTGAGAAATGTTTCGTCCTTGCCTGTAGAGAAGCAGAATTTGGTTTCTTTCTTCCGGTAATAAATTGCGGGGCATCTTTAGAGTCCGTAAGGCACAGCACAGATCAACAATGGAGCAATCAACAGTCCAGTAAAACAAGCAATGGTCAACGTTATGGCGAGATAATCAGAGTCCAGGAACAAAACACTGTCGCAATGAGAGATAAAACGAAAATCGGGAACGAACGCGTTGACACTTCACGAAATGCAAATTGCAACTGATAATGCAAGTAAACATAAACAAACAGCACGTGCCGTTTGCTCTTATTGGATGTCTATCAGTGAAGGGGCGGGGCGCGTGACGTCACTCGCTGAGACACGTTCAAAGCGTTTTGAGTGCAAAGTGTACTACCGTGAACTTCCGCCACTGTACTATTGCAGCAGTAATAGAATTATTGCAAGACTTTTTATACAAAGTAATGACCATGATAGTTTAAAAATGTATATATTGTTACATTCATTTTATACTTATTTATTTATTTATTAGGTACACAACACAGACAGAAATTAAAAAATAACAAAAAAGCATGATAAATTGTATAAGCTTCCTATCTAAAACATGTGTACACAACACGATTACATTCCCTAAAATATGGTTGAGCGAAGCGATGGCTGATTCATATGTCATACTCGTGAACGGGTGCCGCCTGTGGAGTCTGTTCTGCTCTTGCATACTTGTCTTATTTTTATTATTATAAACTATGGTTTAACTTTGTTTTTTTATTCTTCGACAGGTTTTGACTTTTACTAGTACTGTATGACATTGTAAAAATTAAACTGGTAAATGATATTTTTGCAAACTTATTTTTTTTTTCTTTTTTGTGTTTTTTTTACATGTAGTGATTGTCCTTTATATTTTGTGTTTTATATTTGATGGAAAGTGTCCTTTTATGATAGGGCATTTTCCAATATATTTGACGCTGTAAGGGAGAAAAGAGCTGGACACTTGCTGAGTTTCTTGCCGGTTCTTCTCAGTACAAGATCTGCCGTCCAGAGTAGACTTACAAACCGATGGTATAATGACGTTCATAAGAGCTATTTGTATCATAAACTAAATTAATGATTTTGAGTTTTTAATTTTGAATTAATTTTACGCGTCCATGTTAAAGTTTACGTAATCTAAAACTATATCCAAATAAAAACTAATTGGGTACCTATATACATAGAATGGTGAATAATAAAAATATAACAAATTGAAAACTTATTCTAGGTTAATGTTGATCATTTATGAAGTTTTCTTAACATTTTTTTTTTGTATTTTCATGGAAAATATGTCGATGTTGTTATTAAGTGCAACCAGTTCATTGTATAGACGTCAAATTCTGACAATGGGATTGTTATATGATGTATTATTTTTATAGACATTTAATACAAAAGTCTTTTATTTATTTGAATTTATTAAAGAAAGCAATTCAGTGGAACCGATTATTGAGTGCAATATTTTAATCAATTAAATTAAATCATACTGTTCCCGACGAACCGCAAGCGAAATCACACCAAACTTAATCATTCGAAGTTCGTAAGAATGAAGAGACCTACCTAAATGAAAGCGTTAAGATAGAAATCTTAAACACTTTTTTTTAATTGCCTTCAATACTTTCTATGTGTATTTTATAGAATGGGCTCCAAATTGTACAACCATTATATGTGTACTTAGTTGGCAATAAATACCTTTGCAATTGTCATGTATTTTCTTTTGTTTTCCCCTATTGTCTATGGCAAAGAAATCTACGATGCACAAGAGCTCGTTGTATTCACAACCAATTCCTTCCACAAGCTAATCGAAGGGATCACTAGACTAGCGTCATTAGGAAGCCCTTAGCGGAGGAAATTGCCTGCCCTGATTTATGTATAGCCGAACAATTTGTCAGCTATTTCAGTTCCGATAAATTGGAACACTCCCCGTGCCGACAGGGAATTTAAAACAAACTAGACTCTACCGCCTACGTAGACGTTGTGATACCACCACTAGAGATCCACAGGTAGAAGTAGATTGGATAATAATCGTGAATACTACGAGTGAAAGGACACTGGAAAAGCACTTATATTCTTAAGTTTTCTTGAGTTCAAAAAAAGTACTTTAACTATGACTTTGACTATTTACGCAAGTTTAGTTGCGAAGAAAATTAAAATTTCGGCAAGTTGTTAAGAACCTTAAGATAGCGTAATTGGAAGCGCACTTGATCCAGTTTGTCAGAAGGTGCGGTTTCTAATCCTGCTCGTGGCAATTTTTTCAACACTTTGCCAAAAACAATGTCTAGATGTAAACGCTTAAGAGTAGCGTAAAAGGATAGCATCGAACTAAGTAGGTATGAGCTGGATTCACGTTTAATGACAATTAAATGTCTTTCCTTCTCTATTTAGCACTATGCATAAGAAAGTAACAGCAAGAGACTTAATTGTCATTGAAACTTAATTGACGTTTCTGAGTGCGGCAGTTAGGTAAGTTAATTAAACAACTATTGTAATAACGGATCACCGAATGCTTAGAGCATCTCTAAGACTGAATGGGTCACTTAATAAAAAAAATCTTGAGCTCTCTTCCATGTTTCAGTAGGCACGTGAAGCCGTTGATCCCGGCTATATTCCACCAATCCGCACTGGGCACGCGTGGTGGTTTATGGCCTGTTCTCCCTATCCATCCATAGAGAAGGCTCATGCCCCAGCAGTGGGGACATAAATAAGCTGGTGATGATGATTGAAATGATTTTGAATTTTGAATTTTTGATGATGTGATAAGCTTAAGGAACCGAGCCGTTTGTTAGGTTTGTCATGAGATGGGATTTAGCATTGCGGGTTTCGGCCCGTTTTCCTCATTAGCTTGAGGCTAATGAGGAAATCGGGACCTGAATCCAGCAGTAGGTCATTTATAAAATGGTGACGATGATTCCTGCAACCTTTCCCACATAACTAATTGCAATGAGATGTATTTCTTCTATTTCAAATTATGGCACGCATGGGTTCTCTCCAGCCCGACATCTTCAGCATCAGTATAATTATATCAATGCTATTTTATTTTTCGCACGTAAGAGGATAAGTCGTCCAAGACTATAGTGAAAGGATTTACAGTATGTAAGAGTTGACTAAGGTCTGGGATATTACGATGGAAATCTCCTTCTTTTCGCTTGCCATGTGACGAACTCTCCCTGAGTTTGAATATCCTGGGCTCTGAGCTCTTATGCGTAAAATTCCAACCAATACCGTCCTACTGGGTGACTGTTGTTCGAGTTGTATGAGATGTTTAGGGTGTCCCGCTAGCCTTGCGCTGATGAGACTGGACGTGCAGTGGCTTTCCGATATATTTGAAGAAAATTAACCTCTTTAAAAATCGCTAGGTAGGTAAACCCTTATTTTTAAGACCTCTCTTTTAAAAGTGACCGATGTTGATAATAGGCCAGCCCAGGAGGTTAATTTATATTAATTTATATTTCGAGAAATAAAACCTTTTTAAACACTACTTTTAACCCATTATACAAAATATTTAACAAAATGTTTAACCGCCTCTGTGGTCTAAAGGCTAAGACCACCGGTTTAGACCCAAAGGTCCCGGGTTCGATTCCCAGCGGGGGGTACATGTTTGTGTACTCGGTTTGGTTGGTGGTAGGGCTTATTTGTCCGCCTGGCTAGCTACCACCATCTTATCTAAATATGTCGCCATAACATCAATGTTTGTAGCATTGTTGTGTTCCGGCAGCTAGAGATAAGATAGCCAGTGGCTCAGTAGTTGAGGATCAAGTAATCATCACTTAACATCAGGTGAGACAAGGCACTGTGCTTACCCGTAAATATAAAAAAAATAAAAATTAATCCCAGCCCCAACACCATACTGCCAGACCAAAAGGTATTATAAGCTCTTTCTGCGTAAAACGAGCACATCTCACAGTTTTCTACAGACACAGCGTAATGTACTTCTAAAACGCAAGAAGGAAGTATAAGTGACCAATAAAAATAGACAGATGATACTGCTAGTCTATCTGCTATGGCTGTAAGTAATAAGATTTCACCCATCAATAAAAAGTTGAAGTTCGAGTAACTTTCGTACTTAGCCACTTCGCAAATGTTTCCTCGTCCACGTCTTTAGGAAAACTCACTACGAATATTTATGTAATGATATAATATTTATTATTGAAAAAAATGCTCTCAAGGAAGTTTATAATATGTCAATTCGTACGTAAGTACTCTAACTACAGTTAAGTCAATATAGTCAATAGGTGAACAAAATCAATTTTAAGTACAAACAATTTTAAGTACAAACAATTTTAAGGTAGCAAGAATATTTGAATTTACAATAAATTGTAATAAATGTTAAATGTTGAAATTAATCAATTGGAAATTTATAATTATTATAATTTACCCAGTTTGAATCAGTGATAGTTTTTGACTTTTAATTATTAGATGCAGGGGTCGGCAACTGATTAAAGGGTGCGCCGATCAAAAAATGTCAAAAAAGTCAAAAGTCACGGTTAAGTTGATGTAATTGAAAATACTGTCGTATTCAATAAACAAAATATATATTTAGTATCAAAAGGAACGTGTTTACAATCAGTCCGATCCATAAATTCATAACACACTATAGTTTTTTCTACAATATCATTTAAAGTTCATAGTCGGCTTGCGCAAATATGACCATGTTTCTGAGTATCGCTTAAAACTCAAGTGGCTTCCTATTCGTCTTCGCCGGAATACTCATATACTGACCCTTCTTTACAACATATTGTTTAATCCCACCTATCCTTCCTATCTTAAGGAACGTTTCAGTTATCATTATTGTTCAGGTTTGCACTCATTACGGTCATCAGAAAACTTAAGCCTTAAAACACCTCCACACAGCACCACCTTTTATGATTCTTCTTTTACCGTCCAAGCTGTTCGTCTCTGGAATTCGCTTCCAGTTGCGATCAGGCGTGCGAAATCCAATCACATATTTAAAGAGCTCGTGAAAAAATTCTACCTTTCCGATTAACCCTGTCCAGCTGCAAAACTGCCATATCTGCTACTTTCCTCCCTGAGACTACTGTTATGTTTAAGTAGGTTTATTTATATGTTTATCATTATCATCATTTTCATTATTATTATTATTTTGCTTTATTTATAAAATACACATTATTCTAGTATGTTTCCATAATTTCACCTCTGATCTTAAAGTTTATTAGCTCTCTCCATCCGACTGGTTGTCTGGAAGAAATCGCTTGAAAGCGATAAGACCGCCAAATTGTAACTTTGTAATTATTTTTATTTTTTTCTTTTGTTCATGTTTATGTTTTTTAGTGTTGCAATAAAAGTATTATCTATCTATCTATCTAAAGTTGGGCAAAAATCATGAAAACGAATGGCGGCGTTTAGTTGATATCCTATAGTTTATCTAAATTATTGTACATCAGATCTGATTTTGTCTAAACAATCACCAATAGTCTAACTACAAATGGTCCGTCTAACTTTTTGATTCTTCGAGTGGTTTTTAAATTATTATTTTTGAAATTAACACGTTAAATTCCCTATACAAAATTAGTGGCCGCGCGGCATCAAATAAATATGGACGAAGACATTTCAAATAAAATATATGACACTTGTCACTTACGGACGGCGCACCCATAAGTCTTTAGCAACAATTAAATACAGACCAAGTTATTTTTTTGCGACGAGAACTCTGTCGACCTCTGGCCTTAAAGTTTTAAACACCGGTTCCTTTTCGATTGTAACCAAAACGAGCTGATCACCCATTCAAAAAATCGTACATAATGATATATTGATTTACACTTCAAATTTACAAGTAGCATACTCATTTCCATTGAATCATGACCGGTAATGGACATAAAATTCTGGTCTATCGAACGCTAAGGCGACAGTAGGGCCACAGAAAAGGCGGCGAAGTTTTCCCAGATGACGCTATGAAGTTGTTGTGTGTTACTAGATACAGTTGAACATGCATAGAGAATTAAGAATAAAACTTAGGGTTAGCTTAGGGTCGGCAATGTGCACGCGATAGCTTTGGTGTTGCCAGCGTCCATGGCCTGCAGAAACTGCTTACCATCATGCAGGCGGGTCAAAATGAATTAATAAATGAATACATACAATAAGGTGGCTCTAGCGTTCTAGGCGTGTCTAGCGTGATCCAGAATTATTTAGACATCGATTTAGTTTAAGAAGATAACTGAAAAGAACAGGAGCTGTTATCAATGTTTCAGTTGATTAAGATTAACCTCTTCACAGCATTGCCCTACCGCGATGCTAGGTGTGCGACTCGTTTTGTCGCAGGGTCTGCGCTTCACATTTGTTTATCGAACGCCTGCGCTGGACAAACGTTAGTATTATTGACTTAAAATTACAATTTGTCTTTTTTCAAATTATAATTTGTTCGCAACAAAATTTGCGTTAAATAATATGTAAATAATTATAAATATAGCTTGCCTAATTCTTAACTGATCTTTCAATATTTGTAAAAATATTAAGATCGGATGTTGATGACGTAGTTGTCGACATTGAATAGGACTCCTTTGGCTTACAAAGTAAGAGTAGATAGTGTTGACTAATTTCGGCGGGTCGGATTGAGCCACGATAGCATAGTTGGTAGGGCAGCCGACCCAGCATGTCATGGGGTGCGGGTTCGAATCCCGCTCGTGGAATTTTTCAGCACTTTGTCTTTTTTCAAATTGTAATTGTATTAAAATAAGTTGTGTTGTGTTTTAGTAGAGAAAAATGTAAAAAGCTAAGTAGATAAATAGAAAATGTACATTCCGAACTAGCAACGTTTACTATCTAGTAACTGTAGAGGGTTGTTCCGCTCCCCGATCCGATCCGAACCCTTCGGAGAATCTAGTAGGGCACGGAGACGCGCATTAGTGTGCGATGTCGTTCCCTCTAGAAAACCTCCGAAGGTGATTCGTTGGAGGCTACTTTAGGGGCCCTTTAAGTTCCTCGTCGCCCGGTGAAGCTGAAAATGCCGTCTAAGGCAATCAGCAATCTCTCTCCAAAAAAAATGTGTAATAATGACAATAAAAAATATAAGAAAATAAAAATAAAAACCAATTTGTGAATAGTTGTGTCGTGTATAGACGGCCATTGAAATATTAGTGCTGTGACATTCTCGATACTCATTAGTAAGTTTGTAATTAAGTGTTTAAAGCGCCGTGTAATTCAGTCAGATATTTACTCGTTTTTAGTGGCCCAACCAAATTTGTGGATGAAAAGCAGAGATAATGGTGTACGAATCGATTCCGGGGTCCTCCCGACCCTATGAATGGCATAAAATATGTAGACTCAGTCCGTGAATACATTTGGGTTGGCTCGAATCATAAATATACATGCAATTTCAAAGGGAGCTCGAACGAAACGGATTGGGTCTTAGCGGACGTTTTTGTGACGTGCCGAAATTAATTCGACACGCAGTGGTACGTATACAATTTAAATTTAATTTTCGTGTTCGTAGGTTGTTGTTCAATTTTTGTTTATTATACACACGTCTGCACATCAATCTACCACAAACTGTCAAATTTCCTCATTAGACTTTGGACTTTATTCTTAAGACATATGGTTGAAAATTTCTTGAAGAAATTTGACAGTTTTTGATAGGTTGATGTGCAGGCGTCTAGTCTGTACGGTCAGCAACGAAAGTAGTTGAACACTTTAGCACTGTGTCTAACTTCATTAGAGGTTGACAAGCGCCTGTTCCATTCATTACTTGTGTTGACAACGCCCCCGCTCGATCCTATAAATGCCACTACACATTTACAGAATACACTAAACATGCACACTAGTTTAGGCCCAAGACACCGTACTCGTAGAACGAGGGTACGACGAACCGGTTCACACGCGCTCTATACCAGGTACAGACATGTACCTGGGCGCTTCTCTCCACCACTACGGCCCGGTCAACCTGAGCTGAGGTTCGAGCCTTTAGAGCCGCCTTCGGGTTGTTCCGCTCCCCGATCCGATCCGAACCCCTCGCATAATCTAGTAGAGCACGGGGACACGCACTAGTGCGTGATGCCGTTCCCTCTAGAAAACCTCCGAAGGTGATTCGTTTGAAACGGTTTGAAGAACCCTTTAAGTTTCTCGCCGCCCCCAAACAAGCCCGCTGAAGCTGAAAATGCCGTTTGATGCAATCAGCAAACTCTCTCCAAAAAAAAAATTACAACGTACACACGCCTGTACATCAACCTACCACAAATTGTCAAATTTCCTCAATAGACTTTGAATTTTATGCTTTAACTATATGGTTGAAAATGTATTGAAGAAATTTGACAGTTTTGGATGGGTTGATGTGCAGGCGTTTGTACTACAGTGTTGAGCTACTAGTTTTGCTGCCTGTACACACGCCTGCACATCACCGTACTAAAAACTGTCAAATTTCCTCAATAGACTTCGAACCTTACTAAGTTATATGGTTGAAATGTATTGAAGAAATTTGTCAGTTTTTGATAGGTTGACGTGCAGGTGTCGTCTACCTATACCTTTATGTAAAGAAAATTTGGTATGGTCAGCAAAATAAAGTAACTGGACATTTATTTGATTGACCATGTCATGAAAGCTGTCTCGACGGCGCGATTTTAATATTTTAAGCTTTGAGAAAAATGTCAAAATCAGCCTAGAATTTCATCATAAGCTTTGTATTTTTGTATGTTTGTAAAGAATAAACTCAAAAACTGCTGGACCGATTTAGAAAATTCTTTCACTATTAGAATGGTATATTAGCGTAGGGTAACATAGGCTATATTGAAAAAGAAATGTCCACCCGTGCGAAGTCGGGACGGGCCTCTAGTCTATTATAAAGGAGCGCGACAGCGCAGCGCGGTATGCAGTTTAGTACAGTTGGCAATCTTGAAAGTAAAGCAACATGTATAATGCAGGATCACTGGATGGATGCCATATTTAAAATATAAGTTGAGCTTCTCCTTGCTTTAAAGCTTCGGTTGTTACCGTAGGTTGCAGTCTATAAAACCCTATAAACCCACCATAGCCTTCAACTCGCATTGACGGTACAGTTTTTTAATGAAGCCGTTATGGTGAAGTGGGATTTAAAAAAACAAAGTGTTAACTCTATCAATATGTAAAAAAAACGTACATTAAATGAAATAAATAAATATAAGCAAGACATGGGTGCTTCCACTTCTAAGACTAGTAACGCAGATCGCACACCTGCAAAAGATTCCTTCATTTCCCCATTCAGTTAGCAACGCCTCGAAATGTGGCCATTTCTTTAAAGTACTGCCATCAAATTTGTTCAATCGCTCACTGCAGCTACTACCCGTCTACGATCATTTGTCACGCCACGTGCGAGTAGGACGAAAGATATATAACGTACGTTAGTAAGGGACGGCGCTAAATAAATGCTCTATCATCGGAGTAATCTTCAATTCATTGCTTTGAAACGTTTCAGAAAACCCAGTTTACTTAATCTAGAGCACGGACCATAAACCAATATTAAAAGTATTCTTAAGATTGTTATTGTTATATATGTTGTTATTGTTTATTTTACTGCGCTGTTGCGTCGTTATATTACCGAATTTCACTACTACTTACTACTCCTGTGAGTTCATACCTTGTTGACCCTTAGGTCCAATTCTCAGAAAGAAATCATTTAAAAAAGGCAACAAATTATGTACAGATGGTAAGTTACATAGAAGTCTATATTATAAATACCTTACAGACTAACATACATACAATTTATATATAAAACGAAAACTATGCTACACGTAGGGACGGCGACGTACGACGCAGCGTGGTGTCCGGTAGCCGGCCTCGGAACCGCCGTAACATGACACCCTTCGGCAAAAACTCTTCTTTTATGAAAGTCCACAGATGTTCGGTCGGTAGGTATTCTCAGCACAAATGAAATAAAATTCACATTGTGGCGGCGGGACTCCAACCGTTCGACCCTCAGAGCGAATTTGGTTTTGATCCGCACATACTCCACGACCTCTACTCTCCTCTGCCTTCGTAGAGTAGTGGAGCCGGGACACGTATAGCAACGTCGTAGGTGTAGCTGGACGCAGCAGGTGGTTCGGTCCGGTCGGCAAAACACCGCACAGATTGCGACAGACGGGCTTCCTCTTAGTCCTTTCCACTGTGATGAAACCCTCCGTCGTGGTAATGGACCTGTGGAGCCGCAGGCGCGCTTATCTTCCTCTGTTGAATCAGTCACCGCTCAGGTTATGCTTATGGGATAAAGTTTTTAAAAACAAAGTGTTAAGAATCAAATTGCGATACCACAAGGACAACGGCTTGTGAGGCACAATCCTGCTCCTCTAGCTGTCTTCGCATATGAACTCCGCTTCTGTTTAACATCAGGTGGAGGGAGTCATCTTACTCATTATAAAAAATATACCAACAAGTATAATATTATTATACTTGATTTCTTCAACTACCTACCTAGCAACCAACATTTAAATGAAAAAAAAAATGAAAAAATATTTATTCAGTGTCACACAGTAATACATGTAATAAAATACAAATTAAATAGAATTAAAAAAAAAATCATAGTGACACAAAAAAGGTATCCACTCAGCATTTGTCAGAACACCAAAGGTGTCCGGACGCTGATCTTCCGTGAAAACCTAAAAAAGAGGACACCCAGACAAACACACAATTACGAACAAAATGTAATATACTACTATGTTTAATTAATAAATACCACGATTATGCAACCATGCTTATTGAAGAAGCAACCCGTTACAGATAATCGTACCGTCTTGTGCGTCAAACTAGTGAACCAAATTGTAATTAATTAATTAATAAAAAGCCCGATTAAACAATGGTTATAATTTAGATATTAGGTCTGTGCAGGTGGTACCAAGAAAAGACTGACACAGCAGAAGTCAACAAATTAGCTTCTGCAATTCTAAAAGATATTGTTTATATTTAATTTTAAATGATTTAATCTAATCATAATTAAAATGAGATGTGGCGTAAATCAGCCTTATTGTGGAATAAAGTAAGCAATATCCGAACGCAATGAATTCTTGTATACTATCTCTTCCTCCCATGGTATGCAAACATTGCTAACACCGCGTTGTATGGTAAACAGTTTACTTTGAGTGACAAGATGTAGCGTTTGTTCATCGCTTTAAATTAATAATAATATATTGATGTTAGGAACATTTTTTCCAAATTGTTCTAAGTTATTAATAATTTTAATGTATTTACAAAAAATAACTACCACTGTCTCCCTGCGACCACGGACCCTGCAAAGGGTTCAAAACATAAAGATAACCGTCAATTAAAACTATTGTGTAAAATAAACGCGAGTAGATCCGTAAAAGTGGTTTCATTTAAAAAAATAACTAGTTTAAGTTTTTAGTCTAAGTTATTATGACTGGTTTTACACATTTTTTTACGGATATAATGTCGACAGGGTTCATATTGCGGCGGACTGCGATCACCCTGGTAACACGAGAGGTGAACTACAGAAGTTATTAGTGGGCATATTTTTGGGGGAATGGGGGAGAGTCCCACATTATCATCTGCGGCTACGTTTCCCCAGTCGTTTAATAAAAAGAAAAATAAGGGTTAAATATGCTCTATTTTAGATCTGTGAATCGAACCCGGGACTTTCGGGTATCGGGCTCGGGTTTTGCCACCGAGCCATTTAGCTTTAAGGCTTACTTTCATACTGTGAAATTTGATAATGACATTGAAACATTAATATTATAATAAAACTTTTTTATTAGACGTTTGTAAATAAACAGAAGTGGCACACAAACGATCACTGTTTTATCGTATCGAAAATCGGTTATCGCCACACTTACAACATCGCCTGTGCATTGCACCTCAAAACTTCGCTTGCTTATCTCCAATCACAATCTTCGCTGGACATTATCACATCGCTCAGGTTGTGGCCGCGTATTTTCATATTTTCATTCTTAAAAGATTTTGAAAACTATAGTTGGACCTCATTTATTTGGTTTGTTTTAAAGATACAGAAGTATGAAGACTCCGTGCGTCATACCGGGATGTCGATTAATCGTAAGTGCTGGCTAGTATAACTCCAATCAACCAAATGTGATGTTTCCTTGTGAACTAATTAGGCTTGTTATGTCGTTCTTGTTGCAACGTTGTAAGGAGATGTGAATGAAGTTGATTGTCACTTGTTTAAAGAGATCAAACTGTGACGAGAATGTGAGAATGGAACTGTTTGAAGTAACTAGTTGAAGTTTTTCGACTTATTAACCGTCTTCTGAAGTAATGGCGAGAGTTTATTTACTTATTTGACAAGTTTCAAAATTTATGATCTGATAACCGTCTCTCGAAGTTAGGAGAAAGCTTACGTATTTATTTACTTGTCAAAAATTAGGTATTTGTACCGTTCACAATGACAAGTAAAAAAAATTGGTTATAATTAGGTATGAGGTTCGTATACAGATAAAATGCCTTTTTGATTTGTAACTTTTACTTCAAGGTTTTCTTCTATTCACCTGTCTTGTAGAGGAGTTCGTTGAAACGGCTTACAAGTTCGAGTTGCGATCTTGCAAGTTAAGCCTTTTTCGCAATGCTGGGTCACTGGATCGGTGACCAAATGAAAAACCTCTTTTAATAGCTACTTTTATTTTAAGGTTCTTTTCAATTGTTGTTATTTTTTATATCAAATTAAACAGTAGACGAGACAGATGCATTAGACAGCATGTGCCCGCCATACAAACGAATGTAATATGAACGATGGTTTCGTCAATAATAAAATGTTTTTGTTTTGTTTATATAATTTTAACGCAAATTTTGTTGCGAAACAAATTACAAAAACACAATGTTGAAAAAATTTCCACGAGCAGGATTTGAACCTGCACCCTTCTCGTGGTACCACGATAGCTCAATTGGAAGAGCACCTGACCCGGTATGTCAGAAGGGTGCAGGTTCAAATCCTGCTCGTGGAAATTTTTTCAACATTGTGTTTTTGTAATTCGTCAATAATGCTCAATACTAAGTATTACTGAACCTACGTATCATTAATTTATAAATATTTAAATAAATATACCTATATTTAGACAACATCACATACATTGATCTGATCTTAAGATAAGTAGCTAAAGCACTCGTTTCATGGAAATCAGAAACAACGATGGTACCACAACCACCCAGACCCAGACACAATATCGAAAAGTTCGTTTTCAACATTGACCCGAACGGTAATCGAACCCGGGACCTCAGAGTTAGCGCCGCCCTAGGTCCGGCGTGCAAGCCGCTCGGCTACGGAGGTCGTCAAGTTTTTCCATGATTAACAACATTTATATGTTGGTAATCAAGGAATTATCTCAAATATATATCAGTTAGATAAGATAGTGTTAGATAAGACCTACGAGTATAACATGAAGATAAGTACAGTTACTAAAGTTTTTGTTTTGTTTATATAATTTTAACGCAAATTTGGTTGCGAAACAAAAAACAAAACAAACATAAACAAAACAAAAACATATTATAAAAGCTTGCTTACTTCTTAACTGATCTTTAGTATTTGTAAAAATATTATGATCGGGTGTTAATGACGGTAGTTGTTGACATTGAATGCGCCTTTGGCTTTCAAAGTAAAAAAGTAAATAGTGTTCAATAATTTCGGCGGGCTGGTTAGAACCACGATAGCTCAATTGGGAGAGCACCTGACCCGGTATGTCAGAAGGGTGCAGGTTCAAATCCTGCTAGTGAAAATTTTTTCAACATTTACAGTTACTAATATTTGTATTAAAATTAAATTGTTTTATGAATACTTTACTATAATATCTCGTTTTAGCCAACTAAAAATTGTTTTAAATTTTATTATTTTTGAAGTTATCATTCACAATGCTATATAGCTACTAGAAAAATTCAACGAGTCTTCTGGGGCCTCGGTAGCTCAGCGGTCGGAGCATTGGACCGGTTATCCAAGGTCGTGGGTTCGATTCCCACTCGAGTTTTCTGAGGATAGTTGATTTTTTCTAGTAAAATTTTATCTAGCTTTTTTTAGTTTGCATAAACTTAAAGAAACCGTATTGGAAAGCAACGAATTAAAAACGCATAATCACTAACTCAGAGAAGAAAATTACCCTATTTCGATAATATGTATCTAGGTACTTTATACTGTGAAGAGCCATCTCTTATCTATGGCCATTTAGGTACCCTTAAAATCAATCATATACAATATCTTAAATTAAATAGAAAAAAACAGTCATGCGTAAAAGTGATATTTATACAGGACCACCAATAATGTTTTTTATAATAAGAGCCACGATATGATTGAGTATTTAAGTCTTTACGGTGAATTAAAGATCATATAATAATAGTAATAAAGAAGAATAATAAGAATAAGAAGATAGCCCCTTGGCTTGATAAGGATTGAGCGAGGCGTTTTCCAGGGCGACATTTTGAGACCATTGTGGTTTTGCCTAGTCCTGAACACTCTCAGCAACCTACTGAAGGATTCAGGGCTGAGCTACCGCCTAAGCCTGGTGCAATAGTAAGAGTTGTTCGTTCGTATCACGGGATTCAACTCAAAAGGTTTGGACGGTGATAAAAAAGCGTGGTGATTAAGCCATTACCAGTCAACTATGGCGAAAATAAAATTATCTTTAAAGAAATATCGTCTTGCATTATCGCCAGTACAGTCAATTGTACGTATTGTGAATGGCTGACGATTTGTTGCAGCCTTAAATTAACCGCAAAGCCTTTCAAACTTTCCTTGCTATTAAAACTAAATCATAACGATTTCTAATAAACTTAACTGTGCTGCTTGAGCCGCTTAGTCAACACACAAATCCGATCTCTACTACCAACCAATTACGTTTGAGATTCGCGTAATAATAATTGCATTCTCAAATTACGTGTACTATCAAACTTCGTGACTCTCGAATATTATTATTTTTTTCTGCCAATTGTTTTTGCGGATTCTTTGTTCGAGGTGGGTAATGCTGGTCGGTTTTCCTGCCGTATTTACCAAATAGAGTTGAATGAATTTCATTCAGTTCACAACACAGTGTATTCGTATACGCACGGGCTGACGCGTTTTTACAACTTTTTTTTGCTGTTGTACCGGGTCCAACATTAATACACATACGAGGAAGGGTCCACAATGCCTTATATAATCAGGGTAAGTTTTTTTTTTATATGTACGGTTAAGCACAGTGCCTTGATCTCACCTGATGTTAAGTGATGATAAGGCCAATGATGGAAGCGCACTTCACCCGAGTTCCTCAATTACTGAGGCACTGGCTATCTTATCTGTAGCTGCCGGAACACAACAATGCTAGAAACATTGATGTTATGGCGACATATTTAGATAAGATGGTGGTAGCTAGCCAAGCGGACAAACAAGCCCTACCACCAACCAAACCGAGTACACAAACATGTACCCCCTGCTGGGAATCGAACCCGGGACCTCTGGGTCTAAACCGGTGGTCTTAGCCACTAGGCCACAGAGGCGGTTTTGTTTTTGGCCTGTTTTTGTTTACGTTTGAAATGGACAAACAATAGTCAGTTTGCTAGGTCAGTGCCTTTTTAGTGGTCTGAAATTATATACTTATAAAAATGAAAGGGGTAAAACAGCTCTAGGTCAATATTATTGATATAATAAAATAATAATAATACAATATTTGCGGACAATGTGTATATATTTTTTTAAGAATATACAAATTTTACTCTTTCCTATATTATCTTTCATCACTACATAGTATAAAACAAAGTCGCTTCCCGCTGTCCCTATGTATGTATGTATGTATGTATGTATGTATGTATGTATGTATGTATGTATGTATGTATGTATGTATGTATGTATGTATGTATGTATGCTTAGATCTTTAAAATTACGCAACAGATTTTGATGCGGTTTTTTTTTAATAGATAGAGTGATTCAAGACGAAGATTTTTATGTATAAATACATGCATAATCTCCTCACGATCTATTGACCACGTGGTAATGCGTGAGTTTTACAGTACAAAGTTTGTAGGCTAATAATTAAAGGAAATGTGAGTATCAACTATAAGTGTACAAATAGTTATCAAAGAACAGCTTTGAAAACAAAGTCATTGTTAATGATGCAAGCCTATATTTTTATTAACATTTTTTTTCCTTATTTAATAATATCAAATTCAATACTTATGTTACTTTACCATCGCACCGATATGACTCCGTTATCGCTAATCCGTCGCGGCTCTCGATCAGTACTCACCCAATTTCACTGTAATCTCTATTTCTCTTTCCAACGTTAGACGATCGATAGAGACGGAACGATATCGTGATAACAAACTAAATGGTTTATAGCACTCATACAACGCAAGGATAATCAAGTACAATTGCCAGGACCACGAGTGACACAATTGTGAAGGGACGTGTGACGTTTGTCAATTTTTATATTTGGAATTGTGCGAAGGAACAATGGTAATTATATATTTTTTTGTGTGTTATATCTATAGAGCTGATTTGGAGTTTACGCGAATACTACTCCTCATTGAAATGAAACACTGTTTTTTGGGTTTTATTTACACTTCTCAGAAAGGCTTAAATTACATTTTAAACCCAGGGTCACAGCGTGACTTTAATAATAATTTTAATTAAACGCGAGTATATCAGTAAAGACATGTTTCATATCAAATTCCCAGAGTTGGCTCACAGTTTTTTAAACTCATTTGTCTTGCAGTTTCTTTTGAATCACAAAAAGTTCAATGAAGGTATTGTCAGCTCAATTATTTTATCCAATGAAGCATAGACTTTGATAATTGACTGAAATCTCAACACAAATGATTAAAATTAATATTTCAGTCGTCAATCTAAACATTACGAAGAGTGTTGAAGTGACAGATGCTTTTAATATCAACAGCTATCACGATACTTGATATTTACTTGAGTTACATCGTTTATACATATTTATAAATTATGAAATTATTATTGAGAAAGAGAAATTAAGCGTGGTGATTAAGCCATTAACCCTTCAGTTTTAGCAATAACTAGGTGTCAATGATGGAGGATTGCTCAGTTGTAGGACAGTATATAGGCTATTTGAATAACTACTATTGAAAGAGAAATACAAGCTTTAAAAAAATTTAAAGCTAAATTATTGATTATAGTAAAAATAAAACAGTTTGTTGATAACAATTTTTTAAATTTCATATTTTGTGATATATAAATGGCCGCTAAATTAAATAAAAATTTAAAACAGAAATTACATATAAACTGAAACGAATAATGAGAACTTATTACTTATTTTTCCTCAATTATAATCTGGTATTATTTTTGTAAGTTAACAGTTAAAATAATACACTTTTAGGTTTAAAGAAATAATTAAAAATAATAAAGTTTAATTAAATAATGTTTTCGCATACGAAATTGCATTTTACATACTGATAATATTATAATAAAGAGATAATCAAGAAATCATTGTGTATGTGTAATTGTACCAAATAAAGAACTTTTCTATTTCTATTTCATTTACAAAAATGGACAACTCCAAAATCATCGGCTCCCTACAAATTCTAGCAGATGTTTCTACTAAAAATAATATATAATATATAACGGTCATTGTTTCTTGATTTGTTAAAACATAGGCATGCCTAGAATTTAAAAAAAAACTATCTCTTTTTTTATTCACGAGATAAAATTTTATAGGCATAGTGACATTCACAAGAGCTTGTAGCCTAAACTGAATAAATGATTTTGAATTTGAATTTGAATTTTGAATTTGAATTTGAATTTGAATTTTTAATTTGAATTTGAATTGAATTTGAATTTGAATTTACTAGAAAAATCAACCAGCCTCAGGAAGCTGTAGTGGGAATCGAACCAACGATCTTTGGATAACCGGTCCAATGCTCTGACCGCTGAGCTACCAAGGCCCCGGTCGGTAGTTGATTTTTTCTAGTAAATTTTTATCGTTTAACTATTAAATACACAGCATTGTTAATGCAAAATTCAAAATAGTATAAATCTTTTTATTCATATTTTTATATAGCCCATATTTTCCTGTTTGTGTCCGAATGCTGGGCAAAAGCCACCCCCAACGTTTACACTTGTCAACAACGTTTACTTATCCCGGGCCACCTCATGCCACTCCACAAAAAGGTGACTTAAGGACTTAAGTGACTTAATAGGATATAAAGTACAGTAAGTACAATGTCTCTCAATCTGTGCTGGTCGCAATAATGAAATTTAAGTTAATTTTAAATAAGTAGTCTAAAATGTTTTTGTTTTATATCGCAATTTTTTTTTAAATATTCTTACAAGTTTTTATATCTGGTAAGTTACTAAACAAAATGTCTTTTATTATACTAAATTCTTAGCGAAGTGGGTTTATTTATTTTATATGCAACACAAACAGTATATATCGGTACATTAAATTACCTACAATTAGAATAAACAGTTGAGAACTAGATACTACCCTTACATAGTATAGACAACATGCTAGAATAAATACAGTTGTTATTATAATAGAATAAATAGATGAAATAATAGATTTATATGTTACATAAAAGCTGTAGGATCAAAAGTCAGTCAAAACAATATAACAATATAACTCTTAACTTAACCGTCTCCCATTTTTTTATATTCATAGTAACGAACGCTGATACTATACACGCCTGCTCATCAACCTACCACAAACTGTCAAATTTCTTCAATAGACTTTGAACTCTATTCCTAAAACTTATTGTTGAAAATGTATTAAAGAAATTTGACAGTTTTGGATAGGTTGATTGATGTGCAGGTGTCTAAACATTTTTCTTTAACACAGGAAAATATTATTAAAAGTTCAACAAACCACGGTGGCCTAATATGGGTTAGTGAATTACATAAATGGTGTTTGACTTTATAACCACAAAATAAGGAACCCGGAAGGTAAGCTTCATACATACCAAGCTCAAGCAACTCACACATACCTCTTGCACGGACAGATCTCGGAACGGCTCAGATCAATCCGAGCGCAGGGACAGAGTGAACGAGAGCGCGGCAACAGTGCCGTGACCTTGAATCGACGTACCGAGCTGTACCTACCGGCTAGGGTCACGCATAGTTATTTATTATTGTGTGAATTTGGGTGTCTTTTATATTGTAAACTTACCTTGTTCTATCTGTCGGCAAAGTAAAAAAGGACAAACTGGGATTATGGTTGTGTGTGTTAGGATATCTTCATACACAACAGGCCTATAAAGACCTTTAAGCAACAAAACTCGCAATCGCGACACCCAAACCAAGAAAAATACGTGTATACTGATCGGCAGCGCTCAGTGACATACTTGTTATTCTCCGTTACTACAGCAACATACGCTGCCCGATCCGCGTTTGCGGGGACAGCCCGCGTCGTCGCGTACTCCTTTCCCGTATTTTTTTCTGTATGCTAATGTAGGTGAACTACGAGCTTGTGTGCGTGCGTTTCGGAGCGCTTGTATGAAGTTGCCGCACGATGCGCTTGGATTGGTCTCTTGCGAGATTCCATGTCGGTGAGAGGTTGTGTGCGTTGCTCGAGCGCATTGGTATGAAGCTTGGGTAATCCCAAACATAATTGTAAATTAATAACATAAGATAGAACAACACGGACTACCTTCTAACGGACGCTCATGTAACATTTAAATCTCATACATAAATATACTTAAGTGATACGTGATAATTGATTTTCAATTGTTTTAACTCTAGACTGCAAACCAGTTAACGCCATTTTGGACTAAACTAAAATCCATAAATAGTGTACACAGTAGGTTATCATAAAATACTAAATATAACCAGAAACTACCGAGGAAAGGTTTAAAAATAATAAAGCGAATTATAAAATATAAGATATGTTTTTTAATGTTATTTTGTTAGATTTTTTTATTATAACACTTACTTCATTAAACGGCTCCCAACTCCGCCATCATGAAGTCGTAAAATACCTAGGGGTGCACCTGGACCGCAGGCTGACCTGAAGGAAGTATCCCCAAACAAAAAGAGAAGAGATAAGCCAAACACAAAGGTCTTTACTGGATGATGGGCAGAAACTCAACCTTCTCTATTGACAAAAAAACTTCTCATTTATAAGACCATGCTTAAGCCTGTTTGGACATATGGCATTCAGCTCTGGGGCTCTGCCTGCGCTTCTAATATAATGATAATGCAAAGAGTGCAAAACTATATTCTTAAACATATATCTACGGTGCGTTATACGTGCGTGCGTTCGACGACCTCCTTGGTCGAGTGGTTTGTACACCGGTTTTCATGGTGTCGCCATCTCAGAGGTCCCGGGTTCGATCCCCGGTCGGGTCAATTTAGAAATTATTATTTTTCTAAATTGTCTCGGGTCTGGGTGTTTTCTATGTATAATAAGTATGTATTTAAGTATTTTAAGTATGTTTATCCGTTGTCTAGTAACCATTTAACGAGTTTCATAACGAAGCTTCTCTTGGGCTAGATAATTGGTGTGAGTGTAGGAAAGTTATAACAATGGAGCTCCATTACTTCCTTGACATGCCAAACAGTCAAGGAAGAAATACAAACATATAGTGCTAACTACAAACAACGGCTGCAAAAGCACCCAAACCAGTTTGTGGGACAACACACCATCCCAGAAACTATTCGTCGGCTAAAGAAGCTGCGGAATATCTTTGACGAAGACAGTCCGCAGACCCGATCCGATCCGAACCCTTCGGAGAATCTAGTAGGGCTATGCCGTTCCCTCTAGAAAACCTCCGAAGGTGATTCGTTTCACATGGCTTTACGTTCCTCGCCGCCCCCAAAAAAGCCCGGCTGAAAATGCCGTCTGAGGCAATCAGCAATCTCTCTCAAAAAAAAAAAAAGTCAGCAGAATGACTCACTGAAAACGAAAAGGATGGCTCCGCTGGGAGTAGCGCCCTACATTTTTAAAAAGAGACATCTCATCTTCTTATAGTAATAATATATGACTGATCGCATGATAGAAACGAAAACAAAAAAAAACACTAACTTCATAAACATTATTTCGATACCGAACCTAGGATTAAGTCTAATCTAATTTACGTGGAATGTTTTGTTGAGATAAGAACAAATTACTTTGTTTTTTATAGTAAGAATGTTTAAATAGAGAAATATCGTACAACTATATTGCCGACATTGTGGGAGCTAAAGAACCCCTGATCTCTGTGGATCCAGGTTCGATTTCCAGCAGTGCAAATTAGACTCAGTTTGGTAGGTGGTGGCTTGTCTTTTGTTTGCTATCTAAGCCTGTCAGTACACCAAAGTTAATAGCCAGTTCCTTAGTAGTTAAGGACTCCGGGTTAAGTGCGCTTCCAAGTTTGACTTTATCGTACCCTACCACCTTGGAGGAGCTCGATGGCGCAGAGGTTATTCGAGAATGGTTTAGATTTACAATTGGACCCGGTGGCTCTGCAATAGGGGTCCATCATGGGGTACGGGTGTTTTCAAGCGGACGAAGTCGCGAGCGGGCCACTAGTTTATTATAAAACAGTCGCATTTCGAACACTGGGCGATTAGTATTATTATAATAGTTAATTATAAATTAGAAATTAAATAAATATCAATTATACGTATTCTAAACATAAAATAGATTATTTGTTATACAGTTGTAGCAACAATTACTGATATATTATTATTAACGACAGGTGCAATAAAAAATCCTTTAGCCTCGTATCTTATTCTTATCACTTATAAATTAACACGTTTATTGAATCCCACAATTTGGTTATCTGTAACAAGAATGTGCGCTATTTCAAAATGTACTTTGGTATGCCAAAGTAGATATCGTTATATTAATACGTCATATACTTCAAAGAAGTTGTCATAAAAATATTCTGATAAAGATTTAATAACTAAATATTAGTCATTAAAAAAAGAAATAACTTAGCGTCACTTACGAATAATACTGTTTGCACAAAGCAAAACTAAGTCAGTACTTATGAAATATTACCGCCTCTGTGGTCTAGTGGTTAAGACCACCTGTCTGCCACACAAAGATCTCGGGTTTGATTCCCTGCGGGGTAACATGTTCTACTCGAATTGGTTGGTGGTAGGGCTTATTCCAAGCCCGCCTGACTAGCTACCACAGTCTATTTTGAATATGTCGCCATAACAAGGTTGATAGTATTGTTGTGTTCCGAGTTCCGACAGTTAGAGATAAGATAGCCAGTGCCTCAGTTGTTAAGGATTCCGGGTGAAGTGCCAAGCGCTAACCCGTAAGGAATTAAAAAAAAAGTCTCTTCCCAGTAGGTTTTTTTATAAATTCTGTATAGGCAAGTATTTGACCGCCATCCCACCTTATAATAAGTTAGGTAGGTACTAAATTCCGTTCGCATGGTCGTGGATTCTAGTTTCACCTAAGGCAAGACATTTTCAAGTGCTAATTCGAGGTCCAATATATTATTATAAAATAAATGTGAATGGAATAATTTTAAAATATTCACTACCCGGAAGTTTTTCAATGTTATTTTACCTACTAACAGTATCGTAACTTGAACTTATCTAAAACAAACCAAGCACAGTTATTTAATGTTTACTAACTGTTAAATCATATCAGGGCGACCGTGAATATTGCATGAGTCACCCGTAATCAGGGTTTAAAGCCGGAACAAAAGTCATAAAAGAAACAATGCGAAATGTGTGAGAATCAGAGCGTTGTAACGTGCCGGTGTTCACTCGAAATGTGTACCGGAAGGTGAGGGTTTACGCAATGAATATTGTGCGTGTTGGCCCAATAGTGCATTCACCGTAATTACACACATGTAGGTACAAATAGTTTAAGTATGAATGGAGCTTAGCATGAATCAATTTAGAAAGTATACTTTTTTTTTTTTTTGGAGAGAGATTGCTGATTGCCGCTGCGGCATTTTCAGCTTCACCGGGCTTTTTTGGGGGCGGCGAGGAACGTAAAGGGTCCCTCAAGCCGTGTGAAACGAATCACCTTCAGAGGTTATCTAGAGGGAACGGCATCGCGCACAAGTGCGCGTCCCCGTGCCCTACTAGATTCTCCGAAGGGTTCGGATCGGATCGGGGAGCGGAGCAACCCGAGGGCGCCTCTAAAGGCACGGACCTCGGCTCGGGTTGACCGGGCCGTGGAGGAGGAGAGAACCGACCAGGTACCGGCTCGGGTTGACCGGGCCGTGGAGGAGGAGAGAACCGACCAGGTACATGTCTGTACCTGGTGTAGAGCGAGTGTGAACCGGTTCTTCGTACCCTTGTTCTACGAGTACGGTGTCTTGGGCCTAAACTGGTGTGCATGTTTAGTGTATTCTGTAAATGTGTGCTGTCATTTAGAGGATCGGGCGGGGGGGCGTTCGCAACCGTTATGGGATCGTCGGGGTCATCTAGGACGTGCTTAGGACGCCTAGACATGAACCGTTTTGTTGGTGGAAGGCTTCCAACATTATAGTTGGCGGCCGCCACAACAAGCGGGTTAGGGTGGTGGGGGGCGTTATCAAAGTAACGTATGGAAACGTCCTTGATAAAGTCTTTGATAGTGGGAAGATCAAGATCGCGGTGGAGATCTACGTTGCGATAGTACCACGGGCAACCCGTGGCACCACGCATGAAACGGTTCTGGAGGGTTTGTAAGCGATACAAATAGGAGGGCGCGGAGTGCGCGAAAACTACGCTAGCGTAATTCATGACGGGGCGGATGCAAGCTTTGTAAATTGTCGTCTTATGTCTAAGAGACATTTTACTCCGCCTGCCTATAAGGTGGAATAATCGGCCTAATATGAACGCGGCCCTGTTACGGACGATTTTAAGGTGAGGCGCAAACGTCATCCTTCTATCGAGGGTGACACCGAGATATTTCACCTGCTTTACCCAAGGGATAGCACGGTCAAATAAACGTATAGGAGGGCGACGATCGTCGTTACCTCGAGAAAAGAACACTGCGGCACTTTTCTCGGGGTTAACTTCAATCCGCCATTTGCGAAACCAAACGCCGAGGTTGTTGGCGGCCGTTTGGAGTCGGTTGGAAACCGCGACTTTATCTCTACCAGAGGAATATAGCGCGGTGTCATCCGCGAATAGAGCTAGCTCTACGCGTGGGGTCTTCGGAATGTCGTTTGCGTAAAGCGCAAACAGGATTGGGGAGAGCACGGATCCCTGCGGAACACCGGCTCGAATGGGACGAGGGGCGGAGAGCGTTCCCTCGACGCGGAAGCGAAAGGAGCGATCCGACAAATAGTCTCGTAAGATGTGCACGAGTCTGTCTGGCACGCCAAATTGGTAAAGCTTATAAATTAAGCCGTTGTAGAAAGTATACGATAAAGTTTACCCTATTTAAAAAAAAGAAGAAAAGAACGTGAAGACTAATGCAGCGGACTTCTTGGCGGGAAAGTGAAGAATCATGGCTGCGGTTTTTTTTAATTTCTAAAATTTGTGTTATATATTATTGTGAAATAATGTTGGATTATTAACCGTTAAGTGTTTTTAAGCGCATGAGTGTTGGCAAATTAAACAAAACAGTGCAACGTCACTTTTCAAATTCTATCAAGAAGTCCGCCCGAGGAATTAGTAAAGCCCCCACATCTTTACTGAGATACTCGAGGGTTTGGGGGGTATATTCATTTCTCAATCCTCATTTATATTATTATTCATCATCATCATACTGGAAGGAAATATTGTTTATTTATGTATTACTTGTAAGAAAAATTACTTTGACACTGACTAAATGTGCTAATCGCGCGAAGCCATCAACTAAAAGAAAGAAAAGAAAGACTAGTGCAGCGTGTAAGCGTTGCAACATCAGTCACCCTGTCTGCCCAAAAGCATTGTCATTGCCATTTAGCCAGTAACTAGTGCAATAATTAACAACAAGTATATCGTCAAAATCAAATAATGAAACCTAGGAATCAAATACATTATTAACAACAGTCACACCTACCTTTTTTATTGCTTACTAATGCAGATACTTTCTATGCCTATTGAGTAATGCGATCATTTCAAAGTGCAAGACACATCACTGTTACGATCGTAAAATGATTCACATTGCTCACATTACTTGCATTTATTACACTTCAATGTCACATGACTGAGCAAGGATAAAAATAAATTAAATTATACTGCCGTTATGCTTATTGATTACATGTTATTATATGTATGGTCTTGAAAACTTTTTTTTTCTTTCTATTACAGAGTAAACTATTCAGCTCTAAATCCAGTGAATTTGAAAATGATGCACTTGAAGCTCACAATGAATACAGGCGAGAGCACGGCGTGGCACCATTGACATTGAGCAAGGACATCAGCAAGATCAGCCAAAAATGGGCAGAGGAACTGGCCAAAAAGGATTCGATGGCTTACAGCCTCAACCAAAACTACGGGGAAAGTGTTTACTGCGGTTGGTCAGCTGACCCAGGTACCAAAATTAAGGCAAGAGATTGCATCGACAAATGGTACAGCGAGATCAACGAATTCTCCTTCGGCCGGGAGCCGGAGGTGCTCAACTGCGGTCACTTCACGCAAATCATTTGGAAGGGCACCAAAGAGCTCGGCATCGGTAGTGCCAAAAGTAAATCTGGCAAATTATACGTAGTTGCCAATTATCATCCACCAGGGAACTACAGCGGCCAGTTCACCAAAAATGTCCTCCCACCCGGAGCTATGCAGTTCAAGTCTAACGTCTTAAAGATAGAAGCTAACAACAACGTTGTCGTAGCTCCATCATCGCCCAGCCCACGAAACAGTAAAAATTTAAGTGGTTTAGCTTCAGATTTGGTCAGCAAGTTCAAGTCCACATCAATTTCTGGCGACAAATTTGAAGAGGAAAGCCTGAGAGCACACAATTATTATAGAAGCAAGCATGGTGTACCTCCTCTTGAACTCAGCAAGAAGTTGTGTAAGTATGCCGAAGAGTGGGCTAAGACGCTTGTGAAGAAAGGTAATATGGAGCACAGAGACCAGAATGATTATGGAGAGAACATATTCTATGCCTGGTCGTCCGATCCAAACTTCACTGTATCTGGTAATGAGCCAGTGGAGAAATGGTATTCTGAAATAAAAGATCACACATTTGGTAAGGAGCCTACCAGTCTCGGCACCGGACATTTCACCCAAGTCATTTGGGAAGACACCAAGGAGGTTGGTGTGGGCATAGCTCGATCCAAAGAAGGTCAAGTTTACGTTGTAGCAAACTATTATCCCCCAGGCAACGTCATCGGTAGTTTCTCTACCAAAGTTCGCTCGCCTATTAATTAAGATTTAGTAGAAGATACTTCGCCAAAGACATTTAACATTCCAAATATTTGCTTTACGTTTACCAGCATACTTTTAAGTTTGTATGTGTTCAGTGAACAAAGATACTTAAATTATTTGTTTCTATACTTATGCCATTAGTTGAATTTCTGTTTTATTTGTAAGTTTAATTTAATTTATACAAAGTAGAATGGTAAGTAAATTTATACAATGCTATTTGTACTGTACTTTAATTAGATATAAGAATGAGTTTCAAACCCGTTTCACGTTAGGTACTGTTTAAACCAAAAAAATATGACATCATTAAGAAATAGTTCATGATAATAATTATACTACACCTACAACTTTTTTTTTAATTTACTACATCAACTACGGAATAACATCATCAACATATCAAAGAAGCGAGCGTCCAAACAAACTTTAAAAAGCTGTATACACAATAGATTCTTCAATAACTTTTATATCAAACGAACTTATTGCAAAGTAAGTACGAATCTATGTCATTAGATCATTTCTCGGTCTGCAAAAGGTCTGCAGTCGAGGGTTCTCGTAATCGGCCTTCATTTGCCTTGGTTGGAGTGGTCTGCTGATGAAGATAAACCATGTTCGGATGACATGCACGAGGGCCACAAGTAGCCATACTGTTCTCAACGGCTGACGTGAATTTCAATAAATGTTAAATAAGACACTGCCATTTAAAAAATAAAACATAACTATACAATTTTTGACAAAATGTTATCTGGGGCCTGCTGAGGTTTCCCTCTCCCAGTAGCACTTCGACCCATCGGGATCTTTTGAGCAAATTCACAAAGGTAAAAAATGTTAAACTTAAGATATAGGTCCACACGCCTGCACATCAACCTACCACAAACTGTCAAATTTCCTCAATAGAGTATCCTATATAGAGTACTTTATGCCTTAGTCACATGTTTGAAAATGTATTGAAGAAATTTGACAGTTTTGGATAGGTTGATGTGCAGGCGTCTGTACATTTTAATTTTATTTATTTTGTTACATTGGCTGTCGATATATGACGGTATAATTATTTGTTTACGTATTTTCAAAAACACGCTCATAAAGTTTTTCCTAATTTATTATGATCAGACAAAAACGAATAAACGATTTAATTTATTGTGTCTTGTTTATTTTTTTTGGTACTACAAGTACTAAAGAGAGAAACAGCGCTATGTAGCACTTACTAACTATTTTTAAAAGGAATCACTGTTGAATCTTAGGATTTTATGATGTGCCAGCATGATTGTCATAATTCAAATAAAAGAGTTACAGCAGTTACAAAATTCGTGGCTTACAAATAAACAAAGAATAAGGTCCGAATAGTTATTCCATGTTTTGTCTCTTTTACTCTAATTTGAAATGACGTTAACATGACAGGAACAATACACGGAATAACTATTCGGACCTTATTCTTTGTTTATTTGTAAAGCACTAAAGATACAGATATATCCATCTACAAAAAGCGACCTATTTAGCATAAGGAATTTTATTTATGAGGAGCTCAATGGCGCAGTGGTTAACGCGCCCAGTCTGCGAGTGCTGAGGTTAAACAACTTTCGCAAAGACCGGTCATCAGATGGGTGACCAAAAATTTATCATCTCGAGCTCCTCCGTGCTTCGGAAGGCACGTAAAGCCGTTGGTCCCGGCTGCATTAGCAGTCGTTAACAACCACCAATATTTATAAAATACAGTGAAAAAATTCAATGCCTACCCGACCACCTGTAGTTATTAAATTATTTTCACTGTATTTCATAAATATTTTAATTCAGCATAAGTGTAGCAATTAATACTTAAAAATAAAAAGTAAAATGAGCTGATGATCATCATTTTACTTGTTAAAGTCTTGTGAAGTCTTGTGAAGTCGTGAGAAAGAGCAAGTCGTGCCGAACTCAAGTATTGGTATCTATTACTTTCCGGGACTTTTCGTTGTTTCGATGCCATCCATGTCAATTGTAAATTGTTGTTAATTTTAAAACGATAACTGGCTTGGAAACTTTAAAAAAAAACTCAGTTTTAGCAAGTACGTCTCGCTGTGTTAATCAAAAAAAGTAAACAAATACACAAAGGTTGAATTAAGCTGATTAGCTCCTGTAAGCTTAGCCAAAGTAACATTAAGAAAACGATAGCGAAGTTCGAAAATAATAAAATGTATGGATATGACATAAGCCGCGCTAAATCACGTGGTCAATCTTATGCCAATCCCATACATTTTGTTCTTTTCGAACTTCGCTATCGTTTTCTAAATGTTACTTTGGCTACCGCCACTGAAATGTTATCCCACGTTAGTGCTAAACGTTTCGCATTAGTTTTGGAAAGTAATTTGGAAGATGGCAGTAAAACATTATATGGTTATACAAAAAGTTGAATTAACTTAAGACCGAAGTGCGAAGGCAGAAACTAAGTTTCGTATCGCTGAGCGAGCAAGCAATAAACTCGATATTTTCCTAAAAACTTATCTAGAACTCAACTTTTTAGAACCTTGTGGGCCGGCAGGGTGAGGGTAACTGATGCTTCGTTGTTTTCACGCTGCACCAGTTGCCCTTGCGTCTGGACTCCATTTCCACTTAACATCAGGTGGAGTGGAGTCATTTGTCGAGCTACGTATTAAAAAAAAACTTTCTTTCAGACAACGATTTTCTCACTTAGATGACCTTCATACTAATCACCCTCAAATTGTGAAGTAGACTCCTCTTAGGCTACATTACATTAATATGACGATATCCGTAGCCGAGTGACTTGCACGCGGACGGACTTCAGGCGGCGCTTACTCTGAGGTCTCGGGTTCGATTCCCGGTCGGGTATTAGGAACTTTTCGATACTTTATACTTTATATTCGATACTTTTCGATTGTGCTTTCTGATTTCCATAAAACGAGTGATTTAGCTACTTACCTGGGAATCAGAACAATGGATGTGATGTTGTCCAATTATTTTTTTTATAAGAGGTGTAAAGAGGTTAAGAGGCTACGCATAGCAAACGATTTGGTGCTTCGAGGTTTTTAATTTGGTTGTAAAGAGCTTTTTAGATCGACACTCAATTTATTATCATTATTTATTATTTATATTTTATTTGTTTTTACTGCATTTTTAGTTCATATTCATGTTCATTTGTTTGTGTTTTTCTTTTCTAATTTGGTATGGTTTTTAATGTAATTATTATTTTATATTGTTTTGTAAAGTTTACGCGAACACACGACCGTGGTCACAGGGAGACTGAGGTGTTGGCCGTCTCATAATTAGTTAGTAGCTTGTATACACTACAAGCTTGATACAAGCTACTAACTAATTATGAGACGGCCAACACCTCAGTCTCCCTGTGACCACGGACCCTGCAAAGGGTTCGAAACGTCAGGATAAACATTAATTAAAACTAATGTGTAAAATAAACGCGAGTAGATCCGTAAAAGTTGTTTCATTTCAATTATTATTTTATTTTATCTTTTGATTTTAATTTCTTTTATTTGTCTTGTCACTAGTACTATAAATATCAGAATCAGAATCAGAATGACACAGAAGCGCTGTTTTTCTGACAGGGCCTGCTGTCAGAATAACAGCGCTTCTGTGTCATTCTGAACATACATGGATGACGCAGCAGCTTATGCTAAGACAGGGCCCTTTAACTTCGCACACTACCTATCTATTTTTTTTTTACTACTCATCTGTTCTTTTTTTTCTTCCTATCTGTTTTTTCTGTTTTCCTTTATTGTTGTATATTTGTTAAAATTAAGTGTGCTGTGTATGTTAATAAAAAAAATCTATTCTATTCTATTCTAATCTATTCAAATGGCTGACTTAACTAAGCGACGGCGTGTCCTGTGCCGCAAGTAGGCAATCCAGGTCACGTGATAATTGATTTGGGGGATCCGATAAAGCGTGTTTCGGCCTACGGAAATGGGGGATGGATACAGGCACAAATGTTTTAGGCACTACGAAAAGGTTTTGCAGAAACTGGCAAAAAATTAAGGTCTACTGAAGAAATTGAGATACCTTTGCCCAGCAGTTGGATACCATAAAGCAAGATTGAACTCTTTTGACAGGTTATAATTTCGTGTAATCTATGGTTTAAATTTCAGGACTAAAATGATACCGTAACATGCAAGGTACGTAATTTTTTCATTATTATATAACTGTTTATAAATAACAACAGAAATGTATTATATTTAAAGTTGTATAATTATTGTCTATTTACATAGAACGAGTACATAGTATTTAAATAGGACACAAAACGCTATTTGAGAATACCATACAAGACACTTCACTCAAGAATAATTACCGTTACAAAGAGGTATTAATTAATAATCCTAGTTTTGGTAAACTTGAATCAAGGCCCTTTGTAAGTGATTTGTAAGTGATTATAACAGCTTTAGAACAGCTGAAATATAAATCTAGTAAATAATTAATTTTATGTATCTCGAATGTAATCCTATAAAAGTTGGTAAGATAACAATTATCTCTTTTGTTTATTGCCTAATTGTTACTTTGATTGTGGTCCGTTCAAATAAAATATTAAGAAAACAAATAACAAATGAGCAACTTAAAAAAAGTATATGAAAGGAGAGTGCTTTGCTTTTATCTCATCTTAAGGTAAGTGTCGATAAAATTTAAGATAGACGCGGACTTCACCCACAATCCTCAACTATAGTTAATATCTCTAACTCCTAAGAATACTTCTAACATACTCACTAACAATGTTGTTAAAAAGACAGTCTTAGATAAGATAGTTGTTGCTAGTAGGCGGATTTAAAACCTGACAATGACAATGACAACTGAGAATAATCATTTGTAAAATCAGGATCTCTGAGTCTGAGACCGATATTTTACTACTTGAGCACAGAGGCAGTTAATGCGGTCCCGCGAGGACTCGCGCTGGGTCTTAAAGACCCAGAGTTGTGCCAATTCAGTCGTAATTCCTAAAATATTTGTTATTTCATGGCGCCATTTTAGGTATCTTCAAACTACATTATTAGCTAGCCCCACGCCCTGCGCCAATCAGTTCCCGCCAGGCGCGTTTGCGCAGGAAGGACGCGTAAATTAAGTTTGGGTCTTAAGTGGGTTTGTAGTCTGGTTGTGTATCCACTATAGTGGCAAGAGAGGAAAATAGATGCTGGAGTTTTTCGTGTGTATGTCCCTCATCTCTCACCGTCTTGCTGAACTTTTCAGGTAAGACTAGGGGACAGGAGGTCCACGTAACCATCTGCGTTTCATTGGACGCGAAGGTAGGCGCAATGCGTTTTCTCTAGCTTTATAAAAGGTACCTCATGCTGGTCTGGTACGTAAAAATAATATATCAGCTGCTTAACTTCCCGTGCATGTCGTAACAGCCGACTTAGGGCGAAGGATCAAGATACTCAAACAACAGGCCATCTGTTAGCAACCCATCACTGATGTTCTCTGAGTGGTAGAGTCACGCTGCGTTGCAGCACGTTGCTGTTGTGTTTCGTCCGGTGAGTGAAAGTACCGGAGGCCCATCTCTCACTCCTCCCCACTATCCAATTCCTACTCCCTCTTCTGGATCAAACTCCTTCCTCAAGGCCGGCAACGCATCTGCGATTACTTTGGTTTTGCGGGTGTCCATGGGCGGCGGTGATAACTTTCCATCAGGTGTCCCGCCTGCTCGTCAGCCTTCTTTTAATATTAAAAAAAATAAAATATTTTTATCTATTTCACCTCATCAGAGCCCTACTTTGTTTATGCTAAATGTGGCGTCGCGTCACAAATGTCTAGTGTGTTAAAAATAGATGATTCTTCTACTCGTACCCTTTTTAGGAGAAAAGTCAAAATTGTAATTCAAAATAATTTATTTAGTATGCCTAAACTGAATAAATTATAATGAATTTGTAGCCTTACTAGTGGCTCTTATGAATGTCACTATGCCATCGGTTCGTAAGTCTACACAGGGCGGGTGACCTTGTACCGAGAAGAAACGGCAAGAAACTCAGCAAGGGCGTTTCTTTTCTCCCTTACAGCGGTAATATATTGTAAAATGCCCTATCATAGCAGGACACTTTCCATAACAAATAAACACACAAAAAATAAAGGACAACCACAACATGTAAAAAACACAATAAAAAATCTAAGATAGCAAATTTACATTATGTACCAGTTTCATTTTCCACAATGTCATACAGTACCACTACAGTACTCTAGTATAAGTCAAAAGCCAGCCTCCACAGGCGGGACCCGTTCACGAGTATGACATAATACTTATGATAGGAGGACATTAGAGTATGAGTATGTATGTATGTATGTGTGTGTGTGTGTGTGTGTGTGTGTGTGTGTGTGTGTGTGTGTGTGTGTGTGTGTGTTTGTGTGTGTGTGTGTGTGTGTGTGTGTCTGTGTGTGCATGTATGTATGTATGTATGTATGTATGTATGTATGTATGTATGTATGTATGTATGTATGTATGTATGTATGTATGTATGTATGTATGTATGTATGTATGTATGTATGTATGTATGTATGTATGTATGTAGGTATGCATGTATGTATGTATGTATGTATGTATGTATGTATGCATGTATGTATGTATGTATGTATGTAAAAAGTACACTTAAATCGAACGAAATGCCATTTGACTTCCGAAAGCGAAGCATAAAAAGATTGTTCACTCATTTATGTCATTGGAATTATATCATAAAGCCTATTTCACGGTATGACTTCTTTGATTATTCAAAATGATTAGAATTTGTCAGACGGCTCGTCTTTTATGAACCGTGATGTGGGAACAGAATTTGTGATATTGTTTATTTTTTTTTCAAATGATAATTTCTCATAATGAATTGGGACTTTCTGTTATTTTCTCTGGTTTTGGTATGTTTTGCATACATTCATCGTGTGTTACATTTACTTTTTAATTAGACATATTGTATATCCCAATGTCCACTAAATATGTAATAAGTGCAAACGGTATATAAAATACACGTGCAAATAATAAAGTCAACGTAGACAAAGAAATATATAAAATTTAAAGATATTTGAATTCAATGCCATGGCATTGAATTCAAATATCTTTGCCTGCCAGGCCAGGCAGTGTGTTTCAGATAGATCAATGTACGATTGTAGCCCGGGTTTCTAGATTACTTACCAATATTTGGCAAGCGTTCTAACGATGTATTTTAATGTAGCAGGCCTTTTTCTGTATACAGATTTTTTATTTACTGTAGTATGTAGATGAACTGATTTATCAAGTTATTTAACAAAAAATATATTTCTTTGATTTTGAGACTCCTTTATAAAAGTAATAAAAAATATAGAATTAGTTCAGTCTAAAGGATATTGATTATAATACGTTAATAATTGATATCATAGTGTGAAAGAAAACTCCATTCGAAAACTGCATTCCGCTATTTATAAATGTTATAATTATAAAACTATTTGCTAGACAATCGCAATAAGACGATATTATTAAAAAAATAAAGAAATATAAAGCACTTTCCATCTGAAATGAACACGGGGAAATGCAATTACGAAAAAAATGTGCTGTATGAAAATGCAAGTCGTAAGAGTTAGAAAGTACTTTACAGTTTAAAGTTGTCATTAAAAATGTCTACTACTATGACCTCATAAGAAACTGTAGGCACAATCCTCACAGACCCGAGACAAACGAAATGCTTTTTCAGTTCTGTATTCTTTATTTGTTTTAAAGCCGTATAGTTGGACGGCACACTTAAGCTTTTTAGGGTTCCGTACCCAAAGGGTAAAACGGGACCCTATTACTAAGACTCTGCTGTCTGTCCGTCTGTCTGTCTGTCCCCAGGCTGTAGTGATAGTTAGACAGTTGAATTTTAAACAGTTGATGTATTTCTTTTGTTGCTATACAACAAATTCTAAAACACAGAAGCTAATAAATATTTTTTTACCGTTTTTATAGATAATGGTACGGAACCTTTCGTGCGCCAGTCCGATTCGCACTTGGCTGGTTTTTTTAGTAAGATATAACTGCTGATGGCTGCAAAAAGCTTTTACAGAGTAATCAGATTTATGGGCAGTGTGAAAATTATAATAAATAATTAATAAGTTATTTCTAGATTACTTTTTTTTTCTCTTAAATTGGTGTGGTGTCTCGTGTAAAGTGTGCCACATATTCTTTTAAATTCTAAGTTAACAAACGTCACGTTTACACGCTTTTGCATTTGTAACAATACCTTTTCTTTCATTTTTGACATGGACATTGCCAAAAATATGTAATAACATTAACGTATAACGTTATTGCAACTAGTAATGATGCCAATGGCAATATATTGAAAGCAAATGACGATTAGCATTAATAATTATGCTAAAATTAAACAAATTAAAACTACATATCTTTATCATTATTTATGTTATAATTAATTGTACTTGAATTAATTAATAATGTTACTGAAAAGAAAAATAAAATGATAGTGTATTGACGCTAACGCGGTGAAGGCGCCATTCTGGCGCTACGCGTGGTTGAATAAAGAAGCAATTTTGTGTATCTGTAACGAAGTAATAAACAATTATCTAGTAAAGTGTCTATTTATGATTCCCTGGTTGGTCTAAGTTTTCAATATTTTTTTACCTATTAATGTTTTTTTTCTTTCAGACCATAGCTGCTCTTAAAGCCAGCAAAGCATCGAATGATGAAGTGATCGAAAAACTTTTACGCTTAATTGTGGTAAAGTTGTAACATTTTATTACTTGTAACATTTCGATGGTGGAAAGGAAAAGAAGCTGAAACGGCATTTCGGTAGAAAATTAGTTTTATATACAGTTACATAGGATTTTGTTTTGTCTATGAATATATGACACAGTCAATATTATTATGCGAAACATCAAAACAAAATATTTCATATAAATGAAGAAAAAAAGTTATAATTATTATTTCTCAACTTTTTTAAACTTTGATCAGATCTGCTGTTTTTCCTTTCCACCATGGATTGGAGTGAAGTAGTTCGACGCACAACATATTGCAACCAAAGTGCTTGGACGAGAATGGATTTTCTTCTGCAGATTTATTGAATAGCTTGCATTGTTTGCCTAACCTATTACAAAACATCCTCATACAATGTAGCAATCAAAATACAATTCGGAAAAAGTAGGTATTAAAATAATTTATAATAAGGGCTTAGGTATTTGCCTTGCTCACCCACCCAGTAAAACGTCATTGCGAAAGCGCTCCATTGTCTAAAAGACTAATTAAATTAAGGTAAATCAGCTATTTACATAAAAACACTTTAAAAGGTCGACAATTATGTGCGATGGCACCCTTTGAGTTGAAGTATCTAGCGATAAGACACGTTTGAAAATTCTTTGTTTTATAACCTCTTTTATATACCTGGGTGCGTACAAGCTTTACTCATCATTTAGTTACGTTAATAAAAACAAGAAAAATTTACTTACCCACAGGTGTATAGCATTCGGTATTGCACCTTGAACACCCGAAACAAATCTTTTTAAAAATATTGCATCATTATTATCATTACCGGGTAATTTTTATGGCCCACTTCAGGGGCAAGAACCAAAGAGCCTTTCCTATGGATGGAAATAACACAGAAAGAACGGGCCATAAGCCACCAAGCGACCAGTACAAATTGGTGGTTGTTAACGACTGCTAATACAGCCGGGACCAACGGCTTCTTGACTTCTGAAGCGGGGAGTATTGAACAATAAGTTAGGAAGAATCAGCCATAAGATTATCTTTTAATTGTATTAACATTTCTAGAATAAAATCCGAAAGCATTAATATAATCACAGCATTTGTAGTACAAGATAACAATTGAAAATTACTCCAATTTCAATCCAAATGAAACACTGCACTGTTAATATTATTAACTCAATCGCCAATCACCGGCAAATTAATCAAACTCAAATACGAGTACACTGCACGTTACATTGATTTGCAATTATTTACAACTGGTTCGGGCCAATAATTAGTGCGCTTAATGAAGCGTACATTGTTCATAGAGAAATAGCTTTTAAGAGTGCCCCGCACACTTGGCCACTAGTGGCGGCCACCAAATACGACCTCTAGTGGTTAAACTAGACCACAAGTCGCGACCATCAAACGCGACTACTAGTAGTTAAGCTAACTACTAGTGGCGGGCACCAGATGCGACCACTAGTGGCGGCTACCAAACGCAACCAGTAGTGGTTAAACTAATCCAATTGAAGCCGCAACCTGTGGCTAGAGTCATCATCTCAGCAAAAATACGTCCACTGCTGGACATATGCCTCCCCCAAAGATCTTCACGGTGACCGTTTTTGTGCTGCTCGCATCCAGCGGCTACCCGAGATCTTCACCAGATCGCCGGTCCATCTTGGAGGTCTGCCTATCCTGCGTCTTCCAGTGCGCGTCGTCCACTAGAGAACTGTTCCGTCCCAGCGGCCATCAGTTCCACGAGCAAGTTCTACGTGGCTAGAACAGGATCGTTCATTTCCCTTAATATTTAACGGTAACGTGAAAAAGCTGGCGACTGTAGTCAAGTGTGCGCGGGAGGCGGGGCGACAAAACGCGGTCACAACCTCTGAAGGTGTTTCGTTTCTCTCGGCTTGAGGAACCCTTTAATTTTCTCGCCGCCCCTAAGTAAGTCCGGTGACGCTGAAAATGCCATTTAAGGCAATCAGAAAACTACCTCCAAAAAAACTAGCAAGCGCAGCCTGTGGCTCGAACCCGATCCGATCCGAACCCCTCGGAGAATCTAGTAGGCCACGGGGACACGCACTAGTGCGTGATGCCGTTCCCTCTAGAAAACCTCTTACGGTGATTCGTTTCACACGGTTTGAGGAACCCTTTAAGTTTCTCACCGCCCCCAAAAAGCCCGGTGAAGCTGAAAATACCCAGAGGCAATCAGCGAACTCTCAAAAAAAAAGCGGCCACTTGAACGCTCAATTTGCACCGACGCCATTCAAGATGTACGCATGTATGTATGTACGCAACTAATGGCGGCCACTGGTGGCTTCGCTAGTGGCCTAGTGTGCGGGCAGTCTTAATTTGTGAATTATTATAAGCTCCGATGCATACGAAGCTGCGTCTAATAAGAGATCCTTTTTAAATGGCACTATTAAAATGGTTAATTAATCTGCCGAATATTGTACCTAGTTGTAATTTTAAGCTGGTGTATCGCAAGAGTGATCAAATCAAATTAATTGTTCGTTTCTCATACTAATTAGATTCTTGTTGAATTATGGTGTGATTAAATATTTATTTCTGTACAGTTAGCAGAAGTTGTGGATACATAATAAAATTACGAATTCAATTCCGTTCCATATTCCCTAAGATCATACTGGGAATCGAACCCGGGACCACTAAGATCGGTAGTCTTAACCACAAGACCACAGAGGCGGCTTCAAACCCTGTTAAACATTTTAAGAAAAAGAAAATACAGATATTATGTTTATTTTTATTTTTATTGACTCCGTCCCACCCGATGTTAAGTGGAAATGGAGTCCAGAGGCGAAGATAACTGGTGCAGCGTGAAAACAAACGTAGCATCAGTTAACCTCACTCTTCACGCCTCTTTTGAAGGACCGCATATCATAGGAAGGAGGGAAAACGTGTGTTGGTAGACTATTCCATCTTTTGGAGGTGCGACAAAGAAACGAGTCACCAATTTTATTTGTGCGCTAGGTACTGCAGCTGACGAACTTAGTATGAAGGTGAGACTGAATGAAGGCGACGATTCCTTTGTTTTATTATCTACACTATTTTTGTAGAGGTAGTGTCTGAAGTCTGAAGTTGCCAGGGTCGAGTTACTTCCTTTGTTACCCAAATCTTTGTTAGCTGAAGTTTGAGCCACCTTTTTGTTGTCTCTAAGTAAATAACATACATTTTATAGCTTATTTAAATGTCTCCCAATAAGACTTTGTAATAAGTCGGATACCTTTGATGCTTTAATAGGCTATTTATAAGAGGGTTACTGAATTACTTTATCGGTTGATTGAATTGAAGTTTCGATAATACAATTTCTTTAAATATAGTCTACTAGCGGCCCGTCCCGGCGTCGCAAGGGTGGACATTTCTTTTTTAATATAACCTATGTTACTCAGCGCGAATGTAGCATTCTAACGGTGAAAGAGTTTTTTTAATTGGTCCAGGGGGGTAATCACGAGCTCTTATAGCAGTATTATTGCAGTTGTGAAAACAAGACGCGTGTAGCGGCAAATATACTCGCGTCTTTTTTCCACAACTGCAATAATACTGCTATAAGAGTTCATAGTCAGGGGGCAAGTAGTTTTTGAGTTTATTCGTTACAAACAAAAATACAAAGCTTTCCTCTTTATAATATTAGTATAGACAAATAACGCAAACTATCCAATGCCATAATAGTAACAGTAATTATAACATTATAAAAAAAAAACCGCCTGCGTAATCTTTTCGCGTACTGTAGATTTTGCGTATGGACATTTTGACTGTTTGCTCATTATGCGTGCAGTTAGCATTTTGCGTGTTGTACATTATCAGCTGAAGCCTAACCTCCTAAATCCGAATTCACAAACTGTAACATTAGTATAGATAAATAACGTTATTGTGGCCTTACTCTAAAAGCTAGGTATATCGTGCTACTGACTTTTTTTTTCATCGACTGATGAATAACATGTTTGTAGTACATTATTTCCATGTACACCCATCCGTTTGGTCAGCGTACGCCGATGAAGCAGCTAAGCCACGCTATTTTAACCGATATGATTTACAAATGTAGAGATTTCGAGCTGAGGACTAACCTTTATCAAAATAAAATACAGCCCGCCCCATATGTTACCTGCAAGGTATGTAGCATTCTATCAGTGAAAGAATTTTTGGAATCGGACCAGGAGTTCCAGAGATTAGCCTCGTAGAGATGTGAAGCCGGTTGTTATCGTAGTTAGATAGCCGGTAACCAGCCGCTTTTTTCGCTGACTACGGTGATCACCCATAAACAGCGGCTGTCTACGTTTGAAAACATGTCACTATGTTTTATTGAATCCGTTTTATGTCCTAAGTGATTATTTTTGTTTATCTACATACTACCTACTTACTTTATACGTTACTTCAGATTTTATAATTCAGGTAAGCGCTCTTTCCTATTTCTTAGTTGCGTCGATGTTATTTTGAAATACTTAACTTTTGAATTTAATGTTTCATCTTACTCGGGCTGATCACACAATACCAAAAACACGAAACACAATAGGGACGTCGTAGGTATACATGTGAAACCGTTTTGAAACGTTTTAAACCGTTTAGATAAAGATTCCATTAACCTACTTAATACGATTGTACAATAATAATAATAATAATAAAAGTGGCGAAGCAGAGTCATACCTACAGATTAAATATCAATTATGTGCCTACGGTATAAATAGGTAGGTAGGTAACGGCATCGCGCACTAGTGCGCGTCCCCGTACCCTACTAGGTTCTCCGAAGGGTTCGGATCGGATTGGGGAGCGGAGCAACCCGAGGGCGCCTCTAAAGGCTCGGACCTCGGCTCGGGTTGACCGGGCCGTGGAGGAGGAGAGAAGCGCCCAGTTACATGTCTGTACCTGGTGTAGAGCGCGTGTGAACCGGTTCTTCGTACCCTTGTTCTACGAGTACGGTGTCTTGGGCCTAAACTAGTGTGCATGTTTAGTGTATTCTGTAAATGTGTAACTACTCAAACAAACAGCAATTGATTTTTATATAAATAGATATGTGGTACTACTTAAGGCCTTTTAGGCTTGTGTGTAGTACCTAACAATAATATTCTTCCACGTTATCAGTAAAAGGGATCAAATGTTAAAAACTAAATACATTAATATTATAGTTCTAAGAATTGACAGTGTTCTGAGAGACGATCACATTTCCGAACATAACATAGAATTATTATTTTAATTTCTGTTCGACACTGGTTTATTACATATTCTTCTGTTCCTGTTCTAATGATTAGCGAACTGTTTGTCGTTCTTATTGATGCCAATAAAGATGTTAAACCTTAACGTCCTTACAAATAAACAAAGAATAAGGTCCGAGTAGTTATTCCGTGTTTTGTTCCTGTCATGTAAACGTCTTTTCAAATTAGAGTAAAAGAGACAAAACACGGAATAACTGTTCGGACCTTATTCCTTGTTTATTTGTAAAGGGATAAACCTTTCAACATGTAGCGGAGGTATTCCGGTCATCGTACTATACTGAGAAACCCAAGCCGACCCGAACATTTGCCCCGGCACGAAGGGATCTTGCCAGGGCATACCCTCATCCGGCCAGCCGTCCAGATGCTGAAGTCATCGGTGAAATATCCTCAGAAGGACTTGGACACCTCAGTCTACGGCAACTTGGCGAATCTTGGTATAACGTAAGTGAACTGGGAGCCTACTGCGAGTTTGATTTTACTTTAAGCGTGGCAAATGACTTCTCACCACCTGATGTTAAGTGAAAATGGAGCCCAGATGTGAAGACAACCGGTGCAGCGTGAAAACAATGTAGCATCAGCCACCCTTACCCTGCCGGCCCGCAAGGTGCCAATTCACGCCTCTTTTTTAGGATTATATGCCATAGAAGGCGGGAAAGGTGTGCTGATAGACTATTTCATATAATTATTATTTATTTTCCATCTAAACGGATAAAATTAGAGCCACAATACTTGGAGATACAGGCTTTTTTATGAGCTTTCTGGGGGCTCATGCATCCAGCGAGCTCAGGCAGATCTTCGTGATGAAAAATTCTTATAGAGTTCTTAAGAAAGAGATCTTATCTTCTTATCGTAGTGGGGCCGGCTGAGGTTTCCCTCTCGCAGTAAAATTTCGACCCATCGGGATCTTTTGTGCAAGCTCATCCTTTCACTCTTCTTTCTCTGTAAACATAGATGCCCCAAGTTTGGCAACGTTCTTAAGGATGATTTTCCGTTACAGGTACGGCAAATCACCTAAACGTATTTTGTACTCAGGATTTAGAAGGAGTCAACACCACAAAAGTATACTAGTAAGTTTACTTTTAGTTTTTTTTTATTTATTTATGGGCATCCAACAAAGCTTACACCGACCGAACACACACTTACATTTAAAAAAAAACGAGCAAGCCTTTCCTTAGCAATAAGCAATTTTAACAATATATTCCGAAAAATGTGGGTCAGGTATTACATCATTTTATAACTATTAAATAAATGCAATAGATACTCATTAGAAGACATTTGACATATCAAAATGATCTTTGATAGGCAAATGACACAATATGTCACATAATAATGTTATGTCATGTTCATAATATCGATTTTAAATTTACAAAATGGCGAGCGTTTGCGCGCTTCCCCGACTTCCTGTTACACTGTTACACATACTTCCGTCCCATTTCACGAAATCACTCCGACAAATTGCTTCTATATAAGCGAGCGGAAAGATGTTACACATCAAAAACTAATGACTATTAACACTGGTGCTGCTTTAATTAAGGGCTGCCACGGCATGATTAATTTCAAACAGTAATATAAAATTAACTTAAAACTAGAAGTAACGAGGCAAAAATCATTCTAACTATGTAATTTTGTACAGAAAGGGTATGTCTACAAAACACATTGCCGTGTTTTGTAGCTAGATATCAAAATAGCAAAGGCACACACTAGCGAGTTAAGTCTTTAGATTTAGGTCTTTTTGTACATCACTAGCTCATGATGTATGTCTCCACTGCTGGGGCACGAGCTTTCCCTATGTGTTAAGCATACTGACGGCAATGGGGAAGGGAGCAAGGACGACGCAGTGACACCAAAGACACCGGCGACTGCCGGACAATGACATCTTTCAACGTGATTTCAGCTCGTACGCGCGTCCTTATTTTATAAATTGTTTTTTATTCCGAATAAAGGAATTTTTCTGTTTCTGCGGTGTCTTACTTAACTAGGCATTGTCGTAAAATAGGGAGAACGGGCAGTTAACCACCACGCGAGCCCAGTCCGTATTAGTGGTTTTTACCTACTGCTAATACAGCCGGGGCCAACGGCTTTACGCGCCCTCCGAATCAGGTTTCTTTGCACACAAAGAGTATATTTTTACTAGTAGTAATAGCCTAGATACTGTCCCATTTCTAGGCAAGAGCATGAATCATTATAATGAAGTCACCGTTACAGTTGAAGAACCCAGGAGTTCCAGATTTTAGGTTGACCCCTTGGCATTTTAATTAATATTTTGTACTATATTAATTTAAAAGAACACACTAACAAGATTTTTATACTTAGAATATTAAGGCTTAACTCTGGTTATATGTCTATCTGTTTTAGGAGTCAACAATACAACAAGCTGTGACGAATCTTGTTGAAAGTAATAAAAATATAAGGTACATGAGTAAACTACATAATAATTTGTTTTTAAATTGTTCTATTCATATGCCCGCATTGTAACAGCCCAATGTAACAGAAGGAGGCGAAAGGGAAAAGGTTAACTGTTTTAAGAAAAAAAAAAAAGAAAAAATAGGAAAAGAAAGTATTGATGGTTTTATATGGTCACAAATTATGCCGGCATTATTAAAATATTGTGAAACATTAAGTGACCAATGGAGCTTTACTGGCATAGCGGACGGCGAGGAGTTTTTTTTTCTAAAATTTTCTAATTTTTTTATTTTTCTAATTTATCTTGCATTTTTAATTTTATTTTTTTAAATGCGCATTCAATGTAATGGATGTATGTCGCGTTTATCGAAACAAAGAAATAAATAAGTAAATTATTGGAAAGGAATTGGTTATTACGGCTATTGGATTACTACGGCCTTTAGAGCGTAACCAGTGAACCAACCAATGAGTAGCAAGAAGTTTAAGGATCTTCAAGCACTAGTGACATTCTCCTAGGCGTATGAATTGGAATCCCGTGTTGGTGTTATTAAAGTTTGATCATTAAATTTTGAAATTGAAATTAAATATATATATTGGTAAAGTCATGCATGTCAGGCGTGTAGAAGCAAGCAGCAGTGAACATCCTATATGTATGTACACAGAGGTAACTAAACTATAAGATTTGAATCGGATACACTTTGGATAACCGCCTCTGTGGTCTAGTGGCTAAGACCACCGGTTTAGACCCAGAGGTCCCGGGTTCGATTCCCAGCGGGGGGTACATGTTTGTGTACTCGGTTTGGTCGGTGGTAGGGCTTGTTTGTCCGCCTGGCTAGCTACCACCATCTTATCTAAATATGTCGCCATAACATCAATGTTTGTAGCATTGTTGTGTTCCGGCAGCTAGAGATAAGATAGCCAGTACCTCACTAGTTGAGGATCCCGGGTGAAGTGCGCTTCCATCATTGGCCTTATCATCACTTAACATCAGGTGAGATCAAGGCACTGTGCTTACCCTTAATATATTTTAAAAAAAACTTCTCATTTTTACCACAACTTTTTGTTACACGTTGTATATAAACGCACACGGAATTAGCAAACAAATAATATTTACTTTTACAAATTTATACATATAATTTAAATAACGAAAATAATGTCTTAATCATTAATTCTAGGGGCACTGATGTGGTAAGTTTTGTGACATTTTATATAAATATCTTAAAACAGGTATTTTTTTATATGTCGCACAAAATATACAGTGCAATTTATAACGTCATCAGGAAAATTTTACACACGCCTAGTATGTGCATCCGAATATCACAAACTATCAAATTTCAAAGAGTAAAGTTTTGATTAATTTCGGCGAGTTGTAATGAGCCACGATAGCATAGTTGGTAGTGCACCTGACCCGGCATGTCATGGGGTGCCGCTCGTGGAATTTTGTTCAACACTTTGTCTTTTTTTTTAAGTTATGTACAAGTCACAAAGTTTTTGTTTTTGTTGAGGTATTTTTTTTGTTTTACTATTTTTCAGATCATTTTAGAGGCAACAGCATCTGGTGAACAGCCGTAAGTTGACGGAAACATTGAGATAACATTAAGACAATTATTATTTTCTATCATTATTGTAATAGCTTTCCAGGGTTAAATATATTGTTTTAAGTTTGATTGGAGTTTCATTGTATTTTTCCTATTTCATAGGGTATTTTCTTTTTTTAAAGTCTCATTTCCAATAATATAACCTAACGAGTCTGATAACGGCTGTTGGCGATTGGTGATCGAGTATTGTAATTTTATTAGACAATCTTATTTAGATATTATAAGCTTTGACTAGGCGAAATTGATGAGGCACGTTGGTTAGGTGGTGTAGGTATACCTAAGTGTTAGTTGCGACAAGATGATCACCAGCGAGATGTATTTATGGTATATATACATACTATATATATCGATTGCGTGATTCAAGCAACTTTACAAATTAGGTTTGCCTAGTCAAACCAAGATATGACTAAAAAATTTTTTTGGACACACTTAAGTAGGTAGTTTGCACAATATTTCAATAGGTATTTAAATAATAAATAAAAATATGTTTATTTTTCCCATCACAAAATAGGTCCATTTGACTAAGGCTTAATAACTAATAATTAATTTATTTGATTTTCGTGTTCAAGCAATAACATATTTTAATAAGCTGAACTAAATTTTTGAAATAAATTTAATTAATTAAATAAAGTTGTATAGTTAGTTTTTTTTTAAATATTAAGAAATATCGGAAAGTATTTATTCAACCAGTAATATTGTCAAAAATTGAATTCTACATTACAGGGCATTGCCATCATTGATACAAAACTTAAAGGTCAACAAACAGGTAATACAGAGTTTTATTTTTAAATAATCTATTTTTTATAATATAAAAAACAGCACAGCACAGCACAGTAAAATAACATGAAATTATCAATTTCAGAATAAAGAAGAAGATAATGATGCCAGTGAAATTTTGGACGAGTAAGTATATCAGTTTTTTATTTTGTACGATTTTTTTAAATGAAACTACTTTTACGGATCTACTCGCGTTTATTATACACATTAGTTTAGTAGTACCGTAAAAGTTGTATCATTTCAATGTGTAGTGTTCGCGGAAACTTTAGAAAACAAAATGTTTTTTTAAGACAATCTACTGTATTTATTTTGAACTAGCTGACACCTGCTGTTTTGTTCTAGTTCGACATCTGAAGAATATCAGGTTTTTAGCAATTATTATATTGCCCATTATGTTATTAACGGTTTTACTAACATATTTATTTAATATAAGAAATATATACACAACAAAAAGAAACATAACTCAAGTGAACTTAAAAAAAAAACAGAAAAAAAATAGAAAATTAAAAACTAAATACCTATAAATAAAAGATGTCTTCCAACTAAGACATCTTTTTTTTTTCTCTGAGAATGCTGGCAACATTGCCCCTCTGAATTGCCAAGCTAATACGCTGGCAGAGGTAGCTGCCAGCTTTCTTGTCACCGGAGCCCTCAATAAGGCGAGCACTTAGCTCTTAAACAAGCTGCCTTGCCTCCGGCCCCCATGGACCCATTGTTTCCACCGCAAACGGAACAAATAAATAATTACGATAAATAAATAATTTATAAAATCAACTAATTATTACTGTAAAGCAAACGCGACATCGTTACACCATATAAAAGTATGTGTTTTAGTAATAAAAAAAAAGAACTGTTCTCATTACAGAGTTTGAAGACAAGACGCGGGCCTACTGCCTTAGAAAAGAGGGCCAAATATAGAGACAGAAACAAGCTGTACCCTTCGGACAACGACACATCTAGTGCGATGACCTCTGATTCGAGTTCCGAATCTGACTACGACAAGAATCCTGGCAACCCCTTCACGCTGCATAAGGGAAAATACCAGCAGAACTGGATGTGGAATCATAACGTGAGTCAGATTACTCATTAAGTACTAGCTGACCCGGCGGACTTCGTTCCTACCGCTTTGACCGATTCTATGACAACTAAGCAAACATCGTTAAATACAGACAAACAAACATTTTTTTTTGTAATAATTAGTATCCTATGTCTTTGATTATACTCTTGAGAATATGTGTACAAAATTTCATGATGATCGGTTGAATAGTTTACGCTTGAAAGCGTATCAAACAAACAAACAAACTCACTTTCGTGTCGTGCTCGAGCTCGTGCTCGTGTTCGAGCCGTGCTCACTGGAGCCTTGCTTATTATTATAATTTTTTATATGTCGGCGCGCGAGGGGCGTTCGGCCGCTCTCAGCGACACGACGGGGTAGCGGCGGGCGGTGGGAACAGCTTCGGACCCCTGGCCCGCCGCACACCGCGACACTTAGCCTCGCGACAGCTTAGGCACCGGCCGATTTCACTTTTGTACGGACACACGAATTTATTGTAACAAATAATATTATATCACTTCAAAATACAGTCCGCTTTTCACTACAAGATCCCCTTGAGATCAACATTATTTATATTTTATTTGTTTTTTGTCTGTATTATTTAATTCATGTTCATGTTCATTTGTTTGTGTTTTTCTTTTTCGTTTCTTATGGTCTTTAATGTAATTTATCATTTTATTTTATTTTTTGTTCTTTAATTTCTTTTCTTTTGTCTGTTCACTTGTACTACCCATAAATGTTCAGGCCCTGTTAGAATAACAGCGCTACTGTGTCATTCTGAACATCCATGGATGACACAGCAGCTTACGCTGAGACAGGGCCCTTTAACTTCACACTGCCTACCTATATTATTTTCTGTTCTTTTTTTTCTGCCTGTTCTAATATTTTTTTTTCGTTTATTGTTGTATTATTGTATAATTAAGTATGTAAGTTAATAAAAACTTTTCTATTCTATTCTATTCTATTCTACTTTCACATTTATAATATTATGTAGGATAGTTAGGATTTACGGTCAACCAGTGCCTCAGTCACCGTCGGTCGCTAAGTTGCTGGGCTATCGGTGTAGCAGCGTATACGCTGGATGGCTGACTGTTGTCCCAGACACAGGTCTGGGCTAATAAGGTGCTGGATTTGCAGGGTAAGTCACAAAAACTAAAGCTTCTGAATGAGACGTCTTATTTTTTTTTTGCTGTGTATAATATTGTAGTATTACTAATAAATAGTTCATAATAAAATATTTTTTTTAAATAATAACTAGATTTATATTACCTGTAGCGTATCTATATAGTAACTATTATTACTAACTATTAGTACTATTATTTTTGACTCTAAGATAGATAGAAGAGAAACCAAGAAAAAATGTAAGGCTATGGCATAATCTGGCAGAATATGGCAATCACTGTTCATAGACCCTTTTGACTTTAATATAGGTTTACGAAAACGAAATAAGATAAAATAAGATAAGATAAGATAAGATAAGATAAGATAAGATAAATAAACTTTGTTTACATAAAAATACACGTACAAAGGGCAATAAGCAAATAGCATTGAAGCAGCGCCTCTTGGAAACATCAAGAAGAGTAAAATTGTGCCATACTTTTCGTTTTCGTTAACGTTATCGAATGGCGAATGAAACTCGCACTAGTCATATATACTGAATACTGTGTTTTTTGTTTGAGGCAAATAAAGTTATTTATTATTATTATATTTAAATTGTTCTCTCTTCTTCATCACAGATGGATGGTGACCACATGAATATAAATCCGTTTGGACCGTACTTCAACTCGCTTGGTCCCACTGGTGTGGGCCTCTTCTTTGGACGCAAGTGGTGGTACTTTAATCAGGTAAAGAAAACAATATGATTATCTGTAAGCAGTGAGGAGCTCGTTAGTGCAGTAGTTAACGTTCCCGGTGTGCGAGTGTGGAGTTAAGCAACTTGCGCAGGGGCCGGTCATCGGATGTGTGAAAAAAAGTTTATCATCTCGAGCTCCTCTGTGCTTCGGAAGGCACGTGTAGCCGTTGGTCCCGGCTTAATTAGCAGTAGTTAACAACCACCAACCCGCACTGGGCCCGCGTGGTGGTTTATGGCCTATTCTCCTTTTCACTCCATAAGGAAAGCTGGTGCACCAGCAGTGGGGACATAACATAAGCTGATAATGATTGACAGCATTTAACTTTAGACAATTTTGGAGGCACATGCAGAATGTTAAAAAAATATTTTCTATTTCAGGACGATTACAAGGCGTTGAGGTAACACATACTTAAAAATAAAGAAAGTTGTTACACTGTATTTATTTTAAAAAAGCGTTTTATTTATCCCTCGCTTTAAAAAGTTTTCTCAGTTTTATTCGTGAAACAAGCCATTTAAAATATTCACTATATATGTAATGGCTTTGTATACTCTACGCTGGTAATCTTCGTGCTTTAAAAAAGAAAGATGGCGGCATAAGGCCAATCGCCGTAGGGTGTACCATCCGGCGCATAGTTTCAAAAATTTGTGTCAAGCACATTCTTTCTGACATTTCTTCCAAATTTCAGCCAGTGCAGCTCGGGTTTGGTTCGAAGGTTCGAATTCCGTGGGCAATAACCTAACCTTCCAATTTCTTCTTTTATTTTATTTGGAAAACCAACAGCTTTATAAAATTTTATACAATAATTAATTGAACTTGTCAGTTAAATTGCTTTGAACATCAATATGTACTTTTTCCATTCCACGATGGGGAATCGCTTAGCTTCCATCCCTCGCTGGTAAGTGACGATAACACTAAAGGTGGAAGTGATCTTCATCCGGGACTACTCAAGGAACCGGCTGGCGTATTACCGAAAAAACGAACCAGTTGTTAATTGTACAATTGCTACGCGACTGCTCCAGTTGCTGTTGATTGGTATTACGGACACAAATCGCTTAATGTGTGTAAAAAATACAATACAAATTATGTACAACCGGTTATTTTTTTCGACAACGAGCCTGCCAGTATGTCCCCGCTGGGAATCGAACCTATGGCCTTTTTTAATGTAAAGTAAATAGTCGCATGGATGCGTATAGCTTGGGACAGAGATGAGTGGCCGTTACGAAAGGAGGCCTATACTCAGCAGTGGGTATATCCGGGCTGCTAATGATGAAGACGATGAAATAGTCGCATCGAGAATAATTTTTTCGAGAGGTCGTCCACAACCAACCATGACTAAATGCGGGTTGAGTTAGTTCTCAGAATGTATTTAATTTAAAACGAGTCTTCATTCAAATAAACTTACAAAAAAAGCACTTTTGAACCGTCACAAAATATTGCTATTTATATTTATTTATATTTATATTTAGGATGTCAGTGGTGATTATCCAGTGGCGCGCCTTGGGCGAGACCTATGTCCAATTGTCCAGCTATGTCCAGCTATGGACTGAGATAGGTTGTTGATGTTTAGATGTGCAAAAGAACGGGCGCAAGAAACCGCACAGCTTTATATAGAAGTATATATATATATAGCATATATATAATATATAGAAGTGTGTACCACACACCTGCACATCAGACTATCACAAATTGTCAGTTCCTCAATAGACTTTGAACTTTATGTCTATGTGATACAGTTGAAAATGTTGGATAGTAGTAGAATAATTTTGTGGTTGTAGTTGTAGAATAATTTTGTTTTGAATAGCAGGCGTCTGCACATTACTGCAGCGGCCGGCAAAACGAAGCACACAGACGTAAGTCCATCAATGCCTAGTCGCGGCCCAGACTTGTATAATAGTACGGTTTTTCAAAATAATGTGCGAAAATTAAAACTCTATAGACACCTACTATGACAAGTAGAGCATCTATCAACTACACCAGCCGATAGAGCAGAAGAACATTTTGCCGCGACAGTTTTTTTTTCCCCTTTTGTTGATGCGGCTTCGTGCGATTAGCACATTTAGTCAGTGTCAAAGTAATTTTTCTTACAAGTAATACATAAATAAACAATATTTCCTTTCAATAAGATGATGATGAATGATAATAAAAATGAGAAGTGAGAAATGATATACCCCACAACCCCTCGAGTATCTCAGTAAAGATTTTACTAATTCCTCGGGCGGACTTTTTGAGAGAATTTTAAAAGTGACGTTGCACTGTTTTGTTTCATTTGCCAACACTCGTGCACACTCTTGAACACTCAACGGTAAATACTCCACAATTATTTCACATTAATATTCGACATAACACAAATTTTAGAAAATAAAACAAAACCGCAGACATGACTCTTCACTTTCCCGCCAAGAAGTCCCGCGCCAATATTAATTTCATTCAATTGTTTATTTTTTAACTGAGAACAGCTTTTTGCTACCAGCTCGAAATTCAAACAAAATATTTGGTTAGTCAACTTTTTTGCCACGTTTCGGAGTAAGTAAGATGTTCGTTCCAATTTTAAATAACACGCTAGATTTATGGATTTTCATACCAACATTGATCGCATTTCCAAGCATGTCTGAGAAAACGAAATTTACAAAATTGAAATAAGAAATACCTAAGTATAAGTTACATAGATGCTTCTAAACGAAATTGTAGATTTCAAGCGTCCGAAGATAGTGTGATATTTCAAGAAGAGCGAAATATCTTAACAGGTTTCTGTGACATGTTATTGCGAGAACTCTTATTTTCCATCAGTAGAATATATTCTTGAGCAACGTTGCATTCGTCCCGTCACCGTCATACGTGGTCATTTTATTTCGGTTTGTGTGTTTCCATGTATTGCCTGAGATGTGGTGTATCAAGCCATTACCCATCAATAGGGATGTTGACAACAACAACAACAATTAATTCCAGAACATTAAACAAATAAATGAAATCACGTAACAGTTCTTCAAAACATTGACCTATTTTTTATTTGACTTAAGCATGAATTTCTGTAACTTTAAAAGTTAATTAATAGTAATGTTTGTAAATCATTAATAAACACTAAATTAATGGAACAAAATAGTGACGTCATAGTTCACCATTACCGTACAATTTCTATTTAAAAATACTTAGTTTTGACAGTAACTATTTATTTATTATTATTAATTAATCAACAGATCTACTCCTATTATGTAAGCCAAAGCAGGATATTCAATGTCGACAACTACGGCGAGTTGGATTGAGCCACGATAGCAAAGGTTTCGAATCCCAATCGTAGTATTTTTTTTAACACTTTGTCTTTTTTCTAATTATAATTTGTTCGCAACAATATTTGCGTACAATTATATAAAACCTAGTTTTTCTATCGCTTTGTAAAGATATATTTAATAAACGACTCTTTGGCCACAGACACGAGCATAAGCGTCTTGCGACGCGGCAAGTGATTGTCTAGCTAGTTCATTGCGCGTAACACTATAGCAAGCTTAGTCAACGGTCATAGAAAAAACGCAATGAGATGAAACACAATTGGCCCAGCCTGGGAATTGAACCTTCGGGTATAGGTCCGAGCGCTTTGCCTCTCGGCCATTGTGGCTAAAGAGTCATTATCAGCACCAATAAACTTCGTTGGATTTTTGCGACTGCCATTGGACGACACAACCGAGACCAACAGCATTACCGACCTGGCGAGGGCGACAGTCATATTATCTACCAATTTGTTTAAAAAGATTCTTCACCAGCTCTTTTTATGTACCCACTGCTGGGGCACGAGTCTTCCCTATGGATGGATAGGGATAACGGGCCATAAACCACCACGCGGGCCCATACGGATTGGTTGTTACGACTGTTAAAATGCAGCTGGGACCAACGGCTTTATGTGCCTTCCGAAGCACGGAGTAGCTCGAGATGATCACCCATCCGATGAATAGCCTTTGCGAAAGTTGCTTAGCATCAGTACTCGCATCGCCACCGAGATCCTTCCTCGACATAAAATGCCTGTGAATGCCTTTTATTTCATTTAATTTGGTGCCCACTTCCTCGTTCTACCATCGCACCGCTCGCTATCGAAACAGGGCACACTCACACTTCCTGGAGCCGCTGTTTTCTCGAACGGTCCAGATGAACATTATTCCACGTACCATCAAACTGTGGAATGAGCTGCCATCCGAGGTTTTCCATTGAGCTACGACATGGATTCTTTCAAAAGGGGTGTAAAGAGGTTTTCCTCAGGTCGGCAACACAAAAGCAACATTTTTGATGTTGCTGATGTCCATGGGCGGCGGTGACCGCTCACGCCCGCCTGCTCGTTTTCAGACTATCAATATAATATAAAAAACATGAAAAGATTTATGGCTCAGGCTTTTTATGCCTTCCTGCCAAAACCAGACAAGGTTCCGTCACCGTAATATGCTGATGTATGGTCATTGTTCACCATTACTTTACACACACCAAGCTTGCACATTTTGTACACAAAAACTATTTTAGTTTCCCTCAACCATAATTCCCTATTATCGGTTCGGCCGCCAATGTTTTCATTACTACATCGATCAAACGCTCATGCTTTTCGGAGTGGTTGTAAGCAATTTATTTCATTTGACAGTTATTGATACGTATAAAATTGATCAGCCTGTCGTACGGGGAACAGCGATCAATTATTGCTAGATGTGTAGCGTCTGAAAGTACTATAGCGTCTAGTGTGATAGCGTAACGATCGTTAGAGTTAAACAGCTTTCGTTAAAATAGGACTGTTGACAACAAAAATTAATTGTTTAACAATAAAAATTATTTTAACCGCCTCTAGTCTACTGGTTAAGAGGCAGAGGTCGGGACTTCTGCCTCAAATATAACAAAAAGGTTACAAAAACACAATTGTTGAAAAAATTTCCACGAGCAGGATTTGAACCTGCACCCTTCTGACATACCGGGTCAGGTGCTCTTCCAATTGAGCTATCGTGGTTCTAACCAGCCCGCCGAAATTATTCAACACTATTTACTTTTTAACTTTGAAAGCCAAAGGCGCCAATTCAATGTCAACAACTGCCGTCATTAACATCTGATCATAATATTTTTACAAATACTAAAGATCAGTTAAGAAGTAGGCAAGCTATTTTTTAAAATTTTTGATTTGTTTATATAATTTTAACGCAAATTTTTGTTGCGAAACAAATTACAAAACACAAATGTTGAAAAAAATTCTATTTATTTGAAAGCCACTTCAATCAATTCAATCCAATTCAATGTCAACAACTGTAAAACTGTCAAAGTTAAAAAGTAAATAGTGTTGAATAATTTCGGCGGGCTGGTTAGAACCACGATAGCTCAATTGGAAGAGCACCTGACCAGGTATATCAGAAGGGTGAAGGTTCAAATCCTGCTCGTGGAAATTTTTTTTTTCAACATTTGTGTTTTATAATTTGTTTCGCAACAAAAATTTGCGTTAGAATTATATAAACAAAACAAAAACATTTTATATTAAGTATGTTTATCCGTTGTCTAGTACCTAACCATTTAACGAGTTTCATAACGAAGCTTCTCTTGGGCTAGATAATTGGTGTGAGTCTAGGAAAGTTTATTTTTATTTTTTAATCATTGCTTTGTTACAGACTTCGTTGGCTAAGACTACGGTACTCATTATACAGTACCGGCTACATAATTTATGTTTGTTTTTTAAATATTTGTATGTCTTGAAGTAGATAGCCTCTTACAAGTCATCTTAGTATGATGTAGATGTTTGTAAAATATTAATGAATCGTTTTATATAATAAGTTTGAAGACAGACAAAAATGATCAGACCACAAACAACAAAGACACACTTTGAACCTAAAGTCGATCATCACTCAATAAAATACTCAATACTCAATACTTTATTGCATTCTATAATGTTAACACAATAAGATGGTAGGTTTTTACAATGGATCAATTATGGACCTTGTCGGGCACAGCACAGCTTAGTAGGACAGAGGAAGAGAGATCATTATTCATATTAATTTTTTGCATTATAATATATCATTGATTAAAAATTAATTTATAATGTAATGGAATATTATACCTATGTATTTTAATGTAATTTGCCCAGCCGTAGGATAGCACATAGAATATTTACTTTTACTTTATTTATTATTTTTGAGGAGCTCGATGGCACAGTGGTTACAGCGCCCGGTCTGCGATTGCTAGGGTTAAGAAACTTTCGCAAAGGCCGGTCATCGGATGGGTGACCAAAAATGTATCATCCCGAGCTCCTCCGTGCTTCGGAAGGCACGTAAAGCCGTTGGTCCCGGCTGCTTTAGTGGGACGCTATGGAGTCAGGAAAAAATGCGGGAAGCTGTGGGACGCAATCTCAAACCTGCGCCAAGCAAGACGTGCAGAACGACAATAGCTTTTGTTTACCAGAAAAAATCTTAATTTGATAATAAAACTCACCCACCACACCCATTACAAACAAATAAAAGTATAAGAAAATGTATGCAGGTAGTAGGTACCTATTACGTGAGTGAAAAGTTTTTGTTAAGGTGTCACAAAAAAAGAAGACACCAGAATGTAAGATTAATACATACCGCGCTCGAGTAACGCACACATAAGTCAAGGTCTCACTGACACGGAATATTGGCCTATGTCAAACCAGTCCCACCGCAGCTGTGTCGAGATTCCGGTGTTCGCGAGAGGTTGTCTATGTGTGCGTTGCTCGAGCGCGTTTACATGAAGCATACCTTCTGCAGTATCCTTGTTTGGTTACAGTGTAGAGAGCATTTGCAAGTCTGTGAGCGCAAAGTTTTTCATCTTGTTAAATGCTAATCGCATCGATCGCCTTAAAACCTGTGTCGGGAAAGTCAACGACACCTGAGCGCCACGTATTTTAATAATTTAGGCGTGCTGTTCTGGAATTCATTATTAATTTTAATTTGTTTTAACCAAATGGCGCGATGGGCCTCCTGCAGAGCAATGGGCTCTGCAGGAGCAATGGGATGTTTAATCACCTTAAGCGCTAATATTAACACTGTCAACGCTTGGTGGACGAGTGGTGAGAGTCGAAACGCTTGACCTGACATCCGGAGGTTCCGGGTTCAATTCCCAGGTCGGGCAGTGCTTCGGATTTTAAATGCTTAGCTTAGTTTTCGACCACCAACGTGAATTTGGCAAACGTGGTGATTATGCCACAACATAGCGTGTTTTATGATTGCAACCTGTGCCGGCAGCCAGAGCTAACTAATAAACAAGGCGTTAACTGCGAGGGAAGTGCGGAAGGACATCGACAAAAGTATTTGGTTAATATGTCGTTTACGAACTGCGATTAGAGAACCTTAAAGAAGTTATTACAAAAAAGTCGCCTGAGAAGTTCAGACTAGCGCAAAGGGCGACGGAAAGAGCAATGCTTGGAATAACCCTGCGCGACCGGACGACCAATGAATGTATACGGCAGAAGACAAGAGTTCAGGAAGTGGTAAGCATTATCGCAAGAAGGAAGTGGACATGGGCAGGGCATATTGCTAGAATGGATGGTAGCCGTTGGGCCCGGAAAATCTTGGAATGGAGACCCTGAGCAAATGTCAGAGGAAGAAAAAGACATCCAAAAAGATAGGTTGATGATATCCGAAGATATGGAGGCCGTGATTGGATGGAGAGGGCGCAAGACCGCCGGAAGTGGAGAGGAGAAGGGGAGGCCTACGTCCAAAGCTGGACAAATGTTGGGCCGCAATGATGATGATGATGAAAGAAATGATATGAAATGAAAATGCAATTTAGTCGAATGACATTAATTGTTATCATTTTAAATCATCATTTTGAAGTACGCAAAAATGTGGTGCCTCCTCGAAACAAAGAAAATAACAATCAAAATGGTTTCTCCATAACAAAACCGTTGCAACTTTTTATTTTGCCGCAAAATAAACTTTCGAATTTCCAATATGGCGTACAAACGCCATCTTAAAATCAAAAAGGGCAGCAGCACCTAAATTTTAATGAAAATGTTGACTTTGCTCATTGCTTTCATGGCACTTAACTTCGCAATAATAGTACCAGCGGCTTAATTTAATGGTTAAACTTTGATTGCTATTCCTCTTGCAGTTAGGTATCAAAATTAAAAGGCTATGGGCCGTGCTTAGTATGGATAAGATATTGTTATGTTACGTTATTTTATTATGTGTAAGTATTATTATATTATATAGTACCTTATCTTAGTGGGGCCAACTAATAACAAACAATAAAACTGTTTTTTTACTTTTCGGTGAAACCTACTTACTAGGATACTCCAGCCACTGGAGTCCTAATTATAAGGTGATTCTACCGTCATTTTTTCTGCCTCAAGCCTAAGAAAAAAGCATCCGTGGAGCAAAAGGGAGAGACATACACACTAAGCACAGGGGGGTTCAAAACAAACTACGCGTCCGTTTTTGGTGGGTTGTAGGAAATCGACACAATTGTTTGTTTGTTTTAGTTCTTTGAACTCACTGATTTTTGTGTGTCCAATTGTCAAACAAACCGCTAAGGATGTTACTAAGTAACAGCATTGCCTAAGAGTTTGAAATAGTTTTATGTCAATAAATGTAAACCGCAAACATCTTTTTTTATCAGAAAATATTTCACTGTCATGGTGTGAGTTTCCGAGAACAACTGGAACATATTATAGTAAGTACTTTATTAAATCTATACATATAATAAAGCTAAAGAGGGTCGAAAGTCTGTACATGGAAGATAATCGAACAAAAAAAGGGCTGGGGATACTTAGAATCGATAACAGAACACGTTCCAAGAATTTTTGTCTGTTTATCTGTTTGTCTGTTTATTTTACCGCACATCACGTGAAAATGGCTGAACGGATTTTTATGCCAACTTTGCACGTAGACAGACCATGACCCGGACTAGGACATAGGATACTTTTTATCCCGGTACAGGTTCCTGTGGGACAAAGTAGTCTTCGCGAACGAAGTTACGGGCGACAACTAGTACAGGTATAAATGTAACAGGTGATTGAAAGGTTGTCTTTGTTTGTATAAATTTAAACTTACTTATTGGAGTCTTCTTATTTTGTGCCCGTTTCTTTCAACACAATAATGAATCTGTGAAAACTACGAAGGTATGATTGACAGATTTGATTTTTAATTTGTCGTAAATAAATGAGAACAGGGTAAATGGCGAATAAACATGCTTATAAAGTTGGGAATTTACGTGTTTGTTGTGTATGTCATTTCTCTTATTTATACATTCATTGAACAGTTATCATTTGAAACTAAAGTATGATTTTTTGACAGAATACGAGACGGGAGAGCCGTGGCGAAAATGTCTTGCCACCAACTGTAAGTCTGTGCTGTTTTCTATTTAAGTAAATAAGTACTTTGAGACTAAAAGCAAGTGTTTTAATTTAAAGGTACTTAAAAATCGACAAGTATTTTAATGTAAAGATGCAAGGGTGCAGTTTTTAAACCGGTCATAATGATTTTTAATTTATGATATCAATTTTATTGCGAGAGCTTCCTTTTGTCCCAAAGAATTTTGACAATGGCCATTTTTAACAAACAATTTATAAATAATGCAGAAGTTATTGGATAGAAGACGTTGCGATATCTTTAATTTCATAATCACTGGATTCAAAATTTTCAAAAAAAAGCAAATAAATCTAGCCTTTCTCTAACTCTTCCCACTGAAAGTACTTGAAACTGATTACCTTGAAAGCAGTGATTCCAACAAAAACAAACAAAAAAACGGGTTTTTAAACAAAAATAAACATTAAACAACACTTTCTGGCCATGAACGTCTTTAAAGCACTTGACTCCTCTTTTATATTTAGGGTTAAACAAGAAACTATCTGAATGGCGGTGTATTGGGAAATGTTGGTATATCATGCTGACAAATCTAGACTTTTTTGCGTGTCACATACGATGTACTCTGTCACTAGTCCCAAAGGACTATGAGAAAGGTCTCTACACTATCAGTTACTTATGTGAAGTAAGTCTTACTTGAATCTAAAACAGATTTTTGAAATACCTGTAGGATGGTGGGTAGTATTTTGTTTCGATCAGTGGCGTGCATTTGGAGAGGCAAATTGCCAGCAATGTATTAGTATAGGCTGAGTATGTGCTGTTTGTGTTAGTAATTAAGAAATAGGAGAAATTAATAATTAAATTAAAAATTATGACGAAAAGTGTTCTACTATGGTTGGAAGGACATTTTTTTCAAATTTCCTGACGTTATTCAAGTATTGAATGGAAAATACCTTTCCTGTCACCATGGTCTGCTGAAAGAAATCTCTTTTTAGTGATAAGGTTACCTGTACTATTGCGATCCAAAATGTTCAACCATTGTAAATGTTTAATTGTGTACGAACTAATAATAAATAAAGAAATAAAAATAAGATAATGATGGGCTCATTAAATTTTTTGCCGATCCTTTTAAGTATCTCGCCGCCGGAATCACAAACTGATGACGTACTGACTTTTTAAGAGTGCATATTTGTAACCAATAATGAAAAGAGAATTTTTGATTTTGATTTTTGATGAAACCTTTGTCCACAGCGAAGAAACTTGAACTCCATACTTGGTACCCCATTCATGGCAAGTCATCTTCCTGAAGCCGAACCGATTCTACCCGCTCACACTCTCATCAGACCAGCAGTGGGAATGCTGAAATCAGCTATCAAGTTTCCCCACAAAGACCCTGGTGATGGTGCTGGAGTGTACGGCAACAGAGATAATTTAGGAATACGGTCAGTATTTTTATTGGGAGTAGAACCAATTGCACTTGTTTCGTGGGATTATTTTAGATGTGTGACCAGTGGTATAACGCTAATTGGAATCGAATGAACCCGGACATAAAAAATAAATCCAAAAAAAAAATGGTATTTAATTACTAGAGTAAAGATACATTTACAGATTTATGACTTATTTTAGACATACGTATTTATCTGTAACAGAAGACCCCGCTCTTCCATAAACATAAACATTTCCAGTTTTTTTTGTTATTAACTAATTTTACATAATTTACTTAGGAGTGTTGCGTGAGGGTGTGTGTGTGTGTGTGTGTGAGGGGGTGTGTGCGTGTGTGAGGGGGTGTGTGCGTGTGTGAGGGGGTGTGTGCGTGTGTGTGAGGGGTGTGTGCGTGGGTGTGTGTGTGCGTATATATTTATATAATAATTATTAAATTTATATAAATTTAAATAAAACAAACCTAGTACCTCACTAGTTGAGGATCCCGGGTGAAGTGCGCTTCCATCATTGGCCTTATCATCACTTAACATCAGGTGAGATCAAGGCACTGTGCTTACCCGTTAATATATTTAAAAAAGACAAATTTTATATAAAACAAAATAAAAATGAATAATAGTATAATATAATAGATAGTATTATTATTATAGTAAAATAAATATGAAAGTATTATAATATTACTAGTGGTCACCCGCCCGCTTCGCTGTGCAAATATAATGAATCAATGAATGCTAATCAAAATAATTATTAGGTTTACTAACATCATAATATAGCCTATTATTTGCACGATCTCATGTTCTTACTACATACATTTTTTTTCAAGAGCCATCACCCGCCCGCTTAAACTTGTAAAAAAAAACCTTTTTTTATAGTCTATCATTTGCACAATCTCATGTTCTTACTACATACAAATTTTCATCAAGAGCCGTCAACCGCCCGCTGAAACTTGTGAATAAAATTTCCTTCTTTTTAATAGCCTATCATTTGCACAATCTCATATTCTTACTACATACAAAATTTCATCAAGAGGATACCCACTAAACTTTTTTTTATACATTCACAATCGCATGTTTTACTACATACAAATTTTCATTAAGATCGAGTTAAAAGTGGACATATAGCCAGACAGACAGACAGAGAAACATTACAAAAATCGTAGAATTGGCATCAGTGAATCATAAAATGAATATTTATCCCAAAATTGGTCAGAAAAATTGCAAGTACACACAGAGCCTACAGATTTATATAGTAGTAAGTATAAGTATATAATATATAGTTTTAAATAACCTAAACCAACGATACGTATGAATGACGTTTGAAAGCCAATCAAACGGTGTTAATAGCTTTATGTCATTTATATATGCCTTTTTTTTATTGGTATCACCTGCATAAACCTAATGTGTAAAGTATCACTCTTGTATAGCCTATGTTTTTTTATGATTACAATTTTTGTTCAATAAATAATATGACGCACAAAATTGTAAAATGATCTTAACGGGTTGCTAACTACACTTTGGTCTTCTAACAAATGCTGAGTGACCTCTTGTGTATCTTTGCATTTCTTTAATTTGATTTCATTTTTATGTAATATTGTGTGACACCGACTCTTTTGTTTTACGTAACTAGGTAATTCAAATTCTAGAACAACAGTGTGTAATTTTAACATTTGTTAAAACTTTATTTTATTTTATTGGCCACAATTTTTTTACGTAGGTAGTTAGACCATTGATATCTTCTTCTTTTCCAGATATCACGGTCAAAATCAGAGAGTTCTGTACTCCGGATTCCGGAGGGCACTAGCAGATTACCTTATGGTTTGTGTTTTAATTAGTTTTTGCAAAATGTTCACATGTCCAATAAGGTTGCATAGGTAATAAAAAATATTTTTAAATATAACTTTTAGACAATTTGTTAGAGCTATTTGTAGTTTTAATTTGATATCAAATTTAATTTTAAACAATGCGGGTACTTATATTTTATTCCCCAGGTTGTACCTGAGAAATCAAGCAATGCAAAGAAAAAGTAAGTTCGTTTTAATAGTGAATTCAGGAGCATATTCATTAATTAACAATCAAATTTCTAAATGAATTTTAGGAGGCGACGCTTTTGATATACTTCTAAAGTTACTAGGCATGTAACATTTAGTCACTAAATAATTGAATTTAAACTTTCAGGTTCGTTGTATCATCGACCGTTTTAGATTTGGTGAGATTCACTTTTCAGATTGTTTGGTTTTCAATTTAAGCTATAAGAAAATAAATATTTATTTTCTCTTATTACACTAATATAGCTGTTAGCAATACTAGTAGTAATAAATATCTTATCTCTCTAAGTTGCACTGAAAGCAAAAGTGACGTCATGGCTTTTGAAATAAAGAAGGTCTGTAGGTTACAATTTTGTTCTTGCTGAACTGCGATAGATCCTCGGTAATTTCTAGAATTTTCTTAAAACAGTAAATAAATATTGTGAGTTGTATTCAATTCAATTTCGTTTAGCGATTCAAGTTTCGTATAATTATTGACACATGACAAAGGAAATAAATACAAATTGCCCAAAATGGAACTTTTGGGTCGGTTTCTAAAGAAGTTAAGGTCACCGACCGACATAGCTTGGAGAACTAATCCTAAACTCAAGTTTTAGGTGACAATAGGTGACCACGTACCTGAAGACTCTAATTAGGTAGGCCATCAACTATGCGGTCCTACTGTCGACCAACTAAGTTATGATGAAATTAGAATAGAACGACCGGTCTATAATAAAAAAAATGTGAATGTAAGTTAATGTAAGTTATTATAATTCTCAAGCTAATAACCGATAACAAACTTACTTACTTATGCCGATGGCTCAGCGACCCAAAGTGAGTCTTGGCCTCCGACACCACGTGACGCCACTGCTCCCAGTAAAGCGCTATCTTTTGCCTTTTAAAAAAATGTTAATTTACAATTTGTAGCAAATTGTGGTCGAAGTATGCCCTGATCATCATAATACTCTCTTTTTTCAGGATAATAAGAAGCACATTGATGACAATCTTCTTAGGTTATATCAAGTACTTAACGATAAAAAAAGAAAGGCGAAGCGTCGCAAGAAGGTGAAGCTATCTCAAAAGTAATGGTATTGCTTCAATCTGTAAAACTTTTCTTTTGATATTTCGGATGAATTTAGAAATTTATCTCATTTGAATCTTAAGATTTATTTTTAGTGGACAATTTTGAAAAATAGACCATCTGCCGTCATTGAAATTCATAGATGCTAGGCAATAGCTCCTGGTGAGCTATTACGTAGCACCTATGAATTGGTACCTGGTTTCAAAGAGGATATTATTATCTGTGTGTTTACTCAGAATGTAGGTACGACCCAATCGGTGGAGGTTGGCTAGTTAGGACGTGTAACGAGATTTTATTTTATCAAAGAGTCGGCAAATGACTCTGCTCTAACTGTTAAGCAGAAGCTGAGTCCAGATGCGATGATTACTCAAATTTGTATTTTAGTTTGCTAGCTTGATATGAGAATAGTATTTTGTCATTTATGTTTTGGTAAAAATATTTATAATAAAACATATTACATTCCCGAGTATTTCAAAAAGTGAATAAGGAACCTTAGCAGAAATGCAATGTTCCCATTTTATTTTCACCTATTTCTTAATATTATTTAACGAAAACTCTTTACAGATTAATACAATTGTTTCCTCCGGAAACATTTAATGTAAGCTAATGCTTTTATTTGTTTGCTTTCAAAGACTAACTGCCGTACTCAGAGACGTCAATTAAGTTTTAATGACAATTAAGTCTCTTGCTGTCACTTTCTTATCTATAGTGCTAAATAGAGAAGGAAAGACATTTAATTGTCATTAAAACTTAATTGACGTCTCTGAGTACGGTAGTTACACTTGAAAAACGAACATTAAATTTAATATTAAGTATTTTTATTGTTATCTAAAGTTACTCGCGAACACTTAAATGTGTAGTGACACATTTAAGTAAATAAACAATTTAACTTTTACTTATCTACTCACGTTTATTTTATCCATTGGTTTATACTATTGTATCTTGACGTTTCGAACCCTTTCCAGGGTCCGTGGCCACAGTGCGACTGAGGCGTTGGTCGTCTCATAATTAATAAGAAACTGGCTCCCTCAATTCAATTCAATCGGGTGCGTTCCGTTTTATGCAGACAGAGCTTATGGATAAAATAAAATAAATCTATGGGTAAAATAAACGCGAGTAGATCCGTAAAAGTTTTTTAAAGTGTTTTTAGTTGCATATATGTTTGTGCATTAGAATCTGTTCCATCAGTATCTATGATCTGGATACTTATATTAATATTCCACTGGTGAAATTAGTATCCACATATTATCAGAGCTATTAAAATTAAGAATATTTCTCAAAATATTTGTGTTAGTTTAGGAGCTTGTTAATATTTGCAACGATTGTCTATTATAATTTATATTGTTAAACATTTTACAGAAAACTCCTAAACATATTGAGCATACTGCGTAAGTGTCCATACTGAATAAGAACTCTAGGTATTATTAAATGTATTTGTAACTAATATTATAATTTAGTTAGCTGTAAAATTGCCAATATTTATTCAAGTTTCATTCACAGAACGTTGAATAGCAACCGCGTTCGTCCAAAATACATAAGAACATCTAGTAATGTCGTAAAAAAATTAGGAAAATCTGTTTCAAAAGTTGAAAATAAAACAAGTAAACACAAAAATGATCTAAGGGACGACGAAGTAGACAGTGACAATCAAAGTAACTCTCTTGAGACAGACAATAGTAGTGTTCAATACTTAAACTTTAGAAACAGTACTGAAGAGGATGATGACAAAGATAGCAAACAAAAATGGTTTTGGGGAACCAAGGTACTGCATACAGAGACTTATTTTATACGAGAAATCTGACTTGAATAGAAAACATTAGGGGGTTGATGAATCTGAAGAATTAATAATTATTATATACAACTCCTTTTTTTATGGAGAGAGTTTGTTATTGGTCTCAAGCGACCTTGTTTGTGGGTGACGAGAAACTAAAAGGGTTTTTTAGAGGGAATGTCATCCCGCAATCTTGATCTCCGTTTCTTACTAGATCTCCGAGGGTAAGGATTGAGTCAGGAGCGAAACAACTCAAAGGCGCCTCTGAAAGCTAGGACCTCGGCTCGGGTTGACCGGGCTGTGGGTGTGGGGAAAGTCGGTACTGTCTGTACCTATTATAAAGCGTGTGTGGACCGGGTCTTCGTACTCTTGTTCTACAAGTACGGTGTATTGGGCTAGTGTGCATGATAAGTGCATACACTTATAATGAGAATGTGCTGTGGTAGTATTAGGATCGGGCCACGAGTCATTCATGTTTTAAATAAGTGATGAAATATAAACTTTTATAGAAAAAATTCTTGTCTATTCACTTTTTTTATTCGACAACGAAGAAGCGCTTATATCAAATGTAGGTTATTACTAATAAAGACGGTGAATCACTTCATTTAAAATTCTAAGCCATTAAAGAACTGGCTTCTACTACTAACATTTTTGTTATGGAGATAGACTTAGATTCATGATGGTGGCTAGCCAGGTGGAATTAGAACAAGCCATACCACCCAATCAATCCGAGAACAATATTTACCCCACTCTGGGTTAACCCTTTGTTCCAACCACTAGATCACTTCGAGATACGTGCTGCCCCTGTGAAGCACGTAGGAGCTTTATTTTTTTGCCAAATTGGTAGCGCTGTGACTTCTATAGTGTCAGAATTGTTTTGTATTACACAGTACTGAAACAATGACACTCCGGCCATTGATTCTACTAATTCACAACATGTTGTCTATTTTGTCAATGATACCATAGTCATAATGTCTAAGTTATGCTACCGACACACTATTGACGTTAGCGGACTTGAGTTCCAGTTTTGGAACATGACATTCAGTTTTCCAGAAAATTGCTTGCTGTTAGCAAGCAATTTTCAACAATTTCAGCAATTTTCAACAATCAGTGAATGTACTTTTTCTATTTCAGGACGCATACAATCACATAAAAATAAATAATGAAGCACCAGAGCAAGACGAGCTCATGCCCGTAAAATATAATTTTGACGAAAATGTGCGGAACTGGTGGTTCTACCATCAGGTAACTATTGAAATGAAACAACTGTTACGTATCTACTCGCGTTTGCTCTAGACCAGTGATTCCCAACCTTCCCCCGACCATGGACTTTGTTCCTATGTTTTTGGTTAGCAGAGATCACAAAAACTGTACTTAAAAAGAAAGTTCAATCTTTATTCAAAATTTTAAGTGGCTTACTAACAAAGAATAAGGTCCGAATAGTTAATCCGTGTTTTGTCTCTTTTACTCTAATTTGAAATGACGTTTACATGACAGGAACAAAACACGGAATAACTATACAGACCTTATTCTTTGTTTATTTATAAGGGGGAAAATGTATTTGATGCGTAAGTTCAGTAGTGACAGTTTATCTTCACACACTTCATGCTACTAAAAATGCTGATACGAAACATTCAGCGCCTAGTGGTACTCCTCTAGGAACGTTATAAACATATCAGAGCAAAGTTATTTGCCAACCTTATATAAAGTAAATAATTTTATGTTTCAGGATGACTTCAAGCCCTTTGGCGATGATAATGATTTATAAACTCGCAGTTTCACCACATCGTTTTTCCTAAAAATAAGCTGTTATCAATAAATTAATTAAATTATAATTTGTGTGGCTCATTAATTTTCCTCAAAAAAACCAGTAAGAAGAACGAACTTCGAAAAAGGGTTCATAAATAGGAATTCGAACCCATACTCTCTGACATACCGGATCAGGCCAGGAGCACTTCCAATCAAGCTATTGTGACTGTTCGAAAGTAATGACGCAGTTGCTGACATAGTAGTTGCAGGTTGCAGGCGTATTTATTATACGAAAAAACGGAGTAAAAAATAAACAAGGAAATTAAAAATAGGACAATACGTTTAAAATCAGTTATTTAGTTTTTCGCTTAATTTTTGTTTAATTGCAAATAGTAAAGCAAAATAGAATAACTATATGACATTTATATTATTAGTCCATGATATTATAAAATAGAACAAATTACTCTGTTTTTTGAAGCCATGTAACATAACTATTTAAACTAGGTCACTTGCAATAGAATTGTTATTAACGGAATTCATACCATGTTTATTATTTGTGAGGTTCCGATATTTCGACACAGTTGCATGCACCATGATCACGGAATTCCTGAAGTTAATGCGGGTGAGTATTTTATGAGCAGACAAAACGATCTACCCTCTTCCTTAGTCATCATTGGATTCCTTTTTTTTTGAGAGAGATTGTTGATTGCCTCAGACGGCATTTTCAGCTTCACCGGGCTTGTTTGGGGGCGACGAGGAACGTAAAGGGTCCCTCAAGCCGTGGGAAACGAATACCTACGGAGGTTTTCTAGAGGGAACGGCATCGCGCACTAATGCGCGTCCCCGTGCCCTACTAGATTCTCCGAAGAGTTCGGATTGCGGTCATTGGATTCCAGACAAGCCACATTTTGAATTCATCTTCACGATTGACATTTTTGCATTTCGTAATTTCAATCGCTTCTCTCACCGTTATCTAGGTACGTAGTGGTGTTCTGTCGAAATAATCTGTGGGTTGTAAAACTCAATCCAGTGATAAGGGCCCGACTGGATCAGATGTTCAACAAATGCCGATTTTTGCGTATCGTTGTTTTTGACAGCTTTGATGGGCTTCTTAATTCGGCAGGCGACTGTACGTTTCGTTTGGCCAATATAGGAGCTAGCGTGGCTGCAATCGATCTTGTATACACCAGGCTTTTCCAAAGGAAAACTATCAATCAATCGTGGCGCATGCAACTGTGCCGAAATATCGGATCCTCACAAATAATAAACATGGTAAGAATCCCGTTAATAATTACTATATGTAAAAATAATGGTGGCTATAAAAAAACCGTTAGCGACATCTATCGTCATTCATCAGAAACACGTTCCGCTAGCTTGGCTTTGTTGCTTTTGTTCAACTCTTTTGCTTAACTCAAGGTTTGGAAACGCTTGTATCTGCTAGATGGCGCTTGATGTATAAAATAATGTTTAATGTTTAATTGAGATCTTTGCCCAGCAGTGTGACAAAATAGGTGAAATTAAAAACTAATTAGATTTTGAAATATTTTGCATTATACCATTTCGTACACGCTTCATAATAACACGAGTATTGCTAATACATACTACATTTATGTAATGTAAACTTTACTTTTTTGCTACGCGGTTAAATAATTTCCATAAAACATCTCACATAAAATAACATTATTTCTATTAAGTATATTACTTATATTGCTTTTATATATTACTTATATTAAGTATTGTAAATTATTTTAAGCCATTATTGTTGTACATTGATCCTTAAAGTTAAATACCTAAAAGTTTATTACAGGAACCCTGCAAGGGTAATGCAAAATTTTAAAGTTAATAAAGTCAACGTCAATGTCAAAATTGTTATAAAAAAAAACATTAAAAATAAGAACTTTGGAATCGACCAAACATTTTTTACTTACAACCACCTACAACCTACCCATTTAGGACGTCTGATTTTAGATGTGTAGAAGAATGAACGCAATATACTGTACAGCTTTTATAGAAGTAACAACATTTACAAAAATAAATATGTTATCAAATATTACAATATCACAAGAAAATGAATTTATTTTTATTCATTAATTATATATTTTTTTTATATAAACGAGGACAATATCATGAGTAGCGCTGCTTTTCTACCATTCTTACATCTCTAGCGATCGTTAGTGAGAATTACGCATGGCAAATCACTAAATTTGAAAAGAAATAATAAGTAGGTGCGATTATGTAAGTAAAGATCTAATACCCCACAGCTAGACAAAGGCCATCATCATGGAAGTCGCTGGAATCGCTTCAAATAATTGATATTGGGTTAATATTGACGTGGGTTGATGATCACAATACACCATCATCATAGGTATTTTGTGCCATCTCCACACCGAAATTTGAAGATCAGTACGCAAAACTTCTTGCTGGCCCATGTAGCAGATTTTTAAGTTACGCCTATGCTATATAAAAAAAAATCCGTAACACACTTTGCCCGATCTGGGAAAACCCAGAGCCTCCGGATATCGGACCCAGCTCTTTGCCGCTTGAGCCAAGTGGCGAGGCTATGTGTACTTAATAATTAAAAATATCCTTTTTGCAAAAAAAAGATTCATTAATATTGTCTACTGCTTCATCTAACGACAAAGTTATGTAATTTTAAGTACCTTCTATGATTTTTATCAGGGTAAATAAAGATCTGCTAAATCTCATTACATTACAAATTATATTTACTCAAGGGAAACAGACAACACTAGTAGACATTACAAGTTGTCTGCTCAGTGCAAAACAATTGACTAAGTATTTACAGAGACAACGATGTAAGAAAATCGTGTATCGTTAAAAAGATATTACTTAGTGTGTAAGTGGTTTAGTGTACAAGAAATGCAGAAGCGAAATGTCTTTCTCGGGATTGCAGTAATGTTGTCAAGTGCCGTCTTGTTGTGGATGATTTTGTTTACAGTTGCACTTGTAAGGTTACTACAAAATTCATAACCTTTTTGTTGTATGTTGTTATATAAACTACATAAGTGTGTTTATGGTGACTTCTTGGCGGGAAAGTGAAAAGTCGCATGTCTGCGGTTTTGTTTTATTTTCTAAAATTTGTAATAGGTCAAATATTAATGTGAAATAATGGTGGATTATTAACCGTTAAGTGTTCGTAAGTGCGCATGAGTGTTGGCAAATGAAACTAAACAGTGCAACTTCACTTTTCAAATTCCCTCAAGAAGTCCGCCCGAGGAATTAGTAAAGCCCCACATCTTTACTGAGATACTCGAGGGGTTGGGGGGTATATCATTTCTCACTTCTCATTTCTATTATCATTCATCATCATCATACTGGAAAGAAATATTGTTTAATTATGTATTACTTGTAAGAAAAATCACTTTGACACTGACTAAATGTGCTAATCGCACGAAGCCATCAACTAAAAGAAAAAAAAAGTGTTTTTATGTTGAAAGCATGTCGATAAGTTTAAAAAAAATTGTTAATGTAATATTAATCATCATCATCCCTAGCTATTTTATGTCCTCACTGCTGGGCCTTCCTTATTGATGAATAGGGAGAACGGGTCATAAACCACCACGCGGGCCCAGCGCGGATTGGTGGTTGGTAACGACTGTTTATGCAGCCGGGACCAATGGCTTTACGTGTCTTCCGTTGCTCAAAGGAGCTCGATATATTTCAATCAATGACCGGCGATCACCCAACCGATGACCGGCCTTTACGAAAGATGCTTAATCTTAGCAACCGCAGACCGGGTGCGATAAGCACTGCAACATAGCTGCTGCATAGACCGGGACCTCTGGGTTTTAGACTGTTTTTTTATATTATACGGGTAAGCACTTGGTCTTCATCTTATCTGATATTAACCGCCTTTAGGTGGAAGCGCACTTCACTCGGAACCTCAAATACTGTGGCATTTGCTAGAGATAAGATAGCCAGTATCTTATCTCTAGCTGCCGGAACATAACAATGCTACAAACAATGATGTTATGGCGAAATGTTTAGATAAGATAGTGGACGGTGGTAGCTAGCCAGACGGAGAAACAAGCACTACCACTAACCAAACCGAGAACATAAACATGTACCCCCGCTGGGAATCGAACCCGGGACCTCTAGCTCTAAACCCGTGGTCTAACCTCTAGACCACAGAGGTGCTTTCATTAAAAGCATTGATGTTATCTGTAAACACTTAAGTTCCTTTTTTTCTAAACCTTGTTTTTATATTTTGGTCTTATTTAGTTTTTTGTTTTATGTATAATGGAGTTAAGCAAAGTCACGCATGACTCCATCAATTCCTGACCAAAGGTTATTGTAAGGAAAACGAGGATATAGAGAAGGTTAAGGAAAAAGTTTATAATTGCATAACTCAAACAACTTATTTTTAGATTGGATCCATTTTGTATTACTAGGCTAATGTTGCTGTTTATGTCTGTTAGAAATCTTCATAGAAGCAGGTGTGGACAATAAATCATAGGCAGTAACTTCGGAGGAGTTTACATAAAAGATATTATCTAGATAAATTAACAATTTGGTTAATAAAAAGGTTAGGGGTAAAATGTTTCATGTTTAAGAAAAAAACTATCTGTAGAGAAACATCCTCTTTTCTGAAAGAAGGTATTTATAGGACACGCGCCTGCACATCAATCTACCACAAACTGTCAAATTTCCTCAATAGACTTTTAACTTTATGCCTTAATGACATGGTTGAAAATGTGTTGGAGAAATTTGTAAGTTTTGGATAGGTTGAAGTGCCTGCCTGTACATCAAATAAATTTATAACGTTATTAACGTTAACGTTTTTGGTATTGTTTTGCTTGTCTGAAGTTTGTTCAGCAGCTGAAGTTTATTTACATAAACAGGTGTTTCTTTTGTTAAAAAAATATTGACCACTAAGTGTCCGTGATTAACCATTAAGTGTCCGTGTCCGTGAGCGTGCATGAGAGTCGGCAAATGAAACAAAACAGTGCAACGTCCCCTTTCAAATTCTCTCAAGAAGTCCGCGTAAGGTCTTAGTAGATCTCCATTACTGAGATACTCAACGGATTGGGAGGTACCTACATCATTTCTCACTTTTATTATTCACTCATTACTCATATGTATTATTCATCATCATCATAGAGGAAGGAAATATTATTTATTTATGCGTATAACTTGTAAGAAAAATTACTTGATACTGGCTAAATGTGCTAATCGCACGAAGCCATCAGATAAAAAAAAAACATAAGTGCTTGCTCTAGCCGTAGTGACCGCAGAATCAAAAGAGGTTTTTAGGAGCTCGCATCACGCAAGCGTTTCCCCTGATCGTACAAGAATCTCTGAGGTGTCCGATGTCGATGACAAGACCAAAAAACCTTAAGCCACCTTTGAAGGCCCTCGGCTCAGTTCAAACGTGACTTGAGGTTAAACTGGGAGCTCTAGATCTGTGATTGGTACCACTAGAGTTAGTCTAGTGGCCAGTTCGGAGAGGCGGTTAAAATACATGTGCGTAAGTAAAAATGTACCTACAGTACTACTGCTGCAGATCAACCTACCACAAAATGTCAAATTTCTTTAATAAATTTTGAACCTTAACGTTTGGGTATAAAGATCAATATTGATTAGAGAAATTTGACAGTATTGGATAGGTTGATGTGCAGGCGTGTGTACTTCTTGTTTTTGTTTTTTTTTGTTTTATCGTATGAAGGTTCTGCAAGCTCTTGCAGAACCTTCAGAGAGAAGGTTGTCCAATCAACAAACAAAATAAATTGCGGACTGTACTTTATGCGAATGACCAAACGACACTAAAAATAATTAAAATAGCAAAAACGAAACGTCACCTTTTTTTCTTAATGACGAAACGACACCATGACCTTTCTGATTTATTCCGGAATTTGATTATAGATTTTTATTGACATTGAAAACGGACTTGAATTGGCCAGTTGTAACTTAGATGAGGTATTTGCAAGCCTTTTCTTAGGGCGTAAGTTTTCAGGACGAGAATATTATGGAAACCAGTAGATATTTTTTTTAACAAAAGAACATATTTCAGATATATATAGTCAAGTAAATGTTAAATTATTATATTAAAATATTCTATTTATAGACTAAAGTTACACTTGTATACGGTATTAGTATAGGTACGCTCAGACTCTTCAAAACTTTTAGTAGTAACATTAGCATCGATGTTTTTTCATTATAAAATAAAAAAAGTTTGTCTAATAAATACGTCAGTTTATTTGTACGCAGCTCACGACATCAGTTGCCCTTCATTAAAAAAAAAATAATGTTTTTATGACTAAAAACGACTGAGGACAAATACCACGTAAAATTTTTATCTTAACTAAAATTGTTACTGACGGTCGAGTCTTCATTGTACTGTTTATTTTAATATGATACAGGTGTATTTAAATGAAGATCGGTTTGAAACCCACTAATTGCCAATTTGACATAGACGAGGAAGGTGTTACTTACTTCTCAATACATTAATTGGATTCAATAATTTATTTTGATCATTAAAAATAAAGCGACAGTGTATGCTCCGAAGGGGACGTTATCAAAATGAGACATTTTAGTAGACACTGTTTACTTTTTTTATCTATGTTGAGTTGTTTTGTGGTGTCAAGGTAAGTTTACTTCGTTACTACATGCTGCGTCATCTAAGAACTACTGTTTAAAGTACTTTAAAATCAAGGGTAATATTGACAGCAGCCCCAGATTCTATTAAACTTTTTAACCCTTTACTGGGGACAGCATGTTGAAATGTTTTATTGGTTTTTTACATTAAGTTAAGGTAGTCAAGTTAAAATTATGGTGTCCAATATATCGACAGAGCCCTATTAAGGGTCAGACAGAACATGTTTGAATATTTCATAGGTTTTCAATCTTATCTCAATCACATTAAGTTCAGGATGTGGTGCGAATATATATTCCTCTGACTGGAAAGGGTTAACAGTGTCTATAGATAGCGTCGAAGGCGTCCTTAGTCTGACTAGCTCCGGAATCACGATTTTGGCAAATCGAATTAAACGATTAAAAGCTGTTGCCATTGCCAGTGTAACAATAATACATTCAAATTTGCCCCGTAGGGAACAGCGGGTAAATGTGGACACCACTGTACTGGCTACTATAGTGAACCCCGCGCCCCGCAACTCTATTAGCGCTTAGCGCGGTCGAGTCCACCATCTTTAGTAGCTGTCACCTCGAGAGGCCGCGTGCGTGTTTCAAGTTAAGATCAATTCTTAATTTCCAAGTGTTTTTTTTTTAAATTTTTGTTGAGTTGTTCTAGCGTGTATACGCTATGATATTTGAAATAATAACCTCTCGCTGTTATTACCTAACCCTTTTTTTTGTTGCTAAATTTAAGAATGAATTATCCCAGGGTATTCGCAATTACCCCAAATGCTGTACGGATTTACCCGTAGACGTCTAGTAAATACCGACAGCAAGGGTTTTGCTTTTTCATAAAATCAAATGTATAAGTTGAATTGTTTTATATATGTTGATTTTGTATGGTAAGAACCAAAGTTAAATGATTAATTAGTTTAATGATAAATGAGTAATTCTCAACAATTCTCTAAAAGAACGTCAAATATACTATGACGCACGGCGCAATATCCCCATTATGTGACCTAGTGAAGTCTCATTCTCTCTCTAGCTTTCAACTTTGTCTTAATTTTGTTTTTGGTTCTGTTTCTGTTTGTGGATCAATGTTTTTTCTTTGATTATTTCTGTCTGGTCGGTAATCTTGTAATAAATACTGTTACGTAGCTACTCTGTGAAATATTATTTTTGCTAAATTTGTAATTTGTTTACTCAGGTGCAAAGTGTTCCAATTTTCGATGTAGTCTCTACAGTGACTTTAAATACGGACGACTTCTCTTCTATAACACTTCTAAGTTTCATGTTACTATTAGCACAGAATAGGGAAGTACATCCTTATTCTGTGCTATTCATTCGAGAACCCAAATGTATAGTAGCCTATGTTAGGCAGACTTTTACCGTTATACATTTTTTAAAGTTTATTTAATTTCAGTTTCAAAATTTGTAATGGACCAAAAGTCGTCATAGACCATGACGGAGGAGCGGACGACGCAATGGCTTTATTCATTGCGTTGCTTCGAGAAAAATATTTTAATGGGTAAGTAGGTACTTTTATCCGCTTCGGTGGCCGAGTAGCAAAGCGCTCAGCCTGATAACATTAGTTCTTCATACAAATTATTGTGCATATCTACTATCTGCTTCTTTAAGCCCCTCCGTGGTAGCAATAACAACAGTTCACGGCAACGTCAATGAATCTCAATGCTTCGTGAACACGCAGAGAATATTAAATGTGGCTGGGAGGCGCGAAGTAAGTTTAACTTCATGTACATTTAAACTTTATCATAGTCAGTCTAAAAAACATTACGCTGCTAAGCGCTCGCTGTGGCCTACAATCACCTCTTCGTCGTATTAGTCTAAAAAGTTACACTGTTTAATGATGTGGCCTACAATATCTCCCCATCATTATTAGTCTAAAAACATTACGCTGCTTAGCGCTGTGGCCAACAATCACCTCTTTGTCATCATTAGTCTAAAAAAGTTACACTGTTTAATGCTGTGGCCTACAACATCTCTCCATCATTATTAGTCTAAAAACATTACGCTGCTTAGCGCTGTGGCCAACAATCACCTCTTCGTCATCATTAGTCTAAAAAAGTAACACTGTTTAATGCTGTGGCCTACAACATCTCTCCATCATTATTAGTTTAAAAACATTACGCTGCTTAGCGCTGTGGCCAACAATCACCTCTTCATCACCTCTTCATCACCATTTGTCTAAAACAATTACGCTGCTTAGAGCTGTGGCCTAGAATCACCTCTTAATCATCATCGTATTATTATAAAAAGAGGGCAGAGCTTGCCACCAATCAAACTGATATTGTAATAACTGTATCCCCCGCTGGAAATTGAACCCGAGACTTATTATGATTTTGTGACCAAGCAGAGGCGTTCTTCATGTATATATTTTTATAATCATTAAATAAAATACATAGTACCTACAACATTTTTAAATACTCCTTTATGTAATTTAGGTTATTACGGAATTCTGTAGGTAGGTAGTAGGTTCGCTGCGATTGTATGACATTATACTCGTATATTTTTTATTACGATTCCGTTAGCTTTAGGCCTCGAATGTCAATAGTGTGTATTTCAATCACAGGCATAGATCAGACGTTGCGTCACAAGTTCCTAATTTTTTCATTCATTTTATCAAATTGCTTGTCAGGTTCCAATTTTTAGGGGCAGCCGTAACGCGCTTCTATGGGATTACCCCTCCGATCACTTCTTCGGTACAGACGGTCTCGGTGACAACCGGTACGATCGGTTCAGCGCTTTGAGAGCACAACCGGGCCATGCTGTATTTGCATTGATTGAGCTATCCAAAAAGTATAAAGGTAAAGTTAGTTAGTTAAGTGTACAATGTTTGTTTCTACACGCAGACTTCGAATCCACACCGATCGACGGGACGGACCAAGCCATAATAGCTAATTATGGGGCTAAGTGGCTCTATCGGATGATTACCTATTGAAACGCATAACTTTTTCGCCATAAACTGACAATTCATAATACTACTGGCCATAATAGTCACTTGCCATAAGCCATTATAGCATAACATCATGACGCATAATATCATATGGTTGAAACCTGTAAGGCATAATCATAGAAAGGCATAATTTTGATAAGCATAAGTAATGAAAGGCATAATTTTTGTTGGCCATAATATTCAAAAGTATGTCTTTTAAATTTTAAATATTATGATATTTAAAAAGCATACATTTAATAAGAATAACCGGCAAAATCCTTAAACTCCTAAGAAATAACACTTATTTACCATAATTACAAAAAGCATAAATTTCTATGCATAAAAGAAATTGGTCCGGGTGTAGAAATGGGGGCCCCAAAAAATAAACACAATTTTTTTTTCACAAAATGCCAGCTAACGAAGAGAGATTAATTTTTTTATTTTTTATTTTAATTTTTTTAATTTTATGTATGGAGCTAAATTTTTGTTGTCTAATAAAAAAAATAACCTCGAAATTCAAGATAATCGCTACTCAGCGCTTCGCGATTGTCTTAAATTTCTAACCTATCACGTGACCTACAGCAAATAGTGAAAAAATTTTACAAGTCCCCGCCTGCGACAACAATCACTATTCAATGTATCTATAAATACTCATCTAATATAGATTTTATTATTTAAGTATAGGTATCGGACAAGGAAATATTTCACGCTGCATTCAACATTGCTCAAACTGAATTCTGGGATCGTAGAGCTTGTTTTTTCTTTGCAGTTTTTTTGATTGGAAAAGTTTCATCTTTCCCCCAGTCGGTAATAAGGGAGTGGGTTGGTATCACAAGTGAGATTCAAACCTAAAGAAAACTAAAAGATTCAATATTAGTCAGCCCTCTAATGTTGTTAGTTGTGCGCCAGCAGGGTGTCACATGAATACCTTCTTAAAAATTCCATCTATTATAAATTGTAATTTGAATTTGACTTTGAACCATTAAAAACTGAAGGAAGTGTTATAAATATTGTTATGCTCTACAATCATCATCAGCACATTTATGTCCCAACTGCTTGGTCATGAGCCTTCATATTGATGGATAGAGCCGAACATTCTGTTCTGAATTATTATAAAATTTTGGAATGCAAAGTTATTGAAGAACTAATGAAGATCGTTTATATATTTATTTTTATAAATCTATCTTTTACAGGTGAACTTATAGTGGTCGCTTTAGCTCCACTCACGAATATAGCATTGGCTATTCGAATCGACCCTGACTTCATTGGAAGATTGAAACATCTGTATGTCGGCGGGGGTGAAATACATGGTTAGTCTTATGCCTTTTTGTATTTCATCTAAGATAATGTTCAAGCCTAAGCTCAGGTTTCTTCTATAAATCAGATCAGATTCTTCTAGAAGTCAGAAGTTACGTAACTTCAAAGTTGTCCACGTGCTGTCGTTGCACCAGTGCTCAGATTAAAGGCTATTTTAATATCTTTAACGATTATTCACATATAATTTTACGCAAATATTGTTGCGAACAAACTACCATTTGAGAAAAAGACAAAGTGTTGAAAAAATTCCACAAGCGGTTTCGAACGCGCACCCCATGTCATACCGGGTCAGGTGCACTACCAACTATACTGTCGTGGCTTAATTCGACCCGCCGAAATTAGTCAACACTATCTACTGTTACTCTGTAAGCCAAAGGAGCCCTATTCAATGTCGCCAACTACGTCATCAACATCCGATCTTAACGTTTTTACAAAATATTGAAAGATCAGTTAAGAATTAGGCAAGCTATATTTATAATTATTCACTTATAATCGTGGATTTTTATTCAACACTTTGTCTCTTTTCAAATTTATAATTTTTGTTAAGATTCATAGATTCTAATTAAACAATTCATGAGGAATACCTATTGATAAGTTCCCACTAGTTTCGTGATTCCTATCTCAAGTGGAAGGTACTACTGCCACTAAGTACTTGTTGAGGTACGATCCGTTCGATGTGCATGAAATACAAACGGCAACTGATAGAAACGCGACGACAGACAAAACACAAAATCAATGTGTACTTAGCTTATCTTAACATACCTATATAATTCTTCCGTACGTGTGTATGTTTAAATATTTCAAACGGATAGGCACTTGGCTTTCATCTCACCTGATGTGAAGTAATGATAAGGCCGAAAGTGGAAGCGCACTTTACACAAAATCCTCAACTACTGAGGCACTAACTATCTTATCTCTATGTGTCGGAACACAGTAATGCTACAAACATTGATGTTATGGCGACATAAGCCCTACCACCTACCAAACCGAGTACTAAAACATGTACCCCCCCCCCGCTGGTAATCGAACCTGAGACCTCTGGGTTTGAGACCGATTAAGCACTAGACCACAGAGGTACTGAACTCCTCCTAAACGGCTGAATTTTGTTTGATGTAACTTTTGTGTTTGTTTAAGTAGGTCCTTGGATGATTTAGATTCAAAATTGGACCCGGTAGGTGGCGTTGCAATAGGGTTGTAGGCTTTTTAAAACCATCACGGGATACGGGTGTTCACACAAACGTATGAAGCCGCGAGCGGGCTACTAGTCATATATACAATCTGCTTGATGTTTGCAGGTCCATGTTATGCTAAACCAGAGTTTAACGCTTTGCTAGACGCAGAGGCATACTATATAGTTGCACAAGCCGCAACTACAGAAAGAGTTACTGTGATACCGTATTCTCAAATAAAAGAGTCGGTGCCAATCGCTAGAGTAAGTTGAATATATCGTTTTCGTAATTAGCCAATATACCGTCCCACTGCTAGGGCATAAGACTCAATCGAGATTCGGGACAAAAACGTGGTCGCTCACTATGGGTCTGATAAGAAGGCTCAAGGCCATCCAAAGAGCAATGGAGAGGGCTATGCTTGGTGTTTCTCCGCATGATCAAATCAGAAATGAGGAGATCCGCAGGAGAACAAGTGGCAGAGAGCAGAGTTGCTACGCTCAAGTGGCTGTGAGCAGGGCACATAAGAGGTGGAAAAGTTTTCGAGTGGCCACCGCGTACCTGAGAACGCAGTGTGGGCAGGCCTCCACCGACGATCTGTCGCTGGATGCGAGCAGCACAAAACCATTCGTTTTGGTAATTCTCGGGGGAGGACTTTGTCTAGCAGTGGATGTGTTTGACTGAGATGATAATTATCACAAACCTGGGTTATGAATACAAAAATATGAAACACACTTGCCCGACCTGGGAATTGAACCCAGTTCCTCCTAATACAACGCCGGTCCACTGCAGTATCTAACTATCCAAGTTTTTCAATCAGGACTGGCGTACAAAAGTACTAGGATCTATCAAAACAAAGATAATGAAGGCTCAGAATGAGTTTGAGGATATATCACTACCCACCAGCGATAAATGGCAGCTACTTGATCCCGCTGTGATGGCGGTGGCTTTACAGCACAGTATCGTGGGGATCACCAAACTTTCTAAGAACAGTATTATTTTGTGTGGTAAGTTTTTGTAAATTACACTACCTACCATTAATCAATCCATTAAAAATATAATAGTTAAACGAGATTTTTCTTATTTTTTCAAATTAAATTCAAAATCATTTATTCAGTTTAGGCTACAAATAGCTCATAAGAACGTCATTATGCCATCGGTTTGTAAGTCTACTCTGGGCGGGAGAACTTGTTCTTAGAAGAACCGGTAAGAAACACAGCAATTGTCAAGCTCTTAGAAAAGAAAAGGGAGAACCCTTACAGCGTCAAAAATATTGGAAAATACCCTATCATAAAAGGACATTTTCTATCACAAATAAAAACACAAAATATGAAGGACAATCACAACATGTTTAAAAAAAACAAAAGAAATAAAATGAAGTATGCAAATTTAAATCAGTTTTAGTAACGTGAAACAACAATCATTGACTTGGTCAGCCCGGGACTACAACTGGTGCAAATCGGTCGAAACGTCGACTATAAAAAGGAGTTATTCCGAAACATCCAAAGCTCATTGATCTCGGAATATTCAATTTCATACACTACCCCTACCGTTCGTTTTTTTTCTGTAGTCTTCGCGAATGAAGTTGCGGGCAACAACTAGTCAATAATAAACTCATTGTTAAAAGGAAAAATGACTGCGATAGAAAAAAAATAGGTACCTATGTACTATGTAAATCAGAGTCAATCCCTAAATAAAACTCAGGGTGATTCATTCAGTCATCAACAACATCTAGCTATTACAAATTCTAATATTAGTCATGAGAATGAGCAGACCAGTCTTCACAGGCAGCACTAGTTCAATATTAGGACGACTAAAATCACTTCGCTTAACTATTTTTCAAAAACGTAATGATTACCCACCTTCACCGCCGACCGTCCCCATATATATATATACACCTATATTTATAACCGTGTTGTGTTTTTCCAGGTGATGACAGAGGCATCAATACGAATAATTTCACATGCAACGAACCGAACGTAAATTTGATATATTCTGCATCTGAACCGCTTTACAAAAAGTTTTTGCTAGACACGTTTTCGGCGGAGTTAAAATAAAATATTCAATATCACTAGTTCTTTTAAAAAATAAAACCGAAGTTTATGACGAACAAAAGGATGCTACAGTGTTTGTTTTTAACCTTTCATTTAATATTCTGTTATATATTATTTAATTTTAATTAATGGCTTCGCGTTAAGCATTAAGTCAGTATCAAGTAGTATTATTATTATAAACTAAGGGTTGTACGGTAGATTGTTTTAAAAATGGAGTCTTAAGTTATTACGAAAAGAACTCGGGTGGCACTCCTTAGCTTCTGTTTAAACAATCTTTTTTGTACTACTTATTTATTCTGTAATTCTAACCTTTAGCAATTGTTTTCGCTCATACTTGGTAGTAGTTACCACATTTTGAAACTAATTTACTATGGATTTATTGTACGGAGGAAGCTGCACACTTGCAGCTGCCATCTGCTATATGTTAGGTCTCACGACACAGTCAATTCGAGTCAAGGTCCTATATTTTTCAGGTGCCCTCGTTGTTTCCCATTCGTTTTCTAGTTCAATCGTCTCGGAATACCTAATAGGGTAAACGCTTTTGTTAAGCCATCACCAGCTTATTGTATGTCCCCACAGCTGGGGCACGAGCCTTCTCTATGGAAAAATAGGGATTGGTTTTCCCAGGTATTTTAACAATGTGTTAGCATGGGGAATCATTTAGAGAGTGATGCCTTAAGTTGTTTACACCGGAGATTTTGCCGAATATTCGGCTATCACTGTTATTGGCATCTCTAAACCAAACTGGTCGTATGCGGGTGGATGGTCGTTAACGACTGCTATTGTTTCTTTAACAAAACTGGCACCAACTATACTAACGGACAAATAATTAAGCGTCAGTAGCCAAATAAAGTCGCTCGACTTAGCTTTCTAGTTGACTGTTATTAGTGTGGTAATACCGATTTAATGATAACTTTTAAAATTCAACAAAATATTACGCAAACGTTTGACTTTGCGTGAACCTAGCCTAGCACATAGATAAAAATCTCCGTCTATCGAAATTGCAACAAAAACATTAAACAATGCTAATACCATTTACTATGCAAGAACGTCTGTCAATTGTTCATTCCATTCATAGACGTTATGCTGTCTGGACCAATTTCCATACAATAACCTTCTTTTATGTCAGATATACGACACGAATTGGATCATCGGTTTGCTGAACCCAAGGCATTCAGTAAACGGTCACGCGTATTAAAATATAACGAAAATATTCATCGACTACTCTCATTTAATAGATAACGTATTTAGTGCGGACACATAAATAGAGATGTAAATAAATCTTGTTTTCAGTTTATCTCTTACAGTGATAAAAGGTTGAAGTTTAATTATTATTGTGCAATAGTTAGTGGGCAACATGAAATATAATTCTTTAGTTTTGTCCGTACTTGGATTTGTGATTGGAATATGTGTGGCAACCAGAAAGTAGGACATTGTTATTGTTTATTGCTAAAATAATATTGATCATCACCATTTTAATAGCTGACCCCCTTTTTCATAAAAACTATCATTTTTTTTATGTGAAACAGTGTGAGCGACGGCAAACTAAAACTGGTTATAGATAACGATGCTGGTGGTGACGATGCCATGGCAATATTCATTGCACTACTGAACGAGAAATATCTGGACGGGTATGTATGAAGCAAGCATTGTTTTATCTTATTACTTACAACGGAGAAGACTTGATCTTCGACTCACTCAATTGTAAGGGATATCAAAGCCGAAGAAAACCATTTCACACGGAATCTTCAACTATTTACTGTCTAACCAGGAAAGGCTCGGCACGATGCACGATGCTCGGGACCGGGAGGCCCAAAAATATAAAGTTGAATTTTTAATTGCTATTTCATATTCAATATTAATTCAGATTTTTCAATGAATAGCTTACACCTAATTCATTTATTCAGGACTTGCTTTTGACGGCAACGGAGTGCAATTTGTTACTGAGATTAATGATGAGAGATGTATGTATTCTTGACCTTCAATGTTATCTCTTTGTACGTATGTTTTTCATATTTAAAACATTTATCTACTTAGTATTAAGTAGCATATTACAAAATATATATAAGTAAGTTTCTTAGCAACAACTTTACATTGCAGACCAAAATTGGTGGCTCTTACTACCGGAAATGGAAATACAAACGAAGATAATGTTAGCAAAAACAATCAAAGGATATTGAAAGTGGCTGATAGGCAAGATGTAAGTTATTTGGTAAAAACATTAATCTCTGGCGAATTTGTAGCCTGAACAAGTTAAATAATAAAGGAAACAAACTCTTAGGAGTTCGCAAGGTATGCGAACTTTCACAACTATAGTAGGACATGAAAGCATTTTTTTAATTGGTTTGGTTTAATTCCCTAGTAGATCCAAGGGTATTTAGGAGTTTTCGGTGCTTAGCCCGGGTTGACTCACCAACCTTTAATTAGCAAGTGTGGTCCACTGCTGAATATAAGCCCCTAAAGAGCGCCAACCATCCTGGTCTTGCGCAATCCGTACCGGCAGACCGTACAGATCCGATCCAAACCCCTCGGAGAATCTAGTAGGGCACGGGAACGCGCACTAGTGCGCGATGCCGTTCCCTCTAGAAGACCTCCGAAAGTGATTCGTTTCACACGGCTTGAGGGACCCTTTACATTCCTTGTCGCCCCCAAACAAGCCCGATGAAGCTGAAAATGCCGTCGGAGGCAATGAGCAATCTCTCTCCAAAAAAAAACATCCACCGCTCGCCATCTTCTTCAAGTCGTCGGTCCTCTGCGCCGCTGGGCGTCGTACGCTGTGTTTGCCTAAACGCGGTCTCCATTGTAAGACATTCTGCTCCAACGATCATCGGTTCTTCTACAGACATGACTGGCCCACTTTCACTTTAAAGTGCGGACAATATCGGTGATCTTAGTTCACGCACACAACACCCAAACCCAAATTTTCTTTTAGTTTGTCGAATTTTTATTTGAGTGTAAAAAAATATCTTTGATATTTATAAAACCACTGGTTTTTTTTTCTAATTCCTGCGCATTTTATTTAACAGCATTTATGTTACAGTTTTCGTGTCGTAAAGTTTCAAACCTTCTGCAGGGTTCTTGGTCACAGGTAGACTGGTGGTACTCTCAAAATTTTATCTTAAACGAAGTTACAGTATGTATTATGTATCTACAGGTGCCTATATACAGGGGTTCGAAATCTTCGTTGGTGGTGACTCCAAAAACGACCGCTTACTACGGTGCTGATGGTTTGGGAGAATCTGGTGACAATGTAACTGATCTTGTCTCGGTGGAGGAAGGAAACGCAATATTGCAACTTATAAAACTGTCGAAGATATACGAAGGTCAGCATAAGTTTATTTTATAATTTTAGACATAGGGTATTGGCACCAGGTGTGCGACACTTTAACCCTTTCACAGTCAGAGGGATGTGTATTCCTACCAAATTTAGAACTTTATGCCATTGTGATAAAAACCAATGAAATATTCAAACATGTTATGCCCGTTAACCTCTGAAGCGCTGATTTCCGGGCTCACTGACGTTTCGGACACATTATATTCGAACACGGTGTCCGAATTGACACTTTTTAATTTTATTATCTTTTTCACTGACGATTCGGACACTATTAAATTATTGGTGCTGTTCAGTACAGTAAGATAAAAAAAGCTTAAAAATATAATATTATGTAGAAAAAAAAACGTTACTGAAATATTTTAGAGGTTTGTGGCTGTGTATTACTGTAGCTCACCACATCAGACTATATTGCATACATCGCACATCCTCTGAAAAACTGTCATAACACAATTAAATGAGTTTTGAGTAAAACGCGTTTTTTGTTAATATAATAGTGTTACTCAATAAATGCTACTACTTACTTATTATTGCTTCCGACCGTCGGCAGGTCATAAAAAAGCCGTTGAGCGCCAAATGGCTGCTAAAGACTTAAATCAGTTGCTGACCCCTAAGTTTACTGATTAAAGGTGGTGCCACTCCATCTTACTTGAAATATTCAAGATTAGTATGATTATAACTTTGTCGATTGTTTTTTTTTATTTGCGATTCTTTTTTTTTGCATTAATAACATTACCATTGTCCGCAGTGCGGCAGTCCCGCAGTACTTTATTTTTATTTTTTTATCTAACTATAGGCAAATTAATCCGCAGACAGCAGTGAAGAAGGATTGCGCGTGCGCCTCACTAGCCGACCTCACCTTGCCTATCCGCAAGTTGTTTCTTCACACCACGTTGTTGAACCCTAATGTTGTATGAAAATATAGAATAGTCTATTAGCACATGTTTTTTCTAACTGTATTGTATGGGGTCCTTCAAACGAGGCGTGAAGGCACCTTGTGGGCCTGCAGAGTGAGGGCAACTGACGCTGCGTTTTTTTCACGCTGCACCAGTTGTATTCCGCGACTGGACTCCATTTCCACTTAACATCAGGTGGAATGGAGTCATTAGCCGTGCTAATTATAAAAAACCGGTCAAGTGCGTGTCGGGCCACGCGTAGTGTAGGGTTCCGCAGCCCATCTTAATAATGCGGACTCTGAGAAGAGGACTTTTATGAACATTTATTTTATGTAGATACTACCGGTTTCACACATCTGACAACGTTATTTAAGTAGACTGTTACTCGTAAACTTGTAAAGCCTACGCAGCTGTGATAGTTTCCCTTTAAACTTCGTCAAATATACAACTACCGTGAATTTTTTCACGTATCCAAAAACAACCATTTGGCTGGCAGGGGGGGGACACATGGATGTAACAAAATTTTGTATTTTAAAGTTTAATAGTTCACAAACGGATGCCTCAATCAAAAAAATGTTTCTAAAAAAAATTGCTATCCGACGACACCCCACACTATGGGGTAGACAAGAAAAAAATTACATCCCCACTTCACGTGTACCTACACAGGTAACCTAAAAAAAAATATTTTTCAAAATTTAACTTCACCACTTTGTCGGCGTGATTAATATGTATATCCATGCTAAATTACAGCTCTCTAGTACTATGAGTCTATGAGCTAGGCTGGGGACAGACAGACAAGGCGAAACTATAAGGGTTCTTCGTTGACTACGGAACCCTAAAAAGGCGAATACGTTTGCTGGGTGTAGCAAAAAGGAAATACGTGTACTGTAAGACCATTAGAGTCCGATATTAACCGTCTAGTTTAATATGAGCACAAAAAATCTTGTTCTTATTAACTAGGAGCTTGATGTCGCAGTGGTAAACGCGCCCGGTCTGCGATTGCTAAGGTTAAGCCACTTCTCGCAAAGGTCTTCGGTCATCGGATGGGTGACCAAAACAATTATCATCTTGAGCTCCTCCGTACTTTGGAAGGCACGTTAAGCAGTTCCCGCCTGCATTAGCAGTCATTAACAACCAACAATTCGCTCTGGGCCCTCGTTGTGGTTTATGGCCCGTTCTCCCTTTTCATCCATGGGGAAGGCTCGTGCTCGTGGGGACATAAAAATGAGATGATGATGACTTATTCTTATGCAATACTGTTTCAGGAGAGCTGGTTGTAGTTACTATTGGAACACTGACCAACGTTGCGTTGGCTGTAAAACTGGACCCGGATTTTATAAACCGACTGTCTCAGTTGTATGTAGCCGCTGGTCATGTTTATAGTAAGTATTCCAGAGTAAAAAAGAATACAGTCGACTTCGAATTATTCGAATAATAGCTTTATCATATTAATTATATATAATTTAAATTAATGTTTACTATATAGCTTTTTACCTTGGGATCAGAACAATGTATTTGATGTTACAAAAATACAAATGTTGAAAAAATTTACACGAGCAGGATTTGAACCTGCACCCTTCTGACATACCGGGTCAGGTGCTCTTCCAATTGAGCTATCGTGGTTCTAACCAGCCCGCCAAAATTACATTCAACACTATTTACTTTTTACTTTGAAAGCCAAAATGCGCTAATTCAAGTCAAGTCAACAACTACCGTCATTTATTCATTATATTTATTTATTTGTATTTTTTTTCGTATTTGATGTTGTCTCATATAAATATATTTACATATATAATCATATACAAGGTGTAATCGTTAAGTGTGACCAGGCGATTATTCCGTAACTATTACAGATATCAAAAAACTTTAAATTGATATCGAAAGTACGTTACCTTAAGTAAAAATATGAAATCAAGTACGTGTTTAAAATCAAACGAGAAGTACAGACGCCTGCTCATCAACCTATTCAAAACTGTCAAATTTCTTCATTGCATTTTCAACCATATGATAAAGGCATAAAGTTCAGTCGTCGTTCGCCGTTCGCGACACTCGTCATTCGGCAACCCAATATCCGAGACTTAATTCGAGTGAGTAGAATGACAATTATTTGACTTATGTCTCGGTCAGAGTGTCGTTCCATAGAAATAATATCAAACTGAACGAAAGATATTATTATGTGTTATTTTATGACTAAAATTAAAAATCATTAGACTTTATGTCAGTACGTCTTTAAATAAAAATGTGCTCGATTGTACCTAAAATCGAATGTATGGTAGAAGTTTACATTAGATTTTTGGAAAATAGCAAAGAAGAATTCTATTTTTATTTATATCGTAAGATTCACAATTTCACGCACAATTTTCTCATGTATTTATTTGTTTTAAACTTGTACCCGTTTCTCTGGAATAGCCATCGCAAGAAACGTCAAGTTAGCAGCCCACTTAAAGACCGTAATATCTCGGCTTGTATTGAAGTACTATTATTCAAATTTTGCGTATGCGAGTCACTATTTATGCACAGTTTTTTGACATATAAATCACATTGATTTGAACTGTATTTCTTAAGGCTCCTGCTATCATGACGTCAAGTTAGCAGCCTCACCAAGATACTCAAATATCTTTTGAACCATAGTATCACTATTTATACACAATTTTTTGACGTAGTCAAAACCATCTAATTCCGTTGTGAGGCTGCTAACTACACGCTAGTAATAATTTCAATTTTATTTCAGATGATATACATTGTTTTCCTGAGTTCAATGCTAAAATGGACGTGGAGGCATACCACGTCATTGCTCAGAATGCTAATCCCGATAAAGTTACCGTCGTTCCATTTTCACAGACAAAAACATATTTAAATTTCACCAAGGTACATAAGTCTTTTTAATATACAATACTCCAGTACTCTTACTTCAAAGAACTGTTTGACCTGCAAGCTGTCAGTAGCCTGATTTTTTACCTTTGAACTGTAAGGAAAATAACGCGATTGCTGTCGTTTTAAAACAGTAACAATCAAAGCATATCAGAAATCAACATTTGTCCAGCGTGTTGATTACGTCAATACCCATCAATTGCAGGGTCGCCTTGATTTCAATGGTGAAGACGTTTGCCCAGGAGTAGGACAGTGTATGCAGGGTGTTTGGTTATTATGTGTATAGTCCCGAAACATAGGCATGCAACCAAGTATAACTAACACCGTGGTAACATGCAAAATAATGTTTATAAAGGTTTAATTTTCCATACATTAACTCGAATTTGTTTTATTACATTATTTTTGTTCAACCCTGACAACATGTTTTGACTTCTATTTTATTTGGATCATGATCATGAGGTTGACGAACAAGAGCAATGTCTTAGCCGGACCTAGGGTTGTCACTTTACAATTTTACTTAGTAACAAATAACCTTGATATCTTTGCCATATGGTGCTTTTCTGGTATGTTTATAATTTTACGGGGCTCTACGAGCTGTGCCCAATCTGCCATATTCGGGATTATACAGGTATTACCAAACACCATTATTCGCCGTTTTCCATTCCTTCCATCCTTTCCAGACTTGGAGAAAAGAGGTGCTAGGTGGCATTGATAACAAAATTGTAAAAGAACAAAATAAATTTGAAAAAGTATCACTTAGCCGTCCCGGAGACCAGTGGACCGCCCTGGACCCTGCGGCGGTGTCAGCAGCCATCCGGCCATCTTTAGTGAAAGAGTACAAGTACTCCCAAAACGACATCATTCGTTGTGGTAAGTTGGTCTGTCTTGTATACTCGTAGATTGGATAGGTAATAGTTTTATCAAATTTTTAAAGTTATAGCGATGTGTCATTAATCCTGTCCTAATAATATGAATACCTAGTTATTCCGTGTTCTGTTTCTTTGAAATAATAATAATAGTACATAATATAACTTTTAATTCAAATTAATATAACATATAAAATTGTTAGTACATTCCTCAATGTTAGTAATCTAAAAAATAATAATTAAATAATTCATTAATAAAAATGAAATTTGCAAATAAATGACGGGAACAAAACACGGGATATCTACCAATTAGTAGGTAATGCCCCTAATGTGTTTAAAAAATCTATGCTTTTTCTTCACCTCAATTTTATATTAATTTCTTTTTGGTAGCGAGATAGCTTACAAGTTACATCTGAGTTGATTCAGAAAAGGTGTTGAAAAAAATCTCATAACACGTTTTTAAAACCCGTTACTTCTAAAAGTCCGGTTGCTACCAATTAGTATGGATTAGGCTACCATGGCTTTACCCGACCTGTACAAATTAAGCCAACACATTTTACATATATGCCATCGACAAACGAGATCAATATTATGTTTAGTAATCGCAGAACACAGACTCTTATCTATGAAGGCAATAATATAAAATGTAGTGGAGTAGAAAGAAAAAACGTTCAAAAGAACGTATTTTTACGTTCTTTTGAACGTAAAATTGGGTAGTTGAGTGGTTAGTCAATATAGAAACTTTTTACAACTGTCAAAACGATTATTTTTAATAGAAATTGTATGGGATTAGCAAACTATGACGTTACTATTTTTTTCCTTCAATTGAGTATTTAATAATAACTTTTTAGAACTGTTACGTGATTTCATTTATACGTTTATTGTTCCGGAATTAATTGTTGTTGTTGTCAACTACCCAATTATTAATAAAAGGCACCTTGTGGGCCGGCAGGGTGAGGGTGACTATGCTGCGTTGTTTTCACGCTGCACCAGTTGTCCTTGCATCTGGACTCCATTTCCACTTAACATCAGGTGGAGTGGAATCATTTGTCGAGCTACGTATAAAAAAAAATAAAAAAATATATGTCCTTATACAACGCGTATCAAATAGGTCAGTCAGGTCATAATGAAAACGCCCAAAGTGTTTTCGATCTACATCTTGTAGGTATGCTTGGTTACTTACACATCATCATCATCATCATCAGCCTATACTAGCCCACTGCTGGACATAAGCCTCTCCAAGTGCACACCACCGAGCACGATATTACTTGAATTTGTTGCGCAATTTTTAATTAAATATTTATATTGTGACGTCACATCAAAATAAACATGTCACATCACTAGGTGGTTCAGTAACCTCTGTGTACCTACTTACATATGATCACTGCTGCTCGCACTTAAGCGTAGTACAATAGTAATTTAACAATTGCATTACATAAGTGTTTTTTATATATTTTAGCGTTTTATTAACGCTTAAATATACTTAAGTAAAATTTAAACACTGAAAAAAGACAATGTTGACTAAAAAACATAAGCATCAAGCACTGAAAAATTTCGACGGGTGAAAGCCAGACCACGGTAGCCAAGTGGTTAAGGCAGCCGCCCGGAATGCGGAAGGTGCGTGGTTCGATTCCCGCCTGAGGTTGTCGTCTTTTTTCAGTGTTTAAATTTTACTTAATTGCATTACAAATTACAGATGAGTCTAAATAACTCTACATACAAGATCTAGATCCTACACACTTTGGATCTTTTAAATATGACCACACCTATTTGAAAACGATATATTATATAATAACATAATTACAGTTTTAATTACAGGTGAATACAGAGGCATTAACACCAATAAAATTGTGCCCAAAGAAAAGGCAAATGTGAGATTGATACACTCGTTTTATGATGAAAAATATAAACGATACCTCATAGATCTGTTTAGTTCTGGCTCTTGATTAAATGATTAACTACTTACTATTAAATAACGATTACCTATCTTTATTTTGTCTAAATACCTACCCTGACAATAAAAAAATATGAAATTTTATAATGATAAGTTATGAGAAACCCCTTAGTTGATTTTACTCCTTTTAGACGCCTTTAAATAGATTTTTATATAGTAGTTTTGACTAGAAAAGACATTTGTTTCGTAAATATATTTTTGCAGTTAGAAATGAAAACCACACACTCAAATCGCTTATCTTATCGAGTCAGGATGTACGACACAATGTGAAGTGATTGTTAGATATACAACATTTCTTTCAATGTTATAGAGGTCAATTTCGTCTGGCAACGACTACATACACACGGACGTCACCCTATCGCACTCTTTCGCAGTACGTTAGAAAAGGACGGCAGCAGTCTCCCGGGCCGATGTCTCGTGTGTCAAAGTGTAGCGTAGTGTCTAGTCATCTAGTGATTTAAATTATTTTGTCTGTAAGAATTATAATTAAATATGTGTTTGTGGTGTTTATTTGAGTTATAATGAAACTAAAACTATGTTTAGCTTTCAAATATTTTTCTCGCTTTGCCAGTAAAGATGTACTATAAGAGTTATTTCTGATTTTCCTGTATTCATCATGCCTTGCGTAAAGTAAGTAAGCCCTTATGAGCATGTGAAAACAATTTATTTTTGTGTGAATTTAATTTTGAGTACCTGTTTATATTGTAAACTCTATATAATCTATATTTTAGACTTCGAAATGTAATTAACAACTACCGACTGCTATTACTAATATTTTTTGTTTTAAGTGACCAATGACAGTTTTAAAAGCTTTTTTTTTTCAAGATACAAAGATAAAAAAGTACTTTATCGCTGTATCTAATTAGTGTTTATCAACATTTTGCTGGTGTAGGTATCTTAAAATTCACTAACATCGAACACCCACATTAACGTTATGTACCAAAGTAGTATATAAATGTAATAAAATTAAATGAAATGAAATATATATATTACAATACATAGTTAGTACTTACTAACTAATTTATAACAAAAACAAGTGAACAAACCACTGCAACTGTTGTCGTTGATATACGCTTATACGTAACAGTCTATCAAATGACTTAGGATCTTGTAGATAGTTACTTACTTCTTAAGTTAGTCAAGTACTTAGTTAGGCACTCTAAACTACTAACATAATAATAGTAATAATGTCTAGGCTGTCTGCATATCGTGACCGGATGCTGCCTCTGTTTCGGGCCCTTGAACCAACTATGGCAAGGGGGCCCTCTCGGCCGCTTGGGTTGACTACAAGAAGGCCTATGATTCGGTGCCTCATTCATGGCTGAGGAGGATCTTGGAGCTGTACAAAATCAATGCAACTCTAAGATCCTTCTTAGGCGCATGTATGAGTCAGTGGACCGCAGTCCTTCGTCAACCTGGTGGTAGGGATGACCCCCCTGAGCCGCAGGACTTTATAAGGATCGAGCGAGGTATATTCCAGGGTGACAGTCTGAGCCCCTTGTGGTTCTGCCTAGCCCTGAATCCGCTCAGCACATTGCTGAAGGATTCAGGGTTAGGTTGTTGGCTTCGGAGAGAGGGTGAGGTCATTTCTCATCTTCTGTATATGGACGACCTCAAGCTATTCGCTCCGAATGAGCAACATTTGCTGACACTACTCAAAATAACACATGTTTTCAGTAGTGCCATCAAAATGGAGTTCGGTGTTGATAAATGTGCGGTCGTGCATGTGCAGCGGGGGAAAGTTGTAGATTCACCGAATTTACAGCTTTCTGAGACAATGTTCCTCAAGTCAATATCTGAAGCAGAAACCTACAAGTACCTTGGTATGTCACAGTCTTTGGGTTTTGAGGAAGGACACATTAAACAGACGGTGAAGGAGCGCTTCTATTGCCGCTTGACAAAAGTGCTTAACAGCCTTTTGTCAGGGGGTAATAAGGTGCGTGCTTTCAACGCCTGGGTGATGCCTCTACTCATATACTCCTTTGGCATACTAAGGTGGACCCAGACTGAGCTGGATGCTCTGGATCGCAAAGTACGTGCATTGCTCACCACACACCGGATGCTACACCCACGCTCGTCTGTTATGAGATTGTACATTCCGCGAAGGTGTGGTGGTCGCGGCTTTTTAAATGCCAAAAACCTCCACAACCGCGAGGTGTGCAATCTTAGGGACTATTTCCTCAACAACGAGTGTGGGATGCATCGGGATGTGGTAGCAATGGACAGGGGCCTAACCCCGCTCTCCTTGGCAAATAGGAACTGGCGCAGACCAGTGGTACTGAGCACAGAGGACCGCAGGGCGGTATGGAGGAGCAAGGAGCTACACGGGCGGTTCTACAAGGCGCTTACGGGCCCCGATGTAGATTTGCTCGCGTCGGTGAACTGGCTACGATTCGGAGACCTCTTCGGAGAAACCGAAGGTTTTGTCTGTGCAATTGCGGACGAAGTTATCATGACGAATAACTACCGGAGATATATCCTGAAGGACGGTACGGTCGACATTTGTCGGGCATGCCGCCGTCCCGGGGAATCACTCAGGCACATTATCTCCGGTTGTTCTCATCTTGCTAATGGCGAGTATTTGCACAGACATAACCTGGTAGCTAGGATTATTCACCAGCAACTTGCTCTTCTATATGGTCTTGTGGACTTCGAAGTGCCGTACTACAAGTACACACCTGCGCCGGTTCTCGAAAACGGCCGTGCCACGCTCTATTGGGATCGAGCTGTCATCACGGACAGGACTATTATAGCTAATAGGCCTGATATCGTGCTGATAGATCGATCGCAACGCCGGGCAGTGCTTGTTGACGTCACCATCCCGCATGACGAGAACCTCGTAAAGGCCGAGAAGGACAAGGCTAGCAAGTACCTTGACTTGGCTCACGAGGTAACCGCCATGTGGGATGTTGACTCGACAATCATTGTGCCGATAGTTGTGTCTGCGAACGGTCTGGTAGCGAAGAGTCTCGACCAACACCTTAAGAGACTCTCGCTTAATGGTTGGATCAAGGGCCAGATACAGAAGGCGGTACTCTTGGACACGGCGTGGATAGTCCGAAGGTTCCTGTCTCTGCAGCCCTAACCACCGGCAACTTGAGCCCTGCCCCGTTGCCGGCGGCACCCTAGGCTAGGTTTTTTATAATATTTTTATGTTTTGTATGTACTTTTGTATTTTACTTTTATATTAATATTATAACAAACCTAGGCTAAGAAAGAAAATAAATAAAGAGTGTAATAATGTAATAATAGTAATATTGTAATAGTACTATATCTTGAAACGAGATAATTCCAAAATCGTTATCAATAGTGACATAACAAAGTAAGATTAGTTTACCACTAGTCATTATGGAGTCAGCTTGTATCGTTATGATGATCAAATTTTTATTAATTTCCTGTGCGGTTTGGGTTGCGGCTGATAACAAACTGTAAGTGATTAAGCTGTTAACCAATTGCTGTAATTAGACATAATGTAATAGGTACTTATAGTGAATAATGTTAATGCAACACGATGTCGTGTGCGTAGACATCTTTTTTTGTTTTTATTTTTTATTTTATTTTATTAGGTACTTAAATGGGAGTGGTAGTTTATTATAGTTATATTATTATTTAACATATCCCTCTCCCTCCTTCCTCTTTTCCTTCGAAGGAACATGCTTGCAAGTCTTCGGTGTTACTGATTCACCGTTGCTAAAATTCCGTCGAAAGAAGAAAGATGGGTAATTTATTTTACGCACTAGATACCAAAAGATGGAATGCTCCCCCAGCATACGTATTCTATTCTCTTTACAACTAGGGTCTATTTGAACAAAATGTGCAGAAGCAACTTGGGCGGTGGCAAGGTGAGGACAGATAAGTATTTATAGTGAGGCACAATCCTCCACGCCCCGATCAACCCGAGCCAAGGTCCCAGCCTTTAGAGGCGCCCTCGGGTTGTTCCGCTGCCGATCCGATCATAATATGCTTCGTTTCACACGGCTTGAGAGAACCATTTAAGTTTCTCGCAGCCCCCAGCCTGGTGCAGCGGAAAATTACCAGTGGCAACCTGCAAACTCTCTCAAAAACAAAAAAGAGGCACAATCCAAGCAGGATTGTGCCTCTTTTTTGTGTCTGCCCTCGATGTCTTCGCATCTGAACTTCGCTTCTGTATCAGGTGGAACGAAGTTCTTTCTGAATATATTATAGTCATTTAAGTACATTTGTGTGAAATATTGTTTGTTTTATTATCAAAAGAATGGCTGTCCAAACGCTACTAAATTTATGAAATATAAAAAGTTTACGAAACACTTTGTTAAGGTATTTTATTAAAGTTACGAAACGGGAAGCCGTCCAAACGGGAAGTGCCCATTTTGAATAATACTAAATCATAATATAACAGATGTCAAATGACACATGATATTCCTCTCACGCCCATGAGATTTAGTACAGATGTGGGGACTTTCCAGACACCTGATGGGGCACTATTTTGTTACATTTTCAAACATTTATGCATGTTCATGAACAGTTAACGACTAATAATCCATCATTAGTAATACTGTTCAGAAAACTAAAACAAGGAGAACGATGTGTTTTTTACTTTGTCTTAAATTACCATTTCAAAGTATTGAAAAAGATGTATAATATTTTCCTGTTGTGATTCAATCATAATTATTGTTATCTTATTGTCATGTATCAATGCGAAATTTTTACCGTTAATAAATTGAATTTAATACGATATTAATTGCTTACCTTATTAGACTATCTGTAGTGTTATCGTGTTGATACTGCCTTAATGTGTTGCATACATTGACATTCAAACTATTAATTTTTCTATTATTTATCAATAACTTTCATCCGCCTCTGTGGTCTAGTGGTTGAGACCACCGATTTAAACCCAGATGTCCCGGCTGCGATTACCAGCGGGGGGTAAATATTTGTGTTTACTCAGTTTGGTTGGTGGACTTGTTTGTCCACCTGGCTAGCTACCACCATCTCATCTATATAGTCGCCATAACATCAATGTTTGCAGCATTGTTGTGTTCCGGCAGATTAAGATAAGATAGTTAGTGCCTTCAGTAGTTAAGGATCCCGGGTGAACTGCGCCCCCACTATTGGCCTTTATCAACACTTTTTTTTGTCTTACACCTCCAACATAATTGGAGCTCTTTTTAATCTTATTACTCTTTCATTCCAGTTCTATCTTTCATGCCTCTCGTACTTCCATACTTCATACTAACTCATTCATACTTCGTCCTTTATACTGTATTGGGTGGGATTCCCATTTATGCCTAAGCCTATCTTTAATTTCTTTATTTTTAATATTTTTAGAGAAAGAAAAAGGGGGTAAACAGGTTTTAATTTTGACATCTGTTTTTTAAAAGCGTAGGTGTTACGGTACAGTTTACAATTTTTGTTACACACTAGTTTACACTTTATTTTATGATGTACTATGGAAGAGAAAAACCTTATTTGCTAATTCAAAATTTGCTTAAAATCCTATTACTTAACTTCAGGTGAGATGAAGGTACTGTGCTAACCCGAAAGATATATAAAAAAAAATTACTTAACTATTTGCCACCAGTTCGGTTATGGTAGAGCGAGTAGTTTATAACTTTAATTTCGTTAGAAGCGCCAAGTGTTCCTCTATAGAAAACTAGAAATAAAAAAGATAGATAGATAATAGAGAAATTTTTACTTTTTATTTTCAAGTGCTAATTGCTGCACTGAAGGTAAATCTGAAGCATTGGTTCCAATGACCGTTGGATAGATGGCGCACTGTGCCGCTATTAGCACTCAAAAATTAAAAAGCAGTGACAGAATTCAGCGTTTACGTCAGCCTTCCCGGTAGCATAGCGGTCAGTGCAACCGCCCGGATTAGATTTCTTTATCTTTCTATTTTTCGCTGTATTTTATCAACTTCATAAGAAGATAATAGATAGATAAATAGAAAACTATACACAATACACAATATACAATACCCCAAAAGGTAAAGTAAAAAAAATTAAAAAAACGAGCGAGCTTTACAGTAGTCGCACATGATGTGTAATATTTGACATCTTACCTTAGTAATGAGCAATTTTAACATTATATTTAAAAAAAAAATGGGCCAGGCAGGTAATTATAACTATAAAACAAATGCAGAAGACATTTTGACATATCAAAATGACCTTTGATGGTCAAATGACACAATATGTCACTTAAAATAATAATTAAGTCATGTTCATAATATCGATTTAAAATTTACAAAATGGCGCGCGCTTGCGCGCTTCCTGTTACACATACTTCCGTCCCATTTCACGAAATCACTCCCACAAATTGCTTATATAGTAAGCGAGTGGAAAGATGTTACACATTAAAAATGCTTGAATAACAATCTAATCACTTTCTCACAGCCAAGCGGACAGTCAGCCGAAGCTGGTGATAGACAACGACGCAGGCGGCGATGACGCAATGGCCATATTTCTGACATTACTCAATGAGAAACACTTCAACGGGTAAGTCCCTATTGTGTTTTTGTAATAACACCACGGTGGCCGAGTGGTAGTGCGCTCCGACCGATACCCGAAGGTCCCGGGTTCAATTCCCAGGTCGGGTAAAAATATATCGGAATTTATAATGTATAACCAGGGTGAAAGATCACCAACCCGCTTTTGGCAAGCGTGGTGATTAAGCCATTACCCATCAATTGTAGCGATGACTTGATTTTAATGATGAAGGCCTTTGCCCAGCAGTGGGACAGTTATATGCTGTTAATTACTTAGTAATAGACACTTAAAAAAATTCGCGTCCATTTTTTTGAAGTTTTAAACCAACCTTGCATATCAATAAAGAAAAGTTTTATTAAAAACCTTTTTACAAAGTGGCCGATTACACTAGACAAAATGAGATTTATCTTTATATATAAAATCTTCGGTGCGTGTGTTTGTAATTGAACTCCTTCTAAACGGCTGGATCGATTTAAATGTTTTTTTTTTGCGTTTGTTGAAGTGGATTCGAGAATGGTTTAGACCCAGTAGGTGGCGCTGCAATAGGGGTCCATCATGGGATACGGGTGTTCTCAAGCGGACGAAGTCGCCAGTGGGCTACTAGTAGTAGTTTATAATTACAAATAATGATAAAAAATCGAACGTAAAATCTTTTAAGTGTTTATTTAGGGTGACTGGGATCCCCGGCTTGGCAATTACCAGTATTCACCCTAGCAGCAAATCCTACACAGTCCTGTCACTAAACTGTAATATTAATCATTCCTCAGACCCAAACTGGTTGGACTTACCACGGCCAATGGTAACACGTGCGAAGATAATGTTCACGTCAACAATCAGAAAATATTAAAAGTTGCAAACAGACAAGATGTAAGTTAATTGATCAATTATCCCTATCTTCTCTGTATAAGAACACCTACCGCACAGTAGCGAGCTTACTGCAGCACTCAGAAAGTTAATGATTATTTAGCATTGTAAAATCACACTAATATAATCACACTAATATTATAAATGCGAAAGTTTGTGTGTATGTGTGTATATTTGTTGCTTCTTCACGCTGCAACGGATGGATGGATTTGGATGAAATTCGGCATACAGATAGTTTATAGCCTGGATTAACACATAAGATGGTTTTACCCTGATATTCCATAGAAACTGTCAAATCGGTACGAAGTACGCCGGGTCAACTAATAGTATATACAGTTAATAAAGAGTTAATGTTTGTAACTTTTTTTGTTTGTTTATGGAGGATAATCTCTGAAACTACTGGTCCAATTCCAAAAGTGCTTTCACTGAAACAATGCTACATTCCATGTGGGCAGCATAGGCACAACATATTTTGTTTTTGTAATAAAAAGGTTCTATTCTTTTATTGAGAAAACTTTGTTTTTGGTATTTTTGTACGGAAAAGTACGAAAGCCACATGGATGAAGTCGCGAGAACAGTGCTAGTCTAGTGCTAGGTACTTAGATTAAAACAAAAAGGGGGTAGGTTTAGTAGGTAGGAACGCCAACGGCATCACGTGCCTTCTAAATCACGGAAGCACCTATCCGTTGACTGGCCTTCGCGAAAGTTGCTTAACCTCAGCACTCGCAGAGCGAGCGCGTTAACCACTGCGCCATCGAGCTCCTCATATCACAATCACAATTTCATTGCAGGTACCAATTTACAGAGGATGCCAGTCATCTTTGGTATACACTCCGGACGCTGGAGCCTATTTTGGTCAAGATGGTTTGGGGGACACCGATGACGTGTATACCGACTTAGTTCCAGCCAAGGAGACTAAGGCTGTTGAAGCCCTTATATACTTATCAAAAAAGTACAAAGGTGAGACTTAGCGTTTTACCAAATGATCTGGGTTATTCCCGTACGTCCCACCAGTATCTTTCTATATTTCTATCTATCTATCTATCTTAATCAGATGGAAAGAACTAATAGGTGCTCTCTAAAATAGGAGGTGCAAATGTTTAAACATACTAGAATAATACATAGTCCCATGCTGGTCTGGAATGTGAAAATAATGTATCAGATGCTTAACTTGCATATTTGAAGAGGCTAAGGGACAAACCAATACTGATGTTATCTAGTCCACCTCGGAACCCTTTGTTTAAATATTTATAAAATTTATAAAATACAGTGAAAAAATTAAACGCCCACCCGACCCAGCCAGGAATCGAACCAGGGTCTTCCGCAATCCGGGCGGCTGCACTGACCGCTATGTTACCGGGAAAGCTGACGTAAGCGCTGATTTTTGTCACTGCTTTTTAATTTTTTTGAGTGCTAATAACGGCACAGTGTGCCATCTATCCAACGATCATTGCAACCGATGGCCATGCAGATTCACCTTTGCAGATGAAATACCAGAAATTTGATAACACAACGCTATAGTAAATTTTACTGTTTATTTTCAAGTGCTAATTGCTGCACTGAAGATAAATTGGAACCTGGGTCTTCCGCAATCCGGGCGGCTGCACTGACCGCTATGCTACAGGGAAAGCTGACGTAAGCGCTGAAGTTTTTCACTGTATTTTATAAATTTTATATAATTTAATATTTAATTTAGCTTCAGTGCAGCAATTAGCACTTGAAAAAAACAGTAAAATTTACCCTTGGTTTAAGTTTGTTTATGTGGCAACGGGTGGCGAGTATACCCAAAATTGGTGATTTCGATGTATTGTCTACCCATTTTGTGGAAGAAGGTTAAGGATCAAGGGTAATATACTTTGTAAAAGTAAATAACATTCAATTTTCCTCTGTTATAACAGCAAATTTTTATTATTTCTATTTAAATAAACTTTTCAGATGAGCTTACGGTGATCACCATTGGAACATTGACAAACGTAGCTTTGGCGATCAAACTGGACCCGGAGTTTTTGAACAGACTGGCGCATTTGTATGTTGCGGCCGGGCACGTCAACGGTATGTTTTCAAACACCATCATCACCATCGCCAGCTCTTTTATATGTCCCCACTGCTGAGACACGAAGCCTTCCCTATGGATGGATTGGGAGACAGGGTCATAAACCACCACGAGGGCTCAGTGCGGATTGGTGGTTGTTAATGACTGCAAATGCAGCCGGCTCCAACGGCTTAACGTTTGTTCATTTGCATCCAGATTGACAAAGAGGCATCAGCAATATTTAGTATATAGATAAGTTGTAAATACGAATATAGAAGTTTCTTAGCTCTCAGTTTATGAAGCTGTAAGACGATACACTGGGTGATTGATTCATTCCCATACTAGGAGCCTGCTATTAAAACTAGAGCTAAAACTAGCAGTAATAACTTTCTAGGTGGGTACAGGGGTTATTAATCTTGAATCCAAGTGCAAAAATCCAGTGTAAGAAAAAAAAAACTTTTAGAAAAACAATGACCAATTAAAATCATTACATTTGGCTTATTACCCGACTGCGTTAGAAGGAGGGTTATTTTTGAATAACAGCACAAATTGGAATATTGCTGGTGTGCGATTCAAAGTGGGGTAATAAGCCAAATTGCAAAATATAAAATTAAGAAGAAATTATTTTCATTGTTTAAAAAAAAAAAGTAAAAAAATAACGAGAATAGTAGACGATTGTGTTAAAAACTAGATTAGCATTCTACTGTGCTTGAAACGGTAATGTGCAGCATCCTGATTAAAATGAGGATGGTAATGAAAGTTTTCTATTTTATTAAAGCGCACCAAGTGGCTGATGGTTTATATTAATTCTAAATAACTAAGAAGAAATTAGTAAACAAAATTAATAATACAATTAGTAATTATTGAAGAAATTCTAAGGAAATTGTTTATTAATTAGAATAATTTTGAAGTTGATATAAAAAAAAACTGTTATTACATGTTATCTGATGGTTTTATTTCCTGATAAATATTTATATTAACATTATGACATTAACTGTACTTTAAATGAAGTATCCTGCGAATATGTTATTTTGCGAATATGGTGTTTTGAAAATATGATATTTTGCGAACATCATGTTTTGTTGTTATGATATTCAGCGACGGAGCACTCTCATCTGCTGCGAGCGTTGATCAGTGCCCTAAATAATTTTGAATGTCTATAAAAAAACAAAAAATCATTTTATAAGCATATTTTTTCTGGTTTTACAGATGAAGTCAACAGAGAAGTGGAATTCAACGCCCTCATGGATGTAGAGGCCTACCACATAGTAGCAGAAAATGCTAATCCAGAAAAAGTCACTTTTTTCCCGTTTTCACAAGTCATGGAACATTTGAACATATCCAGAGTAGGGATCAATGAATTTTTAATTAAGAATTAGCAATTTTTAACTAAAAAAAAAAAACTAAAAATGTAGTGAAGGACGCTCTCAGACTAGGTGGAGCGACGATCTTCGCAAGGTGACTGGCAAGAGCTGGATGAGAGTAGCCGCGTATATTGCTCAGTGGCGTGCACTTGGAGAGACCTATGTCCAGCAGTGGACTAGTATAGGTTGATGATAATGATGATGATGATAATAATAACTAGTAGGACCATCAAAACATTAGCCAAGTTGGGTCCTGCCAATACTTCAGTTAATTGACGGTAGACATTAAAATAACAAAGGTAGCAATGAAACAGACGAGTGGGCGATGATTTTAGCTGCCTTGAAATAAAGCCGAAGATACAAGTTAATTAGTAGTTAGTTAGATCACAATAAATAGTCATAAGTCAGTTTATGTTTTCTATGTCTATCGTTTTCTATTCACCTATATAACGCAGCTGCTGCATGCTGTATGTACCAATGCACAGCATGCAGCAGCTGTACAAAAAATTACATTGCAGGTGAGTTTTAGCAATAGAAAACTCACCTGCAATGTATTTTTTGTAACTTCGTCAAATGCTTTGGGCTAGCTTCAACCCTGAGTTATGTGAGACTCCAGACTATAAGCTCGACAACGGGATGGGAGGGATACCCAATAACAACCTGGTACTATCTTTTCACGAATCACTAATGGCAAGCACCGAGTTCACTTCCAATGTCCTAAAACAAACATTGAATCCTTACAGAAATGGAGAGAAGATGTATTCGGAGCAATTGACAGCGATATTGTGAGAGCTCAAAATAAATTCGAGAGGATTGCGATAGAACAGAGCGAGCGGTGGCACGCGCTCGACCCTGCTGCCATCGCAGTAGTCATTAGGCCAGATCTCGTCAGCGAGTACAGATACTCGCGGCATAGTATCGATACTTGTGGTAAGTAATTTAATTGCAATTCAACCGCTTCCAAAAGAGCAGAGCGATCGGTGGCACTCGCTCGGCCTTGCTACCATCGCAGTAGTCATTAAGCCAGATCTTGTCAGCGAGTACAGATACTCGCGGCACAGTATCGATGCTTGTGGTAAGTAATTTAATTTCAATCCAACCGCCTCCAAAAGAGCAGAGCGATCGGTGGCACGCGCTCGGCCTCGCTACCATCGCAGTAGTCATTACGCCAGATCTCGTCAGCGAGTACAGATACTCGCGGCACAGTATCGATACTTGTGGTGAGTAATTTGATTCCAAACCAAACGCTTTTCTTCTGTCTTCTTATTTCTGGTGGCACGTGCCAATTCAGTTGTAATTAAGATCTCGTCAGCGAGTAGAGATTCTCGCAGCACAGTATCGATACTTGTGCTAATTAACTTGTTTGCAACCCAACCGCCTTTAATAGAGCAGACCGATCGGTGGCACACTGACTGGTGACGCACTGGAACTTGCTGCCATCGCAGTGTAGTCATTAAGCCAGATGTCGTCAATGAGTATAGATTCTCGCAGCACAGTATCAATACTAATTTGTGGTAGGCAATGCCATTCCATTCCAACGCCTCCTAGAATATTTTCAGTAGTTGAGGATTCCGGGTAGAGTGCGCTTCCATCTTGCTTCCTATAAACCTTGACTTAAAAAAAGCAAATAATTTCAGTCGGTCTCTTCTTTTTCCAAAAAAAATGTGTGGTTTTTAAAAACTGCTCTTACGCAGTCTCGCACGCTTACTGACGGTATGGGTCATTTTCGAATGTCGTAAGTGATGATTATCCTGGTCTTATAATGTGATAAAAAAGAAAATCTGTTTCAGAACCTGCAAGAGGCATCGTGACACACAAGTTTGTGGACCAAAATGAAGCCAACGCGAGAATCGTTTTCTCCGTGAAGAAAGAAGAATACAAAAAGTTTTTGTTGGATGTATTTACAGCTGAAAAAAAAGATAAAGAATAAGTGTCTTGTGAAGAAATGAACTTTATATGTTATAACTTGTTATAATGCTTATAATACTTATAGACATACAACATTACAATAAAACTCAGGATTTCATTTGGAATTATGAACCACATTGCAACAATAAGTCTTAGTTTATAGTTTAGATTAAGTTATATTTTTTTGATTGCTATCATCAACTTATTTTGTACCTTCAGTAATTTTTTCTTTATTATTGTGAATTATTGTGAATCCAATGTCAATTCGAGGGCAACAGAAACAAACAATGGTACCTACATATACCTTTGGGAGAAATTATTTAATACATTTCTACGAGCTGACTGCATGAACGGATAAGGAATAAGAACAGAAGTCGGTTTTAAAACAAAGTCAAAGTCAAAGTAATTTTTTTTTATTTAAATAAACTTACGAAAAGTGCTTTTGAATCGTCCATACATTTTTTACCTATTACCCATTCAGGACGTTTATTTTTTAGCTGTGAAGAAAAATAAGCGCTAGAAACTCCACAGCTTTAATAGAAGCAACGACATTTACAAAAAAATAGTATGTCGTTACCATTTCATTCAATATTTATAATTAAAAACTTTTAAGAGTCCGCTTATACAAATAATGCTTAAAGATTTACTTAGCATTACACTTTATTCTAAAAAAAAAACTTACTTGGGCACTATATTATATACAATATGTAAAAAAAACCCTGTCCGATCGCAAAGGGGTACATAGGTATACAAAAAACAATAACAAAAATAATTATTAAAAATATAATCATGAAAATAAAAGGGTTGACGTAACTTAAAAAGCAAGTTTATTGTACCGAAATTGCTCAAATTACCCCAAATCTAGCTAATTTTATAAATGTCACCACACTTTTCATCAATGGCGGTGGCGCCAAAAGACCTACCTACCGAAGTGCCGACAAAGGTATTGCCATGTAAGTTTTGTCATTTATCAATTTTTTTATTGGGGTAAAATTTTTTCACTTATTATCTCACTAATAATATTATAAATGAGAAAGTTTGTGTGTATGTGTGTATATTTGTTGCGTCTTCACGCTGCAACGGATGGATGGATATGTATGAATTCGGCATACAGATAGCTTATAACCTGGATTAACACATGGGATAGTTTTTATCCCGATATTCCCACGGGAACGAAACTCATACCTTTTGTCTATATTTGGTTCCACAATTTACTACTTAGGTCTTTGATTTGATGATGAGAATTTGTTTGCTTTGTTGTCATAGAAACTCAAAGCGGTACGAAGTCCGCCGGGACAGCTAGTTTTCCCCGCCCGATCCTCTAAATGACAGCACACATTTACAGAATACACTAAACATGCACACCAGTTTAGGCCCAAGACACCGTACTCGTAGAACAAGGGTACGAAGAACCGGTTCACACTCGCTCTACACCAGGTACAGACATGTACCTGGTCGGTTCTCTCCTCCTCCACGGCCCGGTCAACCCGAGCCGAGGTCCGTGCCTTTAGAGGCGCCCTCGGGTTGCTCCGCTCCCCGATCCGATCCGAACCCTTCGGAGAATCTTATAGGGCACGGGGACGCGCACTTGTGCGCGATGCCGTTCCCTCTAGATAACCTCTGAAGGTGATTCGTTTCACACGGCTTGAGGGACCCTTTACGTTCCTCGCCGCCCCCAAAAAAGCCCGGTGAAGCTGAAAATGCCGCAGCGGCAATCAGCAATCTCTCTCCAAAAAAAAAAAAAAAAAACAGCTAGTTTTAAAATAACTATGTAAATAGAACCGAATCTCGATACCTAATAACACTTTTACGGATCGGACAGGATTTTTTTTACGTATACACGTATTAATTCAAAACTCTAGAATGACGCTTTATACCTTAGAGCATGGTTTAATGCTCTAAGATTTATACCTAGTGTGCGAGAATTGGAGGAATGTCAGTTACATGCATTCTTACAATGATATTATTATGTTACTCATTGCATTCTTATCATGAACATAACATTTTTTTTTTCTTTGTCTCACCTCCAAAAGATGGAAGTCTACCAGCACACGTTTCCCCTCTTTCCTATGATATGGGGTCCTTCAAACAAGGCATGAAGAAGCACCTTGTGGGCCGGCGGAGTGAAGTTGACTGATGCTGCGTTGTTTTCACGCTGCACCAGTTGTCTTCGCGTCTAGACTCCATTTCCACTTAGCATCAGGTGGTGTGGAGTCATTTGCCGTGGTATGTATAAAAAAAAAATCATTTAAATTGTAATAGCCCTTTTTTAAATGTGTTTCCTTAACGTGTGTCTTAAATTTCTCAAAGGGCAAAGTTAAAACATCATTCGGGATTTTATTATAATAAGTGACACCTTGTCCCATGAATGATTCATTAACTTTCTGCAGTCGAAGTTTAGGTATTGCAAGTTTATTTTTATTTCTAGTATTAAGATTGTGTATATCGCAATGTTATCTGTAAAAATAAATGTTTTGGCGCACATATAGAATACAGTTATAAATAAACTGTGACGCAACCGTTAGAATATTATTTTTTTTAAACAACTCCTTAGGAGACACTTGTGCTTCTAGGTTATAAATAGACCTTACTGACTGCTCTTTGGTGTAAAATAAAAATGGTTTCTATGTCAGTAGCTTTAAGGATTCCATAAGACTTAACACTGTGGAAGTAACTAAATTAAACTAATCGAGTCGTTTTTTCATCATTATACTGTCTAATTTTTTTACAGCGTAAGCAGCAGAACTGATCTTCCCGCAAGAGTACTAATATGAGGGTTCCAGTATATTTTTGAACACTGTTGATTCTCCAAGATACAAAAGTTCATCGTTTAATTTTTAAATTTAATTTTCTTCGCGTTTAATTGAAGATTGTTTGTTTTAAACCATAATAATATAAGCACATTGCTCAGAGCATTGTTTACTTCGTCAAAATTAGAATTTTTTCGATCCATCTTAAAAATAAGAGATGTCAGCAAACAAAACAATTTTACAAAAAAAATCTGCAAACAAAGGTAAATCATTTATATAAATTAAAAATAAGAAAGGCAAGGGAAGACATATTGATATGAGCAACAAGAAACATTAGAATGAGTATGGTAAATGGTGAATCGCTCCTATTTCCTTAAACCTTCTTCCTTAAATAAATATGAAACCAGGTATGCATTTTGTAGTTTTTTTCTGGTTTCCTAGCCATACTGTACTGACCGGTATAATGTTTTAAGCCGACTGTTTAGCGCCATCTATCATTCTTTCGAGGAATTATTATGTAGTTGCGCAAAAATACGGAGCTATGTCCGGAATGTCGGGTGCGCCGTCGTTGTCTGCTACCTGAATATAAAGTTCACTAATAACCCGCCAGATGTCACTGTGCTGTTTATGTCATTTCCTACATGGCGGTATAGAGATTTTTAGTAACAGAATGACCTTCCCCTGACGTTGCACTTCGGGTATCGCTTCTCGGCCTTTTGGCTAAGATCAAAGTGTAGTATCTGTTCTTTTCAGCTTAATATCTGAAAGTTCCCTCACTGAGGGACCAGTATATTAAACTGATTTTTGTGTTACGACGGGATGTTCGGGGCTCGCTCCACTCCCGTCACGGGTCGGCCCGGCATTGCAGTGCCGCCGGGATTGGCCCACTTAAACCTATAAAAGTAAGTCGTTGTGGTTTTGTTTTTGGGAAAAACACAATCACAACACTTATAAACATATATTACGGACGAACTATAAGGTCTGTGCCGTTTTCCTGTGTACTACCCTCACTAGTCGTTGTGGTTTTGTTTTATGGGAAAAACACTTCTAAACATATTACTACGGACGGACTAATAAGGTCTGTGCCGTTTTTCCTGTAAAAACACTTCCCTTACTGTATGTACACTTTCTCGAAATATTGTGTTCCCAAATGACTACTGGCCCGGTAGTGATTACGTTCACTACCCAGTTCGACCACTTCCCAATAAACTATATTTCCCGACAAGACCACTTACCCGAGTGTAGGCCCAAGCAATCTGTATGATAATGTAGTGCTAGTGTTACTTAAGATAAAGAGAAATTATCAGTTTTATACTCATCGAAGCATAGCAATAGAAGCATTGAAATCATACCGGCATATGTTAACAAAAAAGATACTCTATATCGCACACGTAGAAAATTCTTAAAAATGCAAAAAAAATTATTACCCTGATGAAGTAGAAGTACCTGGTATTAAGTGAAAAAAGAATAAAAACCCTACCTTTGACTGCAAAACTTTTTGGAGATGGCACGTTCCATGTACCACGCCCCTTTTACCAGCTTTACACTGTATACATTGATGTAGACAGTTGTAGTGAAATGACTAATATTGTACCCATATTGTATGCGCTTTTACCAAATAAGACGCAAGAAACATACACAAGATTGTTCACTTTATTACACTGATTAAGGATCGGTTTGGGGCAGAAATTCCTCATTACAAATGTGACTTTGAAATAGCACATATGAATGCTTTCAACACAGTTTTTCCGAAGTTGCACTGATAAAAACATTAAGTTAACAGATTTTAAGTTTGGTAGAGAAAACATACCACAAACACAAACGTGACGGGACTGGACGTTATGGGACACTGGACATTTTGACACACTGAACTATTTAGGATACTAGACATTGTGAGCCAGAACGATCAAAACTACACAAGTGCCATTATTTATATCACAAGTATATTTTTAGACATGTAATTGTGATTTTGTTCATCAAACAATCCTCTGTAAGTTACATTTGTAGAAAATCATTGCAAATCCTGAGTGTATCCGGAGTACTCTTCGTTCCATCTTACAAGTTTACAATAGTGTCGTGCTCAGTACCGCAAAAAATGATTGCTTACGTCCAGTTGTCTAACTTCAAAAAATGTTCAGCAAACAAGCTTCTAACGCCGTAAGTGTATAGCTTTTACTAGAAAAATCACGTGAAAAGTGCTATATCTTACCTATACCTACCTACCAAACCTACCCCTACCCCCTACCCCCCCTACAGTGACCTTTGAGACCCCCAAAAATATGGTGTGGTGAGTAATAAAAATAATATTTTTTATGACAGTCATAAAAACCAACTTCGATTCCGTTTAATGGCTTAATTTTTGATGATAAAACATATTATTGAGGATAAAGCCAGATAGTGTGAGGAATTGGGCATCATACGCGACGATCCATCCGTAATGTTATGGCTCCGAAAAGAACTAAAAATTATAAATGAACTTGATATTGGTGTTACATTTAATATCTGTAGTTTAGATAAGAGATGCCTTAATAACTTAGGTCTTCTCTCCTCCTCCACGGCCCGGTCAACCCGAGCCGAGGTCCGTGCCTTTAGAGGCGCCCTCGGGTTGCTCCGCTCCCCGATCCGATCCGAACCCTTCGGAGAATCTAGTAGGGCACGGGGACGCGCACTTGTGCGCGATGCCGTTCCCTCTAGATAACCTCTGAAGGTGATTCGTTTCACACGGCTTGAGGGACCCTTTACGTTCCTCGCCGCCCCCAAAAAGCCCGGTGAAGCTGAAAATGCCGCAGCGGCAATCAGCAATCTCTCTCCAAAAACAAAAAAAAAAAAAAAAAATGCCTTAATAATTAATTGAGTCTGTAAAAAATGTAACCATTGTTTTATCTACACATAAAATATTATATTATTAATACGTAGGTACAGGAAAAACTAAAAAAATAGCACATTGCGCTCACAGAGGAATGTGAGACTTGGCATAGTTAACGTTCATAATGGAGAAGGCGTGCAGAAAGATACAATTTTATGTAGATATAATATTTATTACCTTGTATATTTTGTGAATAAACGGCCACTAGTCTGTGTTAAATACAATGTTCAATCTGTTTCGATGTTGTTTGATGTTCTTTTTTTCTTTTTTTTTTTTTATTTTGTTGTTTTTTTTCATCTGTGTATTCTGTTTGTTTGTTTTTGTGCAGGTCAATAAATCTTTCTTATTCTTATTCTCATAGTCTAAAACTACATTAAAATAGACCACTAATAGTCTATTTTAATGGAGTTTTCAGTTTTGATACAAACATCAATATACCACAGAAAATAGTAGTTCTACTTCTTGTGTTTGTGCTAAAGAAATGTTGAGATCTCTGTAAATTCCTAAAATAGCCTGAAAAGTTCAATTAAAATTAACTTAAATCGCAACTTTGAAGTTTGTATGAAATACTGTAAAGTGTAATGGTTTTTCGGCTGAGATGATGATAATGGCTCTTCAGTGAATCATTAGCGTTTTCATCCTCTTTATTCGTTCGTCATCATCATTATCATCTTAGTCAAAAGTCGTCCACTGCTGGACAAAGGCGTCCCCCAAGTATATATATTTTTTTTTATATTAACGGGTAAGCACAGTGCCTTGATCTCACCTGATGTAAAGTTATGATAAGGCCAATGATGGAAGCGCACTTCACCCGGGATCCTCAACTAGTGATGTACTGGCTACCTTATCTCTAGCTGCCGGAACACAACAATGCTACAAACATTGATGTTATGGCGACATATTTAGATAAGATGGTGGTAGCTAGCCAGGCGGACAAACAAGCCCTACCACCAACCAGACCGAGTACACAAACATGTACTCCCCGCTGGGAATCGAACCCGGGACCTCTAGGTCTAAACCGGTGGTCTTAGCCACTAGACCACAGAGGCAGTTAAGCAACCACCGGTTTGCTGGTCGCATCCAGCGTCTATTTGCGACCTTCACCAGTTCGTCGGTCCACTTTGTTGTCTTTATTCGTTACTAAAACAATTTACCTACTTTTATTTTTATACTAAAAATCTAATCAAAGTTTTATAACGGGATTAACGCAAATTACTTTGTAAAGGTATCTAAACATTTTATTCACATTCACAGGTACAGACGCCTGCACATCAACCTACCCAAAACTGTCAAATTTCTTCAATACATTTGCCACCATACAGCTTAGGAATAAAGTTCAAAGTTTATTGAGGAAATTTGACAGTTTGTGGTAGGTTGATGTGCAGGCGTGTGTACCTGACGTGGTCACAGTCAGCCCGTGACCACTACCGGTGTGACTCGGTCGAAACGTCGAGTGTAAAGGCATGTCTATAGCTATACAAAGTAGTTTGCTCTTGTAAAACTTTGATTGAAATGAAACGCGACAATTTTGAAAGTGTGTATAATTATATTTATATTATAAACATAAATCTTCAATACGTTTGTATGTCACTGAATTCCTAAACGGCTGGACCGATTTTGATGATATTTTGTGGGTTTTTTTTGAGAGAGATTTCTGGTTGTCACAAGACATTTTCACCTTCACCGGTCTTTGTTTTTTTTGTGTGTGTTTGAATGGGTCTCTGGATGGTTTTGATTCACAATTAAACCTGGAAGGTGACGCTGCAATTATAGGGGTTCTAAGTTTTTTACACCATCATGGGACACTTTTTTTTTAAATTCTTATCCCGTCAAGCTTCCAGCCTCCAAAAAAAAAGTGTCTTAAGTGTCATGGGGTCTAGAGTTATTAAATTTTAGACCACTTTTATTGATATTTATTTAAATAGTTTATTTTTGGTTAAGTTGTAAAATACAAAAAAAAATGAATAGAGGATGAAATTTTTTTCCTTAATATTAATAATTAATAAGGTAATAATTAGTAAGGTAATATTAATAATTATTCTACTTTACATTTTTCTGGAATTTGTTGAATTTTATCAGCATTTTGTTTTTGTTTTTTTCGTAATTTCGAAAAAATTCAAAACACTAATTTGATGACATATTATCACATTCTCACTACACTTCACTAAAGATTATGTATTCACGAGTAGATTTTACAAAAAAGTTTATTCGAAATTTAACAATATATATATATATATATATATATAAAAATATATATATTTACGCGGAAGTGCAGCGGTGCAATTGTAATGGCTGACACAGTTCCGATACGGTACTATAAACCGTGCAATACACTAACACTTGATGCAAAAAAAAACGAGATTTCTCAAAATGTAAGTTACTGTGGATGAGTCTAATGATACCATTCAGTTCCTCCATAAATTTCCGACAAATCTTTTACCAGTTCACAACATTTAGAATAAAACACCTATTACCATTTTGGATATAAAGTGGGTCGCACTGAACGATTATGACGCCAAAACAAAGTTCGATGCTTTTTTCACCAAAGTATTTCGTAAAACGGGTAAAACGGGTAAAACAAATACTAAAAACACTTTCTACACTTATTTACCAGTAATCTGATACATAATTCTAGTAATAAACATTTAACGTTTAAATGTTTGAGACATAATGCAACAAGACAGTGCACACGATTTCCGCGTCGGTTCTACTAATGGCGGACATTTTTTTCCGAATGAAACTAAAATATTTTTATTAATTTCAACACTCGTTTTCAATTGGATTGTCAGGACTTGACCTTTTAAAACTATAAACTCTGATTGGGATTAAACATTCAAACGCCATAACGTTCATGCTTACAGACAGAAGTCTGTCCATAGGACGCGTCTAGACATTTTCGTTTGCAGACAGACGTATGTCTGGCGGACGCTTGACGGGCTTGACATTAAGTGTTTGACCGCGATCTTGCCTGACGGTAAGCGATGATACAGCCTAATGCTATACTTGCCTAATGCCTGTTCTTCCTTGCCTTGAAAATGTAACGGGCCTTTTCAAACGGACGCCGCGATTGGGCCACTAGTTTTAAATAATAATATTATATATAATATATTGTTAACCAAAAGCAGAATTGCTAACAACGGATGTATCGCGTTACAAATTTATTTCGCAAACTTTTGAATTTCCATCGATCAATCTGTATCAGTGGAATCGGATCGGTGGGTGTACATTACGCGTCGCGAAACTTTTCGGAACAGATTACCATGATTACATGACGAGCTAGCACACTGATTTGTAGGCAAGGTTGGAACGTTAACAGGTTGACCGCCGACAGGCCCAGACACAATAGAAATTCAAATGTTTGTGGGACATAATTATGGCGTTTGAGGTGTTAAGGATTTACACTTATTTTTATTGTATATAATACAAGTAGTTCTAGTAGATACGATAGACGGCTCAGGTTATAAGCCAAATGTAATAAAATTTTTTTTTAATACCTTACAATTTCTGGAACCTTACCTTATTTGGCATTGGCATTGGCTGGTTAAGTAGCAAGAATGTTAGTTCTTTCAACCAGTTGCCAAAGCAACTAGTTGTGAATCTCAGTTGCCAATGTGGCCGGAGGGCGTAATTAACATTACAATTACATGCAGAAAATATAGCGATATAGTTAGTTAATTAATTAAAATATAACGTTTATCCAACTGAGTGTTTAATTTTTTTGAACTTTCCATGTTTTTGTGAGTAAACATTATGTGATTTTGAAAGTGTTGAAAAATGTTTTTGTTTTGTTTATATAATTTTAACGCAATTTGCGTTGCAAAACAAATTACAAAAACACAAATGTTGAAAGTTTTTTTTAAATAAATAGTAAAAAAAAGTAAATAAAAGTAAATAGTGTTAAATAATTTCGGCGGGCTGGTTAGAACCATGATAGCTCAATGGGAGAGCACCTGACCCGGTTTGTCAGAAGGATGCAGGTTCAAATCCTGCTCTTAGAAATTTTTTTCAACATTTGTGTTTTTGTAAAGTGTTGAAAAAATTTCAATCAACACTTTAATTTTATTCGTTCCCAACAAAATTTGCGTAAAAATTATATAGAACCACATTATATTGTAACATTTGAAAAAAAGTCGCTTGTGGAATTTTTTTAACAATTTGTCTTTTTTCAAAAAATAATTTGTAAAAAAATATTTGCGTAAAATTATATAATATGTAAATAATTATCTATCTATACATATAAAATGCTTTGTCCTGAATGACTGACGGATCAACGCCTGTTATAAAATTATTTTTATAATAGGCGCTAATTTTCGCTAATTGGCGCTTAATTTTATAAACGCTGTTTATAAAATGTTTTTGTTTTGTTTATATAATTTTAACGCAGATTTTGTTGCGAAACAAATTACAAAAACACACACAATTGGAAGAGCACCTGACCTGGTATGTCAGACGGGTGCAGGTTCAAATCCTGCTCGTGGAGATTTTTTTAAAATTTGTGTTTTTGTAATTCTTTTCCCAATTTAGCTACATAAATTGCTTATGAATGTCAGTCCAGTACAATACACAGCCTTTCAGAAGAGTTATGTATGGGAACCCAAGCACCTGCTTAAACTTTCAAGGAACAGCTGTGAGCTCGTTGGTGTGTCACACACCACATAATAGTACTAACAATTTGGAATCAAGTTCACTTAGATTAAAGTGAAGTAACTAACTTACAAAACTATCATAATTTAGTCTGAAGTAGGTACCTGTTTGAGCCAACTATAGACAATGGCTATTCATTTGTTTAATTAAATGGTCGATTCCCAGTTTTGGTATTAGTTTCATAGCGGTGCTATTTATGAAGCATTAGCTACTGATCTTTTACTGTTTTCCATAATAATATGAAAAATAAAAATGTGTTGTGTGTGATTAAGCTAGCTACAGATAGCCAATTTCAAATACAAGACTGATTTTCTTGACGATTCGAAAAGTTTCCGGAATTGGCCACTTACATAAACAATATTTAAAAAGTTATTACCAACTACATTTGAAAATAGAACTCTTTAGCCGTGGAATACAATTTGATTCATCTGATTGTCAATTGTTTTCGCATTGTGGCGTCATTTTAAAAATTGCGTGATTACAATAAAATGGATTTAACTCGGGAAAATTTTCGTTACATGATTTTTTACGTTTTTAAGTGTAATTTGACAGCTCAGCAGAGCCTCGGTCGGCTGCAATCTACTTTTGGCGAAGAAGCACTATGCAAGACGAGTATTTATAGCTGGTTTGCAGAATTCAAACGCGGTCGTGTCAATCTCCATGATGAAATTCGTGAAGGTCGCCCGTGCACCGCGGCTGTGAATAACAAAAACATCGATGCAGTGCGCCGTATGATCGAAACAGACAGGCATGTGACCTACCATGAGATCCGGACATCTTTAAACGCCGTATCATCCTGCACCACGACAATGCAAGTTCCCACACGGCCAGACAGATAAATGAGTTTTTGAAGGTCAAAAAGGTACAACTTATGAGTCATCCAGCTAACAGTCCTGACCTGGCACGGTGTGATTTTTTTGTCCCAAAAATCATGAACCAATTACGCGATTAACGGTTTTCATCACAACATGTATCCGACGCCACCACGGAGGAGTGGCACAAATGTTTTCAAAATTGGTTCAACCGTATGAAAAAGTGCATTGACGCAAAGGGAGAATATTTTGAGAAACAATATTTTTTTTTTACCATTAATGGTATTTTTTTGTTATTGATTCCGGAAACTTTTAGTGTGCCCCACGTATTAAATAAAATAGAAAAAAATAGAACAAAGTGGAGGGGGTTGAAGTAGGCCTACACCAAACTGTTCGAAGAATGCTCGAGATGATGATGATGTTGAAGTAATATTACCCAAACCTCTTGGGTATAAACAAAGGGACTAATTATACTGAAACTTAATGCGGATTATTTGAGTGGATTTGATAAGTGATTGTTTACAAACATCTTTACAGACATTTAAATGTTAGTTACCACCATTTCATATTCGGCAATACACAATATTAAGAACTGCAAACAGATCTTTTTAATATTTCATTAAGGAGTCACGAAACTTGTTACGGTAAATGTATACTTACGAACCGAATGACATAATAACATTCATAAGAGCTGATTTGTAGCCTAAACTGAATAAATTATTTTGAAATTTGAATTTTTGAATTTTTGAATGTTATATTTTAATATTCTGCCACGCCACACCACACCGATCAGAGCAAACCCACTCCACAGTAAAAATGCAGTATTACACATCCCCCATTGTATTTCCAAACCAGATATTCAAAAATAGAACATCAAACATAGTCAAAAAGCTGAAAAAGAAAAGATTTCCTTCAAGAGTCAGAGCTCGGCGGACGGAGTGGCTTACATCCGTGGAATTATGGACTGATACGTTTCCTGCTCTCTTTGTATGATCTTGTGACATTGTTTTGGTAATTAGCTTAATAGTATCCTGACCTTTAGATACTCGTGCAAGCAGACGTTTGAAGGTTTTGTTTGTTATTTTCAGCGTCACAGCGCTTTTTTGAGGGCGCGCGGGCGGCGAGAAACTTAATGGGTTCCCTAAGCCTTGTGAACCGAAACACCGTCATAGGTTGTTCTAGAGGGAATGGCATCGGATCGGAGGTTTGAAGCTGTTGTAGGTATAGACGCCACATCAACTAATCCAAAACTGTCAAATTTCTTGAATATATTTTCAAACAATATGTCTGAGGCATAAAGTTCAAAGTCTATTGAGGAAATTTGACAGTTAATGGTAGGTTGATGTGCAGGCGTTTGTACCTAGTACTATATATCTACGAATTTCTTTCTACATAGAAAATCAGCCCAGTCGCATTTTATCTTGGCCAAAATACTTGTTCCCGAAGCACGCGATCAGTGTTGTGAAACCGCAAAGGAAAATAGTCTGCAATACAGCCTCATACTAACGATAAGCGATACGTAAAGCGCCGATACTTATCTTATCTTATTAATTAATTAATTAATTAATTATTTTAATTGTATAAATTCGTTTGTAGGGAATCGGCCCAATGATGGATTGTTTGCAGGCTATTTAAAGGTGATTAGTATGGAACAGATTTATTTTTGCAATTTTTTTATTAATAAAGTATTATTTATCTTGTTGTTTCGAATCCTTTACATAAAATTGCTAAATTGAATATGAAATAGCCTTCAAATTGTAAAAATTGAAGACGTAGAATAATAAAATTACTCAATTGGTTTATTTTTCATTTAGATATTACTAGATACGTTTTCCTATAAATAACGAATAAGAAAGAACTAAAACATATCAAATTAATTATCTACATTTTTACAAATATTTAAACTTTATCAACCATTTTATAGATTCTTGTCTTGTTCGTCCCAAGCACATGTGACAGTATCCACCTCGTATACCAAAAGCCGGAATGTAAGTGTAAATGACATTACAAGAATTATCTCCCAAAAGTGCGAGTCCATTCCTCCTCAAGATTGATTCGCTGAAGCCGCAAGGAGTGCCGTAAAGAACGTTATTAAGTGCCAACTGAATCCATGAGATAAGTCGGCTGTAATTTAAAATTCCAGGCTTGAACGAAACGAATTACTTGAGAGGCATTTTTGGGCAATCTCAAAAAGAATTTTTCGATTTAAAAGACGGCACACACATGCTAATGTCGAGAAGCATTGGCCCGTGAACACGGACTTATTACGAAAATGTTTGAATGAACCTTGTTGCTTTTGTTCAATTTTTATTTTTATTTCTTTACAAAAACACGATTTTGAAAAAATTTCCACGAGCAGGATTTTTTCAACATTGTGTTTTTGTAATTTCCATCGCAACAAAATTTGCGTTAAAATTATATAAACAAAACAAAAACATTTTATTTCTTTGTTAGCATGTACTTATGTGTTTTTATTTTTATGTGTACAATAAAGACAGTATTTTATTCTATTCCATTCTTTTTCTTCTCTACCTTTTTAACCACTCTGTCTAAAAAAATGCAGTATTTCTAAATCTTCTAATTTTTTTAAATATAAAACAAAGTGTGTGATCGTTCTATTATTCCACTCCTTAGTAATTTAGGTTATAAAATATGCATGGGGCACGCGAAAATCATGTGACAGACCGACTTCTCGCTCACGAAACCACAAGTGGAAGCTATATTATTTTTTGTGTACAAGAGAATGCATGATGCATCACTGCGCACGAGGATGCGCAGATAGTTATGTAGAAGTTTCTCATATGGAAAGAGGGTGTAGCGTCTAAAAACTCCTGCACTACCCCTCTGTGCCGCCAGGATAATCCAGGACCGCAATAAACAATAGGTGGAAGCTATTTATGTAGGTAATTTGGTTGTTAGTAGTCCAATATTGAGTTTCGGTTCTTTACAGGCTGGGTGGCTTACGTAAAACAGCGAAGGAGGGGGAGAGGACTATAAATATATATACTACTAGTTGTTGCCCGCGACTTCGTACGCGAAGACTACAGTAAAAAAAAAAGTATAAAAAAAAAAATTACTTAACCTATATGCTGATCTGGGTCATGGTCTGTATATGAGGAAAGTTTCATTAAAATCCATTCAGTAGTTTTTACGCGAAAGAGTAACAAACATCCATCCATACTCACAAACTTTCGCGTTTATAATATTAGTAGGATATACTAAAAATAGATTATAAAAAACTTTTCAACCATATTATGACAGTTCCGTTAATTTCCGTTTATTAACGAAACATTTTTGTATTTAATTTTTATAGATTTTTAAAGTCACCTACTCATAAGGAATAGTACACACGCCTGCACATCTACCTACCTAAAACTGTCGAATTTCTTCAATACATTGTCAACCTTAATCCTTAAACATAAAGTTCAAAGTCTATTGAGGAAATTTGACAGTTTGTGGTAGGTTGATGTGCAGGCGTGTGTACCTAATGATAAGCCATTTCGATCGGAATAAAAAAAACACAAAGCGAGTGCTCTGAGACGTGTGTGTGGTGCTTTAATATAGCAGAGGCAGTTGATTTCATTACTACTGTGGTCTCGAAACATAAATTAATGTGAAACACGGTTTTCTTTTGAGGTCACGACAACCCCAATTAAATAGTAGACAAAACTATGACATGCGAGAATGTAAGTCTAATGAATATTTTCTACGGTCAATAGATCTAAAATGGCCACGTTGAACTGTTCAAATTAAATATTTATAAAGTACAGTGAAAAAATTTAATGCATTTGCACTGCTTATCTTTAGCTGCCGGAACACAACAATGCTACAAACATTGATGTTATGGCGAGGCGACATATTATAGGACAAACAAGCCCTACAACCAACCAAGCCGAGTACACAAACATGTACCCCCCGCTGGGAATCGAACCCGGGACCTCTGGGTCTAAACCGGTGGTCTTAGCCACTAGACCACAGAGGCGGTTAAATATAAACGACAGGAGCCTTGTTTATCAACAGAAGCCTTCACTAAAACAACATTATTTGTGTCAACAATCGTATGCCTTAGTCTTATCGCTACACAATAAGCATCTTTTCGGTTTGATTTTGAAGCGGACAGATTATAGGTTATATTATAACTCTAAACAAACAATTAATCAAAACAATTGTTGGTAAATGTTAGTTTTACTTCAATTTGTAACTTGTATAACGTTCGCGCTTGAGAAGTAAATACGGGTCATGAAAATGAGAAGAAACAACTACAGACGTAAATATTTGTTGCTATATTGTTAGTGCTAACATAATTAGCAACATGTACTTAAACAGAGTTAACAAAAAATATATCTCTTAGGGCTGATTTTTCAATCATCGGTTAAAACGTATCCTTCTGATAAAGTATAACGCAATCAAGCTGAAATGTCACCTGTTTAAAAAGAAAAGTCATGTTATGACAATAAAATGGTTATCTAATTCTTTATCAAACGAATAAGCGTTGGAATATACAAAAATACTCAACATCATTCGATCTTCTCATTGTATAAAATCAGTTACTAAAATGACTCGAGCACTAATCATTCGTTCATTCCTCACTCGTTCAACTAATGCTTTGTGTTAACTGACGTTTCTCACTTAAATAAAAGTATTCATCATTCATCCAGATCACAACGAAGTTTTACTTTGCCGTAACTACGCCCAATACCCAACAATAAGTTTTATCCGTCAATTGAAAAATCGGCCCTTAGAGTAATTATTAACGGGTTGCAACGTACAGTCATGAGCGCTAACACGTATACACTTTTGCCCCATATTCCCATTGTATTAAGAGTTACATTGTTTACCTTTTGATGCTCGTGATGTACCATGCATGGAGGTAGTCACCTGCACTTAATAACTAATACATTTTGACTCTTATCTAATTATAACTAATTAATATGATTATTATTTATTATTATTATTATTGTATAACAGCCTGACGCTGCAACTGCCGAGAAATTGTATAAGTTAAGTACCTACTGAAAAACGACAAAATATAGGATAACACTTCTGATAATTATTAATTTAATATTGGTGACTAAATCCTATAAGAAGTTTTAGACATCATCAGTAACAAAATTAATGTACTAAAAAGAAAATACCATGAAGATAATCAAATATCTTATTGGCGAGCATCATACCGACTTAGAAAAGAAACTCCATCTCACCAAGTCGGATCACCAGAGCGGTCTACATTCAGCTCTGCGCTTGACACTGTTCTGTGGTCGCGTGATGGGAGTGCTGCCGTTGTCTGGACTCATGAAGCTGAAAAGCCATGACGTTATGTGAGTAATGAGTTGAAAATATTACGTAATATTTTAAAAAGAAAAATACTTAATACTTATCTTATTTTAAACTTGAAGTCTTATCCCTTTTTTATCCGTAATCTTATCGCTTACTCTTATCACTTAATCCTGTCAATTAGTCTTTTGCCTTAGTCTTTTACCTTATTTTAATGCCTCTGTCTTATACTTATCTACTTATCCCTTAGTTTTAGCTCTCAGTATTATCTCGTAGTCTTATCCCTATTCTTACAACTTAGACTTATTCCAGATCTTATTCTTTAGTCTTATCCTTAATTTAATTCCTTCGTCTTTTCCCTAATGTTATCCCTTAGTCTTATCCTGTTGGATAGACAAGATAGTTTTGAGATAGAAAGTAGGGCTAGTCGACTGACGATGGTGCACCATGAAAGCCAAAGTAAAAAGTACTATCATAGTTGTGTGCTAACTATTATATAATGGTAAAGTTATACGTTTTCCACAAAATATTACTTTAATTGCAATTTCGCTATCTTGTTAAGTTTATTGTTGATGTATCAATATTTGTATTTTGTATTAATTTGCAGGTTTCAAGTGCGTTCCTTGTACGCAGTGTTATACTCCATCACCATAATTGGACAATTACTAATGTTTCTAACGAGTTTTTATTGGCTCCTGGAAAATAAGATTTCATTAACCAATATGAGTGAGTATAGCTACGTCATCAAGTTTTATTTATACAACCTTAAAATTTGTTCAGTGCTCTTAGGTTATCCCATGATTGCTAAACAGATTTTCAAGAGTGTTGTAAATTTTTAAATTTTATTTAGAGTGTTTGTCAATTATCGTAAAAATATTTACGTAAGAATTTAAACGTTATGCTAAGTATTAGGTATAGTTAGTAGGTAGCTACAAGTTAGTAGGTATACACACGCCAGCACATCAATCCTAGTAAGTTCTTAATAAACCTTTCATTTTATTTAATTTTAATATATTTAATTATTGTAGTTGATTATGTAACCGTTTTAATTAAATAAATAAATAATCTACCACAAACTATCAAATTTCCTAATTAATTAATTAAATATCTTAATTAATGGCTTCGCGTTTAGAATTTATCCAATTTCAAGTATTAGTTTTAGTTATTAGTAGTAAGGATACAATTGTACGGTAGATAGAAATTAAAATGGAGTCTCACAACACGTGTTATTACGGCAAGAACTCAGGTGAAACACAAATTTCCTAATTAGACTTTGAACTTTAAGTATATGGCATATGATTGAACATAAAAATTTATTGAAGAAATTTGTCAGTTTTGGACAGGTTGATGTGCAGGCGTCTGGTTTAATTTCACCTAATTTCAACCTAATTTTACTTTACTTCACTTTAGCTTATGACGTTAAAAGAAAGTGTTGAATTAATTTCATGGTAAAATTTTAAACACTGAAAAAAGACGACAACCTCAGGCGGGAATCGAACCACGCACCTTCCGCATTCCGGGCGGCTGCCTTATGCGGAAGGTGCGTGGTTCGATTCCCGCCTGAGGTTGTCGTCTTTTTTCAGTGTTTAAAATTTTACTTAAGTATATTTAAGCGTTAATAAAAACGCTAAAATATATAAAAAACACTTAATTTCATGGGTCAGATTGAACCATAATATCCCCATAATATCCCCCAGAGATCCGAACCCGAATTAACGAAATAGTTGCTACCCAAACATTACTATCTATTCTTGCTGCACGATCTGCTAATATTAGTCATACTGCGCTTCGGGAGCGTCGACAATAAGAAGTCGGAATCTGCCGGTTCGCTTACGGTTATCGTAAAGAATCTACTTTTCATCACATGTCACAATTCGATCCAATATTCCTTCATTTCTGTATCGATTCAACAAGGCAACACAAGTTTCAACACGCGTTTCTTTCTGCAGATCAGTCAAATCATAAGGCACCCATTTCTCATATTTTTTTATTTTATTGATTTGACTGCTGATTTCTGATTTTTAAATCACATGATTTCATTATTCATCATCATCGGCCTATCTTGGTCCACTGCTGGACATAGGCCTCCCCTAATGAGCGCCATAGCGCCCTGTCCTATAATTATGATTAATCACATGATTTAAAAATCAAAAACTTATATTATGTATTTTAGCTGGCACCATGATTTTGAATGGGATATTATATTAGCGATTGACATAAGCTTAGCTAACGATACGTTATCATTCTATTCCCTTTCTACTCTACTAGCGTTATGTGTTATGCCACTAGTCTAGACCCTAGACGTATTTGTAAGTTGTTTAAACACATAATTTTGTCATACTCTTATTGTATAGTTGTAATTTTTCGAAGTAAAACATTAAATAACTTTAGTTGACTCAATAAACAATATAGTTTCTAGAAACTAGCTAAGTAGCCTGTTCCTATTTCAATGTTAAATTCCAGCTAATGTTATATTCTACACATCGGGTACGATTTCGTTCGTGATACTGGCGAAAATAAGCCGTTCCTGGCCCTCGCTGATACTCAAGGTTGAGGCGATTGAGTGCAGGCTACCACCGTTACCAGCCAAAGTACCTCTACTCTGCAACATCACCATGGTGTCTATACTGTTTGCTGCTTTCGGTATGAGATCTGTTAATTATATCTTACGGGTAAGCACTTCGCCTTCATCTAACCTGATGGTCAACTACTGAGGCACTGGCTATTATATACCTTGCTGCCGGAATACAACAATGCTACACACATTGATAAGATGGTGGTAGCTATCCAGGCAAACAAACAAGTCCTAACCACCAACCATACCGAGATATACGAAGAGCGAATATGTGAAGAGGAGCTCGATGACGCAGTGGTTGACACGCCCGGCGATTGCTAAGCCCGATCCGATCCGAACCCTTCGGAGAATCTAGTAGGGCACGGGGACGCGCACTTGTGCGCGATGCCGTTCCCTCTAGATAACCTCTGAAGGTGATTCGTTTCACACGGCTTGAGGGACCCTTTACGTTCCTCGCCGCCCCCAAAAAAGCCCGGTGAAGCTGAAAATGCCGCAGCAGCAATCAGCAATCTCTCTCAAAAAAAAAAATAAGATTTCTAAGGTTAAGCTACTCGCAAAGGCCGGCCAAAGATGGGTGACCAAATATCTTGAGCTCCGTGCTTCCGAAGGCACCTAAAGTCGTTGGTCTCGGCTGTATTAGCAGTCGTTAACAACCAGTAATCTGCACTGGGCCCGCGTGGTGGTTTATGGCCTGTTTTTTTTTATCCATCCATAGGGAAGGCTAGTGCCCCAGCATTGGGGACATAAAATAAGCTATTGATGATGAAGCGGTATTTAAAAACGTGATTTGATGCCGTCATCGCTATCATTGAATAAGGCTCCTTTGGCTTATAATTGTTTTAAGGTTCTCTTGAGTTTGCGCGAGTTTACTTAAAATTGTTGATTTTGATGCTCTGGCCTTCCCCTTTTTGGGAAAAGGACGTGAGATTATTAATACATACATACACACATACATGCATACATACATACCTACACACTATGTATGTAAGTATTAATACTCTTTAAACCAGTTCAAAACAATGTTGTTTGCCAGTGTATTACGACTAGGCGACTTTGTATTTTTTTTATAATACTAAGATTACTTTTTGATGACTACAGTGGAACATTTACTATCAATTCTCTACGGGATAACGGTCGCAACGGCCTGCGATCCGAACAATGTCGCGGGAACATTCTTTTACTACGACAAACCCTGGATTTTCACTTACACCAAATTTTGTTTATGGAAGGGGATTCTCATTGAGGTATAGTACCTATAGGAAGGGTTACTTTGAATCAATGCACAGTGATGAATGCCCACTTATTCGCAATATTGGTTATATATATTTATCGAAATCGAAAACTTGAAACAGACTTACATTGTCTCCGAACCTGTGACCTTTCGTGATCCAGACACGTTAGTCAGCCAGGCTTCTGCCGATCAATATAGCATCGAAAATACTAAAAAAATTTAGTTTTTTTTTAATGTTAAAAGGAGGCAAACGAGCAGGCGGGCCTGATAGAAAGTAATCACCGCCGCCCATGGACACCAGCAAAACCAAAGTAATTGCAGATGCGTTACCGGCCTTGAGGAAGGAGTTGGATCTTGAGGAGGGAGTAGGAATTGGGAGGGGGGAGGGGTTAGAGAGGGCCTCCGGTACTTTCACTCACCGGACGAAACACAACATCAACGAGTGCCATTGTTTCACGCCGATATTCTGTGAGAGGGTGGTATTACGCCGGGCGAGCCGGCCCATTTCGTGTTGCAAGTGCTGCAACGCAGCGTGGCTCTACCACTCAGACAGTGTCACTCATTTAGCACCCCCAGGGGCCACGTGTAGGGTCTCAAGGGTAAACCTACGGACGCGAGTAACCTTAACCCCCAAAAGTATAGTATGTTTACGCCAAATATTAGTACCTAATACTTACAAAAAAACCAAATGTTGAAAAAATTTCCACGAGCAGGATTTGAACCTGCACCCTTCTGACATACAATTTTTTCTCAACATTTGTGTTTTTGTAATTTGTTTCGCAACAAAATTTGCGTTAAAATTATATTAACAAAACAAAAACATTTTATAAATAGCTTACTTACTTCTTAACTGATCTTTAGTATTTGTAAAAATTAGTTATAGTAATTGTTTATATTATTTTTCAGTGTTTTAATATGCAATCGACCTTCATTTGGAGCTACAGCGATTTGTTATTAATGGTGATTAGCATATATCTCACAGAACATTTCAAAACGCACAACAGATTGATGAAAGCAGCTGTTCGAAAGGTATGACAAAATATTATTATCAATGACCACAACACGTCATCGATTATAGACAATGTTCGTAAGCTTTTCTCCCTCGCCTATCGTCTAATGGAGATGTCTATGGAAACACGATTTCTTTAATTTAAGCCAAGCTTTTATTCATTTGTCTATCGACGCTTTTGTCGTTATCGCAGTTAATAACTTCTACGACCGTCTGTATGTCTAGTGTTTATCGCTCGGCCACGGGGGGCGTGTGCCGGCGAGGTAGCGCGACTAGCGAATTCCTAATACATAGCTTAACTAATTAACTATTTATTACTAATTTGGTTTCCTTTGTTTAATTATAAATAAAAAAGTAAAATTTACCATAGCGTTGTGTTATCAAATTTGTGGTATTTCATCTGCAAAGATGAATCTGCATGGCTATCGGTTGCAACGACCGTTTGGATAGATGGCGCTAGTGCCTCTAAAAAGCACTCAAAAACATTAAAATAGCAGTGACAAAATTCAGCGCTTACGTCAGCCTTCCCGGTAGCATAGCGGTCAGTGCAGCCGCCCGGATTGCGGAAGACCCAGGTTTGATTCCTGGCTGGGTCGGGTGGGCGTTTAATTTTTTCACAGTATTTTACAAAATTTTATGAATATATAATAACTGCAGTGCGGTCGTTGCCTGGTCGCCCCTACTCGTGCTTGAGCGCTTAAATTACAACTCATCATCAGCTCATTTTATGTCCCCACTGCTGGGGCACAAGCCTTCCCTATGGATAGAACGGGCCATGAACCACCACGAGGGCCCAGTGCGGGTTGGTGGTTTTTAACGACTGCTAATGCAGCCGGAACCAACGGCTTTACGTGCCTTTCGAAGCACGGAGGAGCTCGAGATGATACATTTTTGTTCACCCATCCGATGACCGGCCTCTGTGAAAGTTGCTTAACCTTAATCACTGCGCCATCGAGCTCCTCTAGTTACAACTGGTCTCAATTATTCCTAGTGTTTTGGTAGGTAGAAGAGCTTTACCGCATGTCTAGCTTTCATCATCATCAACGTCTAATTGGTAGTAAACCTGATCCAGCAAGTCAAAATTGGGATTGTAATTCTAATGCTTCTGTTAATGTTTTTAGGAACACTTCATCTGTGACGAGTTTCGAAATCAGCACTTACTTATGATACGACTGGTGAAAAGGATTAACGACACCATCGGGATATACATCCTTAACTGTTTCGGTAGTAATCTCTTTTGGATATGTACGCAGCTCTTTTTCAGTATGAAGTAAGTCAATGGAATTATTTGACCGCTTCTGTTTATCCATATAATAATATAGGGATCTGCGCTTTTGTAAGTTTAAAGGAGAAAAATAAAACATACTGGCCGTATCATTGACTGTTAGGAAAATGTTGATGTAGAGTAAAATGGATGCTAGTAACATTACAATTACTAGCATCCATTTTACTTTACAGTTAAAACACGTAATGAATATGTAAGGAGTATTTATTTAAGTATAATGTTAAAGGAAGATTTGAAAGTGATTATCAGTTAAGTCAATTAGATTAACGAAATTTTGACTTTGTTTTTGAATTTGGAAGAACACGACATTACAAATACTTACATTAAATTTATTTTTCAGTAAGAATCAAACGGGACACTTTGTTTCATGTGAATTTGTTGATAAAGATGCCTATAAGTAAGTTTTCAAATAGTTCGGATCATGAGGGGTATGATTTTAATTTTTTAATTTTTTTATTTTAACTGAAATGAAATGAAAATCCTTTATTCAATTTAGGCATATAAGTTGCACTTATGAACGTCAAGTAGTTAATAATAATAATCCACGCTGCCGGTGGCAACCTCGGTTAAGTTTTTTACAATATTTTATATTGTAAATAAGTATTTTTATAAAATATTCTCAAGAAATATATTTAATAAAGTGAAAAATAATAATAATAATAATTGCTTTTATTAAGTTCACACTCACTAATAAACATTCAGCTTTCACACTCATTTTCGTACACACGACAATACTCACACTTTAATTCCTATACTTGGCAAAAGCCCGTAGAGGAAGATAATATGCCTCTTTCTTAAACAGAAAGAGAGAAGAAAATCTACCAATAATAAAAATAATAATACTTAAAATATATAATTTACTATTTTGTTGTTCAACTGCTTACCATTTGTCAATTTTTAGTGTCACTTTATCTTACAGTCCGGTGTACGGGATCGAGCATACCATCTACTTCACATATTCGTTCTCCTTTGTGGTTGTACGAACAATGCTGGTGCTGTTTCTAGCCGCCAGGGTGCATACTGCTTCGATCGTACCCTTAGTTATACTGTATCGGATACCAAGCTCTAAATACAATATAGAGGTAAATGTTTGTTTAAGCTTAACGAAATTAAGCACACAATCTAGGTACTTTATATATTCGTTGACCTTCGTGGTGGTTTGAACAATGCTGGTGTTGCTTTAATAGCCGCCAAGGTACATAGCTTTGAACGTACAGACGCCTGTACGTCAACCTATCCAAAACTGTCAAATTCCTTCAATACATTTTCAACCATATTATTATGGCAAATAAAGTTCAAAATCTATTGAGGAAATATGACAGTTTGTGGTTGGTTGATGTACAGCCGTGTGTACCTTTAGTTGAACTTTACCAAACTATCATCATCATCATCTCAGCCAAAAAACGTCCACAGCTGGACAAAGGCTTCCCTCAAGGATCTCTACATCGACACCGGTTTTGTGCTGCTCGCATCCAGCGGCTTCCCGCGACCTTTACCAGATCGTCGGTCTTTGGTTTACTAAAACTTGTTTGTAAATACAATAAGGAAGTTTATGTTTTGTCTTGCAAATATTAAGAGCTCATTTATGCATAAATTAAAAAATGAGATCAAGAATAAGTAGGTGCACAATTTACCTATATGCACTGGTTTTCGATGAATTGCAGACCGTAAGTTACCGAAATTTAAAAAAAAAAATCAAATTCCACTTGCGAACCAGCAGATTTTGGCAAATGTTTTTGTACCTTTTCCATATTGGTGCGAGTTTCACATAGAACCCAACTCTATAAAACTCAATTTGTTTATTAATTGGGATTCATCAATATTAGCGTTTATCTGAACGTTGAATAAGCATCTGACTATTATCCTACACCGTATTATGCTCATCGGAACGAAAGGAAACCCCTGTTTAATTCAAACAAAGCGATTCTCCTAGCAAATCATACTGTTTCAGGTTGAGAGGTTTATTGGCCAAATTAACAACATCAAAGTGGCTTTGAGTGGTTTGGATTTCTTCTACGTGACCAGAACTATGATTTTGACCGTGAGTAAGAATTTCTCGCGTGACATGGATAAATAGAAGTGTGTTGTGACTCCAATAGCAAACGTGTGAGAACTAAAACATTGGCTAAATTCACAGCTGAACCAGTAAGAAGAGAGAGTAATAAAATACGCAATCCTCTATAGAAAAAGCAATTGCACGAATTGCGATTGGATTTTATGAATTCTTATTTTTATTAAAGATTCTTACGTTTTTTTCAGCTCTTGGGAACAATTGTCACATACGAATTGGTTTTGCTACAATTTAACAAATAGGCTCTCATATGTTTTTTGTTAAACCGGTATTAGGTTTTATGTGGCTATTCAAGATCTGTAATGTTATTGTGTAGAGATGTATAGCTTTAGGTCTATTATAATTATGTGTTTGCAATTAGTTTTTGGTTTATTAATTCCTCCATTCCATGTATGTAATTATTAAACTTATGAGACATAATAAAAGCAAATCTTCTGTGCGTGTGTTTGTAATTGAACTCCTGGACCGATTTAGATAAATGTTTGTGTGTGTTTAAGTGGATTCGAGAATAGTTTAGATTTACAATTGGACCTGGTAGATGGCGCTGCAATAGGGGTCCATCGTGGGGTACGGGTGTTTTCAAGCGGACGAAGTCGCGAGCGGGCCACTAGTGAGACATAAATATCCTTGGAATTCACTTACTATTTAACATCATTTATGATGATAATAATGATGACAATGATGCTGATGAATGTAATGTTAACACATTTGCATAACAAAAATTAATAACAGTAATTGTAATGAGAAATAAATATTCAAAAAGTTATAACACTGATATTAGTCCTGCTAATCCCCTAAAATTAGTCAAATTGCTATCCGTTAGTGTGATATGACGTCGTTAGTCGAACGTGGCTATGGAGATTGAACGACAATTTCTTGGATTCAAAGTGAGCATTGGAGCCGTTTGGCTAATACGCTTATAGATGGCTGCGTAAGTGCTTTACGCACACGTCATTATATTATATTGGATTTTATTGAATAAGCTTATTTTGGGAACAGGCCAGTCATCCCCAACCCCTGAGTAATATTCGTCATCGCCTGCTCATTGTATGTCCCCACTGCTAGGGCAAGAAATAATCTTTATTAAACATTAAAACTTACATACTATTTGACAAGTAAGTAACATAGGTAATGGGTCTACAAGAAAAAGAGAATACATGCCAAAAGAATAAAGTATATTTATTCTTATTATAATTATAGTAGCAAACGTTATTTATGCCGGTGGAAAAACAGTTGATCAACTATCAATTCTAAAGACTTCCGGCTTCGGCCTCATCATCTTAACATTAGGTGAGATGAAGACCAAATAATTACCCCTAAAAAAAGCGACAGGATATTGCCGAAGCCTAACCGAAGCACCACGAAGCTGTTGAATTAAATATTGATCTCAAATTCTTATATAAGAATATTTCTTATACTGAGCCTCGTATCTTATATTATTTCATCCAAATCCCACCAAAAGGGCACGCCATTCAGAAAATCGTCTGCAAATGACAGAGTAAGTAATCTTTTTCATCACTAAATAGGTGGAATCATACAAAGTGGAGTATTATCTAGCAATGACTCAAACATTTCCACAATTTCACACATGGCGGCACGAGATGAATGGATAATCTGTTTTCCTTACACCCGCTCGCAAATGGAGTTCTCACAATGTAGGACGTGATGTCATCAAAACACTGAAAAAGGTTGTATATATTGTGTGAACACAATTAGGTATGCAATGTCTTGATTACTTTTTTTATTACTTGTTTGTCAAGCGAACGCCTCGGTAACTAAGTGGTGAAAGTAGCTACGAGTATAACTTTAATCATTGAAAAAAAAAATGTTTATATTGTTTTCTAAAGTTGACGCGAATACTACACAATTATTATAAAACAACTGTTTACAGATCTGCTACGTTTAATATTGCTCGTTAATTATAATAAGGCTTGTATTATAATAATTTTACTACCAACAAAATTCGAAACGCTTACCAAAACGAATAATGATCACCAAAATGTGTTTCCTAAAATATTATTAAAAGGATACAATTTATATTTTTATTAAATGCCTTAAAAATTGGTCTGAAATGCAGTGAAATACCTTTTAACTGCATTTCAGACCAAATATGTTATAGATATGTGAAAGATATGTCACCAAATAGATAATACCAATATTTTATGTCTTTGAGTTTCAATTTGGTAATTCTTGCTTTCTGTTGTCTAATGAAAAAAAAATAACTCGAAATTCAAGAAGTTTATAACTTTAAATTTCTAATCTATCACGTGACCTACAGAAGTAGGGCAGCTAGTATCCTCAATCATTTGAATAATAATGTAAATATTTGGTGATCATTTATCCATTTTGGGAAGCAAAAAGAATATTTGTACAATATATGAAATTATTGTGATGTGTGTTTATTTATTTTGGACCATACCATGGTATATTTTAGGACCCTTTTTGTAAAGGCATTTAATTTTTTTTGAGTCATTTAATTTATTTAGTACTTAGGCTTAGGGTCTAAAAAATATTTCTGATGATCGTTTAAATTATACCCTTGTAATAATAGACTAAGAATGATGGCGAGTCCCATACAACATTTTGTACAAAAAAAAAACAGAAAATAAAGAGAGTTTGAAACTTTATCAGGGTCCGTGGTCACAGGGAGACAGTCCCCTGGGAGGGAGTAGTCTCTCTGTGACCACGGACCCTGCAAAGGGTTCGAAACGTCAGGATAAACATTAATTAAAACTAATGTGTAAAATAAACGCGAGTAGATCCGTAATAATAGCTGTTAAATACTTTGGTTTTTCGGCTTGTTTGTTTTGTTTGTTTGAAACTTAAATGCAAACTGCAAAGTTTTAGGTGAATAAATCGTTGTATCTTATTCGTTTGTTGTTTGGTACTTATTTGCAATTTGCATTGCATGCGGTGTGATGTGGTAGCCCTTTCATCATAGCATTGCTAAAAATAGACCATTGCCCAGGAATCTAAATCACCAAATTATTCGTCACTTAACCTTAGCTCATGAGAAATATATACACAGATGGAGCCCTGGCCAGAGTGGTGGCAAAGACAAGACATGACAGTCACAGACATGACAGTTGCTGTTTTTTTAAGGCTCCGTCTTGCTGCTAAGTGTGAAAAATGCGTACCTATCGTATCATTGTTTATGTTGACGTTTTGAACCCTTTGCAGGATCCGTGGTCTGGACTCTGTTTGGGTATTTATTATCTATGTGTAAAATAAACACGAGTAGATTCGTAAAAGCTTTTTTAATTGCAATTGTTTTTATTCTTTTCGGTTCAGTTGCTTGTTCAAATTCGGCTAAAAGGACAAACAATTTATTAAGTTTGAACATATTCTTTAACGCTAAACAATGCAAGTGATAAAATAAAGTTACGTAAATAAATCTCAAGTCTTAGAAGGGGTCCTCAGAATTAATTTCACATCAAAATGTCAATTTACAAGCTAACTAGGCATTACGCCAAGCTGAATTCCAGAAACGAAAATCGTTAGGCAAATAAAAACTTTTGCTCCCCTTTCTTGGAAGGCGCATATTCTCTTTATTACTAACTTATTTTATTCAATTAACATTTAAATGTTCTGATACTGAACCAGAGAGGTGTGAAAGCCTTTGGTTTAAATATTTTATACCGCGAAGTGGTATGTTCGAAAAAGGCGTATTTTAAATATATTTTTTTATAAATTTTTAAACTGTCATGGTCACTTACATTAGAATAACAATTAACAATGATTAACGGGATTATTATCATTTTGTAAAGACCGCAAAAAGAACAAAAGTGCCGTTTTGCGGTCTGATCTGTCAGGTGGTCAGTGTAGTGTGTCGAGAACAAGTTCGAGTGAATAGTGACTTAGGCGACAGTGGTACGAGTGTCGAGCTCATAATCACCCACCCGCAATAACTTCAGTACATCCGTATCCGTGATCATGGCGCATGCAACTGTGCCGAAATGTTATTAATAATTATTCTAATATTTTTTTAACTAAAACAACACAAAAAAAAAACACTCAAAAATTAATAACCAGTGAAAAAATTCAGTGCTTACTTCAGCCTTCCCGGTAGCATAATGGTCAATGCAACCGCCCGGATTGCGGAAGACCCAGGTTCGATTCCTGGCTGAGTCGGGAAGGCATTTAATTTTTTCACTGTATTTTAATAAATATTTTAACAACACGGCCACGAACTAAGTGATAGTGGCTACGTCATGGCTAATAATGCTTTCATTTCTATTTTAAAGGTATGAGATTTTTGTTAGGTATTTATTTACTTACATAGTTTTTAAGACTTTTAATAAGATGTGAAGAAACAACTTGCGGGTAGGCAAGGTGAGGATGGGTAGTGAGGCAAAATCCTGCTTCACTAGCTGTCCTTCCATCTGGACTCTGCTCCTGCCTTCAGGCAGAGCAGTCATTTGCCTAGCTCTCTCTACAAAAACAAAACACCATAAGACATTGCTTTAAATGAAAATTATTAACTACATCTACGTCCATAGGAAAATTGGACATATCCTTTAAATTTCGTAGACGTTGTAGTCCGTTCAAATAATTTTGATCGTGTGGCCGATCTAACAGTTTTTTGGGGTCAAGACTGCTAATAGCTAACGCGGCCAATGCTTTTTTTTATAGCCTATATCACTCCCACAGTCAAAACAAATCTAACGACACCTCATATGTTAAAATCCACCATACCGTTTGGGCTGTAGGGCATGCCAAAGAAACAGACATACATACATACATACACTCGAAAAACATATACCTCCTTTCAGACGCAGGCAAGTAAAAAAAAATTAACACTTTATGGGCAATGCTTTAAATACATGACTTCAGTTTCTGTGCCTCCAACAATCAAGTACCCTTCAAACCTGAACACATCAATGTAAAACAATGCTGTTTGGTGACAGAAATAGGTATTAAGGCGCAATTTAGTCGGATTCTGGGCAAAATCCTACCACCAGTTAATATATCAATGTGTCTTTGTACTCGCTGTTGTGTTTTTGTAATTTGTTTCGCAACGAAATTTGCGTTAAAATTATATAAACAAACCAAAAACATTTTCTAAATAGCTTTGCCTCATTCTTAACTGATAATTATGGTCAGATGTTAATGACGGTAGTTGTTGACATAGACCTTTGGCTATCAAAGTAAAAAAAATAAATAGTGTTGAATAATTTCGGCGGGCTGGTTAGAACCACGATAGCTCAATTGGAAGAGCACCTGACCCGGTATGTCAGAAGGGTGCAGGTTTAAATCCTGCTCGTGGAAATTTTTTCAACATATGTGTTTTTGTACTCCCTATTCGTACTTAAAAAATACTGTACGCAGCACTCGTGGTTATTCACCGCTTCCTTACATCACGCTTTGCATACCGTTTGGAAAGCAGATTTCAATATTTACGATAGCACCAAGGAATACATTATCCGTTGCTCAATGTAGAGGCTTAAGACGATCACTTCCAAATTCTGTGGGGCGTACGAACGATTCTGCTTTACTTTCAATTTGACAGACTTAATTTTATTGCTGTCTAAGAAATTCAAATTTATTCCTGCAAGTGTTTAAGTTACGGTCGGGAAACCGAGCTACTATCACAACGGCTGATTGTCGGATGGACGCGTAAATATTATCAGATGTCTGTCATTGATAATTGAGTATATCGATTGTTTAACTTTGAGACGAATTAAGAGAACAATGGAGCTTAATTAAAAGTTTTTTTAAATAAAATTGCAGTTAGCTAGCTTTCAACTCCATTATTTAGAAAAGTATGTTCATGATAAATTTACTAAACAGTTGCGCAAAATCCTTTAAATTATTTAATAGTGTATTTTTAGTGTAGTGTTAGTTCATTTACAATTATTTCTTTATGCATCCTGACTAAGTATTTGTCCACCAACCAGCCTGTTGGTGACTAGGATGTGGCCTTAGGTGGTACCATGCTTTGACAGGAAATGCCTATTCACTCTTGCCTTAAAGATTCCTAGGTAGTTGAGAACGGGGAACATATACGCAGGCAGCGCATACCACTCTTTAGCGGATCGGAGATCGGAGATCGGGTCGGAGATCGGGTCGGAGATCGGGTCGGAGAGGAGCTAGCAAACCGCAATCATCATCATCACCTTAAAATTGTCACATTATTGGATCACTATGCTATTTATTAAATCACTTTCATTTAATTTTCATTTCGTTTCATTTGATTTTATTTCCTTTAATTTAATTTCTATTCAAATATAAACTTTTATTATTATCCAGATCCTTGTGGGAGGTCATTGTGAACAATGGACGTCTTTTGGCTTAGTTGATGATGATTGAACCAGGTGTACAAAGATGTTAAGGTTACAAAAAATAACCCTACTTCGAATCGAGCTAATGACCTCTGTAAGTCTTTTAAAAAGACAATAGAAAACTTACACTTATAAATCGTATGAAAGACACAAAAACTCACAATGAACTATGTAAAACTTGTGTTAAAATAAAAAGTAAAAATGCTTTACATAAATTCAAATGCGTAATTTTATTAAGCACACTTAGACTAGATACACCTATAACTTTCGTATCAGTTACAGTACTCATAAAAAATCTTTACACACACAGTACACAGAGCTGTCTGTTCACAATACAAATTTATATTATTTTTAGATTTTGCATTTATAATGCTTTAAAGTTACAAGATAAATTGACACTAGAAATATTTTTGTTGTAAAATGTTATCTTAAAAATTTAATTTAAAAAAAAATTGATATTTTTAACGACTTCATAAAAGGAGGTTGTTATCAGTTCGTCGAAAAATTAAGAAGACTATAATGCCCGCTAAAAACGACCCGAAGACTTCTTGGTGGGAAAGCGATGAGCCATGTCTGCGTTTTTGTTTTATTTTCTAAAATTTGTGATAAGTCATAAATCAATGTGAAATTATGGTAGATTATTAACCGTTTAGTGTTCGTGAGGTTGCATGAGTGGTTGTACTCGTGAAAGGAACGAAACAGTGAAACGTCACTTTTAAAATTCTCTCAAGAAGTCCGCGTGAGGACTTAGTAAAGCCCCACATCCACTGAGGTACTCGAGGGGTTGGGGGTATATCATTTATATCATCATTCATCATCATTATCGTACAGGTAGGAAATATTGTTTATTTATAAATTACTTGTAAGAAAAATTACTTTGATACTGGCTAAATGTGCTTATAGGAAGCCAATGGTACGAGGGGCGCCACAATGAGGAAAGATAAAGGGAAGATCTTCCTCCGAGCTGGGTGGTATAGCTCGGGGACCGTGGTCCAATGGATGTTTTTTTTTTTTTTAATGAGAGAGATTGCTGATTGCTGCTGCGGCATTTTCAGCTTCACCGGGCTTTTTGGGGGCGGCGAGGAACGTAAAGGGTCCCTCAAGCCGTGTGAAACGAATCACCTTCAGAGGTTATCTAGAGGGAACGGCATCGCGCACAAGTGCGCGTCCCCGTGCCCTACTAGATTCTCCGAAGGGTTCGGATCGGATCGGTCCAATGGATGTTAGTTGGAGGTGCTATATATATAGCGAAGGAGATGGTGAAACTTCACTACCGCGATGCAGGCTTTCCATACAATTTATCGTCGTAGTATGGCGACGTCGTTAGTATGCGTTTGTGGCGCCATCTGTTGACACGGTTGAGAAGGTGTTTGCTTCGTGTCGATTATGTGCGGCGTATGCGGTAGGTGACGCCGCCACATGCTGATCGCATGAAGCCTACAAATAAACGACCTGAAATATTTGGTAGGATAGTTTCAACAGTGTTCGAAACACTAACTCAGAAATCGTCACCAGTTTTCGTTGCCAAAAAAATATAGAATTTAATTGTAATTTTACTGGATGACAACTACGAAGCATGATAAAAGGAAAAACGATCATTGGTTTGATTTTGTCAGACACCTGTGTCAATCTATACTAATATTATAAAGAGGAAAGCTTTGTATTTTTGTATGTTTGTAACGAATAAGCTCAAAAACTATTGGACCGTTTTAAAAAATTCTTTCACCATTAGAATGCTACATTAACATAGGCTATATTAAAAAAAATATGTCTACCCGTGCGAAGCCGGGCCGGGCCGCAAGTAATATTATAAAGAGGAAAGCTTTGTATTTTTGTATTTTTGTTTGTATTGTATGTCGGTTCAGTATACTGGACCGATTTTAAAAAATCTTTTACCATTAGAATGTTACATTAGCGCTGAGTAACATAGGCATAACATAAAAAAGAAATTTCCATCCGTGCGAAGCCGGGAGGGGCCGCTAGTTCCTATATTAATTTAAGTGAGGGCTGTCGGCGCAATACCGTCACGTGACATCACTTAGAGGTTACCTAAAATTGAACATTAAATAGCTACCAGTAACTAATGAAAGAGAAAACTTAAAAGAGGCACTGCAATGAGAAGTTGCGTCTTACAATATTGCATTGCTAACAATCCAAATACGTAAGCCATTACGCAACCAAGCTTCCCTTCTCGTTTCATAATTTACTCGTTTAATAAAAGATAATAAAATAGAAATGCAAAGAAGTTTAAATTTGAATTACGCTTACGCAGCTTCGTAAAAAGGCCAAAGGAGCCTCTTTTAATATCAACAAATATGACATTCTCATCAACATGTGATCTTAACAATTTTTGTTAATATTAAAACTAAATATTTTATAGATATGGGCTAAAACATATTTTATGGCAATTTAATTTGCGAAAAAAAAAATCGGAAAAAGTAATTGTGAACAACCTTCCGCTCTTGGCAATTATTTCAAGAACATTTCCGAATTTAAATAATTTCTATTGTGATCCCAACACGTCATTATCGGTAAAGTTATTATTAACGTAATAGAATATTTATGTTCCAATGAAAAGTTAACCAAAACATGTGACAGTGTGTAACATAATGCAATGCTCTCATAAAACAGCACGATGGCGTATAATATTGCAGACGATAACCGCCCTCTTTACTGTTTATACGTTTTCAAATAAAATAAACAGAACCCTTTTGTTACCATTATATTATTATCTTATACAAAGTGTCAATTTGAATCCTGGCCATATATTTACAGCTGATTGTAAACAGCTTACAATTCGTCATTATAATCATCTTACCAGAAGGTGGTTGGGCCATAAACCACTAAGCGGACTCCGATCCGATCCGAACCCTTCGGAGAATCTAGTAGGGCACGGGGACGCGCACTAGTGCGCGATGCCGTTCCCTCTAGAAAACCTCCGAAGGTGATTCGTTTCACATGGCTTGAGGGACCCTTTACGTTCCTCGCCGCCCCCAAACAAGCCCGGTGAAGCTTAAAATGCCGTCTGAGGCAATCAGCAATCTCTCTCAAAAAAAAAAAAACTAAGCGGACAGTGCGGATTGGTGGTTGTTAACGACTGCCAATGCAGCCGGGACCAATGACGTGCCTTCCTACGAGCTGGAGATGAAACATTTTAACAATTATTCAATTGGATCTAAATGACAATAGCGACGAAAATAGATGCAGATCGTAGGTGGATATAAGCGGGCGGGCGTTGTAAGGTCGACAACCTAGGGAACGTATACACAGTCAGGTCATAAGTATTGTCACACAGTAAAAACTTTTCTTTTAGAATGCTGGCCACAAAAAAGTTTATTGAATTCGAATTTCGAATTGTTCATGAAAATAAAAATGTATACTTTTTAGAATTTTACTCATTTTTAAATATGGAGTGGACGCTTAAAGAAGACCGTGTTGCAGTTATTGCGTAGCATCGTTGCGGTTACGCGCCAATTCAAATTTTTGACATACTGAAAAATTTGAATTTAACCAAAAGATTCGTTTATCGTACCATCAAACGATACAATGAAGACTCTAGTATAGATGACAGGTCAAGAAGTGGTCGCCCTCGGTCTGTTAGGACTCCAGCAGTGATAAAAGCTGTGAAGGCGCGAATTCAAAGAAATCCCAAACGTAAGCAGAAACTGTTGGCCCTTTAGATGGTTAAACAGAACCACAGTAAAAAGGGTGTTAAATGAAGACTTAGGGCTTCGGGCATATCGAAGAAAAACAGGACATCGTTTGAATGCTCGTCTTATGGACCTGAGACTGAAGAGATGCCGCGCTTTGTTGAAGCGGTACGCGGAAAAAAATATCGGGATATTCTTTTTTCGGATGAAAAAATTTTTACCGTAGAAGAGAGCTACAACAAACAAAATGATAAGGTATATGCACACAGTAGTGAAGAAGTGAGCAACCGTATTCCGCGTGTCCAACGAGGTAATTTTCCATCCTCGCTCATGGTATGGTTGGGAGTTTCTTATTGGGGCTTAACAGAGGTACATTTTTGTGAGAAAGGTGTAAAAACGAATGCAGTTGTGTATCAAAAAACAGTCCTAACGAATCTTGTGGAACCTGTTTCTCATACCATGTTCAATAACAGGCACTGGGTATTACAACAAGATTCGGCGCCAGCTCATAGAGCGAAGAGCACACAAGACTGGCTGGCGGCGCGTGAAATCGACTTCATCCGGCACGAAGACTGGCCTTCCTCCAGTCCAGATTTGAGTCCGTTAGATTACAAGATATGGCAACACTTGGAGGAAAAGGCGTGCTCAAAGCCTCATCCCAATTTGGAGTCACTCAAGACATCCTTGATTAAGGCAGCCGCCGATATTGACATGGACCTCGTTCGTGCTGCGATAGACGACTGGCCGCGCAGATTGAAGGCCTGTATTCAAAATAACGGAGGTCATTTTGAATAAACTTTATTGTCATAAGAATCTATGTTTTGTTAAGTTCATTTTGGTATATAAATGGTTACATAATGAATAAACTTGTCTCAATTATTTTATATTAAACATGTGACAGAATTTATGACCTGACTGTGTACTTGTATGTGTCATTATGCAAAGTAGACTGTATAAAACATTCTTTTTTAAATTTACGAAGTTTATGCAACAAAGGGTTTGGAGGTAGTGATTGAGAATGTGGGGATTCAATAAAGTGGGGATATATAGCGTCCGTGCCTCTTCACGCCTCGTTTGAAGGACCCCATGTCATAGGAAGGAGGGAAAACGTGTGCTGGTTGACTATTCCATCTTTTGGAAGTGCGACAAAGACACAACACAATCTCACAAAGAATTTTTTAATCGAACTAAATAAAATATAGTGATGGACATTAGCGCTGAAAACTTTAAAGGAAGCCGGGGTAATAAATTACTTTAAATCGAGGTCTGCACGCTGTCCCACCGCGTTTTCTCAAAAACTGCTCTAAATGCTAAATAGGTTACGTCTCCCGAGGTTTCCGAGTTTACCTGCTACTCGACGTCGCAACTCTAATCACTTCTCCATTTAGTTCGATTGCACGATAGATAAGTAAGTGTAAGAAGTTTCTGATGTATTTTTTTCAGTTGTAATAGGGCAGGTAAGAAAGAAGTCGAGCACAATTTTGGTTGAAGGTCACCAACCTTTCTTTTTTTAAGGTGAAATGCTTATGGTTATGTGGGACTCTCCACCTCTTCCCTCAACCAGATACTAAAATCTCGACGAGGGTAGAGGAAGGTATACCCACTAAAAACCTATTACCATCCCTTCCCTGCCACGGGAATGGCTCGGAATCACGAATGACAAACACCGAGTTGACTGAAAGTCAACTCGGTGTTTGTCCTACCTTTTTAGTATTGTTGTTTCATCATAATCATCATCATTATATATATATATATATATATATATATATATATATATATATATATATACATACACTATATATATATATATATGTATATGTATATGTGTATAGGTATGTACGTATATGCATTATATTATTTATTTACATAATTAAGGTATTTATTTATGTTATGGTCGACAATTGGTCCCGCAGACTTTCTTTTCCAACTACCTCACCCTTGTAGGTATATGTTTTTTATAATGTAATTTAGACTGTAATTTTAATGTAAAATAAAGGATTCAATATAATCTCAGTTAAAAAAACGTCCACTGTCCAAAGCCTCCCCACAAGAATCTCTACAACGACCGGTTTTGTACTGCTCGCGTCCTCCTCTTAGTTGTTATTTATATTTTAACAAATGAACTAATGAGTAATTTATAAAAGATATATAATTTTTAGATGTATACCGACATATTCCTTCTATACAAATGCTATCAAAATAGTGCAAACACAAACATAGTCTTGCCGGGCGGTAGATTTCTGCCAAAAATTTGTCTAGATGGATGATGAAGTCTGCCGCCAAACATCATTGTTTTACATTGTTGTGTTCCGGTTAGAAACATACTAGATTCCGATTAGAGCCGAAACTAGCGTATTGCCCATACGCAAGTTTCGGCTCGGCTCAGTATAAAAAAAAGCTAAGGACTTACTAATAAACAGAGTATTATAAGCTTGGTATAGATATTTCGTGTTTTGTTTCAGCTGTGTTTATTTAAAATTAGAGGAAAATAAAACAAAAAAAAAGAAACCAAGTACGGAAGAAATATTCGAAGCTTCTACTCTATTTATCAGTACGGGAGTAACTATTACTTAATCTGTGGTAAGGGGTAAATCTACTTCTGTAAGCTTCAATAAGCAGCAAAATTAGCAGCAGAACCATGAAAAAGGGATAACTAGTGGGTCCACGAGTCCAGTGGGAATTATGGTAGGACCACGAGTTATACATTTTGTTACAATAGAAATTATTTTATTTTACGAATATAATGAGATCTAATAGGAGCTCGTCATTGGCATAGTGACTTGAGCGTTTGAGTTGCAGTTTTGTAGCTAGTGAACCAATTTTTGGGTCACAAAATGGATAAGCAAATTAAAATATTTCGAGCCTCTTCTTGCTTCGGAAAGCAAAAGCAACGCCGTTACATGGAAGTCATAAACTCATGTAATTGAGCTCTTGAGCTTAGCAGTGAAACTTCTATGGTTTTATAACTTCGATCAATAATAGTCCAGATTCCCAATAAGCACTTCGAAACAGCCCGAGAAATTAAACCACAAATACTTTTTGTGGTCTTATTTCAAAAAAGGAAGGTCTATTTTAATTATCTTAATTAATGGCTTCGCGTTTAGCATTTAGCCAATTTCAAGTATTTTTATTATTATTAGTAGTAAGAGTACGGTAGATAGAAATTAAAATGGAGTCTCACAACACGTGTTATTACGGCAAGAACTCGGGTGAAACTCAAAAAGGTCTATTTTAGTACTAAGTATAAATATTTGACAACTTTACTTGACTTTTATGTTCAAGATTATTAAGATGTATAAGTGAGCAAACGCAGCCATTTTCGATTTTTTTTCGAGCAATTTTGTTCTGCGTTCTTAATCTAGTATTATTTATGATTAATTTATAATGATCATCTTTTATATTTAAAATAAAAGTCAAATATCTGAAGATATATAGATCTATAGCTTTATTTTACCTACCCAGAACAAAGTTTCAAACCTAAAAGCTCACTAACAAATCTATCAAGATTTCCTATAATCAAAAGTCTACAGTATCCAGTAATTCGGTGTTACTTTGTACGCTTATCACAAATCGGAGCGGCCCGACAGGCCATTAAGACTGTTGTAAGGGACGGCGATAAAAAAGATGTCAGTTGCAGAAACAAAACGCGAAAACGTTACGTTTCGTCTGTTCTCCCAAAAATATTTTTGGTACTATTAAGGAGTTTTCTGTCTTATATTTTTATTCCTTAACGAGAAAGCTCTTGACCTTCAGCCCAGCTGATGGTAAGAGACTTTAAGGTCGAAAGTAGAAATGCACATGACGCTTAGACAAGTTGTATAACGCTAGTAGAATAGAAATGGGATAGAGTAATAAACGGTTGGATTCATATGAACCAATTAAACGTCATATACGTATCGTTGGCTTATGTCAATCCTATATAATAATAATAATTATGTTCCATTTCTATACTATTAGCGTTTTGCTACTTGTCTAGACTATTTGCTCATTGCTCAGTCACGGGAGTTCACCCTAGGCAGAGTGCTATGCATAATGCATTTGCTTAATTTTAAAAAAAGAACTGAAAACAAAACCAAAACGTGTCATCAGCCAGACAGCCCGTGAAACTGGCCCAGCTCATCCAAATCGTTCGGTACTTTAAAAAAATGCTTAGGATACGAAAGTCGGCAAGATAACAGACATATTACAGGAGCAGACAGACTGCAAATACTAAGTGCCTTACAAATAAACAAAGAATAAGGTCCGAATAGTTCCGAGTAGTAAACGTCATTTCAAATTAGAGTAGGTAAATGAGACAAAACACAGAATAACTATTCGGTGCTTATTCTTTGTTTATTTGTATGGCAGTAAGCGTCAAACACTGTAAGTACTGTACTAGTTTCAAAACCCGCTAAAACAGTATCGGAACAAAAAAAATGTTCCTTTTCAATATGAAGCTACTTCGCAGCGTCTATCGCATTCCATTGAGAATACTCAACAAAATCCGCTAAAACCCTGTTAAATCAACTCACAAAAATAGCAGAATGTTGCAAACACCGCTAAAAGAGTCCCAGTGCGTTTCAAAATAAGCTAAAACTAAATCGGCCAATCAAAGCACGGCATTCGTAACATGTGACAATAAAAACAGACAAATAAATGGCGATTTTGTCAACAAAGTAAAAAACCGCTGCCGGTTTTTTAAGTTTTTAACTGAGAAAAAATGGACAATTTGACTCAATTTGTTACAAAATGTGATCCTAAGCATGCCAGAAAGAGAAAGTGCGATAAATCAACATGGAAACGTACGACGGAGAAGAAAAAACGGTAATATGTGCATTTTGTATATTTTGTATGAAACTAGGTGCACACCTACTTAATTTGCATCTTGTGACGAAGACGGTGTTATGCAATAGGTGTTCAATTTTTTTTCATAATTTTAATTTCTGCATTCACAATGCTGTATGTCGTTACAAGATAAAATTTTGCTAGAAAAAATCAACCAATCCCAGAAAGCTCGAGTGGGAGTCGAAACCACGACCCTTGGATTACCGGTTCAATGCTCTGACCGCTGAGTTACCAAGACCCCAGAAGACTCAGAGACAGAGATTTACGCTTTATTTTCTGGTAAAATTTTAACTGCTATAATGTATTATTTGATTATATTTATTGTGTAAAAAATAAATTGTAAAACATTAAGTAAGTATGTTAAAAAAATTAAAACATTTATTTCAAAATAGGTCAAATTACAATTATAACACTTAATGAAAGTCACACTGTAATGGACTGTGTATTGTTTTGTTATGTGAGTATCTTGAATTTGTATTATTAGAATATTCAATCCATAAAAAAATATTGTTTCAGGTACTTGCTTTCGTAGACAAATTCAAGATACTCACATAACAAAACAATACACAGTCCATTACAGTGTGAATTTCATTAAGATAATATTTTGAAATAAATGTTTTGTTGTGTTATTAGAGTATTTAATCCATAAAAAATTATTGTTTCAGGTACAAAAGCAAGGGTTTGCCAAAATTTCCTCAATGCAAACACAATCAAAAATCATTTAGATGTATTAAATTAACTCGCCAGGATATAACCAGATTCTACCGAAATTTTTTCAAATGTACGACTAAAATTATTCAAGACAATTTCAAGTTTTTACAAGCTTTTATTTAGTTTCACCTGTTCCGATGTTTGTTTGTAATCAAATCTTGCAAGTTAAATTTGATCCATTTCCCGGTTACCGAGTGAGCTGAAATTTTGCATGCATGTGTAAATCGAATGACAATGCAAAATTATTATGACATGGAGCTGATCTGATGATGGAACTGAAAGGTGGCCATAGGAACTTAGTCGTTAAACGACACAACTCCATCGAGTTTGAACTCGTTTGATCCGTCTTGACGAGTACTTTAGTGCTAGATGGTAACCAGGGTCTATTGATAGAACTGGAAGATGGCCATAGGAACTCCGTAAATAAACGACACAACTCCAGCGAGTTTGGGCTGGTATGATTCGTCTTGACGAGTACTTTGGTGCTAGATGGTAACCAGGGTCTGGTGATAAAGCTGAAAGATGACCATAGGAACTCAGTAGTTAAACGACACAACCCCATCGAGTTTGGACTCGTTTGATCCGTCTTGACGAGTATTTTGGTGCTAGATGGTAACCAGGGCCTGATGATGGAGCTAGAGATGGCCATAGGAACTCAGTAATTAAGTGACACAACCCCATCGAGTTTGAGCTCGTATGATTCGTCTTGACGAGTACTTTGGTGCTAGATGGTAACCAGGGTCTGGTGATGGAGCTGGAAGATGGCCATAGGAACTCGGTAAATAAACGATACAACCCCATCGAGTTTGGGCTCGTATGATTCGTCTTAAGTAATTTGGTTTAAGATGGTAACCAGGGTCTGATGATTACGTTGGAAGATGGCCAAAGGAACTCTGTAAAATGTTGCGCCTCAGGGTACCTGAGTGAACCCTGTTGTACTAAAGTCCCTACCTTATCCCCCTACAAAAATACTACTTCAAAAGTTAAAAATAAAATTAAAGGAAATAAACTTTTTAAAAACAAGCTTTTATTAACTAAAAAGTTAAAAATAATTGAATCAGTTACATTGTGATTGCCAAAGAAAAATAATGAAGGTGTAATATGCTTAATGTTCCATCAAAATGTAACACGCTTTTATTTTTAAAAAAATTGGGCAGGTTGATTCAATTATTTTTAACTTTTTAGTTCTTTTTTTTTATTAATAAAAGCTTGTTTTTAAAAAGTTTTTTTCTTTTAATTTTTCAATAAAAATAAAGAATGACGTGTTTTTGAATTTTTCAAGTAATCTTCGCTAGTAGGGTGAAATAAGGGAGGAAAGTTTGTATGGAAATCTGTCATTCCTTAAATTTCGGTTTTTGGCCTGGTTAGAAATTATGAAGTGCTTCAGGATTTTTGGAAAATGATCCCTTAAGTAGATGACAATTTGTACAGGAGGTTTCAAAACGGACCAAAATTACTTATACAGATTGATCTTTAATACGTTGTTTTGACACTTTTCACTAATTCTTAATGTTGAAATGACGTGACATGTTTAGTTGTCTAACCCTTGTTATTTATATCTTTATGATATTTAATTTAATAAGTTTGGCTTTTATTACGAATGAGCCCACGTGAGCAAAGCTGCGAACAAGAATTAGTATTGTATATTTATTATAATATTATTAATTAATATTAACTTCAAAACATTTCTACACTGTTTACGGCAAAAATATGAGATACTGAAATTTTATCAGTTTCTTCTTTATGTTACCATATTTTACTAGAAGTAAATTATATTCTTATTCATATGGTTCAAACCACTTTCAAACTTTAAACTGGTTGACCACAATAAACCACACTAACTCAAGAAATACCGTGTCATTTTAATAAACCCGGTGAAGCTGAAAATGCCGCAGCGGCAATCAGCAATCTCTCTCCAAAAAAAAAAAAAGTGTCATTTTAATTTTAATATAATGTATGAAAGTCTTATAAAAAACCTATTATAGAGAGGTCACTAGTAATTTACCGCTAAATCAAAGTACCTGAAACTCAAACGAAAAGTTCGCTACTGTCTTGTTAATAAATGATAAAAAAAAACTCTTAGATAAGGAGAATATAAATAGCTAGTTAAAACATACCAAAGTTGCCAGAACAAAGGATTCCGATTGTTTGAAGAGTTAACGGCAGTAAGTTTGTTGTTATACCTACGACTTTGGTGGGTCCAACCCGTGTGGTAAATATCTCATTTGGTGAACTGGATTAAATGTTTAAGGCAAAAATAATTGATCAGCGCTGAAAATCGCATAGGGCACAAAATACGCAAACCTGGGTCAAAGTAACGTATTTGTTCCGTCTGCGATGGAGACATTGGGTTCACAAGGAACGGAGACAAGGCAGCTTGTTAAAGATTTAAGTGCTCGCCATGTTGAGGTCTCCGGGGTTTTACTTCACCATATCGAATGCCAGTTGATCGGTGACAATTAACCGAAAACCCAATATATCGACATGCTCTTTGATCGAAATTTCAATAAATCGATTGTCAATAGATCGCTGTGACATTAAATCGAAATTTCAATAAATCGAATTTCAATAGATAGCAGTGTCATAAGATCAAAATTACAATATATCGATGTGCATCATTTTTGTCCAAAGTCCATTCATTACTCCTTGGTTAAGTACCATTTCACATTTCACGAATATACAAATAATACAAACTCTATCGTCACGCCCTCCTAGTTTGTATTACTTTTTTTTTTGTGTATTGTTTTACGGCTCCGGATGAAATCCATCAAGCCTATTCGTTCGTTCTATTTTCTTATGTAATACATAAATAAATATTATTGATGATGATGAATGATAATAGAAATTTAAGTGAGAAATGATATTACCCCCCAACCCGTCGAGTATCTCAGTAAAGATGTGGGGCTTTACTAAGTCCTCACGCAGATTTCTTGAGAGAATTTGAAAAGTGACGTGACGTCACTATTTTGTTTCATTTGCCAACACTCATGCACACTCACGAACACTTAACGGTTAATAATCCACCATTATTTCACATTAATATTCGACATAACACAAATTTTAGAAAATAAAACAAAACCGCAGACATGACTCTTCATTTTCCCGCCAAGAAGTCCCCTAAATTTTTGTAATTATTAATTTTGTAATAACGAGCTATTGATCATTCGATCGATTATTTGTCATTCGATCAAATGGAATGTCGATATATTGGGTTTTCGGTTAATTGTCACCGATCAACTGGCATTCGATATATTAGCATTCGATATGGCGTAGTAAAACAATTTTAAACACGTATTTAGCCATTGTTTAACTTTAAACACTGTTATGTAGTAAGAAGGATTGTGTCACGGAACCTGTCTAGTATACCTTCTTTTTCTTCTTCCAGCACTTACTTCTACGTAAATCTACAGCGACGATTGCATTCGAGACTTAATTGAACGAAATGTGCAATCGGATTCCTTGCCAGACAGCGTAAGTGCAAAACTCCGATTACATCTACCCGCTTTTTCTTTTTAGAAATATCATTCGAGATAAATTCGCGTTCTTCAACTCTGTACCGTGTTAGCTTAAATGGGAACTGTTACTGTGAAACATTTTCTCAATGTTAATGCACTCTGCTGGCGAGTTTGATTAAAATTAAACATGTATTGAAAAACAGGTTTAATACATGATATAATTAATTACGGGCTTTCATTTTGTTACCTTTTGTTTACCACTATTGAAAGGTCATATTATAAATATCAAATATATGTAACAATTTCTAATAACAATTTCTATATAGCCTGAACGTTTTTTTTAAAAGGGAGGTAACCAAAAAGATACAGTTACACTTTGATAATTGCAATATTAAATGTATGTTAATAATACTTACTGACTAACTTTATTGCCATAATATTATATTTGTAACTGACATTATATAATATTTTTTAATTTGTTTATATAATTTTAACGCAAATTTTGTTGCGAAACAAATTACAAAAACACAATGTTGAAAAAATTTCCACGAGCAGGATTTGAACCTGCACCCTTCTGACATACCGAGTCAGGTGCTCTTCCAATTGAGCTATAAACAAATTAAAAAATATTTTATAAATAGCTAGCCTACTTCTTAACTGATCTTTAGTATTTGTAAAAATATTATGATCAGATGTTAATGACGGTAGTTGTTGACATTGAATTGGCGCCTTTGGCTTTCAAAGTAAAAAAGTAAACAGTGTTGAATAATTTCGGTGGGCTGGTTAGAACCACGATAGCTCAATTGGAAGAGCACCTGACCCGGTATGTCAGAAGGGTGCAGGTTCAAATCCTGCTCGTGGAAATTTTTTCAACATTGTGTTTTTGTAATTTGTTTCGCAACAAAATTTGCGTTAAAATTATATAAACAAATTAAAAAATATTTTATAAAGAGCTAGCCTACTTCTTAACTGATCTTTAGTATTTGTAAAAATATTATGATCAGATGTTAATGACGGTAGTTGTTGACATTGAATTGGCCCTTTGGGCTTTCAAAGTAAAAAAGTAAACAGTGTTGAATAATTTCGGCGGGCTGGTTAGAACCACGATAGCTCAATTGGAAGAGCACCTGACCCTGTATGTCAGAAGGGTGCAGGTTCAAATCCTGCTCGTGGAAATTTTTTCAACATTGTGTTTTTGACATTATATAAATAATAACTTCGCCAACATTTGCACTAACACTTGTATGCTGTGTAAAACAAGCAAAACACGAGATCCAACTCAATAACTATGTATAATTATCTCCAGGGTGTAAACAATGTTTTATACAAATAAATACTCTTATTATTCTTAACACTCTATCTACTTGCATTTATTTTACAAATTATTTTTGCCTGACTTTTTAAACTGGTCTGCTTTGCGGGGTCCATGATAACAGGAATACTGGTATCCCTTAGATCACGGACGGAGTCCAAAAGCCCCTAAGACTGTAGTAAATACTAAAATTATAATTATATAACACAACTATGTCGGCGAAGGTACAGTGCTAGTGGCGTTTGGAAGCGGACCAGCCTGAGGCGATGGTGATGTGAACTGGAACATCACTAGTTCATACGTCACTATCGTACCTGCCACCTGAAAGAAATAAATGATTTTAGAATATAATATAATGATACACTGAAATCCCAATAGTTCGTTTGTTGAAATGGTGATAAAAATCCTATTCTTTCATCCCACCTCAATTATAATGAGGTGAGGTATTTTTGTGTTTTTTACTTTGAAGAGTACCGACCGATGCTGCAATCCCGGTAGCGTTAATAAAGGCTGATTCAGCACCGACTTTAATTGTCTCTGCTCCATTAACTAGTAAATAACTTAAAGTGTTAATACCAGCTGGAGCACAGCCATCTAGTGCAACCTCATTTGTTTATTTAATGATGGGCTTTGTTACGTAGATAAAAAGCGAAAAATGCGGAACGCAGAAATTTTTTTTTTTTTTTTAACAATTTAAACCATCGGAAAATTGTAACTTTAGCCAGAGACATATTTTTGTCATAGAAATATTAAAAAAAATATGATACCAAGAAGTTCGTAAAAGGTTAATTTTTAAATCTATCTGATAAAATAAAGTAAATCAATCTAGTAAAATATATATTACTAATCACAATTTCAAAATGGCTGCATACGCATGGCGTTTATCTCGATAACTAAAATTATTTATATTATTTTTTCATAATGTGTGTACGAAATTCTTTCCACACCACCCGTATTTTTTTACTCTATCGAATGCTATAATGTGTATGTTGGCTGTCCCTGGTATCATCAGCTATCACAACAGCTATCATGGTATAAAACGTTCATATGAGCTATTTGTAGCCTCAACTGAATAAAATTATCTTGAATTTTGAATTTTGTTTTTTTTTTTTAAATTAATGTAGTAGTTATACATGTATGTAATGTAATAGTAAATATTAAGTCACTGTACGGATTGTGACGAATTATTTCCTATTCTGCAACCGCACTGAAGCAATAACCGTACAACTCACATAAAAAGTAGAACCGCCATTTTGTATGAGGCATTAACAAGATAAAAAAAATATTTAGTAGGCATTATACCGTTAGTAGCAAACTCCTAGTGACGCTGAAAAATTGCAGGCCACTCAACGCAACGTTGTCACTGTTAACTTGATCAAGAAATCTCTGCACCTGCAAAAATATACGAAGATACAAATTAAATATTATATATTATTATTATATAATCCGTAGCCGAGTGGCTTGTACGCCGGACTTTGGGCGGCGCTAACTCTGAGGTCCCGTATTCGATTCCCGGTCGGGTTAATGTCGAAAAACAAACTTTTCGATATTGTGTCGGGTCTGGGTGGTTGTGGTAACATCGTTGTTGCTGATTTCCATAAAACTAGTGCTTTAGCTACTTACCTTGGGACTAGAACAATGTATGTGATGTAAGCTTAAAAAAAATAAAAATATATATATCCTCCCTATGTGCTTTCGCCCAGGTAATTTTTTTTAGTTAGCATAAATAAGTAAAACTTATTTAGTAACCTAGACAGGTTGCTAATTAAATCGAAATGCTCCACAGAAAACTTTAAAGCTCATTTTGCTTTAAGCAAAGCGTTATACAATTTAAATAAAAAGAAATACAGTATGCAAATTACAAATTGAAATACCACCAGTATCTCAGTCTCCCTATGAAGGATTCGAAACATCAAATTATATGTAAATAAGAGTTCATTCGTCAAAAATGTTTCTTTGGCACAAACTTCTATAACACTATCTATTAGCAAAATAAGTAAACAAACTATTTTGTGCTATTGGTACAAAATAACTATAAAATGCCATTTCTTGTTATACCTACAAACATTTTCGCGGAGCACGGCATTCCCGCCAATTCGGTTTTGCAATTAGGATCTCTAACAACCAGACGATACGAGACTATACTGAGAATTTCTAGCTCCTGTTTTGTTTGTATTGGCATCTCGATAAAATGTAGCAACATCTAAATGTTGACTTGCTGCATTAACCTCTAACAAGATGATGGATGTAACGAGTTTTTCAAAGGCAAGGAATTAATAAATGAACTTTCCTACACTCACACCAATTGTCTAGCCCAATAGAAGCTTTGTTATGAAACTCGTTAAATGGTTATTATACATAGAAAACACCCAGACCCTGGACAATTTCGAAAAACAATAATTTCTAAATTGACCCGACCGGGGATCGAACCCGGAACTTCTTAACTTCCTGTGCATGTCGTAAAAGGTGACTAAGGGATGAGGGTTGCAAGGTAGTCGCACACCAGGCAATCGGCTAGCAACCCATCATTGATATTATCTAGATTCCAACTCGAAACTCTACTTTCTTTATGGTATATGTTGCGTCGGGTCACTAAATGTTAAGAATACCCAAAATTGGTGGTTTTTAATGCTCTGCTTACTCGTTTTTGGAAGAATGTCGTGAGAGTATGTATTTACAAAAGTTGTAAAACAAACGAATAAAAGAAACGCCTTTTCTGAAATGTTCGTCTCCCAACGTAGACTTACAAAGTTATGCCGTAGTGGTTTTTATTCAAGCTCAAATTGTAGTCAAAGAAGAATTTTTTTTTGAGGAAAATTACAAAGTTGCGAATTTCGTGGGGATATTCTGGATTTTTTCGTGTTTAGGGTTATTGTACAATAACCAGAAAAGTTATCTATAATAAATTTCAGTTGCTGCATTGAATGGTAGTATTATTAAAGTAAACATTAAAGAATTATATTATAAAAATAATTATTTCGAAGTATTCGTCAAAAATAATAATATTTGGTCTAGTAATCTAGATTACGTGATATTGGACACACATACAAAAACAAATCTATTTAGGTTTGTACCCATATTTGCTCATCTTCATCATCATTTCTATATATCTAACTTTATATGGCCTGTGGGTTGCTAAGTTTTGTCCAATGCTATCATGTTAGGATCATTGCTTCTCTCAGTGTCTTCTACCGGAATTACTACGGAGAGTGTTCTGAAGAACTTTTTGATCTAGTCCCGCCCTCTCCGTTCCTCTTCCGGACTACACGTGCTTGTCTTAGGAACCACCATCATACTGTACAGGCAATCAGTACTCGTACCAAAACATTTGGCAAGTCGTTCCTTTGTAAGACCATGCGGCTCTGGAATTCTTTTCCGGCGCATGTGTTTCCCAGCTCCTATAGCCCCGGGTCTTTTAAGCGGGGCTTGAAACGGCATTTATGCAGGCCGTCATGAATGGGTGCGCTTGTTACCGTGCTTATTCCTAAGGTTGACTGGTAGAGAATGCTTCAGGCATTGAGTGAAATTTAATGTTGCAGAAGTTTAAATATATAAAAATAAAGAGTAAATATAATTTGAGTAACATACACAGCTCACCTCGACACAGTAAACAGGCGAAGGCACACTGTATAACACAGGTGCTGGCATTATTGAAGCGGTGTTGACCTGGGATGCTATCAGCGACACTGCCACGGAGCGAGTGATGAGATAGACCAGTGAGAACAAGAAGTATGCCGCTGCCTCGTAGCCACCGAGGAGGTTGGTGCTTGAATCATATTGAAAAATAACTGTTATCATTATGTTCTGTAAAATTTTTAAAAAATATTATCTCATTCATTGTTATTTCCATGCACTACATGATAAGGCTGAAGACTAAAAAGCCCTCCACCCGGAATCCTCAATTAATGAAGAACTGGCTTTTATATCGCAAACTTTTCGATATTTAAAAACGTATTTAGATATCAGTAAAACAATAATAATTGGTACTCTGATTATTTTACATTAATAGGTAAAGTCAATGATTGTGATACCTACGCTATGAGAAGAGAAAGAGTAATTTACAAAAGACAAAAATACCAAACGTTATTTAGTACATACAACACCAATCAAATACTCAAAATATATAATGTTTCGACTTGACGATGAATTTGATTTAAACAAAGTATTGTGAATGAGAAATAACAACTGAAAAATATAGGATATTGTTTAAATGTTTAATTAAATACAAGTGTGAAGAGAAACGTGTGTAAAAGAAACAGGACGTACACTTTGGATCGACTGCTACATTGCGCCGTTCCTTTTATACCATCCCTATAAAAAAACAAAAGCATTCGATGAATTTAAAAGAATTCAATGGGAAAGCGTGTTTGTGTTTAATCTGCGATACATCTACAAGGTTTGCGGCGATATTATTGCTTCTGTTAGATACGATTGCTTACATTTTTTATTTATTCGTATCATTATCCACAGTCCAGCAATACTTACTGCTGGGTAAAGGCTTCTCTCCGATTCTGTGTCATTTTTAGTCATTGACTTCAACTTTCACTAATATCGCTAGCGGATCTCCTCCCTTTTCTATAGCCACTTCTCTATCACCTTTTAAAAATTGCCTAACATATATTACGCAACTTGTGTGAAATTAGCAAAATTTTATAACTTCATCTTCAACTTCAATAAATAATTTTCTTGATTGGGGTGACATCGTCGTTGCACTTTACGTCAACGTTTCATTGGAAGAAAAACAACATTTAGGTTAATATTTATTTTTTTATGTACCCATAAATTTGTACGGAACCCTCGGTGGGCGAGTCCGACTCGCACTTGTCCGGTTTTTTTCTGTTGCAGACGTTTTTCGTTTCCTAAATAGTACGCGGCAGCAATTTTCACTACCATCATAGACATTGCTTGCGTCTGTACTTCACGGTGATCAGCGCGACACTAAACTGGTTTTCCTCTCACGCTGACCGCTGACATCTGACAGGTAGCTACGCGCCGACTGTCAGCGCCGGCGGTCAGCGTGAGAGGAAAACCCGCCTAAGTGCCCTAAGACATCATCCGTATCGAACATCGAATGCTGGTTTATTACATTCTGCTAACGCTGTAGTTCCAAAATAAAACACGTTGTCTTCAGTAGTAACAGTAGTAGTACGTCTCTCCATTCGTTTGTACACACGCCTGCACCTACCAGAAACTGTCAAATTTCCTCAATAGAAATTGAACTTTATTACTCAGGTATATAGTTGAAAATGTATTGAATAAATTTGTCAGATTTGGATAGGTTGATGTGCAGGCGTCTGTATATACTCGTACATACTCTTAATATTCCTCTAACTACTGATCCTATTATTTTCAAAGACATCACTGGTCTGTGGACACTATCGCTTTTATATTATTTTAGTAGGACCTTCAGTGGTTACCATTCTTAGCGCACCTTTTCTTATTCTATATAGGCAAGTATTTCACCGCGATCTCACCTGATGGTAAGTGATGATGCTGCCTAGGATGTACTTGCCTAGATAATGCCTGTTCGCACTTGATAATGTCCATGTTGTATCAGGCCATTTAAATCTTTTATGCTACCCCATCCTTCTTTCACAATGCCTTAGCAATGAAATTAGCTCTATATACTTTATTAAATAAATCTAATTATACAAACTCCAATGTATTGAAGAGTTGCAGACATATGAAGAAGAGGTTATTGGCGAAGGAAATGAAGACGATGCCGCTGATGACCTCGTCCACCCTGCGGACCAGCTGAGTGGCGCGGCAGTAGTCTTCTCGCATTGTCTTCCAAAATACTTCTGGTAAGTACTGTAGACAAATAGTAATATTATTGTAATAATCATTGTAATAGTTTTTGCATTCACTACGCCGTATATAGTTACAAGATAGTTTCTTTTACTGGAAAAAATCAATCAGCCTTAGGAAGCTCGAGTGAGAATCGTAACCACGACCAATGGATAACCAAATTGGTTTTTAGTTTTTTTTAATCTTGTAACTATTATGTAAAAAAAAAAAACAAAATTCAAAATCATTTATTCAGTTTAGGCTACAAGTAGCTCTTGTGAATGTCACTATGCCATCGGTTCGTAAGTCTACTCTGGGCGGGAGATCTTGTACTGAGAAGAACCGGCAAGAAACTCAACTCAGCCACACTGTAGCAATAAGAATGCGAAATTTAAAGTGATATAAATAGTAATAATCTTTATTTACCATAAAAACTTACATGTACTATTAAGACAATGATTTTTGAACAAATAACAATGGGTTTAGACCGCAAGACCTTACATGCCATAAAATAAAGCTTTTGTGTTAACCAAAACATCGCATTGCTGTATTCTGCAAGAGTAACAATTTAATTGAAATTAATAAATCTTACTTCAAAAGAAAGTTAGTTAAGCAGTTACAAGTTCTTTATGTAGCTTTGGCCAAGAATTGTTAAAAATATCTTTTATAACCAACTCAAAAATGCAGCACAGAACTAATTAAAGATTTTTGATGTGTTTCTACTTATTGTTATTTATCCATTTGTTTTTTTTTAATTAATTAACAATTATCTGAGAAAACCTATATTTATTTTGTTATATTCAACGAGTTGTACTACATCTATGTAGTAGGTTATAATGAAGTATTAGGTCATATCAAATCAATTGCATTTATTATAAACCAGTTTGTAAATTAAGCAAAAAAAAACTAGAAAGATATCGTTGAGCCAAATCAGTAAAACTTAAACTGTCTTTACTTCAAAAAAGAGTAACAGTTAAATATTTTATTTTATTTATAAAAGATTGTACTCAGACGCCAGCCAAAAAGCAGTCAGTCCTTGAAATTGTAAAAACTCGCCTAAAACACGAAATAGCAAATGTGAAAAACGCTTTTTAATTTTACAAACCCAGGGGCTAGACGGTTTTTTGTCGTCCTAAAATCCTATATAATGTAAACAGGCTCCCTGGGACAACGGCCTTGCAAAGGGTTCAACATGTGGGTCGTCCAGATAAAATAATATTAAAAATACACGTGACAATATCCCCATGAAGTGTTACACATCAATTTGTGGTGTTTGATGTTTAACACGTTGGCTGCCGCAAAACCAGACACAATAGAAAATTTATTGTTTGTCGGTCACCGGTGACCACCACGGCGATTAAAGACTTAACAAACATCTTTTCGCTCACTTTCTAGCATTTGTGGGAATTATTTCGTGAAATGGGACAGAAGTATGTGTAACAGCTTGTGTGAGTGATTTCGTGAAATGTGTAACAGTGTAACAAGTGTGTAACGGGAAGTCGGGGAAGCTCGCAAGCGCACCCCATTTTGTGAATTTAAAATCGATATGAACATGACATATTATTATTATATGTGACATATTGTGTCATTTGACTATCAAAGGTCATTTTGATATGTCAAATGTCTTTTAATGAGTATTTACTTATATTTTTTTTTACTAGCATGACCTAAAAGTAAAATGCCAATAAAATACTCGGTTTTAATAGATAACACATTTTCCAAAGATGCACCTTTTAAGTATACAATGCTACCAATTCTTATTCTGACGAAATAGTTACAAGTGAAGAAATTCTCCATAAAGGGTTTTTTGCACATTGTGGTGTTAGCATGAACTTTAGAAAACAAAAGGTTTCAGAGTTAATTTTTTAACCTTTCCCAAAATATTTTATTAGGATGACCTAAAAGTTATATGTCAAGGAAAAGAGTTTATTATAAGATTGCATTTATTATAAAACGTTACCTTTCCTTGAACTGCCAGTAGCTTCGAATTGATATGCTCGAGACGCGAGGTGAGGTAGTAACTCATGCAGATCACGAACAGGTCCGAGAAGTTCCATATGAATGTAGATTGGAAGTGCAGGAACTGGTGGATAATAAATGAAGATTTAAAGTGTTTAATAGAGTTAATGTATAAATAACTTAACAACTACTTCTGCAGGAACGAACGCCTCGGTAGCAAAGCGGCAAGGAGTTTGACCCGAAGGTTCTGTGTTCAATGCTCAGGTTGGGCAAAGTTTGTTTCGAATTTTTCGATGCATATTTTCGATTTGGGTTTATGATTACCAATTCGCACTTGACAAGCGTGAATTTTGTGTTGATATGCTTTTTGTTTTGTTTTTGATTTGATTAAGTCAACACCAATCAGTTGTAGTAATAACTTGATTTCGATAATGGAGGCCTTTGCGTCCGAACGCGCAAGTAACTACGCCATCGAGCTCCTCCGCTGCGCTTTTGGTACACAGCGGAGTGTTCGGCGGATGTTCACAACAACTTAAAATATTATATTATTATAATATTACTACTATAATTCGCTTTACTAAACTTATTTTTTTACAATATTTTATATAAAAACATATTTACAATATAAAATATTATAAAAAACTTAACCTAGGTTGCCACCGGTAGCGGGATAGACCCAAGCTATCGGTGGTTAGGGCTGCAGAGTGAGGAACCTCCTGACAATATATTACTATTATTATTGTTATTATTATTATTATTATATTATACCTGTGTCACTGCGCCCACTACAGCAGAGTATGGTAGAACATCGAATACCCACGAATAGAAATGTGAGACAAAACCTTCGTATAATGGTTTATCTGCCTGACACACCATTGCTCCAGCAAACGCAGAAAACAACGACAGAATATGTTCCACTAAAAAGAGTAATAGAGGTCTTACTTTTTGGTTGATGCATCAGACGGATAGATAAATAAATAGTTTTTAATAACGAATTTAGACTTCATTACTAATACACAGAAGGAAGAAACAGTTACACATAATCTTTTTAATTGTCAGTCTTACGGGCTTTTTCAAAATAGGCGTTTGTTGTTGGACCGCTGCCGTGCGTTTTTATAAAAAACGGCAACAAACGGCTTATTTGAAAACACCCAAAATCTTGTAATTATACTTGTTGGCGCGGGCGATGCTGTAATTTATAGTGGACTGTATTTTTTTTGGGGTTTTATTAGGCGATGATTCAAACTGTGAGGGATGGCGACAATGGCAATGGGTAAACAGTTCGATGGGAAAAAAGGGAGGGAATACCTTCATCAGCAAGCGGCAGTAGGCACCACGTGTCCGGCACCGGCACCGGGTTGGTGGCCGGTGGATGAACTTGGCTGGAACACGGACCTGGACCACCAGCGCGTGGTATCTCACAGTTTTAACACTCGTAACGCGGTAATAGAAATCATACGACCAAAAATGGAGATCTCCTCGAAGCGCGTGCGGCCATCTTTTCAAAACTCTGTCATCATTGCACCAATTCGCGGTTGCAGCCGCAGCGAGTTCGTTGGCGTTGCTGCGTTCTATATTGCGGTCTCGCTCTTGTGTGCGAGAAAGGTATGTATTGGAGGGAGATGGGCAAAGGAAGCTAGTACAGCTATATTATTCTGTAGTACAGCGCCAATCAAACAAATATGAAAATATTACGATAGCGAAAAATGCATGTAACTATTTTTGCGCGGCAAATTTAAAAGTCACCAACCAAAACTGATTAGCTATCGTTCTGAAAACAAGCAATTAAGCATTACTTTTATCAGACTACTCGTACTCTACCTGGCAATGATAATCACCCACCAAATCTTACTAAATATTGAACCGTATACACTTGTTATATGATTAAAAAAAAATACAACCCAACCCGTTAAGGTGCTACCCTCAGACCAATTGATATTTATTTTAAGCTTACAAAACACTGTTTTGAGTGAATTCTTAACCTCTTACAAAGAACTGCTTGAAAATAGATAATCAGTGTTTGGCTCTCCTCATACAATTCAAAATTATATTTAAGTGACATAAACAAAACACTGAATTACTGTTCAAAGCTTATACCACAAAATGTAGACCCACAGAAGATTTGATTTGATTTGATTTGGTTTTCTTTTATTTTTAATCCTTCGCCTCGAGTCGAGCGCTTTTGTCTTCTACTGATTTTCGTTCGACATTTGACTTTCCATATTTTTGAATCGCTCGACCGCAAAGAGTGCCTTCACCCACTCGTTGTAGTCGAGCGACACAAAGCGATTGATAGAATAACCGTCAAAATCAATGCGTTGTGTCAATGTCATGTCACTCGTTTGTTAGTGTCATTGATAGTCTTTTCTATTAAAAAGCAAAGGTTTTTTTTAACAGCCAATAGAAACATGGATATTACGTTCCGATTTCATTGCGGTTGTTACCGGTTTTCTCTGAATTTTGCGTGGACAACATAATAACATCCATCATTTCGTATTACGTTGGCAGCACCGAAAACAAACGATTCAAAAATACGGAAAATCGGCGTCATGCGACTTGGAAGACGAGTGTGACTTAATTCGCATGCGACAACACAATATCATACGTGCGATTCAAAAATAGATCCCCTGTGCGTTGCTCGAGCACGTTTGTATAAATCTAACCTTCTGTGGGCCTCCTTGTTTTGTGCTCGTACTCAGTTTATTTGTCAGTATTGATTTTAAAGTAAGAACTTACACAGTGCTAGTAAAAGCACTATAACGCATGTAGCATTGCACTTTTTCTCCAAGACGCTGTCGAAGTTTGGCTCCAGCTCCTCAGTCGTGCTGATGTGCTGCACCAGGGTAGGCCAGCGCTTCGCTATGTGTAGGAACATCACCATGGTGGTGCAGGTTGTCGCGTAGAATATAACTGTGGCTGTGGTAATAAATAAAGACTTGTGGAACTGTAATTGATTCAGTATAAGAGCAGGTGTACGTGTGAAGTTATTCTTTGACTACCCTTCGATTTAATATTTATGTGATTGTTGTGAATGTAGGAAATTTTATGTGAGTAATTTGTAATTTTTAATTTTATTGTTGAATTTAATTGAATTTTTTTTTTTTTTATTCTGTAATTTTTATGTTGTAATTTTAATTTATTTTATTTTATTTTTATTTAAATTTATATTATTATTTTTTTTTTATTCTGAATTATTTGATGTACCTACGATCCTAAGTTGGTTGAAATAAACGCATTTTATTATTTATTATTATACAAATGACGTCATGGAAATCATTAAAAAGAACGTAATATAGTTTTTCTTTTTTCTTCTTCGGATTGAAATACAGAAAAATTTTAACTTTTGCATTACTCACTTACTTACCAAAAATAAGTTACCAGTGACTTTGAAGAGTAATAAAGAAGCACTCGTAATCGATATCATAGCGTGAGAATTAGCGAGAAATCGTGAATCTATGGAAAGGCGTCCGTGAAAGTGCTTTAATAAAGTTTTTGTTTTTGTTATTCGGCTCAGATCTTCTTACGTGAATAATAGGGAAAGGGGAGATCAGACCATAGATGACCACCTGTGGCCCTATGTGAGTTGGTGAGTTTTGACAACTGCCATGTTACGACTACAATTACTGGCACCAAAGATTTTACGGTCCTTCCGAACAAAGGAGGAGCTCGAGGTACACACGCCTGCACATCAACCTACCACAAACTGTCAAATTTTCTCAATAGACTTTGAACTTTATGCTTTAATACATGGTTGAAAATGTATTGACGAAATTTGACAGTTTTGGATAGGTTGATGTGCAGGCGTCCGTACTATAACTGACATAGCGAAAGTTGTTATACTTGAACAAACACATTTAACTACTTATCAAATCTCTTTGTACTTGAAGGATCGCAACCCGAAAACGCTAACCACATACTTCCAAACACCTTGTTCTTGTTGTGATGTCGTTTTTCACATGTCATGCGCAAACAAAAACATACAATATATCGCTTTATATAAAGTGTAACAGAAAGGTGTGGTTAAAATGAAAGCAGTGATCATAAATGTAAGTACACCGATGTTACTAAACCACTAGGGCTATGACTTGTTCATTTTGATGTGACGTCACAATAGGAATAATTAATCAAGTTAATAAAATTCAAAATTTAGGAAATTAAATATAGAAAGATTTATATGCTGTTGACAATACATTATCTAATGTAATTAACCGATTATCTAAGGTTATTTTATAATGTATAGACGCCTGCACATCAACCTATCCAGAACTGTCAAATTTCTTCAATTCATTTATAACCATATCAATCTATTGAAGAAATTTGACAGTTTGTGGTAGGTTGATGTACAGCATGCTTACTCTTGATTTTAATTCCGATCGATCGACATTGGAATTGTACCGTTTCGTACTCTTGAGTTTGACGCTAGCGCCACATTAGTTTCAAATTGCGTGTCTATTTTGGGGAACTAAGTGGGATCGGGATCGGGATCGGGTTTGGCGTGCGCTGAACGCTACTCTTGAGTTTATTCTGACAGCTCTCAATTGAGTCAGGATTACGTTGGGATTGTATATGGATTGTGATTTTTCCAATAACAAAAGTGTAATTTTTTACAAATTGTTTTACGATAAAAGTAACTTTTACTAAGTAATAAGTGTATAACATGGCACGATTAGCAATTATGTACGGCATGTGTACATACTACTTATTTTAAGTGAACTCACTTGTTCCATTCAGCGAAGACACAGATCTGAATATTTTTACAACGCAAAAAACTGTCATGAAAATTTGTCCGAGCAACGACAACAATGAGTAGATGCATCTCCAAGATTTTATGGTAAACCTGAAATAATAAAGATTTTTTAAATAAATAAGCCTATAAAAGTTATTGGTGCTCCTGCGTCAGTCATTGAGAACAGATTAGATTAGACCATTTACTATCTATCTTTCTATATTATATATAAATAAAAATGAATCACTGAAATGTATGTACGCGCATAACTTCCGAACGACTGCACAAAATTAAATAATTCTTTTTTTTGTGTTTGTTATTGTCAGGACAAGGTTTGTAAAGAAGAAATTTTAAAGAAAAAAAAATATTTTTACTTAAAAACGACAATTTAATTTTCCAATACAAAACGTTCCTAGCTGTGAAACATTTGATGTCTTTGTTTGTTTTGTTGTCATAGAAACTGTCAAAGCGGTACGAAGTCCGCCGGGTCAATTATTTTATAGGATTTAGAGATTAACATATAGGATAAAACCATAGAAAAAGAGCAAAAAATAATTAAGTACACAAATTACACCTTTCTTAAAATATAATAGCCAAGTAATTATTATTATTACTATTAATATCAGCCATTACAGCAATTATTATTATTAATATCAGCCATTACTTTTATGCTGCATGAAAATATAGCTATATTGTACATTAATTAGACAATTCTAAGATTGCGATGTGATTAATAATTTAATATTTTGCTTTCGTTTGCGCTGACGACCCTGGGATGTTTTTTCATACTTTTTGAGCATTATCATTTATTTGATAATACCAGTAATCGTAGGTATACCAACCTTAAATTCGACGCACTGTCACTGCATACCCCAGATACAGGTAATAAAGAAAACAATTGTCCAACAATTATAGTCATACGCAACGACCTTTGAAAAGTTGCTAGCTTTTTGTCAGGCTTCAATTTAGAGACGTGTACCTTGTTTTCTGGAACATAAAGGCTATTATGTAACCAAGCAGTTGGGACGTCTTTTTTTGGAAGATTTATTTTTGTTTCTTTGTTTGTTGTTGATTGCGCACATTAAGTACTTTCTTACAACCTATCCAAACTGTCAAATTCCCTCAATAGACTTTGAACTTTATTCCTTTATGATATGGTTGAGAATGTATTGAAGAAATTTGACAGTTTTGGATAGGTTGATGTGCAGGCGTCTGTACCTTATAATAACCTACCTATAACCATGATAAAATGGACATCAAAAACATACTATGAAAAAGTGACAACACGTAACAGCTGTTCAGAATAACAACCAATTTTAATTTGCCCCAAATATAAAATCATGTTTCCTAAAAATAAAACTCAATTTGATGTTATATAACAGTCGAAGCTTAATATTTCTGTTTTGTATAGTGCTAAAAAGTGTCTGCATTAATTAAATAGACAACTTTATTATAAACAAGCCAAGAATGCTTTTCCCTTATCGCTCCTTCTCCCTCTTAATAGAGCCATGCGTGCTGGTCTACAGTGTCATCGATTTACCATTCCCACCATTCTGTTGCGCACGAGAAAATTTTATGAAACATTTCTTTGTCGCACTACCAAAAGGTAAAAATGCTCTCCTTCTTTCTCACAACATGGGTGTTTTTTTATATTAACGAGTAAGCACAGTGCCTTGATCTCACCTGATGTTAAGTGATGATAAGGCTAATGATGGAAGCGCACTTCACCCGGGATCCTCAACTAGTGAGGTACTGGCTACCTTATCTCTAGCTGCCGGAACACAACAATGCTACAAACATTGACGTTCAAGCGACATATTTAGATAAGATGGTGGCAGCTAGCCAGCCTGACAAATAAGCCCTACCACCAAACAAACCGAGTACACAAACGTATTATCCCCGCTGGGAATCGAGCCCGGGACCACTGGGTCTAAACCGGTGGTCCTAACCACTAGACCACATGGGCGGTTAAACGAGGTGTTCTTTAAACGAGATGTGAAATCGCAATTTGCGGGTCTGCAAGTCTATGACATAACGTATAAATTAAGTTTTCGACTGAAGGACTAGTATACATAGTCAAGAATAAATTTTAAAAAAATTGTTTACTCTGATCATGAAATTTAATCGTGTCACTGCTTCACCAGGCTGTCTTCGCATCTGGACTCCGCTTCTGCTTAACGTCAAGTGGAGCGGAGTCATTTGCCTACTCATATCATCGTATCACTAGACCATTTTATGTCCCCTCTGCTGGGACAAGAGCTTATCTTATCGATCGAAACACCACAGGAAAAACGGGCAACAAAACACTACGCGTGCACAGTGAGGATTGGTGGTTGTTAACAACTGCTATTGCAGCCGGGAGCAACGGCTTAACGTGCCTATTCATAATCAGGTGCGCTTAATTAAGTAGTCGATTCAAGTTCTATTTGTATATTCCAAAAGAGGGCTTTTGTTTTAAATTAATTTCTATCACTTCATTTGCGACTTCGTTCGCTTAGATTTGAGTTTTTAAAAGTGAACTCTTTTTTTTAAATAAAATGTAGCATTCGATCCGTGAATGATTTTTTTTTAATTGGACCATTAGTTACAGAGATTACCCACCGCAAACCAACAAGCAAAGCAACAAATTGTAGTTCTTTATTAGTAGTAATAGGAAAGGAATCTTATAAATTTATTTCACATGCCAATCCCGTCGTGGCTGTTAATAATATACAAAAAACAAAATGTAAAATTAAACAACACTGTAGTATGTATGTACTTACTTTTCGTTGGTATCCATAAAGAGAGATTCTTTTTAAATTGCTTCTGTACCATGTTTGTTACCCTCTGTAAACATTAAGCATTGGCTACGTCGATTGTGACAAATACCGTTGGGCTGTGTATCGTTAATAGCCACTGGCCGCTTATTTGTTTACGTGTTAGCGGTTAGGGTACACTCTGTAACGAAACGGAACGGATATTACATTTTATTTTAATTTAAAATGGGATAGAAAGTTTATTGAGTTGTGTTTATAACCAATCTTTTACACAATCGTCATTATTATCATTATCTTTTTTTTTTTGAGAGATATTGCTGATTGCCTCAGACGGCATTTTCAGCTTCACCGGGCTTGTTTGGGGGCGGCGAGGAACGTAAAAGGTCCCTCAAGCCGTGTGAAACGAATCACCTTCGGAGGTTTTCTAGAGGGAACGGCATCGCGCACTAGTGCGCGTCCCCGTGCCCTACTAGATTCTCCGAAGGGTTCGGATCGGATCGGGTATCATTATCATTTCAGCCAAAGACGTCCACTGCTGGACAAGGGCTTCCCCAAAGGATCTCCACAACGACCGATTTTGTATAGCATCCAGTGGCTACCCGCCACCACGTATCATAATAATTAAAACTAACTTCAAAAGTTGAATGTATTTCAAACCAATAACATACACATTCTAATGAAATCTTTAGAGTAAATAGACAATATTGAAAAAACGTTTATTCAACTAAAATTATGTGATTCAAAATTATTCTCATTGACTTCAAATGACATTTAGTTGAGAAATATAAAAGTTTTAATGTGTTTATGGTTAATCGATCGAAAGTCAACTAAACTATTTTAGCCATTTTTGTTGCTAAACCATTTGGAATTTTCAAAGCAAAATTGAAAAAAAAAATTATGTATAACTAAGCACACCGCATTGAGATTAGGGGTTCCCTTTATTTTGTGTTGAGAGCATCCTAAAATTTCCTGAATAGACTTTGAACTTTATGTTGACACGTTGTCACGTTGACTGCCGCAAAACCAGACACAATAGAAAATGTATTGTTTGTCGGTCACCACGGCGATTAAAGACTTAAGGCTTAAGGTTGACAGTGTATTGAAGAAATTTGACAGTTTTGGGTAGGTTGATGTGCAGGCGTGTGTACTTACCAGAATTTTAAATTTTTATTAACATCAATATTGTATAAGAGAATAAGCCTAATTAATCCTGCTCAGTGGTGGTAGGGTTCCCTGACATAAACCTTATAGCTGGTTATCATCCTCATTCCTATACCTTCCGCCAAATAACGGTAAAGTATCCTGGCTGGCTACATCATTATATTCCTAGTTTAAAGGATATAAAATATAAAAGCGAAGTGTCAGATGCAAGCCCTCGATTTTGGAATTTTAAAACGAACTGTTTCTCAGAATTCTGATTTTGTAATTTTATTTTTATATTAAAAAAATCTTTAGGCAATTGAGTCCTCTCTACCTGATGTTAGGCAGAAGCAGAATCCAGGCGCTCCACCGCTCGCGGAGCAGGACTCTGCCTCACTAGCCGTCATAAATACGCATAATAAATCAATGTTTCCCACTCTCACATTAATTATCTAGCCCCAAGAAAAGCTTCCTTAAGAAACTCGATAAAATGGTTAACTAGACAACGGATAAACATTCGTAATATATTTTTAAATACATACTTATTATACATAGCGAACACCCAGACCCGAAACAATTTAGAAAAACAGGTATTTCTAAATTGAACCCGGGACCTCGGAGATGACGACACCATGAAAACCGGTGTGCAAGCCACTCGACCAAGGAGGTCGTCAAACTTCGAACTTTTCATGTAACTACCGTAGAATAAGTTAAAACTAACACATTATGAGTCTTGGTCACTTTAATAAATTAATATTCTATTCTATTCTTTAACCTTGCCGACCCGCAAGTTGCTTTTCCACGCGTCATTTAAAGGAACTCATGTTGTAGGAGCAAATAAGTGTGCTGGGAGAGCATTCCCAGCGGGGGGTACATGTTTGTGTACTCGGTTTTTTGGTGGTTGTGCTGGTTCCTCCACCTGGTTAGCTACTACCATCTTATCTAAATAATGTCGCCGTAACATCAATGTTTGTAGCATTGTTGTGTTCCGGCAGCTAGAGATAAGATAGCCAGTATAGACTGCCGCCCGCCCAGAGTATACTTACGAACCGATCGCATAGTGATATTCACAAGAGCTACTTGTAGCCTAAACTGGATAAATGATTTTGAATTTTGAGTGCCTCACTTGTTGAGGATCCCGGGTTAAGTGCGCTACCATCATTGGCTTTATCATCACTTAACATCAGGTGAGATCATTCAAGGCACTGTGCTTAACCGTAAAATAATAATAATAATAAAAATCTAATATTTAATTAAATATCAGAAACAAGTGCCCCACACAATTTTCAAAATATCTTTTTTTATAACGTTATGGTTGACAATGTATGTGGTAGGTAACTCAACTATTTTGTCTTTCAAAATATACGGCACCACTTCAAATGTATCGCGCATCAACAAACAAACGATGTGCTACTTCCATGAAAGCCCCAGCATTTCTCAGTAATGACGGGGTTGTGGTACAGGTGCTAGGTGGTATTTATTTACTCAAATATTTGTAATTCAAGTTCCTGAGGCAGTGTGGCGGAGTGGCTTGCGCGTTACCATCGGCCATTAAAGCAACTTTAGTATAACAGAGAATAATTTTAACAAAATTAATTTCCTATACAATTTAAAGTATATCTAACTGTTAGCTACGTGTTTTTTTTAATAGAATGATATTAAACATAAGAAATTATTAGTAAGTCATCGTTAACAAAAACCTGGCTACAGCTGCATATTGTTCAATAGGTATCTTCATGTTAGGTATTTACGCACGTACTATTTTGTAATGTAACAATATTGTTTACAAACAAAAAAAAAACACAATTAAGTTAAACCACTTAAAATTTAACTTATAGCTTGATTATTATCATAGAATTGGCGCCCTCCGTAGCCGAGTGGCTTGCACGCCGGACTTAGGGCGGCGCTAACTCTGAGGTCCCGGGTTCGATTCGCGGTCTGGTCAATGTCGAAAACGAACTTTTCGATATTGTGTCAGGTCTAGGTGGTTGTGGTACCGTCGTTGTTTCTGATTTTCATGAAACGAGTGCTTAGCTACTTACCTTACCTTGGGATCAGACTAATGTATGTGATGTTGTCCAAATGTTAAAAAAAAACTGTCAAATAGAAAGTAAAAAATAAGAAAAACAACACAAAAAATTATAAAAAATGTCGGGTTAGCTACCACCATTTTATCTAAGGAATCCTGGTGAAGTACGCTTTCACCTTACATCATCATCACTTAACATCAGGTACCATGGAGGCAAAGTGCTTAGCCGTATTGAAAAAAATGCTTTTCTATTAAAAATGTCATATTTAGCGTAAATCTGGTTGGAGACAGTCAGCGCTGGGCTTACGTAAGAACGTTTTAGTGAATATGTAGAGACGTACAGTTAAATGAGTAGTATAATAGACATTTACGGAGTCAGGCCAAAAAGGACGTGGGTCCAGAGCTGCACATTTAATAAAATATTTTTTTTTAGTTTATCTTGTTTATGGACATTAGATGGCAACCGTTACCGCCAACCCTCCATTTAGTTAATTGCATAATCCCATTTTTTCGAGGTTATTTTTTTTATTAGACAACAGAAAGAGTAAATTTCTTTGAAGTAGTGGATATTTTTCAAAACACATTATTTGGTGAAATGAAAAAAGGTCAATTGACATTTTAATATTTAACACATTTAACAACTGTAGTGTTTGCTAATGGATCATTTGCTAAGTGAGTTTTTGTAAGATGATACTTTTGTCAAATGAACATTTGGTGAAACGTTGTTTGTGGAATGACCATTTGTCAATAATTTTTTGGTCAAACATTAGTAATCCAAATGAAACATATGTATTTCTATGTTGCAACGCACACGTCTTACAAAAAGTCAGCGAAAAAATCGGTTCGATTATTGGTCTTGCAAAAAGTCGGTTGTGGGCGGGAGTGCTATGTTATTTTACTTCCATTACCTATTAATTTTCTCTGCACAGCATATTTTTATTTTATTACAATTAATCAGTGTCAAAGCAGCTTTGGTGATTTTGTACAAACGTAATTTTCCTTAATACCATACTCGTAGTTATAAATGAAACACTCTACAAAGTTATTGTTGAAGTTAGACAGAATTTGAGTTATCAATCGATAGTCGATTGTCGATACTCTATCGATAACCGACCTACAGCAAGAATATCGATTGTTCTATGCCTGGAACCTGATGATACTAATGACGCAGTCCAACACAGTTACTTATTGCCCGATCCGATCCGAACCCTTCGGAGAATCTAGTAGGGCACGGGGACGCGCACTAGTGCTCGATGCCGTTCCCTCTAGATAACCTCTGAAGGTGATTCGTTTCACACGGCTTGAGGGACCCTTTACGTTCCTCGCCGCCCCCAAAAAAGCCCGGTGAAGCTGAAAATGCCGCAGCGGCAATCAGCAATCTCTCAAAAAAAAATATTGTAAACTGTGATGAGTGGGTATCGATACTATGAAAGTTCTGAAAAAAGAGATAAGATTTACAAAATATACACTATTTATTTATTGTCTTAACTAAAAAAGAGTTATATCTTTATGCTAAAAAGTTTCGATATTTTATCATCGACACTATGCCAACACTAGACATCACTGAACCGAATCTTATTTTTAAGAATTATCAGAACTTTTATTCGTATAGTTTGTTTGATCAAGCTTCATAGTCATGTTGTCTATTTTAAAATTTATACTATGAATGGTGGGATCAACGTGCATTTAACAAATAGCTACGTACTGAGCTCTGCCATCAGCGATATGGCACGGAAACTATTCCGCAAGGATTTTTCTAAATCTCTCGTGAAGAATGTTTTGTTATGAGGATATGACGTACGCTTGCTTGTGAATTAATTTTTAGTTTTTATATCTGAGACATCTTTAGTTAAAAAGTGTAATGTATTGTGAATTTGATCGTATTGTATTTATTAGTTAGTAGCTTGCATACCCTCATTTAAATTTAATCAGGTGCGTTCCGTTTTACGCAGAAAGAGCTTACAACACCTCAGTCTCCCTGTGACCACGGACCCTGCATAGGGTTCGAAACGTCAGGATAAACATTAATTAAAAGTAATGTGTACAATAAACGCGAGTAGATCCATAAAAGTGGTTTCATTTCAATAAAATACATATATTTGTGTAAGTAAAGTATGCTGGTGCCGGATATTGAACCTGGGTCCTCTGGGACAATATGGCCGCCTCTAAACAACCAATACAGTACATAACATTTCATAGCGTCATCCGAGTGTATTGAAATACTCCTTCCAGTCTTATTTTATTCAATTTTGTTCGTCAATAAAATAGTTTTGGTCTACAGCCAATAATAAAAATGAATCGTAAAGTTTTATACCGCTTCATATACAGGGTGTACAAACGCCTGCACTTCAACCTATCCAAAACTGTCAAATTTCTTCAATACATTTTCAACCATATAACTTAGTCATAAAGTTCAAAGTCTATTGAGGAAATTTGACAGTTTGTGGTAGGTTGATGAGCAGGCGTGTGTACTACAGAGGAAACGCGTCAAACGTAATATAAAAAATCCATTTTCATTTTTAGAATTATATTTTTGGGCAATGAAGTTAGTAACATTAATGAAATAATATGGTCGCTCCCTTTTCGTTCATAGGTCAATTTGATCCGTCACACAATCTATCTATATTTTTTCTTATTTAAAATTTAATAAGTTTATATTATAGTCATTACTCTTTTAGTATTTAAGTTGTTTAATTAAATAAACTATTGAACATGAGCGTGGTTCGGAGTCGAGAGCAGAGAGAACAAAGAATATAAAGCAAAGCGGGGAAAAGGAAATCAAGTTGACCACAGAGTATACCATTTAGCGATGTTACGGTGACACGGCGCTAGGCGGCGTTAGTGTGTATGTTCAACTATAATACCATCACATGCCCTGCCAGGTCAAATGGTTTCCCCCTTAACTTTTCCGAATATGAAAACACTTTTAAACTTGTTTTCTTTTCAAATATTTTGTAACGGCCATGAGCTTTTCTATGACCACCACGCCCTAAAAGCGTAAAAATAAATCGAAACGTTATGATAACAGATACTTATGTAACATAAACGTGGGCATATACGTAAAAAGTTTCTCATTTCAATGTATATGTAGTGTTCGCATAAACTTTAGAAAAAATCTTGAACGCATTTCTATTTACATAATAAAGAAAACAACAACCTGTACCAAGATTAAAAATGATTCGAATGAATTCCGAATTCCATATTCGACTACCATTTCGGCTATAAAAATGTGTTTACAATGTTTCGGACGATAGTTTTCGCACAGCTCCTATGTATTTTCTACATCAACGCGGAAACCTATGAAGGCGTCAACAAATTAATTATTGGCAACATTAGAAAGAGGGATTTAATTCCACTGAACAGAAGGAGCAGAAGATTTGAAAGTGATACCGATGATGAATTGTTACGTTATAGACGAACTAAAGACATTCGTCAAGACCGTAGATATGAGGTATTTAAAATTCCTTATTGTTTCTGATATTGTGTAATCTTAAAGTTATTTATCTAATTCGTAAGGAAACAATTGACGTGCGAAGTGTGCAATGCACAACCATGAGCTCTCATAGCAGTATTCATTTTATGTTCCCCTCTGCCGGGGCACGAGCCTTTCCTATGGAGGATAGGGAGAAAGGACCATAAACCATCACGCGGGCCCAGTGCAGGTTGGTGGTTGTTAACTGCTAATGCAGCCGGGACCAACTTGGGCTTTGCAACTTGGGCAAAAACGGGTTTACGTGATTTCCGAATATTGCAATGATATTGCAGTTGTGAAAGCAAGACACGTGTATAGACACTCCTGGTAAGGCCCCTGAAGTGTCGCTAGTTGTGCAGCAATATTGCGTGTTTAATGTTGCTTTAATGTATCTTTGGTAGCTTTTTTTTTGTCATCTCCTCAAAGAGGAAGCGTTTGACTCTTATCTTACCTTAATAGTCAGTGATAATAATTGTATAATGCAATTTCCATTGGACCACACTGCTGCGCTGCAGAATATACAATTCCCTAATGACTAAGACTCTGATCTTCTGATATTGTTTTTAAAACTCTTGTTACTCTTTGCAGACTCATGAATTGTTAGACGTATTAGGACATAACTGTCTTTATAAATTTTAGATGACGGAAAATTTATTAAGAGATGGTAATTTAGAGAAGCACGAGACGTTGGACAAACTTAATCGAGAGCTCAGGTTGTTTAACATCGATGCAGATAATATCATTGGCCTGGGGATATAGAATTATGAAGCTTACTTTTGACAGCTGACTTTAAACAGAAACAAGTGAACTATGAATTATGTTGCATTTTTATTTATCTACTGACATCCTTTAATTACAATGGAAAGCGTCATTAGCAGCGCTTATAGTGGTATTTTGGCAACATTGACACCATTTTGTAATGTTGCCAACTTGCGTTAACTCTTTCTGTCGGGACTTCTTAGCGGGAAAGTGAAGAGTCATGTTTGCGGTTATGTTTTATTTTCTAAAATTTGTGTTAAGTCGAATATTAATGTGAAATAATGGTGGATTATTAACCGTTAAGTGTTCGTGAGTGTGCATGAGTGTTGGCAAATGAAAAAAAAACAGTGCAACGACACTTTTCAAATTCTCTCAAGAAGTCTGCCCGAGGAATTAATAAAGCCCCACATCTCTACTGAGATACTCGAGGGGTTGGGGGGGTCTATCATTTCTCACTTATCATTTCTATTATCATTCATCATCATCATGACAAACAAGACAGGAGAAAAATTGTATAAATTAAGTTTTTGACTGAATCCATGGTCATGAATAAATAAAAAATTTAAAAAAAACTTTCTGTCGTTTTGTTTTATATTCGATCAGTATCTTTGTAGTTATGACAACCGTTTGGACTAGAAACAATAATTGATGAATTAATTTTGTATGTATTTTGTGCCTGTAAGTTGTACTAACGATAATAATTTACTGATGTCTTTTTAAACATTTTATAAGGTTTTAACGACTTGACTTTTACCTTATAATTTGTGCTAAATTGAATTGAATACTAGTATACTACTATCTAGTGATCAAAGAAAGGAGTCGTTTTTATCACTGTAAGGAAATCTATACCAGATCCAACAAGGCAAAAATTTGATGTTTGCTCAAATAATTTTTTGCAACTAGCATACTTACACAATAGCAGTCCCGCATTAAATAGTGTAAGAAATGTTCGCTAAAACTTTTGATGAAAATAATGATTTTTTATCCATTTTTATGTCTCTACTATTTATAATAAACTATTAAAAATGTATAAGTAATTATTGTGTTACGTTTACACAGGAATGGTATCCTGTACTACTTGTATAATACTTAATACTACTACTACAATAATAATACTTGTACTATGTTAAAAGTAAAGGTCAGTCCACAGGATACCATTCCTGTGTAAACGTAACACAATAATTACTTATACATTTTTAAAATTCCAATAATTGTATTGTCGTGTTTTCAACATAAATAATTGTGCTCCATGTCTTAATGGTGTGTCAACATTATTAAATCGTGCTTTTGATAAATCGGATCAGGGCACGCTAACTCGCATGCACGTATAATCTGATAAAATGTCGTTGTTTACCGTTTGAATAAATATTATTTTAATATCTCTGTTTATCCTTTAAGATATAGGTATATACACGAAGACTTTTTATCAGTGATCAGGACCTACTGATTCCGACTAAGTTAATGATAGCCATTGTAATAAAAATAAAACTTACATGTTAGCGTTCCATTTTTTCTTTATTTGTCTGGTAAGTAAAGTTAATAGCTATGAATATCAAAATCATGGTCATCCTACTCCTTGTTACCAAATAAAACCTCTTCATAAGTACAGGTACAACGATGATAACAAACCTCATTGAAGATTTACTGTCATACTCAGAGACGTCAATTAAGTTTAATGACAATTAAATGTCTTTCCTTCTCTATTTAGCACTATGCATAAGAAAGTGACAACAAGAGACATAATTGTCATTAAAACTTAATTGACGTCTCTGAGACTCAGAGACGTCAAAAACTTTAACAGCCGTACTCAGACTCTGAGTACGTCAGTTATAGTTTTTCCTGTAATAAATAGTAAACTGTCAAATGGCAGACATCGTAAAAAAATCACTTTAATCTTCACTTCATAAAAATGTAGGAAGACCATACATTCTAATTAATTTTAGTTACCTAATTAAAAATACAAAATTAAATTTATAAAAAAAAACATCTAACTACTACTAACTACTACTATTATTATTGCAATGGGCATCATTTTTTTAGTCGAAATCAGTAGGTCTTGATCACCGATAAAAAATCTTCGTGTATATATGAGACTACATCACATACATTGTTCTGATCCCAAGGTAAGTAGCTAAAGCACTTGTTTCATGGAAATCAGAAACAACGACGGTACCACAACCACCCGACCCGACACAATATCGAAAAGTTTGTTTTCGATGTTAACCCGACCGGGAATCGAACCCGGGACCTCAGAGTTAGTGCCACCCAAAGTCCGGCGTGCAAGCCATTCAGCTACGGAGGTTGTCAAATATAAGGATATGTTTAGTAACAACTATATAATACTGAATAAGCCTTATAGTTGTTTCTAGATGATTACAGTTTGGGTACTTTCAAATAGGTCGTCGAAAGGTATAGCAATTTCATCATCAGACTATAAACGTCCCGCTACAGGGCTTTAGCCTTCCCGCAAGAACAATAGGATGAGGGAACATTGGGCTTTACCCCGCGCCCGGTCTGCGGTTGCTGAACTTTCGTAAAGGCCGAATTGGATGGGTGACCAAGAAACGGACCAAAAAATTATTATCACGAACTCTTCAATGCTTCGAAAGGCACATAAAGCCGTTGGTCCTGGCTGCCTTAGCGGTGGTTAACAACCACCAATCCGCACTGGGCCCGCGTGGTGGTTTATGGCACGTTCTCCCTATCTATCCATAGGAAAGGCTTGTGCCTTAGCATAAAATGAGCTGGTGATTTGATGATGATGGGCTTTAACCCACCCCACTTGAGGTGGGTTGTTGTGTTGTGGGAAAGTGCCAATCGTTAACATTAAGTAAGCTAAGCAAGCTAAGCTAAGCTAAGCTAAGCATTCGTAAGCTTTAAGTGTTTTCTGAAACACGGAAGTGCTTGGTCACCTATTTAGGAATGGGTCCCATTACAGGACCCTGTATTACTGAAGTTGTTTAAATAGCATGATTGCGGATTGTGGATGGATGCGGACTGCGCAGGACCGGGATGTTTGGCACTTTTTGGGGGAGGCTTACGTTCAGCAGTGGACGGCAATAGGCTGAAGATAGAACCCAACCTGCACCGGCCGTGGTCACGGGCTGATTGCTGTCGCGGTGTTACACCTCCGCAATCATGCAAAAACTGCCACGCACAACACTGTTTCTTCATTGTATAACAAGCCGTGCCAGCCAAAACGTCGGGTACTTAAAAACGTATCTTCTATGCCTAGTATATAGCTGTAATAAAGAGAGTTTACCCTGATAAACATGTCTCTACATTTTCAATATTTGTTTATTTGTATATAGATTTTTCTTTGAAGAAAATTGTCAGGTCATTGTCTTCGTTCTATGTATGTTACCTTTTTCTTTACACAATAAAATACTTACCTAGGTACTTACTTACTATTAAACAAACTTACGTCTTCTAAAAAGCGTGATGAAAAATATATAAACAGTTAATCGTTTCTGATTGTAAAAAGGGCATCTAAAACTACATTAATGTCCATCGCTATTACAACAAAGTAATATAACAAATGACTTTGCCACAGCAGAAGCGTAGTCCAGGTGTAGAGTAACCAACATCGCTGCGATGGACGCCGGCGCCGGTCAGATTTTACTGTTTGCGGGGTATGATTTATCCATCCTCATAATATTATGTTATTTGTCGAACTACCGCCACACTGATACTGTGTCCCTACCATTTCGTACACAAGCCGTGCTGGACGAAACGCCGAGTTATTAAAAATGATTGTATTTATACTAAGGAGTTAGCATTTGAAACTAAAAATATGATAATATAAATACCGTTGGGAATAGCGGCTCGCAACAGATAACAGTTGCTCGTTTCCGATTGTAAAAATCTCATGTAGAAGTACAGACACCTGCACATCAACCTATCCAAAACTGTCAAAATTCTTCAATAAATGTACAGTCATATTCCATATACATAAACTTCAAAGTCTATTGAGGAAATTTGACAGTTTCTGGTAGTCTGATGTGCAGGCGTGTGTACATCAACGGAACTAACAACGCTGCGATGGACACCGGTCAGAAGATTTTACTGTTTGCGACGCAATATCCATCCTACTTCACATTTTATTTATCTAACTACCGCCACCTTGTGTCCTTATAACGTACACAAGCCGTGCCGGCCGAAACGTCGGGTAGTTTAAAATGTATATATTTATACTAAGGGCATTTAACCCTGTTAAATATTTATACAAAAAAATATGATAATATAAATACCGTTGGGAACAGCGACTCGAAACAAATAACGGTTGCTCGTTTCCGATTGTAAAAATCTCATGTACGAGTAGAAGTACATCGTCGGAACTAACAACGCTGCGATGGACACCGGTCAGAAGTGTTTACTGTTTGCCCGTCAAACAGCGTGCAAACGCGATATGGGTCGGGGTGGGGATGTGTCGGCTGTATAATTCCACTGAACGCTTCAATGGTGCGTTCTCGTTAGAATAATGTGATTTGGTACTATCGGTTTTATAATAATATTAGCAAATTTAGAACGTTAATGAATTAACTTTTTGAAAAATTTACTCTTATCATAATGTCTATCTCCAAAGTTTACATATTTTCAATGACAAATTGAAATATTTTTATTTAATGATTAGTGACCGAAGGGCAGAGCGCTATTTGTAATTACCAAGCCGCATTGGGCATGTGTGGTTATTGAGCCAATCTTCAATGGTAACAATGCCATTATTTCAATGATGGAGGCCTATATGCCCAACAATTGGACAGTAAACAGGCTAATTACTTTGAACAACTATATATGCATTATAAATATCATCATCATCATCAGCCCCTCTCAACCCACTGCTGGGCATAGGCCTCTTTTTGCTTATGCTATTCGCCTCGATCCTGCGCTAGTCTGGATATTTCACCTAAACTTTTAACGGCTGTTTTGGAAGACGTCATCAAAACGCTTCCCTGGGACCAATGCGGTGTATATATAAAAAATAATTATGGCGACTAATTATTATTTTCATGATAACCAGGACCGTGTGTGGCATACTTTGATATACTCCACGATTTCTCTTGTTTATTTGAATTTTATCAAATACATTTGTTATTTCAGATGTAATTTTTGACAGTATCAGATATTTTCTTGACGGTTTCACTTTTTCGTGGCCAATAAAAATGTTCGCGATCTTTTGTTGTACCCCAAATTCCAATATGTATCAATCAGTATAAAATAGTAAAACTTGTCTTTGTTTTTACTATGTAGTACTTACCAAACGACGAAGACCGTTCGGTAACCTTCCTACATGAGACCAAAGTCCTTGCTGCCTTAGACATAGTGGTGGATATTGCGTGCAACCGATGCCACTGCCACAAGTAATACCTACTGTTACTATCCGTTTGCAGTGGCGACTATTATTTCAGCCAACTGTGACCAAAGTGTTGTTACAACGAACGAACTCGAATATTCCAGTGAATATATTGAAGAGACCTATATAGGTACAAGTGGGTTCTATTTCAAGTGGTAGATAATAGTAATACGTTTGTTTGGGACAGATACTTTATTTACTTAAATTCCAGAGAACTGAATTTCTTTAAATAAAACACTTCTTACGAATCTACTCACGTCAGATATTTCTAACCCTGTATGTTATAAAATTAATGATTAAACGAGCTTACCTGAAGTGAAGTTCAATCATAATTATACGAAGGCTTCGTCCGAAGAGATTAGCATAATATATACAACATGTAGTATCGCCCAGCGGATCGCCAAATACACACTATATTGAGGGTAACAATTTTTTTTTTTTTTTTGTACGGTAGTTGCTTCCTTGTCCTCGCGCCATCTTACCTTTGACTCATTTAGTTTAGAGAATATTATCTGCACCTATAAATACTTTACGACACCCAAGGGTTTTTATACGGGAGGGCGGGATGCTAATCTCTTCGGACGAAGCCTTCGTATAATTATGATTGAACTTCACTTCAGGTAAGCTCGTTTAATCATTAATTATACTTGGCTTCGTCCTCGAGATTAGCATAATATATACAACATGTAGACTTTTAGAGCAGTGTCGGAAAGTAAAAAACTTAACGAGTACCTATTGTTGTGAAATAATAAGGGTTCTTTATTTTCGTAGTCGAGATTTATTTTATAATATGAGAACAAAAAATAAAGAAAGGTACTCTTAAAGGTACAATTGAATTCAGCACATAAATATTTTTCATTATTTTTTATGAATTATTAATAATAGTTCTTGCAAAACAATCGTCATTATCCATATTGTCTACGATAGTAGATCTATTATAATATTTAAAAAACGTGTTGGAGGAATCACTCCAGCCAGCAGTCTTTCTGATGGTATGTATACTAAGCCCTAGCCTATGCGCCGCAGACGAAGCCGCGTGCCGAGTGCTGTGGGCACTGAACATTGAGACATCAATCCCACTTTCACCTAATACACTTTTGATCCACCTACTAAGGGTTTGGGTGGAAACAGATTTGTAAGGTTTTTTACAACTAATAAGAAGATTTTTAACATTACCTCGAAGTGGTTTAGTTTTGTCTAAATAGTTTATTAATGTTTTCGCAGGGCAAATGTGTAATTTTTCTGTGAAGAAAGGCAAACATAGTAATGGTTGCAGAGCGCTTATTCTAGAAGTTTTAATTTGATCAGGTATTTTTATACAAACCTTATCGGGAAAAATCTCAATATTTTCAATAAGTATTTTAGAAAAGGTTTGCACCCGATGTGCTGTTACTAACGCCAACAAGGTAATTAATTTTTTGGAGATTACATCTAACGAAATATCATCATTGGGATACCAATTTCCTAAGAAATCCAGTACAATAGACGTATTCCAAGTGATACTGTAACGAGGCAATGGAGGTCGGAGGCGATATACTCCTTTGAGGAATCTTTTGATTCTGTCATCGTTACTAATCTTATGACCCAAAATTAAAGATAATGATGATCTGTAACCATTAAGAGTGCTATATAGGACACCTTCATTGTATAGTTTTGTCAGAAAATAAATAATATTTGGGATTGATGCCTCATAGACATCAACACTATTGGTTTGGCAGAACTGATGCCACTTTTTAAGATACACATCATATTGTTTAAATGTATTACTTGAAATAGACGCTAACATTACATCAATAGAAGAAGGAGGAATACTTCTCTTCAACCATGCTTCCCTGACAAGACTCCGGCCACCAGCGTAAGCTTGGTGTAGATGCTGCGGTGTCTGGAATTACATATAATCAAATTATCTTCTGGCTTTAGTATGATCGGTTCTGATAACAAAAGACTTTGAAACAGGGGGTACCATGGTTGCGTAGGCCATAGAGGAACCACTATGATACCTCTAGCTCCGTCGGAAATTATTTTTCTTAAGCTTTTCAATATCATAGAAAAGGGAGGAAATGCGTAAAAATCTAAGTTCTTCCAAGGTATAGTAAACGCATTAACTGCATAACAATCTGGATCGCGATGCCATGATATGTACCTATTACATTTCTTATTATTTTTATTAATTCGGCTAGCAAAAAGGTCAATGTTTGGTGCACCAAACTGAGTAACTATTTTTTGAAAAGCTGTATCTGCAAGTTCCCATTCTATGTCCGGGTACGGCGTAGACTCAGAGTCTGCCATTTTATTATCAGCCGATCTAATGTAAGAAGCAAACACATGTAAACCACGGCATTCACAACATTGCCACAATTTTTAGTTACATCTGTTAAATGTGGGAATTGTATGCCTCCCATGCGGTTAATATAAGAGATAGCAGTCGTGTTATCGATACGTAACAATATCTCACAGACTTTTAGATTTTTTGCAAATGTTTTTAATCCTATAAATGCTGCCATTATTTCAAGATAATTTATATGATTAATTATTTCCTCTGTACTCCATAACCCGCTTGCCGTCTCTTTCCCACACGCTGCCCCCCACCCCGTTGTTGAGGCATCTGGAGATTTTTTGAATCTATTTGATACCCTAAAAATGTACACTTTTGGCTAGGTATGAAACAGCTTTTTTCCTCATTGAGTATAAATCCAAGAGATACTAGTAACTTTTTTGTTAAGTTAACATTGTTAAGACACTGATTATAAGTTTCCCCAATTAGAAAATAGTCATCTAAATATATAGTTGACACTAGCCGTGCCATGCGTAACAACCGTGCAGCAGGCTTCGTTATTTTTGTAAATATAAATGGTGCCGTGTTAAGGCCAAAAAGTAAAACGTTAAACTCATATAATTTATCATTATATTGAAAGCGTAAATATTTCTTAGAATCTGGATGTATTTTAATTAAAAAATAGGCGTCTTTTAAATCCAATTTTGACATATAACAATTTTTACTAATTAACTTTAGTGCGGTGCGCAAATCTTCTAATTTAAAATTATGTGTTTTATAATAAACTTATTTAAATTTTTCAAATTGAGTATGAACCTCATTTTACCATTTGGTTTTGGTACTAAAAATATGCTTGACAAGAACTGATCGTCACATTGAGAGCAATTGGAAATTGCACCAATAGACATAAGGTTACTTATAGCTTCGTCAAAATATAGTTTTTCACCTTCCGAATACTTTGGTATCTTTGGTGGGTAACTCTGATAAACAGGAGTTGAAAATGACAATTTATAACCTTGAATATATGACAAAACCGTTTGGTCTTGAGTAATCATAGCCCATTGGTTATAATATAAAGATAATCTACCAGCGTACATATTTACCGATTCTAACGGCGAGTGTTGTTTTGTCGAGGCTGCGACTGCTTGTATGAGCCTGACGGCCGACTCCTCGGAGGCAGCACTGGTTCCCTCGGCTTCAGGACCCCGGTCCCCGGCGGTTTCTTGGCTGGATACGGGCCTTTCCAGTTTTTTGACGGCCCAGGAACAGGCTTCTTATTTTGCACTGGTTTTGGCAGCGGGAAGGTTGCCTTTAGTTCTGCTCCAGACTTATTGATTGCTCTCGCAACCTTAATAGTCTCAGATAAGTTATCGCCAAAAAGAAAATTGGTCAATTTTGTACTTTGGAGCTGATCTTTCATATCTTTCTTTAATGTCGACAGAACAAAATTACGTCTCGTTACAGAGTCGTTGTACTGGCAGTCGCAAAGATTACGACTTGCATCCATAATTAGTCTTATTAAATATGTATCTTTATTTTTAGCAGAGAAAAGATGTGATAATGCTTCACTAAGACAAGACAAGGTGGTAGCTAGCTGTTTTTGTCTATTTTCAATATATTTGTCGCGCTTGGCAACGATGTCCGTTAAAGCCGCCTTAATCTCTGCGTTTAGCTGAGGAGCGTCGACAAGTTTGCAATTATTAGGTATTAGATATTTTTCGCAAAGTTCCTTGCGTACATCTTTAGATAGTCCCGATGTTGAATAATGTTGCAGTCGAACAGCTAAATCGGTATTAATGTCCTTGCCATACTGTATGTTTGTGGTGGGGTCGCTACCGAGAATTTCCAAAATATCTTGATCAAGTTCAAGAGTTGGTTCGGTAGGCTCCGGTGCTGCCGTCATGGCAGCGCTGTTACTAGGTTCATCTAGTGTTGAACATTCGTTAATTTCTGCCAACTGCTGTGACTCACTAATATTCGCATCTGGTTGTTCTACTTCTATTGACTCAATTAGTAAGTCCTCTTCTAAAGGTATGATTTCATCTAAAATCGCAAAGATACATAGTATTGAATACCATCATTAGTTAATAAACAGCCCTAAATACTGTTTGATAAACTAAGTTTACGGGTAGTGACTACTCCAAAGAGAAGTGCGCAAGCCCAAGGTATGTAACGACTAAACTATTCATTAATAGTGCCGGTAAATAATTAAAAGTAAGGAGATAGCCCTATGACTATCTGCAATACTTTGAATGGTAAGAAACAGCCCCGGAACTGTTTGCAATACCAACCAATTATTATACCAATTACGTTATTTATTTTTAACAACCTATTAACTATTTACCTATAAAATTAAAGTAAACATTGTTACTAACCTTCTTTATCCCTTAGAGGTGTACATTCCGAAGATGAAGTTAACGAACACTGCGTCTTACGACGAATTTTTTGTTCCAATTTGCGTAACTTTTTTCTTAAGTGCTCATAGTCGTCTTTCGATTTACGTTTAGGCATTGTTTAAAGTAAAACAAAACAGTTTTTATTTAAATTTGGCGAGGTACGTGCGTACTGGCGAAGCACTAAAAACGCGAATGAGTCAAAGGTAAGATGGCGCGAGGACAAGGAAGCAACTACCGTACAAAAAAAAAAAAAAATTGTTACCCTCAATATAGTGTGTATTTGGCGATCCGCTGGGCGATACTACATGTTGTATATATTATGCTAATCTCGAGGACGAAGCCAAGTATAATAAACGGTTTGAAAACCTTAAATTAGGTAGTTACTTCTGAACAATTTCTTTCTAAGAGGAGCACGTTTTTTTTAAAGGTAAGCTTATAAGTTATGTTTTGCTTTGAATTTCCAATAATATCAGTGTAACAATACAGGTTTTCGAATTTCATTTTACCTGATAAGGCTTAAAATCTGAAACCTGTTGATATCAGCTGCATGCAGTCAATACTAAATGAAACAAAAGAGTTATAATTCTAACTGTATACCAGCGAATATTTAAAGTTAACTTTTGTCGTGGCAAATGATATGCGCTCTAACTAGCCATATTGTTTTATGATGATACGTTCAAAATGTACCGTGTTTATAATATTGATGTGCCAGAATAAAATAATTCACTTACTTTTGATAACATTATAATTTTTTGTTAATATTACAAATTTTATTAGTTACATCGGTATTTAATATAGTAGTATTATATACTTAAAAATAAGTAAAGTAACAAGCAGCATACTACTGCTTGCTGTTAGCATAAGTTTATGCATATGCCATTAGTTATGTGTTTCATATTAATAAATATTCCTTAAACATATTTATCTTTGGATTCATTAGTATTGATATTCTTATTTTAATAATGGAACTTCCTACGTGCACTCACCTTTCAAAATTAACATTAGCTTCGTTAACCTTATGAATGAGGTGATTCATAAAGTGGCTTTAACATTTTCTATGTAAATTTACATCGAAAATTATACGCACAAAATTGAGGAATATGTTAATAGTCACTAAGCAACGAACATTATCGTGTAACTGAATTTGGCTGGCTAACTCAATCTATGATAGTCGAATATTATTACGTATTCAGTGGGCAGCCAAATGACCTATCATTATCGAATCAGATCTTGATTGGGTACAGTTACTTTCATAAACGAATTAACCTAAATGTACGACCTATGTGCTCGTTGACGCTGTAGCTAGGGCGTTTGATTTGTGATACTGAAATCTGAAGGTTCTGTAATGCCAGGCAATATGGGTGATCAGCATCATCATCATCATCCCAGCCTAAAGTCGTTCACTGCTAGACAATGGCCTTCTCCAAGGATCTCCACGACGACCGGTTTTTTGCTGCTCGCATCCAGCGGCTTCCCGCGACCTTTACCATATCGTCGGTCCACCTTGTTGGAGGCCTGCCCACACTTCGCTTTCTCGTACGCTGTCGCCACTCGAGAACTGATCCAACCCAGCGGCTATCAATCCTGCGAGCGATGTGCCCTGCCCACTCCCACTTGAGAGTAGCAACTCTTCGGGCTATGTCAACATTGTAACCATTGTTCTTCTGCGGATCTCAGCATTTCTGTTTCGATCACGCAGTGAAACCCGAAAATAGCCCAATTGCTCTTTGGGCCTTGGGCCTTGGGCTTTCTTATGAGGCCCATAGTGATTGATCACGTCGCAATCCCGTATGTCTTATCACTGATCTAATTGACTGATATGGGTGATCATGTTTACGTATCTTATTTTATCTTAGATTGGCCTGCTAAAGTTTCTACCTCCTAGTAGCACTTCGACCCATCGGGATCTTTTGTGCAACCACACCCTTTCACTCTTTTTCCTCTGTAAAGATAGATGCCATAAGTTTGGCAACTCTTTGTGTGCGAAGAGCCTGATGTCTTTTGGTTTCAGATAGGGCGAGGTGCTGCAAAAACTCCGTTTCCTCTCCACATGCCCTACTATCCAATCTTATTTCTGATAGACGCATTTTGTGGACCTTTTTGTGGCATAGTGCCCCGTCATTGCACCGATGGTTAATCGGGCCTGCCTAGGGGTGGTAACACTGCCTCGGCTTATTTTATGTATCTTGAGATACTCCGTGTTTTATGCACGTTAAGTTGGTTCAGGTTTTTGTTGTAAGATGGCAATCGTTAACTAACATTAACATTGAAAGTGATAGTAGATTATAGGCAGCGTTTACGTGGATTTATTAATGGTAGGTCAACAATTTTTTAATGATTCAAAACGGAGAGGTGTTTAAGTTTAATTAAATGCCAACTAATTACTAACATCAAAATGGTGTTTATAGCAAAGCTATAGGAAGAAGCTTATATAACTAAAACCACACATCTAATGCAATTTGAATGCAAATAAATAATAAGTCATAAAAAGTTGAAGAAACTTTTACGAACAGAACGCAGGAAATGTATAAAGATAGCATTGATATATTTTCTAGGTCGGACACAGCCTCCAATCACGATATCCTAATTGCTAGGGTAAATGACCCGGATTGTCAGAATCCGGCTCGTAAAATTGTTTTTAACAAATCCTGAGTTCTAAAAGCCTTATTCATTATCACTTAAACTGTGTTCATCGTTATGGTGTTGCAATAAAAGTCTAAAGCTATTTAACTGAAAATTAAAAAAGTATAGCATAATTATAATGTTCCACTGTTGGGCTAAAGCCAACATCATTGCAATCCAGTCATCTCTGGCCTAATTACCTCGGTTGCCAAATACTTGCAAGCCCGGGCGGGCTTACACATCGAAAATTCCGAAGCACACTTTTTCTGACCTAGGAATTAAGCTGCGGACCTCTGGATATTGAACCGAGTGGTTTGCCACTCCACCACCGAGGCGTTTGTTTATTTCAGCTAAAACAGGGTCTACTTCGAGGTCACGTAATACAAAATAATGGCATGAGGTAAGCGTAACCGGCTTGCCCCCGCGGCAATCAATGATTAAGCCAGAGTTTACTCGAAGTTGTGTGCCTTCGACTGTTGTCATAGGGCACCCGGCTACACCAATCTGTTGAAATTGAATTTGACTTATGCTTAATCTAAAATGAATTGGGGTTCAAGCAAAGTATAATTGTTATTGACTCTGAAAAATACGTGGAAGGACCTGATTGAAATTAAGGCTTTTATTCGGTCTATGTTAGTACTAGTTTCTAGTTGTTCAGAGTGCAGATCCAAACAAAATTTAAAATTTCCTATAGCTTTGTACGATTTGCACATTAACAATATGAACAATAGGAAATGAGTTTTAAAATATTCTTGATTTAATCAAGGATGTGGAAGGTCTATGGTGACATCATGGAAATTTCGTTAGAGAATTTGAAGATGATGCACCGGGTTGTTGCATTTGTCAACGCACATGCACGTTCACGAACACTTAGAGCTTTAAAGCTCAATTACTTTGACTCATTAGAACTGGTTATTGAACATTTGCCACAAAGTAAATTCGTCACAGAAAAAAGTATGTGTAAATTGCCACGCTTCTATTTTTTTGAAGTAAATTTGTTATATTTTAATTTGGACTTGTGACTAACTTACACATATTTTGAATGCATGTGACAAATTTACTTTTAAGTATGGAGTGTACAAGAATGTGACTTACTTTGTGGCAAATGTATGTACATTAACCCATTAGAACCAAAGTTATTAAAAAGGATAAAACTGCAGATATGACATACATTTAGGAGTAGGTAGGATTGCTCTCGAACTCTCGGAAGTATACAACATACAACGCCAAGAAAAACATATGAAGATTATACTTGCAATAATGTAACTTGCAAACTGAAGAATTATGGAATTTTCTCAATTGAATAATAATAATAATAATAAGGCAGTACTCCTTGACACGGCACGTATTGTCAGGAGGTTCCTCACTCTGCAGCCCTGACCACCGGTAGCTTGGGCCCTGCCCCGCTGCTGGTGGTACTCTAGAATTAGTTTTTTATAATGTTTTATTGTTTTTTTTATTAAAATATAGTAAAAATCTAGTTTTAAGAAAGAAAATAAATAAAGAGTATAATAATAATAATTTGCCCACGAATAGGCATAATTTGGCGTTAATGAGTGCCTTGAACGATTTACTGGTTCCTTATCTTGGGACCAGTGAAAATTTAATTGATACCCACTCAATCCTTTTTTGTGGGGCCATCGCGGTGTGTCGCGTTGCTCGTGTCAAATTCCAGGATTCTGGCCGAGTACCGCGGCAAACTGGGGCTGCCCCTGCTTGGCAATTGAGGATCGAGGGGCGTATTGTTAGGTTCAGGACACTCATTGCAAAACTAATTTGTTTCAGAAATGGTAATAATCGGCCTCGCGTCATGCGATTCGTCACGCAAGCCTTTGTCGGGACTGATGTTCGTCCGGAAAACTATATGGCTTGTGTGACGGAACGTATTGACTTTCTGAAGCAAAAAGTCTATGCGTGGGCAAACCGTATACGTCGCTACAGAGTGCGTGTGGACCGATACCAACAAAATCGCCTCTTTCAAAGTGACCAAAGAAAAGTATACAGACGTTGGGAAGGAGCTGATCAACGTGTGAACGACGGGCAGCTACCAAATGTTGATGCCATGACTAATTTCTGGCGCAGCATTTGGTCGGTGCCCGTCGAGCACACGGAAGGTGACTGGATGAGTGTTGTCAGGGAGGCGTGTGAACCTATCGAGACCATGCAGGCTATACATATTAGTACAGCTGACGTAAGTTGTGCTATCCGTACGGCTCAAAATTGGAAATGCCCAGGACCGGACGGATTGCACAACTTTTGGATCAAGTGGTTTCGATGTTCACACGAGTTACTGGCAACGCAATTCCAAGAAGCCATAGAGCTCGGCTCACTCCCAAGTTTGTTGACTACTGGTGTCACTTTTCTGCTCCATAAATCAGGTAGTACCACGGAACCGAAAAATTATAGACCCATCACGTGCTTACCAACATTATATAAGCTCCTTACATCCATTTTGAGAACAAAAATTAACTCACACATTGTGCAAACAATATTTTGGACATGACTCAGAATGGATGTAGGGTTGGGTCCCGTGGTACTAAGGAGCTTCTCCTCATTGACATGACCATATGCCAGAAGATTCGGCGAGGCAGAGGGACTCTCTCCACAGCCTGGATTGACTATAAGAAGGCCTATGATTCGGTGCCGCACTCATGGCTGGTAAGGATTTTAGAGTTATATAAAATTGATATAACTCTAAAATCATTTTTGATGTCATGTATGCGGCAGTGGACCACGGTCTTGTGTCAACCAGGATGTCGAGATAGAGTTTCTGCCACGCAGGATTTTATAAGGATAGAGCGTGGCATATTCCAGGGCGACAGTCTGAGTCCTTTATGGTTTTGTCTAGCTTTGAATTCTCTTAGTACTTTATTAAGAAATTCAAGGTTAGGCTGTCGACTGCGGAGAGGGGGTGAAGTTTTGTCGCATTTGTTGTACATGGATGACCTCAAGTTATTCGCACCAAACAGCCAAGACTTGATAAAACTGCTAAAAATTACTGAGACTTTTAGCAGTGCCATCAAGATGGAGTTTGGGGTGGATAAGTGTGCGGTTATGCATGTACAGCATGGGAGAGTAGTAAATTCAACCAATTTACAACTCTCCGATGCGATAGACTTCAGATCTCTCTCTGAAGTTGAAACATATAAATATCTTGGTATGTCACAGTCTTTGGGTGTTGATGACGGGGACATAAAACAGTCATTACGGGAGCGATTCTTTTGCCGCTTGAGAAAAGTATTTAACAGTCTTTTATCGGGTGGCAATAAGACACGTGCCTTTAATGGCTGGGTTATGCCTCTGCTCACATACTCCTTTGGCATACTAAGATGGACTCAGACCGAATTGGACGCCTTGGATAGGAGAGTCCGTCAAATGCTCACGACTTTCAGAATGCTACACCCGCGCTCATCTGTTATGAGGCTGTACATCCCACGGAAATGTGGGGGTCGCGGCTTTTTAAATGTCAAGGACCTACATAACCGTGAGGTGTGCAGTCTCAGGGATTATTTACTTAACAGTGAGTGCGGGATGCATTTGGATGTCGTGGCAATTGATAGACACTTTACGCCGCTCTCCTTGGCAACAGAAAACTGGCGCAAACCAGTGGTGCTAAGCACTCTCGATCGCAAGGACATATGGAAGAGCAAGGTGCTACACGGGCGCTACTATCGGGCTCTAACTGGGCCTGATGTAGATTTAACTGCCTCGGTGAACTGGCTACGTTTTGGTGACCTCTTTGGGGAAACCGAAGGTTTTGTCTGTGCCATTGAAGATGAAGTTATCAAGACGAATAACTACCGGAAATATATTATGAGGGACGGTACGGTCGACATCTGTCGGGCATGCCGCCGTCCAGGAGAATCACTCCGACATATTATTTCTGGTTGTTCTCATCTTGCTAACGGAGAGTATTTGCACAGACACAACCAAGTAGCCAGAATAATTCACCAGCAACTTGCTCTTGGATATGGCCTTGTTGAATCGGAGGTGCCGTACTATAAATATGCACCTGCGCCAGTACTCGAAAATGGTCATGCAACGCTCTACTGGGATCGCTCTATCATTACGGACAGGACTATTGTCGCCAATAAGCCTGATATCGTGGTGGTTGACCGATCCCAGCGCCGGGCAATACTGGTTGATATCACCATACCTCATGATGAGAACCTCGTGAAAGCCGAGAAGGACAAGCTCAGTAAGTACCTTGACTTAGCTCACGAGGTGACCGCCATGTGGGATGTTGATTCAACCATTATTGTCCCGATAGTCGTTTCAGCGAACGGTCTGATAGCGAAGAGCCTCGACCAACATCTTAAGAGGCTCTCGCTTGATGGTTGGATCAAGGGTCAGATTCAGAAGGCAGTACTCCTTGACACGGCACGTATTGTCAGGAGGTTCCTCACTCTGCAGCCCTGATCACCGGTAGCTTGGGCCCTGCCCCGCTGCTGGTGGTACTCTAGAATTAGTTTTTTATAATGTTTTATTGTTTTTTTATTAAAATATTGTAAAAATCTAGTTTTAAGAAAGAAAATAAATAAAGAGTATAATAATAATAACCTTGACTTAGCTCACGAGGTGACCGCCATGTGGGATGTTGATTCAACCATTATTGTCCCGATAGTCGTTTCAGCGAACGGTCTGATAGCGAAGAGCCTCGACCAACATCTTAAGAGGCTCTCGCTTGATGGTTGGATCAAGGGTCAGATTCAGAAAGCAGTACTCCTTGACACGGCACGTATTGTCAGGAGGTTCCTCACTCTGCAGCCCTGACCACCGATAGCTTGGGCCCTGCCCCGCTGCTGGTGGTACTCTAGAATTAGGTTTTTATAATGTTTTATTGTTTTTATATTAAAATATTGTAAAAATCTAGTTTTAAGAAAGAAAATAAATAAAGAGTATAATAATAAAACTTATTTCAAAAAATAAATACATCCATAAAATATTAGCGTGCTAATAACAAATTGTGCTTATAGATTTTCTAGAACTGTTTTGAATTTTTAGAAAATTTATATTTATGACTTTGTCTATAACGTTTTCCTTCATTGGCAATCTACAAAGCTTATTTCGAAATAGAAACTACTTGTTTGTCATAAAACTTTGTCCCTGTTATTATCGTTTGGCGGCCAGTAGCTATCGCGTTTGCATGCCAATGACATGCGGCTAGAAGAGATGGCCAGTTGAGAGCCAGTTTAGAGCCTGATAAACTTTTCGCTTAAGTTTACAAACTGTATAGTGTTGTGCAGACTGATACCGAATACCGGCGCTTCAGGTCTGGCGATATGACCTAACGTAGATGATTCTTTGTGCGAGTTGGTTTACTTAGGCAAGGTTGTTAGACACCTTTTTGTGTGTTGTGTTGGTTGGTAGAGGATGTCAGTATAAACTTTTAAGTCGTGTACAGCGGGATTGAAACCTAATCCTAGTGGAACATGAACTATCCAAATTTAATATATCCTTATGTGCTCTTCTTTTTAGTCGTTCTCAGTCTCAGCAGGGTAGTGGTCATCAAAACTCTAGTATCAGTAGTCACAATTGACATTTCTCTCACTCTCTCTCTCTGCTTCTTCTATTTTATCATTGTTAATTTTATGATTATGGAATCAAAAAATAAACTTAGTACCATCTTGATGCTTATAACAGATCCCTACTTTTTAAAACATATTTTTTAAATGTTGCTTAAGAATGTACGAGTAGTGGACGGCAAACAAGTGTAGACGGTAATTAACTTCATTTGTACAAAGATTCATTGATGTATTTTTTGTAAAAAATATTGGTTTTATACCTACCTACAACAATACCGATACCGAATGTCACATAGAACGCTCATCACTAGCCTTGCTCTAACATAGTTGGCTCCATTTTAATTGTATTAGGCACTCACATGAATGTGCGAGAATAATTGTTTTCAACAAAATTAGTTGCAGCAACTTTTTACTGTCGGCTGGCTTTGAAAGGGACGGACGTCATTCTAAGTTAATTACACAGTTAGGGCACATTCATTCCGAAGTGTTTTGCAAAACACTTTTGAAAAAAATTTTTTTTTATATGATTTAATACACAAAGAATATATTGATTAAATAATATTGGTAACATTATAAGTGTCATACAAAAACTATCTTATTTTAGCCACATTTTAGTTTCGTAATAGTCTTAGTTACTTTAGGTTATTATATTATTGTGAATTCTATTATTATTTTCTTGTAGTACAACTATCTTATAGTTTTCACATTTAATCAATCCGATAAGAGTTTTATTTTTATATGATTTGAGTACACATGCCTGCACATCAACCTACCACTAACTGTCAAATTTCCTCAATAGACTTTGAACTTTATTTATGATTAAGACATATGGTTGTCAATGTATTACAGAGATTGTGATTGATAATATTTTTGTCAAATTATGTTTCTGTGAAGATATTTTCCATTGCAATTGCTTTGTAAAAAAAAGGTTGTCGATATTTAACGCTGTAACGTACGCAACGGTACATAATGCGGATTATTGTAAAGTTTACGCGAAAGATTCGCGAGTAAATTAATCTTTACTAAAATCAGAAACACTAGGTAGAGCAATAAAGAAAACAATAGATTAAGCCATAACTTTGAATAGGAGCTGAAAGCTTTTGGGGAAGGGTCTTCACTTCACAAAGCACTTCACATGTTCACAGTAAACTAACTCTGAAGTCATTGATGTCAGAAAGCTTGTATATTGTATAGCAGTATTCGATACTGTAAGGTAAGCTGGATTAAAACGTCGTAAAATTCCTGCAGGGGCACTCAAGCTCAGTAGTGACAGAAACTCGGGACAGTCAATAGAATTCGAGACAATCTTACTTATATAAATAATATCTGATATTTTTCGCCGATTTTCGTGCATCAGAACTTCAGAAGACGATGCTGAAAACACAGTTGGGTATAGGTAACGGAGCTAAACACAAATAGCGTATAATATTTTTTAGATTTTCTCTAATCTGTTAATTTAAGTGTCATATCATGGGTTCCACAAAAGAGAGACCTATTCCAAATCACTACGGACGAGCGAACATCTTAAATGTAATGACTGTTAACACTTTAAAAATAACTATATCTATGGGAAAGTATATTGAAACATTTAACTGCACCTGTCCTGCACTATGTCTGTAACGGAGATAAATAAAACGACCTATCTACCTACAAACAAACAAACAACGGGAAAAAAATACCAAGCCACATTTTTCTCCCGGATCCGTGTAACGATTAGACACGGTGGTAGGTAATTAGTAAGTTTTTCCCGAGATAATTTCCCTCAATCTTCGTTACGGGGACCGAAGCGTGGACCCTTACGTGATCCAAATTTTGAGACGGCCCGCCACCTTCCTAATTTTTGCGTCAGTTGTGGCCTCCATTATTTTTCACGAAAAAGTTTGTGTTTAAAAATAATGGGGAGTGACGACGACGGACGGCGAAGGTCCGGTTTGTGTTTTTCATTTGTTTTTGAGCAACACAACGAGGTTTTAAGCTATTTAGGAGGACAGATAAAAACAGAGTTCACTTGTAATTAAAACTTTAATGCCTGAAATAACATAAATAAGTAAGTTACAAAATAAAAACGTTTCCTCAACTTTAATTGTAGTACACCGTAATGTTTTGTACTTTTGAACATATACAACAAAAGAAACATAAAATTTATTATCATAAACAACTTTAGTCATACTATAGTTGGTAAATACATATGCTTATTGTATATGTTTCGCGAGTTGCTGACCTTAATTACCTACCTACTCGTATATAATCTTTATACCCAATAATTGAAAAACCTTAATTAAAACATTGTTTAAAACATAATATGTAAACCAACCAAGAGGAATAAGGAGCAAAGAGTTGGAGTACATTATTATGTCAAAGCAAACAAAGTGAACTAGCAAGCTAGAAAAAAGGCTACAGCAAAAAGGAAACATGAAATTTTGTTGCATTAAACAAGGCTGAATTTAAAAAGGAGAAAATTTGTGCTAACTCGTCTAAAGAGCCAAATTGTCCTCGCAACATCGTCATCATATCGGTTCGTTCGCATTTAGATGCAAAATTTAAATGTCACCTTGTTACTCGGAGAAACGGAATGGTAAAATAAAATGTCCGTATAATCTGCGGACATGCTCTCCGAAGTATATTTTGCCCGTACATATTGCTTGTTGAAGATATCCTTGGGTTAGAATAGTTATTTTTTGGAGGAGGCATTCGGTATTAATGTTTAGTTTTTCTGTACCTCAAAAGGCACTATAAGCCGTAGACTCTAGCTTATGCATATCGAGTTATCAATCATACTATGGTTATTGTATTATTATGATGCATATGCAACGGTAACAAAAAGTTGTGGTACAAATGAAAGGATACAAAGTGTATCCGATCTAGATCTTGGACGCAAAATTACTAAGACATAATTGTTAACTTTAATTTGTTTTGCAATTTTTGTAATTAATTTTTTTTATTTTTTTTTTATTTTTCAAGTGCTAATTGCTGCACTGAAGCTAAATTGAATATTCATCAAATTTTATAAAATACAGTGAAAAAATTAAACGCCCACCCGACCCAGCCAGGAATCGAACCTGGGTCTTCCGCAATCCGGGCGGTTTGGATAGATGGCGCTAGTGCCGCTTAAAAGCACTCAAAAATATTAAAATAGCAGTGACAAAATTCAGCGCTTACGTCAGCCTTCCCGGTAGCATAGCGGTCAGTGCAGCCGCCCGGATTGCGGAAGACCCAGGTTCGATTCCTGGCTGGGTCGGGTGGGCGTTTAATTTTTTCACTGTATTTTATAAAATTTTATGAATATTTAATTTTTAATTAACTATTTCTATTATGAGGTCATATAAAAATAAGCAAGTCACAGCCTCGAGTGGTTTAATAACCTATCTGTACTTACATTGCTCACTGCTGCTTGCTTATGCGCGCCTGACGCGCATGACTTTGCTACTATAAATATTTAATTTACAATTGAAACAATTGTACAAATTGAAGTTAATAATTTTGTGTTAGTAACAACACATACAAAATCTAGATCAGATACACTTTGTATCTTTTCATTTTACCACACCTTTCTGTTACACGTGGTATGTGCATGTTTTTTTTTATTGGAAAGAGATTGCTGATTGCCTCAGACGGCATTTTCAGCTTCACCGGGATTGTTTGGGGGCGGCGAGGAACGTAAAGGGTCCCTCAAGCCGTGTGAAACGAATCACCTTCGGAGGTTTTCTAGAGGGAACGGCATCGCGCACACTAGGGCACGGGGCCCCGTATCCTACTAGATTCTCCGAAGGGTTCGGATCGGATCGGGGAGCGGAGCAACCCGAGGGCGCCTCTGAAGGCTCGGACCTCGGCTCGGGTTAACCGGGCCGTGGTGGAGGAGAGAAGCGCCCAGGTACATGTCTCTACCTGGTGTAGAGCGCGTGTGAACCGGTTCTTCGTACCCTTGTTCTACGAGTACGGTGTTTTGGGCCTGAACTAGTGTGCATGTTTAGTGTATTCTGTAAATGTGTAGTGGCATTTAGAGGATCGGGCGGGGGGTATATGTATATGAAAAAGCTATATAGTCTACGGCTTAAAGTGCCGTAGACTAAATGTTGTATTATACTTTTTTTCCATATAGCCCTACGACCCTACGCATCAATTCATTTATGATTTATGATAGTAAGTTTACATGAACTATTATCAGCATGATGCGTATCTACAACTAGTTTTTTGCAATTTTTCCGAAGTTTCCTTGGAAGGTCACAAAACTGAATTACAAACGTGTGAAGGGTGCTAGACGTATTAGACTAGGGTACACTGGTTGTCTCATCAAAGCCTAGCCCAAGAAACCCTTGGATCTAAAAAACTAATATTCAGCACAGAGTTTCCATTAATTTAGAAGACTAATAAAAAGAATATGACCGGTTTATTCGTCCACGCAAATATGGGATAGGGATTTATGCGGAAGAAGTCGGGAGTCGACAGTCATATAATGAAATATCAAAATGAGTATTTATAATGTGTCAAAAAATTTTTGGACCTACTGATATTGTCTTCTCTCCTCTTTTTAAGGCTGTCGCCACCCAATGCTTAGTGTAGGTTTGTACACTTTGTACACTATCTCTCTCTGTTGGTAGTCATACCAAACCAGTTCCTTCCAGCGTCTATCGATATCGTCACTCCATCGAGCCGGTCGCCGATGACTGATTAACTGATATTATATAGAATATGAAATATAACGTCAACTCCATTATTATTAGTTAGAGTTTACAGCTTAAAGCCATGCAACTGCGGCTTTGGCGAATGGAATTGAGAGATTCACCCAGCTTAAGCACCAAAGTAGATAACACATAAAGGATGCCGGTGCCGGCCTTCGAGTCATATTTTATGCAATTTCGTTACTTCTAGAGCCATTTACGAAACACGAAATAATGGCGTAACTGCAGTTTTATCGATATCCAATCCGACATATTGTTTCTTCTAGCTAGTGACCGAACGAAGTTGAATTTAGAAAAACATTTATTTTAGATTGTTTTTAATGGTTGGGTGTGTGAAACATGTTTGCACCATAACAATTAAGAAGGGATAAAAGCAAGTGATGGTAATTGACGATAAAGCCTAATCTTTAAACACAAATTGTTTATTTCAATAAGAACTTAAGTGGGAAAAAAGTGACAAGGAAATTCAAGTTTGAAACATAAAGATTATTGCTAACAAAAATAGAAATAATAACCGCCTCCTTAGTCTAGTGGTTAAGACCACTGGTTTCAAACCCAGAGGTCCCGGGTTCGATTCTTATCGACCGATCAGACGTACGGAAATCCGCGACCAGTGACAGGTGGCTACACAGACAAGAGGAACCTTGGGGGTACATGTTTGTGTACATGGTTTGGTTGGTCGTAGGGCTTGTATATCCGCCAGGCAAGCTACTACCACCTTAACTAACTATGTCACCATAACAAGATATAAAAAGATAAGATATAAAGATAAGATATAAGAACATAATTAGATATAAAATATCTCTAGCTACTGGAAGACAACAATGCTACAAAAGATTGCCAGTGACCATTACCTACGTTATTCTGAAACTCTCTTAATTTTTTTTAAACAACTTTAGAATATATATTGTTTTCTAAAGTGTACGCGAACACTACACATTGAAATGAAACAAAGGAGCAAAGGGTTCGAAACGTCAGGATAAACATTAATTAAAACTAATGTGTAAAATAAACGCGAGTAGATCCGTTAAAGTTGTTTCATTTCAATCAGAATATATTATGTCAAAATTTTGTCAAAAATTTTTATCTACTCCAGACATTCTTGAAAAAGCACTATATCCCAGACTAATAGAATAAATCAAATACCAAAATATGATTTGTTATTCCATCATTATTGTTGACAGCTTTACGACTTTGTAGATTCGGTGACATCGAAAAATAAAGTCACATGAAAAAAATACGTTCTGTTGATTTGAGTTAAAGTGGGTTAAGAAAAATAAAGAAAATAGAAATATGAAAATTACATAGTAAATTTTAAAATATAAAACCTATCTATGTAAAACGTGGCTATTCTAAAATAAATAAATAGTTAGATTTAATTTTTATTGATAAAAGCTCACCTTCACTTTCAAAAGCATTTAAAAAAAGTATAACAACCTCTTTCTTTGAATTAAATTTTCTATCGAAATATTTAGCAAAACGAAATAAAACAAATGATTACCTTTAAGGAGAGCATTATATATTTTAAGAGCTTAAAATCTAAAATTCCTGTGTGTTGATGCCTGCTACAGTCCTTTTTTTAGTACATAGACCGTAATCCAACACGCTGGAGTTTTTGCTTGAGCCTTGTTAACTTGTCAGCAAGACGCCCCGGTATGTTAATAACATAGAAAAAAAATCATTTTCTAAATTAATATAAAGCGTTGATGCAAAATATCAACTCAAACTAAACAACAGCTTATCAAATTATTCAACTTGTTGATATAACACTTCAAAGGTAACAATTTAACACAAATACAGCTAGAGACTTCTTCCATTCAATTTCAATTTTCTTATCTTATTTTCTTAAGTGCCCTAAGATCATGTATAAATTGCCTCCCAGTGTTTTTCTGCAGCTTACTTCGGCAATAGAGCGGACGACTGAGTGGATTTATTCCTTCCCTTACCAGATTTACTGCCGACCTTTCTAACATAACCCCTTGTTATTTTCATAACTACGTCTTTTTGGAATGTATCCATTGGGTATTACGATGATAGAATTTTTATTCAATTTGGGTGATCAATTTTATAGCCTAGATTTAGAGATGATTAAAGTGTAGGTCAACTCTGTATTGAACTTTAAGTTAGGTTGGAAATAACTTTATTTCATCATCATCACATCATCACATCATCACCAGCTCAGCAGTGGAAACATGATGTCCCCACTGCTGGGGCACAAGCCTTCTCTATGGATGGATAGGGAGAACAGGCCATAAACAACAACGCGGCCCCAGTGCGGATTGGTGGTTGTTAACGACTGCCAATGCAACCGGGACCAACGGCTTTACGGCTTTACAAATAAATAAATAAATAAATAGGATGATCGCAACTTTTTAAATATGTTAAGGGTTTCTAGCTAGTTTTAACATTGTTTTAATTGCTAGCGCTTGCTAGTCTTTATTAGACGAATTCATTCTCTTTCTCGATTTTCTTGTTCGCAAATTTTTGGCGATATTTAAAAAGTTGGGTATTCGCGTAATAAAGTTTGAAGAGCGATAGTGACTTTTATACCGTGACATTTAAATGAAATTAAATATATATATACTTGTAATATTTTCAAGAAAAACAAAATTGATAACGACAGTAATGCTATTTTAAGTATCGAAGCTAAAATATTTTACAAAATTTTTTTATGAAAGAAAATATTTCTGAATCCATTAAGTGGACGATAATACAGGCTTTTATAGCCATACATGTACGCACATACTACATACGACAAAGGGTTCTCGAGGGGCGCAACTAATTTAATATTCCATGAGTCCCTCATCATGTGTCCCGTTATGAGTACGTCGATGTGAAGTTTGGGAGGTCATCAGCACTGGAGTAGGTAAACACAATAAAAGATTTACTCTACCTACCTGTAAAAAAGTGAACCCTAAAACAAAAAGTAACTAAATTTTAAAGCTGACGTTTTTCTGGAAACCCGTTAAGGGGTGTGGGATGAATAGATGGGTTCAACGTTTGTCAGTACAGTTGGACATAGGCCTAATAAGGATAATGGATATTTGAATTAAAATATAGATGAATTATTTGGACTTCACACAACCTAACCAATGGGTTATGGGTTATGGGGCCAATCTACCCATGTGGGAGATCAGCTGCCCACTGGGAAATTTATATGCCGATGATTAAACAAATTTTTGGGAAATAATGATTAAGAGACAAAGTCTAGATTTGTTTACTATAATTAGTATTGTATTTTTTTGGTTTTCTACATCTATTCAAACAAAATTCAGTGTGTAGCGTCCGTGTAAACTTTATAAAACAATAAAAATCTTGTTAACAAGAAACTATCTGGTAGCTAATTTATTTTAGAAACTAAAATAAATTTTAAAATGTAATGAAACAACTTTAACTTTAAACAACTTTAATCTACTCGCGTTTATTTTACACATTCGTTTTAATTAATGTTTACCCTGACGTTACGTGACGCTAGAAAACAACGATTCATCCCTAGGATGATACGCGAGGCTATTGAAATTAAAAAACATCCTAATTTGAATAGAGAAGATGGTTGGAATCTACTACAAGCCTGGGATCCCATCATACAAAATATTAAATCCCAGCCCCAACACTATACTCCCAGACCAAAAGATACTGTAAGCTCTTTCTGCGTAAAACGGAATGCACCTGATTAAATTTAAATGAGGGTATACAAGCTACTAACTAATTATGAGACGACCAACACCTCAGTCTCCCTGTGACCACGGACCCTGCAAAGGATTCGAAACGTCAGGATAAACATTAATTAAAACTAATGTGTAAAATAAACGCGAGTAGATCCGTAAAAGTTGTTTCATTTCAATGTGTAGTGTTCGCGTAAACTTTAGAAAACAATATTTAAAATGTAAACTTAAAACGCACCTCTTTTTAAGTTTGCGACGAATATAAATCTTAATCTTTTCGCTCTCACTTTAGGCATAGTTTCACTTCATATTTGGAAGTGATCCTACCCTAAAAGTGGGGATGGGAAGCGCCATCTGATTCCTTCATAAAACTTGAACGCATTATGTTTTATGAAGGTTTCACTCCATTTGGTCCTAAAAGGTAATAGTGATAGTTAAACCTCCGAATTCTTGATACGTGACGAGAAAAGATATAACCTTGACTGTGGACAGAGACAAAAAAGGAAATCTATAAAATAATAATAATAATAACATAACCTTGTAGCCAGGTTTATCCATGAGCAATTTGCTCTTCGATATGGTCTTGTAGAATCTGAGGTGCCGTAATCCGTATGTAATACACGCCGGCCGGTGCTAGTTCTCGACAATGGTTATGCGACGCTCTACTAGGATCGATCTGTTATCACGGATAGGACTATTATTGCCAATAAGCCTGATATCGTGTTGACAGGTCGATTGTCGCGCCAGGCAACGCTCATCGATATCACCATCCCGCATGACGAGAACCTTGTAAAAGCCGAGAAGGGCAAGCTCACTAAGTACCTTGACTTGGCTCACGAGGTAACCGCTATGTGGGATGTGGATTCGACGATCATTGTCCCCATAGTGTATCTGCAAACGGCCTTATAGCGAAGAATCTCGACCAACATCTCAAGAGGTTTTCGCTGGATGGCTGGACCACGGGTCAGATACAGAAGGCAACACTCCTGGACACGGCACGCATTGTCAGGAGGTTTTTTTCTCTGCAGCCTTAATCGCCGGTAGCTTGAGTCCTGCTCCGCTGCTGGCGGCGGCTTAGGCGGCAGATCGGCCACAAAAATACTGAATCTTGCCCGAATTTCCTTTTTTAAATTCAGACGTAGGCTTTTCGGGCAATGTTGCTGGGCGTGTAGCCGAGTTTACTACTTACAATAATTGATGTAATAAATTCGGCCAAAATTCTGGTGTACTAGAATTATGCAATATTTATTGGAAATTGATTAATATTTTAGTTATTAATTGAAATTTTAATATTTATATAATAAATATTTACAACTGAATCAAGAATACACTATACAATTTTAATTATTAGTAATCAATATATATATGTTTGTAATATGTTTTTTTTTGTTTCTATAATTTTAACGCATGTCTTTGGCTTTCAAAGTAAAAAGTAAATAGTGTTGAATAATTTCGGCGGACTGGTTAGAACCACGATAGCTCAATTGGAAAAGCGCCTGATCCGGTATGTCAGAAGGGTGCAGGTTCAAATCCTACTCGTCGAAATTTTTTCAGCATTGTGTTTTTGTATTATATGTTTGTGTTTTTTTTTTGTTTTATAATTTTTACACAAATTTGGTTGCGAACAAACTAAACACACAAAAGAGATTCAGTTTTACGTGAATTGTCTGAAATATCTATAGGTTGTGATTATGATGTTCTATTTACTACCAATTATTTCAACCTAAATATTATTCGAGTAAAACGAATAATGCCTTAAAAACGTAGAGTTTATATTAATTTATAATGATTTAATCATAATCTACTGATAAATTTTTTAATCATAAAGATATTTACGTAATTTAACCAACCTATTGTTTTTGTAAATACATAATCAAAATAGTGAAATCTTATACTTTTTATTTTTTACGTAACGGTGCTCTGTTGAATAAAATGTTTGAAATGAAACATGGTTATGCGTCACCCCATAGTTTTATTTAAAATTGATTACCTACTAATAATTAAAATTTTATGGTGTGTTCTTGATTCAGTTGTAAACATATATTAAATAAATATCAAAATTTCAATCAATCCCTGAAATATTATTATTTTTCTAATAAATATTGCATAATTCTAGTACACCACAATTTTGCCCGAATTTACTTTTAGTGTTTTATTTTTAGTGGAACCCTTTTAGTGTCTCGCCGCCAAAAAAAGCCCGTTGGAGCTGAAAATGCCGTCTAAGAAAAATCTTCATTTGCCGTCTGAAAAAAAAAATCATCCTGTGCGGTATAATGGTTAAAGTACCGGTTTCAAAGGTTAAAGTTTTTGGCTTAGGTTTTAGACTCAGTGGATGTATTCAGTTTGGTTTGTATATACTCAAGTTTGTATATACTTTGGATATACTCGCGTTTATTATACTCATAAGCGTACTGTTATTTTATTTCAATCGGGTGATTATTGTATATCTTTTAGTCTGGCAGTTTCTTGTTATCGCTGGAATTTAATAACCTGTATGATGAGATTCCAGACAATTTTAGTGTTTAACCCATTCAATGCTGGACCCCGCACGGGTAAGTGGCGACCATTAAATTTCTATTGTGTCTGGTTTTAAGGCACCCAACGTGTTAAAGTCCACTAGTTTGATATTTATAACACCTACTATATTTTATTATTATTTCTCGAATGCGAACAAGTATCGCATTTTTTTCGTTTTCGCCTTGCTTGTATTTCTCAAAAAAGGTCGTGGTATCTGCCTGCTCATTACGAAACAGTCTAGACCACAGTTTAAAATAGAAAAGTCTGGTGTTTATTGACCTTTTCTAAAATAAACAGCTCTCTCACGCTATAATTGTTTTACTCTATTTTGTTACTTGTATTTTTACTTGAGGAGCTCAATGGCGCAGTGGTTAACGCGCCCGGTCTGCGATTGCTAAGGTTAAGCAACTTTCGCATAAACCGGTCATCGGATGGGTGATCAAAAATGTATCATCTGGAGGTCCTCCGCGCTTCAGATGGCACTTAAAGCCGTTGGTCCCGGCTGCATTAGCAGTCGTTAACAACCACCAATCCGCACTGGGCCCGCGTGGCGGTTTATGGCCCGCTCTCCCTAGCCATCCATAGGGAAGTCTCGTGCCCCAGCAATGGGGACATAAAATGAGCTGATGATCATTATGACGATAACGTTTATTAAACGCTTCAAATGGCAACGCGCTCGGCACGACCCGAGGTCCTAGGTTAAATTCCAAGATCGCGCAAAACGTATTTTTTTTTTATTCATAGATCGGGTTTGTGATCACCAACCCGCATTTGGCAAGCGTGGTGATTAAGCCAACTGTAATGATTACTTGATTTAAATGATGTAGACCTTTGCTCTGCAGTTACAGGTAGGTAAATGGTATTTTTCTTTATTTCAATATGTTTTTAAAGATCACTGTATCCATTGGTATCTCTTAAACTTCTACTGTATACCCATCTTAAAGTAAGCCAATTGTCAGTAGGACAATGAAAAGTTCTGTGTGACTAGAATAAACATGTCCACTAATTAACAACTAAGTTTCTTGTTTGGGTCTTGTTAGTAGAAACAACCTCTGAACTTGCTAGAATCTAGCTTTAAATGTGTCTTTATAGTGGTGTAGTATATAGAGGAGCTCGATGGCGCAGTGGCTAATGCGCCCGGTCTGCGAGTGCTGAGGTTAAGCAACTTTCGAAAAGGCCGGTCATCGGATGGGTGACCAATATTTTTTTATCTCGAGCTTCTCCGTGCTTCAGTTGGCACTTAAAGCCGTTGGTTCCGGCTACGGCTGCATTAGCAGTCGTTAACAACCACCAACACTGGGACCGCGTGGTGGTTTATGGCCCGTTCACCCTATAGTGCCGCAGAAGTGGGGACATAAATTAAACTGATGATGAAATATATTATACTCTTCTCGATTAGTAGAATTGCTACGGGGAGAGGAAAACCTCAGCAGGCTACACTAAGATAAGATAAGCTATTATATATATGTCGGCGCCAAGAAAAATAAAACGCTCAATTGATTAGTTCGAGGCACAAGCGCGCGACTGCATGACAGCGTCATCAGATGGCGCTGTTTTTTGGGCGCGCTTCCGGAACGTTGGAGCGGGGCATGCGGGCTACCGCGTGGTTGGAGCGGCACTTTGCTTCCAACACGCACCGAGCGAACATCGCCTTGTCTGACGGACCGTTGTGCCTTAAAATTATAATATTTTGTGATTTAATTAAATTGTTTCCTATTGTCGTAGTGAGTTATTTCAATCTCGTCTCGCCTACCATGTCTGGGTCGAACGACAAGGAGCGTAGCTCTGGCCATCTGCCGACATATATGTATCATACCTATAGTTATGTACGTAATCATTAGCTTCCACTCCCTTTTCACATAAAACGTTGTCGGTCTGCCGGCGTCTTCCCGGTAACACTGTATTTGACCGGGATTAAGGCGAAGACGTATTCGTATAAAACATATTAACTTAAAACAAAAAAAATTAAGACAACATCACATACATTGTTCTGATCCCAAGGTAAGTAGCTAAAGCACTCGTTTCATGGAAATCAGATACAACGACGGTACCACAACCACCCAGACCCGACACAATATCGAAAAGTTCGTTTTCGACATCGACCCGATCGGGAATCGAACCCGGGACCTCACGAGTTAGCACCGCCCAAAGTCCGGCGTACAAGCTACTCGGCTACGGAGGTCGTCAAAAGAAAATGAAAAGACTTGAAAAACTAACTTAAAAAAGTTCAATTCGTATGTTATATACCAAAGTATTTTATATTACAAAGATTCGTCCTACATATAGTTTCCTTGTAAAATTTATTTGTCTTACTGTAGCCACCGCTTTCATTGATCATCGCTGTGCTACGTGACACAGGAATGTTTCCTTTTACCACGAATACAGAACCTTGAATCGACAGACTCGATCTCATGATTTTGCTGCTGCTTACATATTTATTTTGTTACTCGTACACGTCCGCCATTTTGATTTATTCTTTTGTTTATCATTCTCTATTCGGAGTTGAAGCTTTCAGTGTATTCATATTATATTAGTCTATGGTTAAAGCAATGCGGACGATCCTGAGTTTCAGTACTACTAAGGTACATACTTAAAGTAATCGCTTTTTTTTAATATTTCTTAAAACTTACATTGATGGCAAACTAGCTATCAATTCTGTCGCTGTGGTTTAGTGGTTAACTCAAACGGTCTCAGACCCTGAGGTCCATGATGTCGCCATAACCTCAATGTTAGGAGCATTGTTGAGTTCCGGTAGTTATGATGACACCAGCTATCTCTGGCTTCTCATAATCATTATTATCACATAATATCAGGTGAGATGAAGACTAATAAAATAATTAGTAAACACAACAAAGCGTTGTTCATAGCAAGCAATCGATTTGTCATTTAAAATAAGTTTATATATTGGCTACGTATTTTATCAAAGAGGCCAAATCACTGTTGAGTAATTAATGGAATCAGGCGTCAATCAAAAAAATGTAGCGATTTCCGTTAATAATAATTACTAATACATTCGAAAATGTACGAGTATTTATTTTAACCGTGATTATTACGATGTGTTTTTACTGTCTTTGAGTATTCGAGATATTTTGGCACAGTTGCATCCACCATGAACCCATCCAGATATTTTGGCACGGATAGACCATGATCACGGATTTGCCATATAAGTGGATTCGATTATGGTATTAATCCCTTTACAAGCCTTTTTATATTTCCCATACCAACCATACCATTTTTGAAACCTTGGTTAAGCAAGAAGCACAAATTTAATAAGATAAGATAATCAATTAAATTTATGCGTTTCACAACTTACAAGTATAATATAAGTCGATTAAAATAGTTTATTAAAATAAAATTATATTAATGTTCTCTACTAACTCATTAGAATTTAGTGTTTTTCTTTATTATAGAAAGTTTCATAAGAATCGACTTATTGGTTTGCAAGATATTGAACTTTGAAGTTTGTATGGAATACCGAAGAGTACAAAGGCTCCTAATATTAGTTTAATTAGTTAAATCAACGTTGTTCGCAAGTGTACCCGAATAGAAAGTGAACTTAACCACTACACTCGGTTTAGATATAATTAAAGCTGAACTGCTTAAAGCGAAAACATGGTGCATTGTCTGCACTAATACACATCAAAAGAACGATAGTGTCCAAAAGTCGTTAGTTGGCCGAAAATGAAGCCGAAAGTTTAATAATTCTACCGCTCGGCCAGGAGACTGGAGCGACCGGCGTGACGCGACTATTTTGTTTGGTGATTGGCTAAAACGGCATTTTCAGTATCACAGACTTTTTGGGGGCGGCGAAAAACTTACAGGGTTCCTAAAGCCGTGTGAAACGAAGTACTCATCACGTCACGTCACGTCAGAGTTTCTGTTTAGGGACTGGTATCACGCACTAGTGCGTGTCCCCGTTCCCGGGTTCAGATCGGATCGGGAAGAGGCGACTAGCATATTCTCTTTTCATTACGCGGCCGAAACGCTCACCACACTACGGTTAATTGGCATCACACGCCATTGTATTGGTGGCGAATTCACCACCAATAGTTGGTTTGCCAGTCGACCCTACTCACGACCAAGTGGTCAGAAATTCAGATAAAGGTTGGCTAAATGTGAAGAGTGACTGTATAAAAACAACTAAACGTGATGATTAAAATTACCTTGTAACTTTTCAAAACTAATAGTATCTACTTTTAAAAAATTGCTTTTTACTTAAAAGTTCGTAACAGTTCGTTCAATTTCGGCGCTTGCTAGAACCCTTCGGTTTTGCTCAAAAGGCCGGCTGACTCATTTCAACCAAAGCCGAAGTTTCGACCGAAAATGGTATTGTTGCCCAAATGTAGCCGAAGCCGAAGCCGAATAATCGATGGGACTCTAAAGAACGATTCCAAACTATGTATTAAGAAACAATATTTAACAAGTTGTGGTGTAAGAAAATATTATTGGTATTTGCAGTTAAGCAATAAAGATGTTTGGTTCCGTCTTATTGGTGTTTTTATTATGTTTATATTGTTGTCTCAAGATGTCCTTCACACATTATTACTTTCATATATTACCAATGGGTTTTCATCATATACCGTACGTAAATACATGTTTATGTATTGACTCAGAACAATTAAACCGATATGATATTGTTGTTTGAGTGAAGGCTAATAACGGTATTATTACCATGTTTTTGCAAGTATCGGTATGTGTGTTCAAATCCTTTTCGTGGAATATTTTAAAAACTTTTTCAACAATATATTTTTTTCAATAAAATGCAGGATTGTCAAATAAAAACAGTTCACATAAATAGCGTGACATTTTAATTTCTCGTTAAAATATGTGCTGTGTGCGAGTAATTAAGCGGGCGCGTCGTACACAACGATTGACATGGTGATTTATGTAAAGCTAATTAAACGCCATGAAGAACTGGTGGTTTTTCATACACCTACTGGAGTGCACCAAATGTAGTACTGGAACGAAAAAATGAATTTTTAAGAAGATATGAAGTATGTATTTTTTTTTGTCTAATACCAACTATGGCAGAAAATAAAAATTGTAAAAAAAAATCGACTTTCCATACTAACTCGATCAGCCGATGGGTCATTTTGTATGGAGAGTCGAATTTTTTTTTTTACAATTGCCATTTTCTGTCATTGGCATAGTATTATATAGACATGTCAACATGGGTACGTTTCGAAAAAATATACATATTACCAAACATCCTGTAGAACGCGCCGTGGTGGCTAAGTGTCAAGGCGATCGGCCCGATAACCGGAGGTCCTGGGTTGAACACCCAGGACAGGACAACTGTGTTTAGGAATTTTCAAAACACCACCCGGGTTTGTGATCATCAACCAGCATTTGGCATTAAGCTAGTACGAACTCTTCGTTACAGCTTATTTAATAAGAGTGGAGGGTGTCGGTTTCAACTAAAACATATGTCGGCGACATGGCGCTAGCATCGCTTAGAAACGACAAGTATAGTCTATACTTAGTGTGGTCTGCGCAGCCTATGCTCTATGGTGCGCGAAACGTCAACGTCAGTTGGCTTGGCGCGACAACGGACTGGACACATTTGAACGAGAGCGGTCGGAGCGTACGCGCAGAACTCACTTCGTTTCTAAAATCCATTTGCATCGGGCAACTGTTTCTAAATAATTGAATTGTGTTATTAAAATAACATTAAAGTGACTGTAAGGAATACGACTGCGTCTTTATTTTGAAGATCCAAGATGAACGGTGTTATCGGCGAATCCGAGTTTGCTCGACCGTTCTACCTACACAAACTAACATCCCCGCCGCCGATATATACATATATTATACCCATTGTCTAAAACTATACTAGCTTGAATATTTTTAACATATCCTTGATATTTGTAAAAATATTAAATTGAATGCTTATGACGTACTTATTATTATTTAATAAGGCTCTTTTAGGTTACAGAGTAAGTGTAGATAGTTGATAAGTTTGCACGGATCGGGCAGAGCCACGATAGCATAACTGAAAGTTCACCGGTCCCGATATGTCAGAGGGTCGGGTTGAAATGGTGATTTTAACCACCTTTGCAGTCTAATGGTTATGACCACCGGTTTAAATCAGAGGTCCAATGTTTGTGTACTCGGTTTGGTTGGTGGTTGTGCTTGTTTGTCTGCCTGGCTAGCTACCACCATCTTATCTAAATATGTAGCCATAGCATCAATGTTTGTAGCATTGTTGTGTTCCGGCAGCTAAAGATAAGATGTGTGCCTCATCAGTGCCTCTGTAGTTGAGGAGTCCGGGTGAAGTGCGTTTAATATTTGGCCTTATCGTTACTTTACATCAGGTGAGATGAAGGCCAGGTGTTTACCCGTAAGATATATAAAAAAAAACATTATTTTTAAAACATTAAAAGCACTGCTGTAATACTGACTTTGCCACACAGTCTGTAGCTATTTCTATAAGTTTTTTGTATGTTTACTCTTCTCTGGTGATCACTTGAAACTCGTCATCGAAACTTCTTAATTAATAAAACAAAAAGGAGCGCTTTAAAGGCAGCGGTTAACAAATTTTCGGGTGTCGCAAAGTCAGCATTTTTAAGTACTTTTACGAATCAGAGGCTCACAAGAGGCTGCCCTCAGGTTGAGGGTAAAAAATTCATTGTGTTTGGGGACCTTGCGAATAATTCAAGAGCGTACAAAGTGGTTTCGAGGATGATACGGTGTACGTTGGTGCTTGAATGAAGATCTTTGGCTCTATTCTTGTGTGTATCAGAAACCGATAGCTTGTAGTTACAACCTTCCTTGATTTTTCTTTTTTTTTTGGCATCAAACTTTCATGTACAAAGTACCTAAAGTTATTTTTATACTTATTTCCATTTATATATAGCTATTAAACACACTTATGCAATTTAGTGTAAGTGAAGGCACTCTTAACCTGCGTTGCAAGAGAATTTCGGAAAATTCCGTCTTATCTCTTCCCTACTTAAGAGCAAAGGTCCTCCTTTGCACAGCCTAAGCCAAAGGACTTTTCGACATCGAGCTCCTGCTCGATGGCGCAGAATCCTGACGTCAAGTAACTTTCGCAATGGCTGGGTGACCAAAAATATATCATCTCGAGATCATCCGTGCTTCGGAAGGCACGTAAAGCCGTTGATCCTGGCTGCATTAGCAGACATTATCAACCACCAATCCGTACTGGGCCCGCGTAGTGGTTTATGGCCCGTTCTTCTCCTATCTTCCCTATCTCACTATGTTCATTACGATCTCCCTATCCGTTTATAGGGCAGGCTCGTGCCCCAGCAGTGGGGACATTTAATGAGCTGGTGATGGTGATGATGGTGATAGTGCAAAGTAGAAATACATAGATATACAATAGTTATTGTTAAAATCCGATAATCTGACTCAAAAGTCATACCTATATTCTCCTTGCAAATCGCTCGTCTCGCATGACACTGGTTGACGAAAAACTGGTATCCCTTCTTGTACCGACTGTACATCATGCAGACCGGCATATTGTCGTTCTTCGGAAGGTCCACGCACACATCGTCGCATATGTCGTCGAATCGCAACTTTTGCGAGCCAAATGACAAATGTCTTGCTCTTATTCCTGTCTCTGGTTGAAAATAATTATGTTTATGTAATATTTACTTTATTTTTCACTGGTTTTATAATTTTTTTGTATTAGTATTGTTCAGTCACTGTAAGCCATAAGCAGACGTTTCGGCCGAGACCACGACCAGTGCTTAGTCGTCGTCTTGGTCGCGTCGGTGGGTGCGTCATTCTTTGATGTTCAGAATGATACAGAAGCTCTGTTATTCAGACAGAGCCTAATTTTATAAAAATGTATTATTATTATTTATTTTATAAGGATCTATGACTTTGATCAAAGTCACACTTGCTTCAAAAGTTACAACTTTCTACGATACTTTACTTTCAAACAGGACAGCAGAAATGTTGGGTATGCAATATAGCAAAATATAAATAAACATCATTTCATCCGTCGTACTACAAACAATTTTTTTATATGCACAATAAAGTATTTATAATAAACTGTTATCGTTCGTTTTGTCGATAGTAAGAAATATGTTTCAACCAAATTCGTTTTACTTGATTTTTTTTATGTTTTCGATAAAGAGTCTAGTTTCTATCTAGTTTGGGTGTAATATAAAGTTTTCATAATAATATAATTTGGCTCTAGCTTGGTTATGTAAAGCGTCAAGTGAATTATAACAAACACTGTATTTTATTATATAATAATTTTTATTTTTTAATAAATTGTATCGCGAAAGTAAGCACATAATATTATTATTATTATTTATTATTAGATTTCAACCATGGCAACCTCTTCGACTCCTAATCGGGTTTGCGCTGATGCGCACGAAGATAACTTACATAGCCAATCTTCGCGGCAAACACTCGTGCACACAGTTTGCCGTACAATATTGTAGGTAATGGCTGTGGGTGTACGGGGTTTAAGCTGGTCGCGTTTCACGTCGAGGACAGCTTGACGCTGCTCCTCGAAATCGCGTACTTGCCTCTGCACATGCCCGCGCTATTCAGATCGTTGTGCAGCCAAACCTTCCCAGAGAGAGGGCTCAATGCTGCATGTGCATCTCATTGCATCTCTTCATGTGATTTTTTTTTTGAGTGAGATTGCTGATTGCCTCAAACGGCATTTTCACTGAAGTTGTACATACAGTAGGTACACAAACGGATTTCAATAAATCAAATACATATCTAGGTTACTCGTTATTATTTCAAGTAAAAAATAGACAGGGCAAAATAAAAAAAAGTACAAATTAACCGTGTAATATTAATAACTCAACTCAATGGTTCCCATTTTTTGGACTGTGAACGCGTTCATAATCTACAGTTTCGATTTTTGTTTAATCTAAAGTGTTGTCTTCACCGTTGAATTGGAGTAAGACCAGCTCATATGTGACTATAGTTCCCGCTACCTGAAATAATAAAAGAGAACGGTATCACTTCAAAACAAGAAGCAACTTGCAGGTCGACAAGACGATCCCAGTAATGCACTATCCTGCTTCACTAGTTGTCTTGGTATCTAGATTCTGATTCTGTCTTACATCTATTTATATTTTATAAATTTTATAAATATTTAATTTAGCTTCAGTGCAGCAATTAGCACTAGGAAATAAAAAAGTAAAATTTACTATAGCGTTGTGTTATCAAATTTGTGGTATTTCATCTGCAAAGATGAATCTGCATGGCCATCGGTTGCAACGACCGTTGGATAGATGGCGCTCGTGCCGCTAAAAAGCACTCAAAAACATTAAAATAGCAGTGACAAAATTCAGCGCTTACGTCAGCCTTCCCGGTAGCATAGCGGTCAATGCAGCCGCCCGGATTGCGGAAGACCCAGGTTCGATTCCTGGCTGGGTCAGGTGGGCGTTTAATTTTTTCACTGTATTTTATAAATATTTACATCTAAAGTTGAAATTGGTTGAAAACCGATGATGTCTCAGTTTTGTTAATGAAAACAGAAAGATAGAGCATCAATTTCAAACTAGTTGGCAATGCACATCTTTTAACAAGTTGACAAGAGAAGCTAGGGATGGTTGCCGCTCTATACAGGCTTACGTTCAACAGTGGATGGCAATAGGCTGAAGTGATGACAGAAATGTTTATGGGGACACCGGCCAATAGGCACTTACAGTCAAAATCAAACCCTTGGTGACATAGAAGAATTGAAGTCCAGACAACGCGACGGTGCTGCCGTGTACTTGTTCAAGAAATCGTTGTATCTGTCAATAATATGTTTTATCATTATAATCACATCATCATCACCTTCTTTATTTATTGATATTTTCCATGTAAAATGTAGATTAGTGGCACCAGTCAGTGTTCGGTAGGAACCAGTGGTTAAAACGTTTTTCCTTTAACTCTTTCATTGGTAGTGTTAATATTGATGCCATCATAATTTCAACATTATGTTGTTGCAATAGCATCGAAAACCAATGAAAAATATATATAGCTATATCAGTCAAGGTCAACCATTAATAATAGAGGTAAGCAATAGATTTTTTACCAATTGAATACAGACCACTTGCTTTCATCTAATCCTAGCTGTCGTTTAGTAAAAGGACATCGTTTTTTTTTGGTACAAAAATTGTAAAGCAAATGATTTTTTTTTGTTTAGTTGATGGCTTCGTGCGATTAGCACATTTAGCCAGTGTCAAAGTAATTTTTCTTACAAGTAATACATAATTAAACAACATTTTTCCTTCCAGTATGATGATGATGAATGATAATAGAAATGAGAAGTGAGAAATGATATACCCCCCCAACCCCTCGAGTATCTCAGTAAAGATGTGGGGCTTCACTAATTCCTCGAGCGGACTTCTTGAGAGAATTTGAAAAGTGAAGTTGCACTGTTTAGTTTCATTTGCCAACACTCATGCGAATTTACGAACACTTAACGGTTAATAATTCACCATTATTTCACATTAATATTCGACCTATCACAAATTTTTGAAAATAAAACAAAACCGCAGACATGACTTTCCCGCCAAGAATTCCCTGATTCTGATTTTAAGAGTATAAAACTGGTGACAAATGTGACGCTTTCAAAATGTCAAGCAAACGTCCTTTGCGTTTTGTTTTTGAAGAAATAAACTATGATTGAACTTATAACGAGAGCCATCTTTCAAGAAATTGAGTTAATTAACTATGATTGAAAAAGACACACAGACTATTTGTATAGCGCTGTCTCTTTCACTCAGGGCTGGGAGCAAAAATAAAACGGAGATTATTTTACTCGAAAGTGTTGTTAACGTAAATTGAATGTTGCTATTTGAAAAAAATAATTTATATTGTTTTAATATATAATAAAAAACGGAGATCTTTATATTAATTATACCACTGTTAATGTGTTGTAGATAATTTAGTCTTCCGATTTTTACATAACATTCTTTGGTTCAAAGAGTTTTGAATTTAGTACCAAGCCCCATATTAAAAAAATATTGTCCTTTCATTGATACTCTATATTGTTTTACGACGAAGACGAAGCGACGAAGACTAGTGTTAAAACATGGTGCCACTACGATATTTTTAATAAAAATAAACTGTAAAACAAACTTTTGGAGAGAATAGTCTAGAAAAAAAATAAGCTAAATTAACTATTAGTCCTATATGCAAGCGAGCCCTCTATAAACTTCTGTTCTACTAAAGTAAATTTCCAGTTACCTCACTACAGTACACAGTGGATGGTAGGTTGTACAACGCTGGCGCCATTGTCAACGAAGCCGAGTGCACGCTGGAGGCTTTCATCGAAACAGCCAGGAACCGGCAGAATACGAACACGAACGAGAATATGAAGTACGACAAGTCTTCATAGCCCGCGAGAATTCTGTGGGAAAGTATAAAAAATAAAATTAAACTTTTGTTGTTGACGCAAAGTTGTAATTTTTTACGGCCATCATTGATCGAAGCGCCATCTAGGTTTATGGCTCATTTTTGGTGCATTTTAGTGGTAGTACGCATTACAGAATGGCAATTGTCCGTCCTTATATATTACTAGCGGCCCGTCCCGGCTTCGCAAGGATTATCTTTTTTTAACATATAGCTTGTAACTCAGCGCTAATGTAGCATTCTAATGGTGAAAGAATTGAGGGAACTCGACATGCAACCTATAATCAACTTGAAGGCATACCAATGATAATCCTAACGCGCCTTTGTTTTGTTTTGATTGACGTCAAATGTTAGACAGCTGGGGACAGGTGGGGACAGACTGGTTTGTATGGGAAAAATAAATTGTTGTTTTTACTATTTTCCTCGTATTTTTTACGTTTTTTCTCTTCATAAGAACTTTTCTCAGACTTCATCAAACACAGCAAAAAAGAAATAAGCCAAATCCGTTCAGCCGTTCTCGAGTTTTGCGATTAGCAACACATTTAGCGATTCATTTTTATTTATATAGATTAGTCCATGGATTATTCACCATGCTTGCAAAATGCGGTTTGGTGATCACAAATTCGAGTTATGTATCTAAAAATAAGAAACACACTTTTCCCGATACGGGAATTGAACTCAAGACTCCGGATATTGAGCAGAGCGTAATATAACAATGAACACAATGTATTGAAAGAAGTAAAAGTGTGTTCTTATAAGAATAATGATGAGGTGACTATTATTGTAAGTGTACTATTCTTACCCGCCATCTCGTAATCTCGGACAAATTTCCAAAATCGCTGCCTTTCGTTTCAATCCATGTCTGTAATAATAAAATCAACAGGTATTTTTTTTATTAATACACAAATCAATTCGTGTCTTTGACTGAAGGTATACAAATATATTATTGATTATATTCCTACTGAATTAATAGAACTAAAACAAAACAAGTATAATCGTTTTTAAGGCTTAGAAAAACTAAATTATGAAAAGTACACCTTAAATGGATTATTGTTATTCTGAAATATACGTGAAAAGTATATGAAAAACCGTACGTTTCCCCAGACATAGTGGTACGCGGTAACGCATTAAAATAATTACAGTCGTCAACATCCACCAAGTCACATGAGAATAATGTAGGCTATGTCCCGATGTGCTGATGGAAAGGTCTACGTCCAGCACCAACAGAAGACTAATTATCCGTTCTTATCCGAACCCCTCGGAGACCGATTCGATCCGAACCCTATAAGAATATCCGACCATATAAGAATCTAATAGGGCACGGGGACACGCACTAGTGCGTGATGTCGTCGTCGATGTCGATGTCTAGAAAACCTCTGACGGTGCTTCGTTTCACACGACTTGAGGAACCCTTTAAGTTTCTCGCCGTCCCCAAAAAGCCCAGTGAAGCTTTAAAAGCCATCTGAGGCAATCAGCCAACTCTCAAAAAAAAAGACTAATTACAGGATGATGACGATGATGACGATGATAAAGATGTCCCTATCTCTTCATAAAATGCTATTATTCACTAAGAATATTATAATCTTATAATGTACGTACGAAAATACATGAAACAGCTGTAAACAAATGAAGAAGAGGTTTGCTGCAAACGACAAGAACATAAGTCCGCTTATAGCGTTGTCGAAGGAGGTTACAAGACGGGTGGCTCTCGTGTAGTCCTCTCGTAAGGCACTCCAGAATGAAGGTTGGTAGTACTGAAATAAAAGAGTAAATTATACCATGAGTTAGAGTTTGTTTTGTTTGTCTCTGTTCTTTTTTCTAATTATGTTTTTATTTTTCACGGTCAATATTTAATAAGATGAGAGATAGCGTGCACTTAGAGAGGCTTATGTCCAGCAGTGGACTAGTATAGGCTGATGATGATGATGATGATGATGATGATGATGATTTAATGCGTGCCATATAAAAAGGGTCTATAGACGCTAATAGAACAGAAATGGTAAAGTATGATTACTGTATGGGATTGACATAATCAAACGTGTAAATGGCGTTTAATTGACCTATGGCAATCCCATACATTTATCATTCTATCCCATTTATACACTACAATCATTATGACTTTTGTATAGGCTTGTCAGTAGCAGCTAGAGATAAGATTGCCATCTTCAATGGTTGCAGATTCCGGATAAAGTATTCAGTTTTATCAGAAGTTGCTGAATTTCAATTTACATAGGTGAATATTATGATTTTAGATTTAATAAACAAATTTGGTATATACCTACTTCGTGTAAATAGTGAAAAGGATATAAGAAATTTTTGGACTCTAAATAGATCTTAATGACAGACATAACACCCCATAGTTATGTCTGTCATTGATAATAGATTCTCCAAAATATAAAATGTTTTTTTTGTTTTGTTTATTTATTTTTAACGCAAATTGTGTTGCGAAACAAATTACAAAACACAAATGTTGAAAAAAGGGTGCTGGTTCAAATCATGCTCGTGGAAATTTTTTCAACATTTGTGTTTTTGTAATCTCCAAATTATGTTATGCTCCAAATTTTTTATCTCATATTTTCGGAGCAGTTATTAAACTTTCAAGCACCGTAATCAACGACACTTAACTTTAATCAAAGTTAAAGCCACACGAATTAACCGTAAACAAATTATAAAATAATATACAACATTTTCCTCGCTTCCATTGATGGGACAATTTTAGAAACAAGTGTAACCAATTTTTTACTTTGGCTCGTGTTCACTGAGTCGTAGGGATGGGGAAGAGCGCCCAGCACAAGACTGTAGCTGTTGTATCGCGCGTATAAACCGAGTCTTCGTACTCTTATTCTACGAGTACGGTGTCTTGGGCATAAGCGAGTATGCATGTTTAGTGTATCATTTGAATGTGTAGTAGTATTTTGCGGATCGGGCGGGATCGAGAGCGAAACAGCCCGAGGGCGCATTCAGAGGGTAGGACCTCAGCTTGGGTCGACTGAGTGGGTGAGGTCAGTAAATTAATATGTTAAACACAAGACTGTACCTGGTTTAGCCCACGAATCGAGTCTTCCCTCTTGTTCTACGTGTACGGTGTTTTGGGCCTATCCTAGTGTGTATGTAGTGTATCTCAGTGTTTCCGTTTTTTCTCTGTTTTTAAACAGGGAGATATTTTACGGATACGCGAAGGCCTGGGCAAGACTACTGGTTATGTATTGGCTCAGCTCTGGCCTCCCAGTCCAGCACCGGAGGCTTCGGCAGGGATTTGGAAGAAGTGGGCTTACCCATTAAAACTTCTTGCACCATTCACATCACATGTCGCGAGAGTGGGGTTTGGGACCACGGACAGCATACTCTGAATCCCACCCGGCGACGTCCTAGGTGTCCCTAGTCTGACTAGCTCTGAGATAATGCTTAAATGTGCAACTCGAATTAAAGGATCAAAAGTTGTAGTCAATAGTATTCTATTGACCATGACGCTTTACTTACTACTTTTTTACCTATTTGGTAAAAAAGTTGTCCCGGTTTGTCGTACCTTTTGTTCGGCATCTACAATTGTTTGTTTTATTTTCGTTAACAACGCCGCTAAATAATAACTCATGCACACTATGAACACGTCCGAGTAACTCCAATTTATTGTGGTGGTTATGTTAAGTAACTGAAAGGAAAAACAGTTAATTAAAATAAAACTACAGTTACTTTGCCATTTTCAAATCTCCGTATGGGAGATTCATAGGAATATTATGCTTAAGTAAAATTTAAACACTGAAAAAAGACGTCAACCTCAGGCGGGAATCGAACCACGCACCTTCCGCATTCCGGGCGGCTGCCTTAACCACTTGGCTACCGAGGTCTGGCTTTCACCCGTCGAAATTTTTCAGTGCTTGATGCTTATGTTTTTTTAGTCAACATTGCCAAAAAAAAAAAAAAAAAACATAAGCATCAAGCACTGAAAAATTTCGACGGGTGAAAGCCAGACCTCGGTAGCCAAGTGGTTAAGGCAGCCGCCCGGAATGCGGAAGGTGCGTGGTTCGATTCCCGCCTGAGGTTGTCGTCTTTTTTTTTTTTCAGTGTTTAAATTTTACTTAAGTATATTTAAGCGTTAATAAAACGCTAAAATATATAAAAAACACTTGAATATTATGCTTCTATTAATTTATTTTATTTTATTTAACCTCGGGCTTTATCAGTATAACAGATATATTTGCATGGCCCTTTAATTAAGGTCACTATTAATGTACTTTAATTAATATGAATTATTTAATATTAATGATGTCAAAAGAATAGCCGTACTTATAAACTTTAGAAAGTCTTATTTATTGACTTATATGATCTAACACTTTTTAACTGTACTTTGTATTATTTTTGTAGATTTGCATAACAAATTAATCAACAGTCTTGTCTACGAAAGCTGATATAGTCATTTAGGTACCTGAAGGAATATCCCTGTAGGTACATAAAAAGGCAAACCCAGCTGAGTGTACCAAGGGAAAGACGAATCGGTAAAGTCTCTGTATATAGTGCTATTGACTTTAGGACACAGCCAGACTTCTGTCAGCTTCGTATTTGTAGATAAGAGATGTTCCACTGAAAACATAATTTATGGCACTAAACTTTACGCAAAATTTCAAAACACAATTCGGGAAAAGTGTTTAAAAATCCACTAGCGGAATTCAAACCCATACCGTCTGAAGTACCTACCGGGTCAGGTGCACTAACAAATAGGCTATCGTGGCTCTGGCAACCCGTGCAAATGTATCAACACTCTCTACTTTTAAAATGTTTTTGTTTTGTTTATATAATTTTAACGCAAATTATGTTGCGAAACAAATTACAAAAACACAAATGTTGAACATTTGTGTTTTTTTTATCTACTTTTACTTAAGTAAGGGCTCTTTCAATTTAGGCGTTTGTTTTCGGACGGCTAACGCGCGTTGGCAGTGCGTTCCACATTACAACAGTCGCGCGCGACTTTTTTAATATGGATCGCACTGCAAACGTACGTTAGCCGTCCGACTAAATTGAAAGTGCCCTAAGGGTTAAGATCGGATGACGTAGTTGCATTTGAATAACTTGAATAGTGCTTGCTCCATTGGCTATCGAAACAAGAATAAGCGTAATCACATAAACTTGGACAGTTTGATGATAATCTGGTCAGACAGGGTATGTTATAAATTTGTACTTAGATTTTTTATTTTGTTTCTTTACATGTTGTGGTTGGCTTCTTCTTCTTATATTTTTTGTGTTTATTTGTAATAGAAAGTATCCTGCTATGATAGGGCATTTACCAATATTTTTGACGCTGTAAGGGAGAAAAGACATTGACACTTGTTGAGTTTCTTGCCGGTTCTTCTCAGTACAAGATATCCCCCGCCCAGGGTAGACTTACGAACCGATGGCATAGTGACATTCACAGGAGCTACTTTTAGCCTAAACTGAATAAATGATTTTTAAATTTTTGTATTTTATCATAATTGGTAGAGCACCTGACTCGGTCCGTCAGATGCGGGTTCACATTCCACGCGTTATTCAGCCTATTTTCTTAATTATAATGATGAATTTTAAACATTTGCTTTCTCCGTGCGTCGGAATAACAACCACCAATCCGCACTGGGCCCGTGTGGTTTATGGCCCGTTCTGCCTATCCATCCATAGGAAAGGCTCGTGCCCTAGCAGTAGGGACATTAAATGAGCAGATAATTATTAGAAATATATTTGTATACACAGTAATGCTTCATAATGATTAGGACTTATTGATCATATTAAAACTAGTGTTTTGGGTTGTTAAAACTAAAGCTTCTGATGTACGAGTAGCATGCAAAGTTTATTTACAAACATATCACTTAATTATGTAAATACAACATGTTAACATAATTAAGGCTAGGTACGTGAACATCATTCACAACTCACTTAAATTAACACAGGTTTCATTGAATTAAACTAAAAGTGTAGCTAATGAAAGTTTTCTGTACTCAGCGACCACTTTTTATATACGTGCAACTGGGATTACAATTAGGGCTAATCGTGTGTTCTCTTTGATTTGCGCGAGCGCTGATCAGCGCCGCCAAACTATTTTAGCCATTTTTTATACATTTCCTACAGCTTAACAGCGTTGATAAGTCAACCATAATTAATGTGGTTAACTTTGTTCGTTTCGACTGTTCCGGTTTATTGGAGTGTCTGTATTGTAATGTACTTAAATATTCATAAAATTTTATAAAATACAGTGAAAAAATTAAACGCCCACCCGACCCAGCCAGGAATCGAACCTGGGTCTTCCGCAATCCGGGCGGCTGCACTGACCGCTATGCTACCGGGAAGGCTGACGTAAGCGCTGAATTTTGTCACTGCTATTTTAATATTATTGAGTGCTTTTAAGCGGCACTAGCGCCATCTATTCAAACGGTTGTTGCAACCGATGGCCATGCAGATTCATCTTTGCAGATGATATACCACAAATTTGATAACACAACGCTATAGTAAATTACTTATTATTTTAATGTACTTATTTTTTTGTTAAACTATATAATATATAGTTTGACTTTATGGTTGAAATCAGAATGTTAAAATTGTTCAAAACTAGATATTTTACTAAAGTTAGACATAATTCCTACAAATTGAGTCTCCATACTTCGATAGGTTCTACGGGCGTTCTGGAATAACTAGAGCGGAAAAACCTGAATGTATCTAAGGCAAGGTTAGGTTTAATAATGTAGTCAGAATACATAATTTCATGGAAATTTTATTGAAGATAACTTTTAGGTTGTGTATAGTCATAAATATTGACAGTGTACTGTTTAACAGATATTGTATCTTAGTATTAATAGATAGCTACGAGAATAAAAGACTTTGTACTTTGTACTTTTTGCGCGCTCGGAGGAGTTTGAGATTTGATAGTTTAAGCTCATGTGAATAAAGTTCATAATGAAGAATGAGTGCATATATATACAGGATGTTTGGTAATATGTATATATTCCCGAAACGTACTCATGTTTACATGTCTATTTAATACTATGCCAGAGTCAGAAAATGAAAAAATTTTTGACTCTCCATACAAAATGACCCATCAGCTGATCGAGTTAGTACGGAAAGTCGAAATTTTTTTTTTTACAATTTCCATTTTCTTTACGACGACGTTGGCATAGTATTTTAAAGACATGTTTACATGTGTCCGTTTCGGGAATATATACATATTACCAAACATCCTGTATATATATACAGGTTGTGGTTTTGAACAGTCGCCATATTGTACACAAGTGTAGAACAAATACTTATAATTTAAATAAAAATATTAAAAAAAAATATTACCTATTGGTTGGTGTTCTATATCTTTCGTAACATCTCACGTTTCTATTCGAAATTCACATGTACTACTCCGAGGTCAACGACCGTTAACGTAAACAAACATTGCTGTCGTGGCTATTTAACGCTACTACATCCTAGAAACTAAATAGGTACCTACGTTATTTAGTCTAGGTATGAATGTTACTTAGCCACTTCCTATTAAAAGTTTCTTGGTTCGATTCCCAGTTACTCGACAGAATTACTCGATTCAGAAAAAAATAAACTACGTACCTATGCTATTAGTATGTAGGTATGGAAATGAAATGAAATGAAAATGTGCTTAAGCAAAACTTTGACTTACCTATGTTACTCGTAACAAGTGTTCAAAATGTGCCCCATTACGAGCGATACACAAAGCAGCACGACGCCGAGAATTGTCTTTTAATTGGTTGAGAACGTAAATGTTTTCTCTCACCGTTTCAAAAGCGGACACCACTCGCGTACGCAATTGCACTACACTTGTAACCTCCTCAGAATACACTAGCCTTTTTACATCACCCCACAAATAAAAATCTAGCGGTGTTAGGTCCGGGGAGCGAGGAGGCCAAGACACTGGACCGCCACGTCCCACCCACTGCGATCCAAATGTATCGTTTAGGTAGCTGCGCACTACTTGTCCATAATGTGGTGGAGCACCAGGCCAGACCAGACCAGGCCCACGTTGCCTCGACCACTGGCGTGCGCTGGGATACTGAACTGCCCGTAATCCAGTAGGCGTTGTGTAGCAGCCAGCATCGTCGTTCGTGACGGCGTTGGTCGGTCTGGCCACCTCTCCGCGAACATCTGCACTGCACCCCTCAAGCTGTTACCGGCGAGGGCATACATCCGCACCATTTCAACGTAGTCGTGATTAGAATAACGCGACATCGTACCTACGTTTGAAAGCGGCCCGGATTTTTTTTGTCAAACGTGTGCGCGCGCTCGCGGTTAGCGGGAGACTGAGCGAGCGGCGACCGTTGAATCGTCGTCGGTTCCCGCTTTGAGCGGGTGGTTGCTAGCCGACAAAAGCCGGCGCAAGCGGCGGCATTTGTAGGCATTTGTTTTGCGCACCTAGCGCAGAGCCAAAGTAGTGGCACAGCGTAGTATATTCAAAAGAATGACATGCAACAGAAACAAAATCTTTTTCGTATTTTTTTTTACGTATTTTTTTTAATGGATTTATTATCAGTTACATTAACATAATCGCCTCCTTAAATTTGGCAACTGTTCAAAACCACAACCTGTATATATATATATATATATGTATTAATTTTTTTTTAGAGAGTTTGCTGATTGCCACTTTGCATTTTCAGCTTCCGGCTTTTCTGGGGTCGGCGAGAAACTTAAAGGCTTCCCCAAGCCATGTAAAACGAATAACCCTCACAGGTGTTCTAAAGGGAACGGCATCACGCACTAGTGCGTGTCCACGTGCCCTAGATTCTCCGAGGGGTTCGAATTGGATCGGGGAGTAGAACGACCTGAGGGCGCCTCTAAAGGCCACCTCGGCTCGGGTTGACCGGGTCGTGGGGGAGGAGAGAAGCCCAGGTAGGTACCTACATGTCTGTACCTGGTATAGAGCGCGTGTGAACCGGTTCGTCGTACCCTTGTTCTACGAGTGCGGTGTCTTGGGCCTAAACTAGTGTGCATGTTTAGTGTATTCTGTAAATTTGTAGTGGCTTAGAGAATCGGGTGGGGTAATAATATTGTGTTACATATAAATGTATAAACTTTGTTCATTAAGTGAATTGCGGTCGAATTTTGACCAATAGTATTGTATTATTAGTACACACTATTTGAGTGGCTCAGAAGCTTCTTTCAAATATGATATAATTTGCAACTGTCATCAATATGCCTAAATAAAAGACTTTGGATTTGTCAACGTGCTCGATTTAACTAGCAACTAGCAACGGCCTCTGCCAAGTTCCAATCACAAAGTACCTACTCCAATTACTGATAGAATAACAATTAGACAGACTCTTACAATAAGGTAACAATTAGACAGACTCTTAGGTTTATAAGCTATATTTTTTAGTAAATTAATGTTTTGATGATTGTTGACATTGTAAATAGAGATTTTTACGCGTTCGGATTGAGATCATGCAAGTAAAGCAACTTTCCCAATGCTAGGTTACAAGATGGGTGAATAGACTAAAATATCTTGAGCTCTTTTGGTTAATAATCACAGTTGTTGTTAATGCCGTAATATGGCAGCCGTTGTAACCCACCGACCCTCTTTGGCCAATGACCCAATGTCCTCATGTGAAAAAGCCTAAGCCCAGCAGTGATTCGTTTATAGCCTCATCATAATCATCATCATCACCATCAGCTCATTTTATGTCCCCACTGCAGAGGAACGAGCCTAGATAGGGAGAACGGGTCATAAACCACCACGCGGGCCTAGTGCGGATTGGTGGTTGTTAACGACTGCTCATGCAGCCGGGACCAACGGCTTAACATGCCTTCCGAAGCACGGAGGAGGTTATGGCGCGGAATGTTTATAACCTAATGATGATAATCTTGAAGTTTACTAAATTAAATAATACCTACACAGAGCCAAACCGAGCAAGACGACGCTTCGCAAGATCAATTGCGGTTGTATTTTTGCATCAATATATTTGTCCAGAGACGAGTTAACTAGATCCCTCATCAGAGCCGGCCATTTATATGCGATACGAAGAAACAGAAGTGTCGTTAATGTAGTTGACAGGTAGAATGACACAAATGCTAGAAAACAAAAACGACACATTACAAAATGTATCCTTAAATTGCGAGTATATTATAAAAAAAAAACATTGATAGAGTACATAATATGGTGATGGAGATAGTGTTTCTGAATATCCGATATATACAAAGCATCGTTGCTATCGCTTGGCATACAAATATAAGACAACTGTACAAAAACCTGAATGAAAGGTACTTGAATCTGAAACCATAAAATGAAGTTCATATATTATAAAGTTGATAATAATAGAGAAGCAACCATAATATAAAAATGCATTAGGTACAGACCAACAACAACCTGTCCAAAACTGTAAATTTTCTTCAATGAATATTCGACCATAAATAAATAAAGTTCAAAGTCTATTAAGGAAATTTGACAGTTTTTGGTAGTCTGATGTGCAAGCTTAGAGCGTTAAACCAACTGCTCTAAGTGTGCAAGCGTGTGTACTTGGCTGAAACGTACAATCATTATTTACTGAATATTTATAGCATTTATAAAAAACAGTGAAAAAATTAAACGCCCACCCGACCCAGCCAGGAATCGAACCTGGGTCTTCCGCAATCCGGCCGGCTGCACTGACCGCCATGCTACCGGGAAGGCTGACGTAAGCGCTGAATTTTGTCATTGCTTTTTAATTTTGAGAGCTAATAGCGGCACAGTGCGCCATCTATCCAACGGTTATTGCAACCAATGGCTATGCAGATATCCTTGCAGATGAAATACCACAAATTTGATAACACAACGCTATAGTAAATTTTTACTTTTTTTTGATGTGCTTGCTGCACTGAAGCTAAATTAAATATTTATAAAAAACAGTGAAAAAATTAAACGCCCACGCCACGTCAGTAAATTAAATATTTACTAACACAAAGAAACAATTTATATCCATGTAGTATTTACAAAGCGTCGATTTTAAAAAGAACAAATTGTTCATCAGTTTTCTGATTTTATCTGTGTTGTACTTACACATTTTCATCGTGGTATTGTGAAACCAGACATAAATTTTCTCAAGTTTATAGAACATTAATCGTCACATCACAATGCATCTGTATATTACAATCCTATGTTAATTGACTAATTTCACTAGAGGAGCATTAATTAAATAAACTTGCTAACATACTAACCTTATATTACTTACATCCATAGCCATAACACCTAAAAAAGGATTCAAACCTATTAGTTGGCCGCAAATCAGCAATACTCTCATAGAATTTTGAAACAGTTCTAGCTGATTTTTTGGTTCCTTTCCTGCAATTATTTAACCCAATAAAGCCACTTACTAAACTTCTAATTTTTATTAAGCACAACTCTCCTATCTCATTTCGTCTATAATACCAAAATATTAATAAAGACGTACCTTTAAAATCGAAAAATCCTGCAGCATTGGGTTGGTGAATCTTTAAATTAACTGATTTATTGTCTCTGCAATAAAACGTTCCATTTTTATTACAAAGTCACAAATCAGATGTTAAGTCTAATAATAGGTTGATGTTTATTTACCTCTCTCTTGATTTCAAATTCCTCGCGAACTGTTCCTTGAAATTGATTGCTTCCAACTCTTTGTAAAGTTGAGAGTTGATGCGGTCTTTACGGTAATGAAGAGTAATTAAATTTACGACTTCAAATACGAATTTAATGGTTCTAATATTCACAGTTGAAATGATTTCAACTAATAAAATTCAATTATTCGTAACATCAAAACAATTTTAAATTGCAAAAGTTGAAAACATTTCTGTTACATTTATCATGGAAAGTAATTGTTAATTATTGGAAAGTGGAATAAGTAAATATAAACAAAAATAAACTTACAACATTAACATCAACAAAAAATTACTTATTATAGACAATGAATAACAGTGTTACGATTTTGGTAGTCATCGTGATACTATTAATAATTATTATCAATAATAATAACATATAGAAGAACAAGGACATTTACCTACACCCCTTCCAAAAACAACGCTCCTTTGTGCCATCGCTTACGTTCTATTGTGACCAAGTGTTATTACTTGAAACAAAGTGTCCAGACTAAACCAAAGTGACAATACGACACGAAATGATTTACTAGTCTTGAATATTTTATTGAAACCTCAACTTTCTGTCAACAAAATTAAGTTGACGTGCACTTATTTACTTAACGATAAGTCACTCGAATTTTAATCTTGTTTGCCTTTCGGTTTCCTTGAAACGCAATTGTGTTATGGTTCACACTTTCGACGATTCTGCCATTGGGAGTTGTAATGTATTGAATTAACATAATTATTTTGTTGATTACTGATATCGTAAGTCTATGCTATACTCCTTATTTGGAACCATTGTTTCGACTTATTACTAAAACAAAATTTGGTTATTTTTAAAATAAGAAAATTTTTGTGCCTTTCACCTCACCAATGACTAAAACATTTGGTAGAATCTCCCCATTGTCAGAAGATGTGCCTGCCGTGTTAAAACAGCAGCAGTGTTGCATTATTCTAGTTCAATTCCAGTATGCATCATACTTTATTCAGCATTTCTAAGATGGAAGCTGTAAATATTATTCGTATTCAAGCAGGCTGGCTGCTGTTATTTTGATTCTCATGAGGACTTGCAATGCTTTTACACATAGAAAGTAAGATCGAGCATCTAAATTTAAACTGAAAGTGAAATATATCAACCAAATAATTTAACATTCAACAGTAACTGTAATGGAATCAATAATCGCTATTAATATGCCGCGTCCTTATCGACGTAACGAATGTGCTAATTGAAATTCCGATACTTGTGTTCGGGTTAAGAGAGATACCACCCGGAAGGCTGATGGGTTCCATTTTAAATTGCGAAAATTTCCAAAGTTCAAATTTAAATAAAAAAAATCTGATGTTAGCAGTAAGACTTTTATAGGCAGGAAAACGATTACATATATTTGTGAGTTATTAAGCCTTTGAGCCCAGTTCTTTTACAGTTGCTACCATTATTAGTTTACAATTAAACCTCTCTCTTAAAGTAAAGTAAGTTAGAAACAATATTTTAATTGTGTAAACTATATAGATGATTGTTTATGTACCAATAAGAGTCAATAATCTAATGTTAGTGATATTAGTTGTTGACATTGAATAACAGCCTTTGGCATTCAAAGTTAAAAAGAAAATAGTGTTGAATAATTTCAGCGGGCTGGTTAGAATCACGATAGCTCAATTGGGAGAGCACCTGACCCGGTACATCAGAAGGGTGCAGGTTCAAATCCTGCTCGTGGAATTTTTTTAACATTTGTGTTTTTGTAGTCAATAATCTCGATAGCTGTTTCTTTTTTTAGTCAAGTCAAATCGCCACATTTGATTTGATTTCTATTGACCCATTACCGCACAAAGCCTTCGCTCGGTAAACATCCAATTGAATTTTGGTCAGCTTAAAGTTGGATTGGCAGCATTAATACAGATTTAAGTGTACCCCTCATATCAGAACTATCCGAGAATTGCGACATTCAACCCGACTCAAATCAGTATTAGCATAGTGTGTCGGCAGATATTGAAATGTAAATGGGGGTCAACTCAAGAGACTTTGGGGCGATTGGATATCATAAAGGCCAACCTATCCCTATTGAAGGTACGATTTTGATTGCTAAGGCTCTACGTGATTAGCATCAATCCGACTAGGGGAGGGTTCAGTTGACATTTGCCGATAGAACGCGTCATATTTATGTTGTCTGTGTCAACCAATCATGTTGCCGAACGGAATGAATTTAAAGCTGACTGCATTTACAAATTGAAAATCTATATTCATCATTGACCTGCATGGGGCCAGCGTTGTGAGTTATAACGTGATCTCCCCACGTGCTGCAGGTTTCCCCCACTGCCTGACTGCATTGAATATAAATCAATGTCATTTGGCACAACAAGCACAATCATTATTTTATTGCGTTCGTCTTTCCTATTTCCCTAAGTTGTCTGAAAATGGTTTTAATGTTTATTGATATAATTCAAGATGATCCAATGAGCTAATGATGGTAGTGGTAAGAGTGTGTTTATCCTAAAGTGTCTGCGGGGAAATTGGACCACTATTTTTTGCATTCAGCTGGACCGTAACGTTCTTCTTTCAATATTTTGTTTGCAGACGAGTTATACGAGTAGGAGAAGATCCTACAAAAATGACGGTGATAAAAGTTTCATTGAAACAAAAGGCAAGCAATGGTTTTTATTCTACAACAAGACTCGTGTTCCTGGTATGTCAATGCTCTGGATTAATGCCTGTAAACGGTTGGCGCCAAAACAAACGCAATGATCTGGGGTATGTTGACGAAGTAGTTTTACTATCAATATGTTTGATCTAAAAAGAAATATTATTTCAATTTCAACCTATTTAGTTAAACGAAAATATGAAACGATTACTAATAATATATCATTAAATCTTAACATTACTTTGTAGAAAATCCTTAAAAATACTGTGTAGGCGACGCACCGTTTAGTTTTAATTATTCGTGTTTTATTTTTTTTAATTTTTATTTGTAAGGCAGTTGCAAAAATGTTTGTTAGCGGCCGGGCGCGGCTGCGTCCTTGCGGATACAAAACGAACATTTTTTGAATCTGACCAGTAGTAGCCACTAGCACCGCAAGAAACGCCCGCGTCCTCTCGCTACTAAAATTTTATTGTCCCGCGTCATACTATTTTATCTACATATTTTTTATCACTTTAATATAGAATAGTTTGCTCGTTTTGTGCTGTCTTATTGCTGTCGAGACCTGAAGAACCTACAAAGTGGTCTTCGAGCCGAATCGTGAATGTCATTGTTCTATACACCGCCGAAAAAGATGGTGAACACTCGCAGTGTCACACGTAAAGAACAGCAACAGGGTGAAGAAAATAGCGATCTGCAAGCCACTGCAAGTGTACAAGCAGGCACTAGTGCATTGAAAATCAGTCCTAGCTTACAGAAAATGAAGTTTGAAAATGAACAGCAAGTTGAACTACCGCCGTTAAAAAAAACGAGTTCAAAAAGATCTTCATGTTCTTCTTCACGGGCGCGCAGAATGCAGCTAGAATTAAGGGCAGCGGAGGAAAAAGCGCGGATTGACAAGGAGCTCATTGATAAACGACTGGCTGCAGACTTAGCTGAAGTAGAAGAATACAGTCCACAATCAAGTTCAAGGTGCTCCATGAGCGAAGTAGGCAAGTGGATCGACCGCAGTCAGCGCGAAATGAAAGCACAGGTTACCCACGATAATGGTATGATTAACCGGGAAACCCAGTGCCCACCGCTGGTGGCCGCAAACAACGTCACCAACGGTACTGAGGAAGTAGTGCAACAGCTGACGAGCGCACTTAAGAACCTTGTCACTTCAACGGCAGCAGCCAATTCAAGCACCAATCTGCTAAGTCGTCTAAGCACACCGAAGGAACTACCATGTTTTTCTGGAGATCCAATGGAATGGCTTCAATTTAAACAGGCCTACGAAGAATCTTCTACTATATGTCAATTTAGCTCTATAGAAAACCTGTGGCGCTTAAGAAAATGTCTTCGTGGAGCCGCTAAGGAAGCTGTGGTTGCGCTGTTAGTAACAAGTGCATCCGCAGAAGAGGTGATGTCCACGCTTGAACTACAATTTGGTAACCCGGATGTCATCTTATCTCGCATAGAATGGGATATTTGTAGATTGCACCCATTGTCACCAGAGTACTATAAAGACTTAGTGACCTTTTCAGTAAAAATAAAGAACTTCGTTGCAGCTGTGCGTGCCCTAGATCGCAATGAATACCTGCACGATAACAACATCACGAAGAACATACTGTCGAAGCTGCCTACCGTATTGTTGTCGAAGTGGACAGATTATTGTCATGCAAAAGGCAATTTACAACCGAAGCTCACAAAGCTATGCGATTTTTTGAACGAGGAAGCTGTGAAAATATCTTCATCCAATGTGAACCTTGTCAACATACGCCATCACGACTCGTTTAGGCGTAAACAAGAGACTGTTAATTTCGTGCAAGCTGAAACGGCATTAGTGCAAAGTGCGCAAAGAGACAGTGACAAGTGTAGGTATTGTCGTACGTCAAATCATTCGCTTCCGGATTGTAAGAAATTTAAAAAGTCACTTCGTAAGGACAGATGGACATTTGTTAAGCGCCAAGGCGTATGTTTTAAGTGTCTGATTGCGCGGCACGATCGGAATATGTGTCTCGCACCTGTGTGCGATAAAGATCAGTGCGGCCAATCTCACCACCGTTTGTTGCACTATGAAGTTTCAAAACCTGTAAACAATGTTATTGATAACGCGGCTGTTCATGTTAATGAGCAGCGGCAAGCCGAGCCATCTGGGATGACCATGCATTCGGAGACGGTAACCAATTTAAATGTAAGTAGTTTTAAATTTTTGTTTAATAGTAGATCCTAGTTCCCCCAGAAACATGTGGCCGAAAGGCATGGTTCAGTCGGTTTTCCCGGGCAGGGACGGACGTATAAGGATGGTTGATATTAGGATTAAGTCTGGAAATGTATTGCGCCGGTCGGTTGCACGCGTCGCCCCAGTACTTTTGGATGATGAGTGCTGGTAAGGCAGCACTGGGGTGGGGCGTGTAGGCGACGCACCGTTTAGTTTTAATTATTCGTGTTTTATTTTTTTTAATTTTTATTTGTAAGGCAGTTGCAAAAATGTTTGTTAGCGGCCGGGCGCGGCTGCGTCCTTGCGGATACAAAACGAACATTTTTTGAATCTGACCAGTAGTAGCCACTAGCACCGCAAGAAACGCCCGCGTCCTCTCGCTACTAAAATTTTATTGTCCCGCGTCATACTATTTTATCTACATATTTTTTATCACTTTAATATAGAATAGTTTGCTCGTTTTGTGCTGTCTTATTGCTGTCGAGACCTGAAGAACCTACATACTGGATTTAAACTAACATAGGTAATTGATGGATGGTTCCTTGGGGTTTATAGCAAACTACCATAAAGTCTAAACTTTGGGTAAAGTTGTCATCTCTCGAGACTAAATGTGTGCCTGTTCGGTATGAACCACAGAGCTTAACTACTAAATATATTTATATTATGCTAGTTTTTTTTTAAATCTAGTAGTGTGTGTGTGTGTTGTGTGACGGCACTCATATAACAGTGAGTATTAAGTGATTCTTTTATTGAAATACACTTTAAAGTGTAGCTTTTGAACCGTTCGAACATTTTTTACCTGCACCCATCTATGACGTATTTAGAAATTTACAAAACAAAGCGGAGGAATTTTTTGACGCCATATTTTAGTTTCGTAATAGTTTTAGTTACTTTAGGTTATTATATTATTGTACTATTAAATTTAAATTGTAAATATCTTCTATATACAAAACAAAGTATGTATGTCGTTACCAAATCATACAATATAATTATACTCATTATTGCGAATTCTAATATTAAATAAATATTTTAGTATACTATATTTTTTAAACTAACTTTTGTATACCGGTTGTTTATATGTCTAAGATGTTAGACCTTCACTCTGTCTCTCACTGTATCGACTTTTAACGTTTAACGAACCATAACTATTATACTCATTGAATTTTGGACTAGTAACACAACACAACGTAAAGCCATTTTTATTACTTACAAAAATTTATACACTCCCGATTGCATCATTCTTTATTTCTTCTATAGCATAGCTGGCGGCAGGATTTACGCAAACTCCGACTGGATTGCGTCCACCTTTATAACAATTTCTGCCCTCAAGCAGCCTTTTTTTATCGTATGGTTGGCAAATTATTCTGCACTACATGATGTAAAACAGAATGAGAGTCCAGATGCCACAGCTAGTGGAAAAGGATTTTGTCTCACTAACCGTCAACAGGCCTTTGCCCAGCAGTGGGACACAAAAATAGGCTGATAGAATAAAAAAACCGTCAACACTAGCATTGTATTTCATAGCTTTGTCCCAGTTTGAGGGGTACCTACCAAATCCAGTGGCATTATGGCGTATTAAATAATTATAAAGTACAGTGAAAAAATCAAATGACTACTTGACCCAGCCAGGAATCGAACCTGGGTCTTTCGTAATCCGGGCGGCTGCACTGACCATTATGCTACCGGGAAGGCTGACGTAAGCCGCCTTTGCGCGCTTTATTGTTGGTGTTATTCTTAAATTATTGTCCACGGTAGTTTAAAAAGTTGCGAATGTTTACCATTATATTTTATTTACAGGTTTTCCTGGTCTTCCCTTTATATCTTATTCAGCGCCACCAGCATCATTGCACATAGCGTGGCACTGTTAGCTTTCTTCAGCGCCTGTGTAGGCATAGATCAAACATTTAAAAAGTATAGTAAGTTCAAATGTTACATAAATGTCATCAGCTGTAAACGGCTCACTACTGCTTAAGCCTTTAAATGAGGCCATAACCCACCACGCAGGTCTAATGCTCGTCGGTGGGTTTCAACGGCACCAATAATATAACATCAACCAGGACTATGGGCTTCCGAAGTATGGAGGATAAATTACCCAGTGAGCGGGCTTTGTGCCTATTGCTTATTCTGCAAGATAGCAACTTGATTGCGCAATATGCGCAAACCACTAAGTCATTGAGTTCCTCCAATACTAATAAGATACTGGAAAGCAAAACTGTATTAAACGCTTTGGTTTGTAAGCAACGAACAATGTTTATGTGTGTGTTCACGATAACAATTAGCAAAAAACACATTATTTTTAAACAGGTGTGTTTTCTTCTAAGTAGTTCCAAAGTTGCTTAAAATGATTTGGGTCGAAGTATTAACTTTACTCTCCCTATCCATCCATAGAGAAGGCTTGTGCCCCAGCAGTGGAGACATAAAATGAGCTGATGATGGTGATGATGATGATGATGATTTAACTTTCAAATGTATGTTGTATATTTATATTCATATTAATTTCAGCAATAATGGTTTCGTGGATGTGTGGTAGTGTAGGTTCTGTGATGTATGTTAATTTTGGAAGAAATTTTGAAAAAATGATCGGGCAGATTGAAAAAGTGGAAGCATTATTGCCAGCAGCTACAAATATTAAATCAATCACCAAGAAGATTCGTTGTATTGTTATTTACTTCATTATCACTATGATTGGTAAGTGCCAATTTGATACTCGTAATATTGCTTTTTAAACTATAATTGTCACTAATCTTATTGTTGTGGTCTTTGATTTCGTCACAAATATGTACGTATGTAACGTCCTATGTGGAGATTTGTCAATGGCATTGATTAACTTGCATTGTCTAGTTATAGTTGATGTTGTTATTAAATAAATAAATTTATTAACAAAAGTCGTCCCCAAATAAATCCACAACCACCGGTTTTTTGCTGCTTACATCCAGCGGCTACCCAGTACCCACGACCTTCGCCAGATCGACAGTCCACCTTCTTGGAAGCCTGCCTTCACTTCCCTGTTTTCTTCTTCTGTCTGAATCAGAATAAGAGCTTTAGATATCTCATTGCTTTAGACTTCCCCAAACCTGATGTTAGACTCTCTCTCTATTTTACAGATCTCTCTATATAGATAGGGTACTATCTACTAATATTTGTCTTTTTTTAGTAAACTACATATTGCAAGAGATAATTTTGATCACAAACAAATCTCTACAAAATTGTGGCCTCCTGGGAAATAAAAAGACTTCGATGTTGGAGATATTTTTTCAGAAATCACATGACTGTGTCTTCAAAGTGTTGCCATATAATTACTTTGTCGTTTTAATTCTAAAGGTAAATTTTATAAAGCTTTCCTATTTTTAAGCCGTGATCTTGTTAGGTGGACCGTATAGGTAGGTACTTATTAATCACGTGTGCTATAAAAATACAGCTTACCTCAACGATCGTTATTATTTTAATTTTATTTTTATATTCTACAAGTTAGGTTAGGTTAGGTATATAGGTATTCTACAGTGCCTTCGTCTTACCTGATGTTAAGTGATAATGAGGCACTTCACCCGGAATCCTCAACACTTGCTATTTTATCTCTAGCTGCGGGAATTCAACAATGCCACAAACATTGATTTTATGGACATTTTAGAGGTGGTTATTGTTTCTTTATATAACGACCGCACAATAAAATAAACAACAGACGAACAACATTAAAGGTTAATGTTGTTACAGTAAATACCTACTAAGTTAAAATTTAATACAACTACCCACAGAATTTAACCCACGCGTAAATAAAATTTGTGGTTTAATTACAACGAATACAAAAGAAACGTCTTGATAGAAAACAAAGTGTGGATTACATTGGCTTTACAAAAACACAAATGTTGAAAAAATTTCCACGAGCAGGATTTGAACCTGCACCCTTCTGACATACCGGGTCAGGTGCTCTTCCAATTGAGCTATCGTGGTTCTTACCAGCCCGCCTAAATTATTCAACACTATTTTTTTCAACATTTGTGTTTTTGTAATTTGTTTCGCAACAAAATTTGCGTTAAAATTATATAAACAAAACAAAAACATTTTACATTGGTTTTATTTAAAATTGGAAAGTGCTTGCCTTTCATAACATCTGGGGGTTGGTAAGTGACGATAAGGTCAAAGACATAGGCATATTAGAGGCACTTTACCAAGAATCTTCAACCTCTGACGAAGAATAGGAGGATGAGGAGAAATGTTTCTCACCAACGGCAATGTCAACAACATAATAATGCTCTTGACTATGCTTTTTACGGTGCCTGGTAGAGATGGTGGAGACTATAGCCAGAAAGACTATATTTCTTTTTATTTATTTAATGACTTGGCTTATCAATAACAAAGCCTAACTAAAACGTAAACTTGTACCATTGCACAGAGTGCATAATACTTGGTACTTAAATAATATTTGAGGAGCTCGATGGCGTAGTGGTTAACGCGCCCGGTATGCGATTGCTAAGGTTAAGCAACGTTTGCAGAGGTCGGTCATCGGATGGGTGATCAAAAACTTATCATCTCGAGTTCCTCCGTAAGGCACGTAAAGCCGTTGGTCCCGGCTGCAACAATTACAATCCGCACTAGGCCCGCGTGATGGTTTATGGCTCGTTCTCCCTATTCATCCATAGGGAAGACTCGTGCTCCAGTATTGGGGACATAAAATGAGCTGACGATGAACTAAAACATGTACACACGCTTGCACATCACCCTACCACAAACTGTAAAATTTTCTCAATAGACTTTGGACTTTTATGCCTTAGGCATATGTTTGAAAAGGTATTGAAGAGGTTTGACAGTTTTGGATAGGTTGATTTGCAGGCATCTATACAACCATTACACAGAGCGCGTAATACTTGATACTTAAATAATATTTGAGAAAGATTTGGGGGTTAAAGTTACTCGCGTCCGTAGGTTTACCCTTGAGGCGTAATACCTCTCACAGAATATCGGCGTGAAACAATGGCACTCGTTGCTGTTGTGTCTCGTCCGGTGAGTGAAAGTACCGGAGGCCCATCTCTCACCCCTCCCTCCTCCCAATTCCTACTCCCTCCTCAAGATCCAACTCCTCCCTCAAGGCCGGCCACGCATCTGCGATTACTTTGGTTTTGCGGGTGTCCATGGGCGGCGGTGATTACTTACCATCAGGTGACCCGTCTGCTCGTTTGCTTCCTTTTAATATAAAAAAATGTGTGAAGTCGTGAAAGTATTATATATCTTTTTTAGAAAACTATTAGGACATGAGATATAGCATTCTGTTTATAATGTATCTTGTATTATCTGGTGTTTTAAGAGTATCTACGTTTCCAGCTGATGAAATTGCAAGCGACATTTATATGGTGTATGAGCGATGCACTGATCATTTCATGCAGCATATATTTAGAAAATCAATTTAAGCATTTCAATGAAAGGATTTTTCACAAGAAAATGAAGGTTAGTAGGTACGAAGCCAAACCTTTGCAGAAGTCGGAAACTGACGCAATGAGACTGATACTTTTCACGCTCATCCGACTTTAAGTTGTAAGTTTATTGCTATGACAGCATGTAATTGTATATTGAACACTGTGTATATATTATTATATATATTTAAATATTTTTACAACGGGTAATAACTTGGTCTCCATCTCGTTTGATAATAAGTTAAGGTAAAACCAAGCACATTTCAGCCGGAATTCTCGACAACTGAGACACGGGCTGTATTATCAGTAACTATCAGAACACGACGAGTAACATCATTGGCATGGCGAAATCTTTTAAGTATATACCTGCCTTAAATAAATTTAAAAAATCCTTCTCTTTCAAAAAGATCTTAAGAGGGGTCTTCTAATTTGTTAAACGCATTATTAACATTCCTCGGCGTTTCTGTAATGAGCAAAAAAGGCTGGCAACTCTCAAAGAACCTCACTTAAAAGCGTGATATAGTATGTTATATGCAATTAAATTGAAAAATTACATATCCTACGCGTAATTTTCTTTTTTCTTCTCCCTAAATACTTCTTTCTTTGTATTAATATTAAGGCTGCCTCTCACTGGCGGCGTTTGCCAGCTATCGCTTTAATATTTCTACGTTGATGCATATATTGTATATAGGTACCTATCTACGAGTATATTATTGTATGAAATAGCTGTATTTGTGCTCTTACTATATTTTCACTTTTTAAGAATCGATTGTTAACTAAAAGACTACGAAAGACTTTGTCATTGTGCTTAACTTGCATACAGAATATAGTCAGATAATAAAAATTGTATAAAAGAAAACGACTTTCCATACTAACTCTATCAACTGATACGGGTAATTTTGTATGGAGAGTCAAACAATAATGTTTTACAATCTCCATTTTCTGACGTTGGCATAGTATTATATAGACATGTTAACATGGGTACGTTTCGGTAATATATACATATTACCAAACATCCTGTATAATTAAAATTTAAACACTGAAAAAAGACGACAACCTCAGGCGGGAATCGAACCACGCACCTTCCGCATTCCGGGCGGCTGCCTTAACCACTTGGCTACCGAGGTCTGGCTTTCACCCGTCGAAATTTTTCAGTGCTTGATGCTTATGTTTTTTAGTCAACATTGCTTCATCAATCTTAGAAGTTTTCACCTCTGAGATCCGAAAGAAATATTTTTACAAATATTTGAACATTCGGTTAAGATGAAGCTGCGTTATAGATAAGTGTTTTTTTTTTATATATTTTAGCGTTTTATTAACGCTTAAATATACTTAAGTAAAATTTAAACACTGAAAAAAGACGACAACCTCAGGCGGGAATCGAACCACGCTCCTTCCGCATTCCGGGCGGAATGCGGAAAAAAAAACACTTATCCTGTATAATTATAGGAAACTGGTGATAGAGTGAACTGGAACGAAATGAAGTCTACATACACGAACCTCAGCGATCTGGTGAGGGTTATAGACCGGTACCTTAACCCTATAACGTTTGCAACCTTCTTTATGAACATGGTTCTTATATGTCAACAGCTAATTTTGATTATTGGGTAAGAATTAGTAATCAATTGTTTCTACGTTAGGCAGTGCCAGGCAAAACGCAAATACATTTAATAGAAAAGAAAACTCCACGAGATGTATTATAGCCCTTGCTGTAAATTTTACTGTTTCTTCTTTGTACAATTATCATATCATGAAATGTTTGCCAGTGCCCTGATTTCCGTAATAAAAACCGTATTTATATCGATGCGACTTAGTCGTTGAAACCATTTTTGTATTCCCATCCGTCAAGTCGTTTGACCGAAGTTCCAACCAACAGTATTCAGATCTACCGTACACTTTGAAATCGTATGTTACTATGGTTAGTATTTGTTTCGACGACAAAGTCGCTACGTTATCGTTTCGGTTTTTGTTATGAGAATCGGGGGGCTGGACGCAGATATATAAACGTCATATACAATTAGCAGTGATTACATTCATTGAGCGCCGCATTCGGACACGTCAGTTAACATTTAACTTTTTACCTGAAATTTGGAATTTGATACTTATGACCTTATTTTTCTCTCAACGATTATCCATATTCACTTACTGAGAAAACATAAACATTTTAACTTAAACATAAGAAGAAAGCAAGACATAGTGAGCGTACACACTAAAACACAAAATTAAATAAAAAAATATATTGGGTAAATTACAAAAATGGCAGCGATGCGACGCGACGATTCTAAAATAGTCATACATACTAAATTAAGTAGTCATTTAGTTACACTTTGCTATTTGACTGTACTTTTGATAAAAATATTCAACTAATTAATTTTATCGCACTAAAATGAAATCAGGGGCCTCCACCACGGGGGCGTCACACACCGGGGGCCTAACACACTAACCTTTAATTTTAAATAGAGGTGAAGTACTCAAAAATTGGGAGACTGGCTGTTTTAGTTTCTAAGGAGGTTAACTATGGTTATGCAGTAAACAATTATTTTAATGATTTATTGTTTATATATTTCAGGAACCAATCAAGTGAAACGGTCAAAACAAGAAAAGGATGTAATATCGAGTAAGGGTAATTTTCATGTGTTTATTATAAAACTTATTTTATATATTATATATTTTCAATTATGAATTCTTGAATTGATCATAGTAAATGGTCCTACAAAACCCGGTTCAAAATGTTTGAAGTTCAAGGAAACTTTTTTTAAATGTTGACTATTATTTTACTTGATTTCTGTGTTATCTTTAAACATATACCCTCTTAAAAATAAACAGAGAATAAGCTGCGAACAGTTATTGCGTGTTTCGTCCTGTCATCTTCATTTCAGATTAGAGTAATAGAGACAAAACACGGAATATGTATTCGAACCTTATTCTCTGCTTATTTGTAAGGCCTACAAAGTTTTTGTTTTTATTTGCTTTTTTTTATTGGCTTGTTGGTTAAAAAAATATATTAAGTTGCTACTCAAAATTATATTTACCTTCATTTAAATAAATATTTAAAAAAACGTGTTTATAATATTTTTACAGAGATTTCAAACTAATACACTATAGTAATGTAATGTCGACGGCTCTCATCATCATGAAGACTGTGCTCATGTTGTTTGCGTCTGCGCAACTGCACACTACAAGCCGCAAGCCTCTCGAGGCGTTGGGGACAATGCCTCGAGCCATTTACACTTATGAGGTGCTACTAAATATTGAGATGCTCAATAACTCATTGGTTAACGCGCTTGGCCTGCGATTGCTGAAGTTAAGCTACTTTCGCAAAGGACGGTCATCGGATGGGTGACCAAAAATTTATCATCACGAGATCCTCCATGCTTCAGAAGGAACGTAAAGCCGATGATTTCGGCTGCATTAGCAATCGTTAACAACCACCAATCCGCACTGGGCCCGCGTGGTGTTTTTTTATGATCCGTTCTCCCTGTGGTGCTTTCGTCCATAGGGAAGGATCGTGCACCAGCAGTGGGGATATTTAAATGACCTGGTGATGCTGGTGATGGTGATGGTTAAATATTGTTTTCTTATGTTAATGCTAAAACTAAATATTAGCTTAGGACGTACCTAACTACTAACATATAGTAAAAGAAAGTCGATTTGTTACATTTTTTTGGAGAAAGTTTGCGTTTGCTGATTGTATCAAACGGCATTTTTCAGCTTCACCGGGCTTATTTGGGGGCGGTGAGAAACTTAAAGGGTTCAAGTCGTATGAAACAAATTACCTACTACCCTAATAGGTTCTCCGAAGGGGTCGGATCGGACTGGACCCCGATTTGCGACAGTAACCAAGACTAACTGCTTAACGAGGTTCATTGTCCTAGAACTCAAAATTAGCTAACCTTTAAATATCCCTTTTCGAACTCGCATGCTGCTATGCCATTGAGCACCTTATGTGCTGTACTATAACGATTATATATATTATATATGTGCTTACTGGCTATAACCGTTACAGTTTTCAGACTCAGCACTTTATGAACCAAATATATCACTCCACTGTAGCTTTAAGTGGCTTCAAGCTTTTCTACTTTACGCGTGAAACTATTCTTACGGTAAGTAACTTTTATTTAATTAGTTTTAATTTCAAAAAGTTCAATAATAGTCTATCATGTAAATACATAGGTTAATTTATCACTATAATCATGGACGCACAGACACTTTGTTTGTTTGCACAGACACACTGTTTTTTATTAAGCCAAACTAAGCAGCCAGGTCTCTTCCGATGTAAACTTTTTGTCGACGACCTCCTTGGTCGAGTGGTTTGTACACCGGTTTGCATTGCAATCTATGGATTTCTTTGACATGAATTATTTCTTTTGTCAACCATTCATAGTACCTATATAATATGTACGTACAGTAAGAAAGCATGGCCAATCTTTTACTTGATATTGAAAAAAATAAAAATAAAATTATTAATCAGTTGTTAGAAAACAAACACATTGATAATAGTATTGTAAACAAAAGCTGCATAGAGCATTACGAAAAACTACAGTTTTTGCCAGTTACATCTGTAGAGGTCGAAAAATCATTTTCATTTTAAAAATGGATTTATACAAGCAGGCGACGAAGTTCGACTTCAAATAATTTGGTTAAAATATTGTTAATTTATTATGAAACATATAATAATAAATAATAATAAAACAATCTTTCATTTCATAATAATTTAAAAAATCCCTATAGCAGAGCTCTAGAGAAGTATGAATCATATCTTTTTATATATTATTGAGTGAGTAAATTAACTTCATTTTTTATCGATTCAGATTATCGAAACTGCCCCATCACTTGTTCTTACACATAATAAATTTGAAAAATACATATATATATACAATATATATAGTTTTTAAAACAAACAAACACGGGCATTGGAGATAAACTTGCTTATAGCTTCTGTAGAAAGTCTATAATGCTTCCGAAAGCTATACCTATCTAAAAAGTGTTGTTACTATCTAAACTCCAGTTCTTACCACCAATAAATGTGGGACACCCTTAAAATAAGGGTCGACCCACTATGTGCGGTGAACGTAATATAAATTGACAAAGGGATCGAATGAGGTGATAAGTGAATTTCGGACTATATTAGTTAACCTGTGCATTGACTTGGTTTAGGAATAGTTCTAATGAAGTCATACTGTGTACGTACACAACGTGTAACAGAAAGGTGTGGTCAAAATGAACAGATCCAAAGTGTATCCGATCTAGTTTTTGTATGTAGAGTAACTAAGTCATGATTATTAACTTTGATTATTAATTTCTACTTCCGACACTCATGTACGGAAGTGAAAGTTGGGTATGGCAGAAGAAACATGAAAGCAGAATAAATGCAGTAGAGATGAGAGCGTTAAGAAGTATGATAGGAGTTAAACTGAGCGACATGATAAGAAATAGTGAGATAAGGAAACGTTGTGGTCTGAAAGAAGATGTAGTGACAAAAATTGAGAAAGGCATGCTGAGATGGTTTGGCTATGTCGAGAGAATGGATGAAGAACGATTGACGAAAAAAGTGTATAAGGCGAGTGTGAATGAAAGTGTTGGTAGGGGTAGACCTAGGCGGACGTTTCGAGATCAAATCAGGGACGTCTTGAAAAAAGGCCAGGTCAAGAGTACCCTAAACCGAAGAGCATGTATGAAGGGAATAATGAAAGTGGACGAAGCGAAACAAGTATGTAAGGATCGTAGCAAGTGGAAAGAAGTGGTCTCTGCCTACCCCTACGGGAAAGAGGCGTGATTATATGTATGTATGTATGTATTAACTTTAATGTGTTATGCAATTTTTTATTTAATATTTCTATTGTGACGTCACATCATAATAAACAAGTCTCAGCCCTAGTGATTTAGTAACCTCTATGTACTAATATTTATGATCACTGCTGCTTGCTTACGCGCACCTGACGTGCATCACTTCACAAATATAAATATTTGTCTTTTTTCTTTTTTTTTTTTTTTTCTTCGGTCGTAGACCGAAGTTATGGCTGTGCACTTGCCAATATTTGTCTTAATAACACCACATACAAGTTCTAGATGGAATGGGACAGTGATTGTCTAAATGATTACGCTTTATTTTCTATGGTCCTCTCTCCACACAACAACCGCCTTTATCTTTATCTCACCTAATGTTAAGTAAGGATAAGGCCAACGCTAGATGACATCGAATATCAAAATTATGTATGACGGTATTATTAATAAGTTTTTGGTGTAATTGTATGCTACTGTGTAAAAATCGAGGAGCTCGATGGCGTCTGCGATTGCCAAAGTTAAACATCTTTCGCAATGGTTAATCATAGGATGGGTGACCAATAACTAATCCTCTCGAGCTTCTCCGTGCACTTAAAACCGTTGGTCCCGACCTTATTAAGAGTCGTTAACAACCACCAATCCGCACTGGGCCCGCGTGGTGGCTTATGGCCCGTCCTCCTTATTCCAATCACAGTGGAAGCTCAGCCCTAGCAATGGGGACATGAAAAATAAAATGGTTTCGACGAATTGAGAACCTCCTCCTTTTTTGAAGTCGGTTAGAAATGAACTGGTTTTGTGGTGCTACACCTACCGTCATCAACATTGTTGACATTGAATAGGCGCATTTGGCTTTCAAAGTAAAAAAGTAAATAGTGTTGAATGATTTCGGCGGGCTGGTTAGAACCACGATAGCTCAGTTGGAAGAGCACCTGACCCGGTATGTCAGAAGGGAGCAGGATCGAATCCTGCTTGTGGAAATTTTTTCAACATTTGTGTTTTTGTAATTTGTTTCGCAACAAAATTTGCGTTAAAATTATATAAACAAAACAAAAGCATTTTAAATATTCGTATAAGTCCACTTACTCAAAGTTAAAATTTATGTTTTGTTTTTCAGGTATGTAGCGTGATGGTGACATACGAGCTGATGCTTTTCCAAATGTAAAAAAAAAAAAATAACTAAGTTATTGTAAAAATAAGTAAAAATTGTTGGGACTTTTTTATCGAATTTTACGAACGCCGCCCGTCTGCAATTAAATTAAGAAATCAAAGAGCAATTCGTCAAACAAACTTTTAAATTACTTTGATATAACTTGTCAATAATAGATAATTGAGTTCACAAAGTTATTTTATTTTAATTTGTTTTTTAAATGATGTTGGAGTGAAATAAGCGATAAATCGAGATGCGAAGGTGATATGACAATGAATTTGATCGACACTTTTACGAATAATTACACGTTATATACGTTAGAAATTTGAGAAGTTTACGACAATATAGACACATATAATATTTTGCAGTTTTGACTTACGAACCAATGGCATAGTGACATTTTAAAGCAACTTGTAGCATAAACTGAATAAATGCTTTGAATTTTTTATTTTGAATTTTGAACATCAAATCGTAATCGTTGAATAAATCATATAACTAGGTTTAGCTGTTATGCTTGTAAAATATTTATTTTTATGTTATTTATTACATATAAGTATATCGCAAAGATTTATGCAATTAAAAAATCTAAAATATTAATTTTAATTTTATAAATAACTAATTAATAATAATATTATAAATAATAATTAATTAATTTATAACAAAAAAAAACGAAAACTTATAAAAAAGCAGCTGTAATTTTTAGTACACACGCCTGCACATCAACTTACCATAAACTGTCAAATTTCCTCAATAGACTTTGAACTTTATGCCTTAACAATATGGTTGAAAATGTATTGAAGAAATTTGACAGTTTTGGATAGGTTGATGTGCCGGCGTCTGTACTTCAACAAAGTAACTAATTAATGAAAAGTTCAGAACGCATGCAGTATTATGTGGTCACAGTGACACTGACAACTGAACCACCGAGTTTGCAAATTGTATATAGGTACCTATATACGTTACTACTTACCATAACATATTACAAAGCTTTTAGTTCTTTTGGTGACCCTATCTTTAAACTAGGTATAATGCTGTCTTACGCATATACTGGGACCAGGGGCGACCCCTGCTTATGTGGGACTCTTCTCCCTTCCCTCGTCTAGCCAAGAAAGCTAGACGGGGGAAGGGCCTACCCACTAAAAACTGAGTACCATCCTTTCTCTGCCACAGAGATGGCTCCTATCACGATCAGCAAGCATCAAATCCTCGGGGTGACCCTACAAACGTTGTGAGTAAAATAATTTCGTCAAAAGTTTTACAAACGCCGGTATCTAGGTGTATTTGTAACGAAATTAACCTTAATTGCCCAAAAGCAGTCCTTCAATTATGCCCTAAAGCCATTCCGGAGATTTCATTAAGAAGTTTGATTAGAAATACGGAAACATCGCGTGAAGATTCCTTTTTAGAGTCACAGACTCACAGGGCAATCATAGTATTTAGTGTACCTAAAAACATTTTAGAATCGGTGTGGTCATGATATTTTAATCTGAAACAATACGTAATTTTCCTAAATAAAATTCAAAGCTGTACCTATTTCTGAAGATTGGGTGTTCACTCATGTATAAAATGATTAATAAACGGATAAAAGGTGAACCAGAAAGCTGACTGAGTGATGGCCGAGATACTTTTACAGGAAAAGGGGACGTCCACCGGCGAGATGGGTCGACGATATAACCAAAACCGTGGGTAAACGTGGCCTAGACTAGCGCAGGATCGAGGCGCATAAGCGCCTCGATCGCCTCGATAAGAGAGGCCTATGCCCAGCAGTGGGTTGAGAGGGGCTGATGATGATGAAAGCCTGGCCTTCAAACTTACCTGACGGTAATTTACGTTAAGGCCAAAGGTGCAAGCGCACTTAATCGGTCCGTCAAGTGCACACACTATAGTTAGTACATTGTATTTGACTCCGTATTTCACTCCCTATATATTCACTTAACCTGTGTTCATGAGATCTTAAACTGTCACAGCATGTTTTGTGTCGGGTCGACTGTATCGTCTTAAACGGCTATCCTAAATGACTGGAGCTTCACCGGTCTGCTTTGAAAAGCATCAGAGAGGATAACAAATGCAAATCATCATCATCAAAATACCTACCTACCAGCACCTACCAGCCGCGCGCTGCGAAGAAACTGTTCGTCTGTTCTGTGCGGTCGTGGGCTGCGGAGACCAGGTCGGGATGATGATGGTATTTCGTTGCTTTATGAAATTTGTGGTGCCATAACGATATTTCTTCCTTTTGTCTGCATTTCACACGGAATCCTCAAACACTGAGGAACTGGCTATAACTACAAGACCATAGAGGCGTTTATTTTTGAAAAGAAAGCATAGAAAAACAAAAAACCAAAATAAAAAGCTGTAAAACACCAATCCTCTTGAAACACATCGTACCCTGCACGCTCTGAATATTGTGAATTTCTAATGGCTCAGTATTTCCTTTCAAAGCCTACCGACACGTTTTCCGCTGGAATTTGAGTGAATGGTCATGTAGGCCACTATGATGTTGGAAAATAAACTAAACAACTATTAAAAAAAAATTGGAATATTTAATTGGAATTGGTATATTCACTCAAAATATTACACCCCAACTGCAGTACAACAGTAGCACTAGAAGTTAAAACAAAATAGTTTAAATAAAACTAAATCTTATTATCAAAGTGTCTTGGTAAAACAATAATAACTTCATCATCATTAGTTTACAGCGTTTTTAATGCTGCCCCATAAGATTTTAGAGCTATCTTATAAAAGAATTGTCTTTTATAAGATAGCTCGTCTAAAGGTCTAAAATCGAATAAAAAGAGCCGAATTAGTGTTGTAGGTGACCTTCCTATGACCTTCCTCCATACTATGTTATGTATACCTACACTATTAAATATTTACAAAAAATTACATTAACAATATTCAACAACATTATAATAATATGCACACAAAATAACAATAATAATATTTACAAATCTATTTACATGTTAACAATAATTACACTATAATTGATAGCGCGCAGTGTCATGGTCTCCCAGCCAGCCTTTATCCAGCAGTGGACTGCGATGGGCTGATGAATATGATGTCTATGATGATGATATGGGTCGTGTTTAAGAAATACAAAGTTCCATGTTCATCACCACCATCATCAGCCTGTATAAGTCAATTGCTGGACATAGGCCTCTTCCAAGTGCGCCATTGAGCACGATCCGCAGCTGCTCTCATCCAGCTCTTGCCAGCTACCTTGCGAAGATCGTCGGTCCCGGGTTCTATTCCCAGCGGGGGTACATTTTTGTGTACCTACTCGGTTTGTTTGGTGGTAGGGCTTATTTGTCCGCCTGGCTAGCTATCACCATCTTAACTAAATATGTTGCCATAACATCAATGTTTGCAACATTGTTGTGTTCCGGCAGCTAGAGGTAAGATAGCCAGTGCCTCACTAGGATAGCCAGTGCCTCACTAGTTGAGGTTCCCGGGTGAAGTGCGCTTCCATTATTGGCCTTATCATCACTTAACATCAGGTGAGATCAAGGCACTGTGCTTCTCCTAAAATATAAAAAAAAGAAAAAAGAGTAACACCTTGGTCTCCACTGAAGAACATGTTTACCCTAGCGGTTATCGGTACAGGCGATTATAATTATTATACTAATATAAGTTGAGGAACTCGATGGCGCAGTGATTAACGCGCCTGATCTGCGATTGGTTAAGCAACTTTCGCAAAGGCCGGTCACCGGATAAGTGATCAAAAATTTATCATCTCTACCTCCTCCGTACTTCAAAAGGCACGTAAAGCAGTTGGTCCCATCAGCTGCACTAGCAGTCGTTAACAATCCACCAATCTGCACTGGGCCTGCGTTGTAGTTTATGGCTCGTTCTCCCTATCCATCCAAAGGGAAGCCTCCCCTTTAGATGGATAGGGAGCCCCAGCAGTGGGGACGTAAAATGAGCTAGAGTGTGTTTATACTAATATAAAAATTTTGTAAAAATACACACGGTTCAACCAAATATTTTATTTTCATGCTACTCAGACGTCAAATAAAGATATAGTTGGTGTTCTAGTTGTATAATCAGCATTCAGTATACGTCCGTTGTGTTCTCATAGTCGATCGTCACTGATATGTGCATTCGACGATTTTTATTAAGCTGCAGTAAAACTAATTCGTATGTGATTATTGTACTGATGACCTGAAATTAAATATAAATTTTATATTGAGACGTTTATTTATTTGAAGGTTACGAGTAATTGTAAATCTCACTTGATGGTAGATAGGTACGTTAAATTAAATTAAAATTTAAAAAAAAAATAATTTACTTATCGAAGTTGATTAAGCGCGTCCGTCTGTGACTGTGCCTTTAGCATGAAGGGCCTGGGTTCAATTCCTAGGTTGGGTTAAATGGCTAAAATATATATTGATTTATTGGAGTAGTTACAGCTACTGAAAAATGGAAAAATGGGCAGTCAAGACTTGTGGTTTAAGTAACCCGTCTATATAGGAATCGAACATACACCTCTTTATCTAATAACAGAAACAATCGAATCTAAAGAATGTTATTCTAAAAGGAATAAACAACTTAAGATAAAAGCATTGCTGCGCTGCATCGACAAACACCGAAACAACTCTACAACCACAAAATTGAGCACATGTAAATTTAATTTAACAAAAATGAGCGGAGTGCATAAAACCAATTAAGGAAAGTCCTTTCCTTTCTCATTCATACCTTTAATATCATATTTCGGGTGACGCTGAACAAAGACCCACTCAGGCAGATTGGAGTGTACGACATTTGGAGGCGGAAGCGTTGTAGCTGCGAGGAAAAAGCAAATCCATAAGTTGCTAACTTAGAACTACTATACTTAGCGAGATGTATCTTATTATGCTAAGCCAGCAAACGAGCATACGGCCTGCCTGATGGAAAACGATCATCACAGCCCATGGACGTTTGCCTCACCAAGTATATCAGACGCGTAGTTCAGTTTCAGTTTGTATGAAGGTCGTATTTGACAATAATGTTGCCTTTGCTCATACTAGCTTTAAGATTATGTTAACTGTGTCCTTCTGTGATTGAAACATTGAAGATTTTTTTTTATATGTGTGTAGGCAAACCTGATGTTAAGCCAGAAGCATCGTGCCTCACTAGCCACCCTCATCTTGCTGACCCGGATGTGTGTGGCCCTAGTTTATTTATTTATTATACTTTTTAAAGTATTTTTAACACTAAACTTCAAAACACGCGCATGTGTCAAGCAACTGAGTGAAAAATTAAATATGTCGATTATTATAATTCAATTTGACACGCAAGTGTCATTATTTCCCATCCTTGTTCTACTAACTACATTCTGTGAAAATTTGAGCAGGATGACTGTAGTATTTACGCTACAATCGACCAATAAAGACGTTCGGAAAACACATTCGGAAATCGACCACCAGGTGGTCGATGACACATAAGGGTTATTTGAAATCGACCACCTGGTGGTCGATCGAAACACAAGGGGCTGAAATATGAAATTTAAAAAATAATCATTTTTTTTATTTATTTATTTATTTATTGGGTTAACCAACAAAGCAATTACACAAAAACTTACTAGAACATACATTGCATCTTACAAAAAAATGAGTAATGCTTTACTTGTGGGTACCATTACATGCAAATAACATAATTATTATAAGTTCAATCTCAAGTAACAGACATCCCTTAGAGACGAAATAATATAAAAATTTACTACAGTGAAAAATAAGTTAAATTAATTAAAATTATAGTTAATAATATAATAGTATAATAAGTAATATAAAAATATATATTTATCAAATTTACACGCAAATAATTTAATTATGTTTAAGTGTATGTACTACATACATACGAGTATTATATTGTGCTATAATTATAATATTATGTACACACGGTGGCAGATCAACTTACCCAAAACTGTAAAATTTCTACAATCAATTTTGAACTTTAATGTTTGGTTATAAGGATCAATATGACGACCTCCGTAGCCGAGTGGCTTGCACGCCGGACTTTGGGTGGCGCTAACTCTGAGGTCCCGGGTCGATTCCCGGTAGGGTCAATTTCAAAAACAAATTTTTCGATATTGCGTCGGGTCTGGGTGGTTGTGGTACGTACCGTTGTTGTTTCTGATTTCCATGAATTGAGTGCTTTAGCTACTTACCTTGGGATCAGAACAATGTGTGTAATGTTGTCTCATATTTTTTTTATTTATATTTATTTATTATTTAATATTCATTGGAGAAATTTGACAGTTGGGTAGGTTGATCTGCCGCCGTGTGTACGTATATAGTATTTTTTGGAATTGGACCAGTAATTCCAGAGATTACCTTTGTCAAACAAACAAATTCGCAAAATTTACCTCCTCATTAATATTTCACTTTTTATTTTTAAGTGTTAATTGCTGCACTGAAGCTGAATTAAATAATTTTATAAAATACAGTGAAAAAATTGATCGCCTACCTGACCCAGCTAGGAATCGAACCTGGTTCCGCAATACGTCAATTAATTAATAGTGTAAATAAATCCGTATATTGCCATTGATGTTATTGTATACTTTTATATCCTGACCAATTTCGACCACATCGGCTGTATTCCTATTCTGGATAGCAGCATTTAAGTCATTAATGTGGGCTACGCAGCTTAGCTTTTAAATGTTCAACGTAATGTTAGGTTAAGGCCGCAGGTGGTCTGACCTTCAGCTGATTCAGGTACCTACCGCAATTCTCCGCCCGATGTCTAAATGCCACTGCACATTTACAAACCACTCACAGATGAATGTTCATGTGTGCGTGGTTTGTAAAGCATGTGAGCATGTGCTCACTCGCTCAGGCCTAAGACACCGTACTCTTAGAACAAGAAGAAGAAAGAAGAAAGAAGAAGAAGAAAGAATAATAATCTATTATTACTAATAATTTATAATTTATTTTTAATTATTATTCTTTTTTTTCACAAGCGTACCTGTTTTCACACGCTCTCTATACCAGGTACAGATATGTACCCGGTATAGAGCGGTCAACCCGAGCCCTTTAGAGGCACCCTTGGGTCGTTCCGCTCTCGATCCGATGCGAACCCCTGGGAGAATTTAGTAGGGAACGGGGACACGTCATGCGTGATGCCGTTCCCTCTCCCCTTCCCCCCCCAAAAAGACAGGTGATGCTGAATATACCGTCTAAAGCAATCAGCAAACTATCTCCAAAGATAACCGTCATCAGATCCTAGTCAACACATGGATGATCTACTCACGTCCAAATTGTAGTTCAAATCGGAAGCTTCGTGAATGTACAGCATCGGCTCCCTAGCCACGATCTGCACGTTAGCAGCCAACAAGCACGTGGTCAAAGCACGAATGATGGGCAGCATTGTGGCACACGTGTAGTATAACACATGTTCCACTGAATGGATTGCTCTGAAACGTTAGAAGACGTGGTTTCAGCAACAATTGTTTTGTTTTTTTTATGTTTTTTTTTTTCAATTGCTCTATTGTGGCAAAACAAGACACGTAATTGGAAGCGCATCTGACCCGGACTGTTAGAAGGGTGCTGGTTAGAATCCCGCTCGTGAAATTTTTTTTTTACACTTTTCCAAATAGTTATTTTGTATATTATTTACAGTATTATTTCAATCCATAATTTAGATACTTTTTTTAATAAGGCACAACGGCCTGGCCAGTCTATACGTTGCAGAACATAAAAAATCTTTAAAACCATAAAAATATATACTATAAGTTACTTACTTTTGAAGTATATTTTCATCACATCTTCTAAATTTGAAGGCATTGACACTATAAGTACAACAAAGTAATTAATATTCTAACAACTTAATGTAAGAGTTAAAGACAATTAATAAAATATTATTTGTGGAAATAACATAAGGTAAACGTTGTTGTCTGTCTGCTTTCGGTATAGTGTTGAGCGAGTATGGTATGGAACCACAGTCTTGTCAAAACCGTATCCTCAGTAGTGGTCGGTAGTCGATCGCCTGCTAATGCAGCCGGGCCAACGGCATAACGTGCTTTCCTAAGCACGAGATCATAACGTTTTGGTCACTCAGCCGATGACCGGTCTTTGCGAAAGTTGCTTAACGGAAGCAATCGCAGACTGAGCACGTTAACCACTGTGCCATCGAGCTCCTCAAAATTCTTAAAGCTTTGTCTGCTAAGCTAACATTCTAACATTGTAAAAATGTAAAAAAGTCACTAACCAACCAACCAACCAACCAACCAACCAACCAACCAACCAACCAACCAACCAACCAACCAACCAACCAACCAACCAACCAGTTGGGCGTATGTGTTCTCTGTATGTATGAACTTATTAACAAATCAAACGGCTTTACGTGCCTTCTAAAGCTCGGTACAAAAGCGATAACTAGCTTTTCACGGGCCCTACCGTGCCTAGGATAGCTTTACTTTTGCGATTAACAAAAAGGAAAATACAGCGGACATAGTGTCACCAACGTTTTTGCATTTAGTTTTAATACCAATTTAACTTACTTTATAGCGAAAAACAGTTGCACGATAATGAAAAACAGGTAAGTGATGAATGATAGCAGGATGAGGTATTTCAACTGGCCGTTGAACATGTTGACAAGAGCTCCTAAGTGGGTATAATGTAAGCGCTGCTTCTCCCAAAACTGAGTACCCTGAAAAAAACCAGACAGTTTCATTTTAAATGGACACTAATGTAGGATGATGATGATAAAAAATTACTAGTGTAGGGTAAGCTCAGTTTTTGCCTTTACAGCACACACATTTGTTGTTTCCAAACATTAGTAATAATTTGGGAGCGTAATGTATAATATAACAACATATCGTATAATAATCAAAACATATACAATCAAATGATATAGTTTTGTATAATATAACACTTATTTAATATAATAATGAAATGATATAATTTTAAAACACATAATTTTGAAACGTATAACAAACAATTGAGCTAAGCTCATTTAGTTTAACAGCCGTTTCATATAACATTTACATGGTATAATAATTAAAACACATAACATTTATCTAGTATAAGAAAATTTAGTATTACATTCATTTACGATAATACTACTTTTGTTTAATACTTAAAACTTATAATGATTACTTAATATGAAATCCAATTCATATAATATCAACATACAGCATGCAACATGCAAGCAAGCATACAGCATGCAAGCCAAGCATGCAGCATGCAAGCAAGCATGCAGGATGCAAACAAGCAAGCAAGCATACAGCAAACATAGTTTCTGTCACGGCTTCGGCGCTGCAGGGCTCTGGCGGTCCCACGCTCCGCGCCTACGCGGGCTTAAATTACACTCTTAGGGGTAGGGCAGACAAGACAACGTGGAGTTGGTTTTGTAGGGATTCTTTTCTGTCACTGACACTGTATACCAATAGATTATTATGTCAATTTATTGTTATACAATGTGAAGATTATATAATTATATCAATCAATCATTATTTGAAACGTTATTATCTTAAATAATAGTTATATAAAATGACGCGTAATTCAAACAAAATTATATGAAATGAACGATATATTAAATTAGTTTTTATTTCAAATGGCATTATTTGTTAAGAACGTTATACTAAATGGTATTATACTATAAAATGAACATTATGTAAAGTAAACGTTATGGTTAATAAAATCATATTAAGTGTTGGTATAACATATTTTATGATTATTATGTAAAATGAACGTTATCAAAGTTCAATTATATCAAATGTTAGTATATCAAGTGAGACGCACCGATAATTTGTACTTACGATGTTTACTTTAATAATAATTCTCCTTAGCTCTCAGCTTTAACTGGCTGTTTATGTTACAATTTATATTACATGCTAGGAAACTAGCCAAAAAAATACGAGAAGACATTTTAAAAATGATTCTTATTATTCAAAAAGTAAAACGGTTCTAGCAATTTATTTAAAAAAGAACATGTTTAACAGAGTTTTAGTAAAACTGAGATTCTATCGTGTTCAAATTCAAAGGAGGTCGCTACAAACTTGCCACACTAAAGTTACTCACTTTGTTTCTGTGGGATCTAATGACTTTATTTAGATCCCGAAAATAAGACACCAAATAGACGCTGACGCACATCACTATTACGTCCAATACACCACACAAAATTACTGTTTGTAGGTTTGCCAACTGAAAACAATAAATTTAATTAAAACCTTCCCGTATAAAAATAAAAACAAATGAAATCTGAAAAATTAATTTCTGAAATTATTTCAATCAACGACTTAAGCTTTTGGCTATTACACCACTGCTGTTATTAAGAACAGGGTTATGTTAATAATTTTCTTTCTATACCTATTACTTTTGTATGATAAACGTTTGATGCCATGTTAGGAATATGAAATGCTTACAAATATTAACTGCAATATATTTTATTACTGCTGGATATATGCCTCTCCAAGTGCACGCCACTGAGAACGATCCGCGGCTACTCTCATCCAGCTCTTGCCAGCGACCTTGCAAAGAACGTCGCTCCACCTAGTCTGAGAGCGTCTTATAGGTTACAACAATTAATAAATACCTTGTACACTACGAACTTCCAAATGCTGAATGAAGTGTGATGAAAAAGCTGTGGTTGCATTAACTTCAGTATTAGAGTCCAATTGTCATAATCCAAATCGTCTATTTCCATACATGTTTTTAGAATTTTAATGAGAAATAAAAAACCTAATATATTTTCCACTGAAAACATAAAATTTAGTTATCAATGATCTATGATCGGCAGACCAACTAACCTAGTAGTTATAGTATTTTAAAAAGCAACATAAAGTCTTTTATTCAAATACCAAGTCCCATCTAGTTTTGAAGTACCCATATATGTAGGATCCTAATATAGATGTCTATGTCTAATCATCATCATAAAATCGTATCATATGTATATACATATTTTTATTAGGACTTCACATTTTTCACAAAACAGAAAAACAAAACACAAAATTTCAATTACAAATTATACTACACCAATTTGGCATGACGACACGAAAGCGACGAAAACAAAAGCAAATATTTACGTAAGGGCTCGCAAATGAATTGCGAAAGAAATAATTGAAAGTATCAACCCTTTTAACTAGCAACTTACCTGCCAACGTAACGAAAGTCACACACAAAAGCGCGTTACAATACAGGCGAACGTTGTTAGGCTTCCTTATTTCTCTTAATTGGAACTCAATTTTGGCAACCTTCTTTAGAACTCGAGGCCAATTTCTCGCGACATTCAGTAGGAGAAACGTGAAACTTGTGCCGGTCAGGTACATTATTGTGTTGACTGCGAGAAAAAGTGAAAAAAAGGTTGATAATATATAAATAAAACCTATAAAACCAACACTTTTCTTCTATACAATGAAACTTTTCTAGCCAACAGAAGATAATTCCAACGTCGTGGTCGCTTATTAGTGATGACGTCACAAAACGTTTATCAGGATCAATATTAAAATAAGTAACTAACAGTAGGAAATTAACATGTAAGATTAAAGTAATACAGCTCTAAGAGATGGCACTAAGGTCCTCAAGAGCAATTCTGAAGGCTAGGACCTCATTGCTATCATATAGTTTCGCCATGTCCGTCTGTCTGTCTGTCCGTCTGACCCCAGTTTAGCTCATAGACTCTAGTATTAGAAAGCTGTAATTTGGCATGGATATACCTACATATAAATCACGGCAAAAATTGGTAAAGGAAAATTTTGAAAAAAAAATATTTTTAGGTTATGTCCTCTACACGTGAAGTGGGGATGTGATTTTTTTTCTTGTTTACCCCTAAGTGTGGGGTGTCGTTGGATAGCAACTTCAAAAATATAGCGGGTTTGTGACAACAGTTTTTTGATTGAGGCATCCGTTTGTGAGCTTTTAAGCTTTAAAGTGCAAAATTTTGTTAGAGTCAAGTGTCCGCCCCCCCTGCCAGCCAAATGGTTGTTTTTGGATACGTGAAAAAATTCACAGTAGTTGTTTAGATGACGAAGTTAAAAGGAAAACTATCACAGCTAAGTAGGCTTTACAAGTTTACGAGTAACAGTGGACCAACTTATAAAATGTACTTGGCAAAATACAAATTCCTCATTGGGAACTACTTAATTTACGTCGTCAGGTATGTGAAACCGGTAGTATCTACATTTAAGTATATGAGCCATCGTTAAATAAATGTTCATTTAAGCCCTCTTCTCAGGGTCCACATTATTGAGATGGGCTACGGAATACTACACAGCGCGTGGCCCGATACGCACTTGGCCGGTTTTTTTATTTTCTTTCTCGACTGTGACCAGCCAATGACCCGCCTATTAAGTGACAAAGCCTTAAAAAGCGCCTATTTCTATATGATTCCACAGAATACTAGCGCATGTCAATGTCATGGCATGAGTTGAGTGGCGACCATTTCAGTTGTCATCATCATCATCAGCTCACATATGTCCCCATGAATGGATGGGGAGAACGGGCCAAAAACTACAACGCGGGCCCAGTGCTGATTGGTAGATGTTAACGACTGCTTATGCAGCTGGGACCAACGGCTTTACGTGCCTTCCGAAGCACGGAGGTAAATCAAGATGATAAAGTTTTGCTCACCCATCCGATGACCGGCCTTTGCGAAAGTTGCTTCGTAGACCGGGCACGTTAACGAACTCCTCTTTTGGTTTGGTTGTAGTAATAAATACGCTCAGAATATACTTTTTCTTAAATTTCGCTTGCAGGATATGCACGTGTTTGCATAATGTATCCTTGAGACCGATACTTACATATAGCGCTGGTAGTAAATTTTTCAGAATCGAAACACCATACTATACTAAGCAGCAGAGAAGTGATTTGTCCTACCACACACACCGCATAGTAGGCACCGTATAAACTCTTAAGCGAGAACCTGGAATTAAATATACAAATCAATGAACTTACGGATCAATTGGGGAACAGTTTCACCACAGTTCCCGCTGTTCCAGCGTCGACACCTATAGATCCTCGTGGTTCACGTGCCAGCATGGTTCATGTTCTATGTGTAACATATCAACATCGTATAAGATAGCTTGAGCTCGTACCTAGACTGTTCCAATTTGTAAGTAGCGTTTGCGTTGCTTTTGTTTTATAAATAAATAGTTAAGTTTAAGCTCATAGCGTGAGAAATTAGTTAAAGAGCCAGTGTGTTGTCTATAGCATCGAGAGTTTAGTCTTAAAATAAACATCCTCATATACTAAATGTTACTTACGATTAAAATGTGTGAGTTAGCTTGAACCAACGAGTGTGGTGTTCTAGATACAAAGTATCTATGTATAGATATCTAAGTATATCTCTAATAAGATATACCAAACTGACGCTACAAAGTAAATAAAACGCTATTCTAAGAGGTAATGATACTCTTTTTTAAATAATGGTAACATAGAGGCAAGGCAAGACCACTTCATTTACTTATAAGTATTTTAAATAATATAATTCAACGATCTCTTTCTGAGTAAAGGCATCCTCCAAAGTTAATAACAAATATGTATTAATATATAATTTTTTGGTCAGAACGTACAAAACTAGGTTTTTCCTTTACAATTTCAACGTGGGTTGAGTAAGGGATACTTATGGGATGAATAAGGAAAAAATAATAATATTGCTGTCGGTTGAGTAAGGAATGGAAATGGGACGAGTAAGGAAAAATTTATTCGTGGAATGAGTTCTCGTGGGATGAATACGGAACAACCCGTTAAATAGTCACTCTCCCAATCCTGCCGTCACGGAGATACTGGGAGGACGTATCTCTTGTATCTAAAGTGGTTCAAGACATCCGCAACGACCCACCAAAGGGGAGGACGTTCAGGATAGTTAGGGCAATCTAAGCTTATGCTACGGGGTGCCCCACCACACAGTATCGCATGAATCCTGTGGTGGTGTAACATTACCTCCAAAGCCCCACTATTGGTTTTACCTCGTTTCCTCCACGTTAGAGCTGGCAATCCCCTCGACGGGAAAGAAACCAATCCATCGAAACAGTAACAGTGTCGAGCTCAAACAAGACTGCAATTCGCATGAGCGTGCATTGTGCGGCCGCACTCGGGTACTCCGCCCATAGATCATACGTTTATAGAACTGTCTCATAATTATTTTGGATTACCAAGGTTTGGTTACATCTGTAAATAATATGATTATCATCTTCATCGTCAGCTTGGAGTAACCACTGCTGAGTAAAGGCGTCCATTTTGTACCATTGTAGCAAATCTTGAGCCTCTCGAATCAGAGTTGTAAATACGACCATTCTCATATCATCCACCCAAGCATCAGGAAGACAAATGACAAGGAATCTCGACAAAAAAAATATTGATACAAAAATGTTGAGCCCCGGGAAAGGGCGACTTTAACACTTTGTCACCTCACAAACGTTTTTCTGAAGCATTTATGTGTATTAATATTACATATTTTTGCACCAAAATATTACATTGCGGACTTAATAGCGTGGTGCATAAATGACTTGGGAGGTGCAAATTTTAAAGGACAACAAAAGTGGAAAACAACACAACAAAAAGATTCAAATTTATAATACATACCTACATAAATATTCTTTAAATTACAAATACATAAAATACTTTAAAAAACAAAAACAAAATATGAATATACGTACACAAATTAATAATTTATAAATAATTTGAAAATCGGTCGTTACTGAGATGATTCTGCCAAGGTTTCATTAAGAAAAAGCATGCGGACATTCTTTATAAAGACATCGCGACTTGTAGCCTTCCTGACTTCGAGAGGCAGCACGTTCCACGTTGTACAAATCCGGAAGTATGGGAAAAACAGAGAAGAAGAAGATTATTTGAAGATCGGAGATTCTTATTGTAGGAAGAGCAAAGGAATTATTATTTTTTGCATTTCTGCAATCAACCAACGAAACGTATCACACCGCCTTTACAGATTTTGAGTCAACTCGACGTTAGTGAACTTGACGCCACATTTAGCCAAGTAAGCCTCAAAGGTGGAATAGATAAATAGATGGTAGGCTTCTAGCCGATTGCCTGATGTGCCCTAAATATAAATGATAAATATAATGTGTGAGTAATCATTTTGCCTCCATCAATGTACTTTTACAACCTAACTCACAATGACGAGTATAAATCAACAGTGCTCATGAATATTTTCAATAACACTTCGGCCGGCGGCGGGCGCGCGTCACCGGCATGCGTCGCGAGTCACGGAGATTGATTTGTTGAGTGCAATGACGTCGGAGCTTTCAAAAAAGAATTGCCGCCTCGCAAAACACAAACAGTCTCTGTATAAATTGATAAGAGAGCGAGAAATTTTAATTTTGAGCTCATATTGTTTTAAATTTACTTTCTATTATTTAACTATGAATATAAATATTATGTATTTGTAAAATATTTTATATTTACTTAGTAAAAGCATTATCCATTTCTTATACCAACTAAACAATTGTACGACAAAACTAAACTAATGAACCTGTCCCAACTACATAAATATACAATATGCATTTTAATAAAATAAATAATTACAAAGAGTATTAAATCAAATATACAATTACATATAAAAAAATACAAGCATAATCTCCGACACATAAAACAAACTCAAATTAATTACACCTAGGACTAAATATGGGAAAAAGACAATTGACTGAATTTGACAAAAGACTGTTTGAGGGAGCACAGCTGTTTAATAGGTCACCAGATGAAGTGAAAACTTGTGAGACTATATACATATTTAAAAATAAACTTAAACTGCATAACACAACGAGTGCCACAGAGTGACAATGTGTATACTGTAAGTTATGTGTTGTTTATATCTCATTTCAAGTGAAATGTAATTTCGTATGAGAATAAAGATCTTTAAACCTAAAAATTATATACGAGCGTAGTCTATTGTGCATGTATGTGCCTGTACCAGGGTACAGGCACAACACACATGCTTAAAAGAAGGCTACTGCAAATGCATAGCAAAAACCTTATTAAAAATAAAATAACTCAAAAAAACTACTAACATAATATGTTCTTATAAAATCTATTTAACTGATTATAATAAGCGTTGCCAAAAAGTTCACATACTCCCGTTAAGTGAGAGAAGATATATTGCCGATACTGCTTATCTGCAAAATATTGCGAGTGGTTCAGTCGACTGCCCAGAATTATTGGAGCGTATGGTGTTCGGGTTCCGATCGCTGGAGCCAGAAGATCTTGTTCGCTATACATCCCCGCGGCGAAGACTAATTACAGGCAAAATTCATACATTGCGAGGGCGAGTGGGTGTTTTAATTAAATAATAAAATGTAATGACGTCGACTTGTTGGGGGCGTCAGTTGATCATTCTAAGCGTTTACTTGCAAACAACTTTTTCAATAATTGAACTTTATATTCTTATTCTACATAAACTACAAGCGTTAAGTTACAGTTCTTTTTTACAACAATGTCCGTCCTTATAATAATTAATGAATTTCTGTGGAAACTTGTAAATGGCCCTCAGTAATATAGTTACATGTTATACTTTTATTTAGCTGTAAGTTTTCCTTAAAATGTATAAAAAATAAAAAAATAAAAAAAAACTATTTAGATCAGTGTTATCTTATGAATAAATAAAGTTTACGTAGTGCGCTAGTGTTTCTCCATCCTACGCTTTGTGTTCTACGTCCGTGTTTACCGTGAACATACGTGAAATTATCGAAAAAAATCCTTGTCTTCACGACAAAGATAACTACTTTACAAAATACCAGCTTCGAAGGTTGGACAGGGCTTGGACAGGGCTTCTTCTCGTCGGATTTCAGAAATTCCGGCCTCATAGCTTGTCTACATCATGACAATGTCTGTGCAATATTTCAGCTTTCTGGTGTAATGCTGGGCAATGATGAGTCAGTCAGTAAGTTTATTGTTAAATGTATTGATTAACAAAAGAATAATGCCAAAAAAAATCTTACCCAATAACGCTTTAAAAAGAGTATTTATTACTGACTTCTACTTTATAACAACGATAAACATTCCCCTTTGCAACTTTTACACTACAACTAAGTACCCAAAACCTAACGAGGTGATTTAGCTCACTCTATCATGGGTATACTTATGACCGTCAAAACTATATCGGACACAAATATGTACGTGTATGTTAATATTAAGCTCATGTCAAGCGACTCCCAGACATTTAATAATATTATGACAAATTAACGTCTCATCACTTGACATGTTTAGATAGCTTTGTGAAAACATTTCTAGTTACCAACCACATTTATCGTTAAAATCACTTTGGTAAATAACGTTAAACGTTGAGTAAACATTGTTCTGAACTTTAAGAAGTAAATAAATTGAGTAGGGTGTTAAAAAAACAACTAACCTCTTCTAAGGTCTAGTGGTAAGCCCACAGGCTTCAGTTTCATAGATCAGGGTTCGATTCTCAACGGAGGCTAGATATTATAGCGATGAGAGTGCCTAGTGCGATTTTTTTGCCATTCGATCCCTTTAACGAGAATTAAATTTTGTATGGCAATATTTTAACTCTCCTCGTTTGTCACCAGGAGGCGCTGCTACGATGCCATACAAATTATTCAGAAAGTATCTATCTCTATATCTTGGCGGGAAAGTGAAGCGTAATGTCTGATATAAATGATATTTATTTATTTCCTTAAGTACACAAACAGATTACAATCAATGCCTACAATAATATATTTGATTATCATATTAGCTAGACCTAGACGGTAATCCAAAATTATAATATGATAACAAGGTAAAGATGAGAAAATCCACTTTAACACTGGTTAATTATTGTGCATCAACTTAGGAAAAACAAAAATAAGCTCTCACTAAGTTTGTCACAGCCCTAGCACAGTATGAGGAATAGTATTTCATATAAAATTCCTTATACTGTGGTCCTAATAAAGACCAAAACAATTAAACAGATTTTCGATAGTTCAAAAAAAATAAAGAAAATTTCTCAAATTATTTTAATAAGCTAAAGAGGTTTTATGCGTTTAAGAAGCACTTTTGTAGAAGTTTTTCTGTGTTAGCATGTCATCAAGCTTCCTGAAAGTTAGAAGCGTTTGCCTACTCCAGCTAATGACTTTTTAAGATGACGAGTTCTCTGCTAGACAATTTTTGTAGTTTTTTTGTTCCAGACAGCATTTGAAGAAATACAGTTTTGGGGAGTAGTTCTGATGTCTATGGTCTATTAGCTTTTGTAGTTAGTATCATTGTTGACCGTAATTGTATTTGAATTCTACTTTTTACGATGTGTAACGTATTTGCTTAATTATATAATACACACATATATGTTCTATTGCTTTTATTCTAGTTTGAATCTTGTTATGTACGCCTTAAAGTCAATAAATATTTATAACCATTTACTGCTTATCGTAATTTTGTTATAAAAAAGTGTTTAAAATACAGAACTCTAATCAGCAGTATTTGTAAATAAGAGCCGTGCCTTATCAATTTGATTTAATTATCGTGACTGTATACGACCGAAATTTAGATAACTTTTTCAACATCAGTCAAGAAAAAGTACTCAAGTACTAAAAGAAAATAAATAATAATAAAATATTTGATGCAGATAAATATATCTGCAAAATCATTTGTATATTGTGACTGGTTTATGAATAATTCAGTGCTTTGATAAGGCTTGGCAGGTGATCACAGTGCAGTTGGTTTAACGGGTTAGATTCTAGATTTTATGCTGTAATTACAATATTATACTCGTACCTATTCTTAATCAATTTATGGCTTTCGCCATTTTTTCAGTACTTTTTCATATCTGTGTAAGCAATTTTACGCGAAATTTATGTGTGTGTGTGTGCCACACACACACACACACACACTACATATATGTATATATATATATATACATATTTATAAATATAGCTTGCCTATTCTTTACTGGGTTCGAATCCCTTGTAAATAATTTCTGGCTAACAATTTGTTAACAACAATATTTGCGTACTTTGCGTACACAATTTTGAGGAGCTCGATGGCGCAGTGGTTAAAGCGCTTGGTCTGTGGTTGCTAAAGTTGAGCAACTTTCACCTCGAATCCAAAAAAGTTTCATTTTGAGCTCTTCCGTGCTTCGGCAGGCACATAAAGCCGTTGGTCCCGGCTGCATAATGGCTGGCATAGCTGGGCCCGCGTGGTGGTTTATGGCCCATTCTTCCTGCGGTGTTTCCATCCACAGAAAAGGCTCGTGCACCAGCAGTGGGAACACAAAATGAGTTGGTGTTGAATAAATGGGAGAGAGAGAGAAACATATACACAGGTCAATCAGGACCCCGCCTCGGCTTGTGTTGTTGCAACACGCTTCGTTCGCTGGTATTCTGGCAGAGCCTGCCGCGCGCCGGCTGCCACGCCACGCCGTGTGCGCGGTGCTGAACGGTTATATTAGAAAAACATACAAACATTTACTTACATTTTACATGAAATTTATGAGATGTATGTCTATGAATGATGAACATTTGATCAAATTATACATTTTTTATAACAATATTTATATGTGAACGATACGTTTTCTAATTTTAAGATCACATTTTAAAAGCCCCGATGAGATTTAAAAGTCGCACTCCTATACGGTCATTTTCGCCGAACACAATTGTGTAATGATAATAGTCCATTACCTAAGCTGAAAGCCATTAAAATATTCTCCTTTGGTACGCAATGACCCGGATTCAGAGCATTAGGGAAAATGACTTTCAAAAATGACATGACAAATTGTCACCTGTGTTAGGATGATAGTGCATGACGCAGATAGAAAGGGAACGTTTTAGCTATATTAAAGCCGGTTTCCTATATTCTATCTATCTGTTGTTTTGCCTACTATAGATAAAAATTTGACATAAGCTCCATACAAATTGTGTCCTAACTCCAGTAAGCAAAACAACAGACAGATAAAATATAGAGATCCGGCATAAGTAGAATCGGGTACATTAAACACTGTGGTTTTTTAACCTCACAGTGGTTATTAGTTTGTAATTACCAAGCCGAATTAACAAGCGTGATGATTAAACCAACACCTATTAGTTGTAAGGTTAGCTTTAATTTTAATGATGTAGGTCTTGCTTGGCACTCACACAGTGTACAGTACCTTTTTTTATTTCCCAGGTGAACTCGTTACGAGTACCGGCGCCTTGAAGAGGCACCGATTATGTGGGACTCACCCGTCCGCCTTTCCACACTCACTACCAGGGAGAGAGGCTCCAAGTCAGCTGCCAGGACTAAGTCCCGGCTGAGAGGGCGAGACGGAGGGGAATACCCACTAAACCCCTGGGGGCCTACAATCCGAAGCTGAAAGCTGAGGTGGCTGTCACGGTACAGTCCACTGGGGATTAACCACGCGGCGGCCACCCCGTCGCCCGTGTGCCAACCTATGACCGCAAGCGGTCATGCGCCGACACACGGGCAACTACGCGCACGGCACAACACACAACAGCATGCCCACCCTCTACTGGGCACGCAATCCCACAAAGTACATATACAAACAATACATGACAACTCACGACAAAGACACAATGGTCCTCCGACCCTTGGGCTTTTGGGGAGGTATGGCCAGATACCCACACCAAAGCCCATCTGCACACGCACTTGCACCAGCAAGCGCCCCACTTTGCGGTCCGGCAGGAGACAAGTCTCCGCACTCCCTACAAAATACACAAAACAAACACGCGCGGCCTTCCACCAGCCCGCCTTACCTTCTTTGGCGACCCGGACCCCGACCCAGACTCCGATTCCGACCACGAATCTGAGTCCGACTCGGACTCCGACCCCCACAAACACCTACCCGACCCTCAACACTCGGTGATCGATTGCCAACACTCGCAACTCGGAGGCGGAATTCCCCGACAATCCGCGGTAGGTGCCGGCAGCTTTCGCGGCGGGGTCCTCGTGGCTGCCTCCGACAACAACCCGCCGTTACTCGTCCACACGGTTACCACACCGGGACTCGGAGTCGGCCGGCCCTCCTCGAGCCCGACACTTGGCGCTCGACACCCGAGGTCGTACCCACAACTCAACCCTCGGCACTCGGTACTCGACACTCGAAACTCGGAGGCGGAATTCCCCGACAATCCACGGTAGGTGCCGGCAGCTTTCGCGGCGGGGCGCACGTAGCTTTCACGGGCCTCCCGGAGTTGTCCAAGCTCCGTTCACCCTGCTACTAACCTACGGCATCAACCCGCCGTTACTCGTCCACACGGTCACCACACCGGGACTCGGGGTCAGCCGGCCCTCCTCGAGCCCGACACTCGACTTCCGACACCCGGGGTCGAAATCCCACAAAGGACGACGCTCAGGAGGAGCGCCGCCAAGACTCCTCTCAAAGCTGCTCAGAAGGAGCAGCGAGTTATGCGGCCCAGAGTAGGCACGCACAGGAGAGGCAGGGCCCCAAAGGGGGCTCCTGCCTTGCCAGGTGTTAGCCGACTGGGTCCAACTTTCTCTAACAGAGACCGTTGGAACCATTCGTTGCCCAGGGTGCACCAACTTGGAGGTCACCTGACTCGCACCCCAGTGTACAGTACCTAGACATTTTACAGATAATAAAAGTGACTGATAACTGGGTTTGCTTATAAGATAATATAATAAAATAATATGATAAGATAATATAAGATAATAAGAAATTAGCTGAACCAACATCGGCATCCGCAAAACTAATTTACAATTTTGTCCTAAATAGTCTGAAGTTGTAGTAGCATTTAAGATTAGTATAAGATGGAGCTGACATGGTCAATTTATTAGACCAAGGCTTTTAAACAAAATAAACTGAAAAAAGTGACAGCAATAAGAAGAAGTTGCTATTTATACCCACAAGAGTTAATTAAAGCATAAGGTATCGTTATTGATGTATTTATACGATGGCCCGTTGTAAGATGGTGTTTATACGGTGCCTTCTTATGACAGCAGCTGGGACCAATGTGTACAGATGGCCTGTATGGCCTGTATGGCCTGTAATGCGACATGGACGAAAAGAAAAGTAGGTACAACAATTTGAATTGTTTGGGTATTCTTAAATTCTTAATTCTAAAATAATGTAATCTCTGAATCGCGCTATTGAAGTGTTTCGGTGCGTACTATATAAGCAACCCAATGTTTTTAATATACAAGCTCAACAGTACATCTAACAGTTTTTCTTAATTAGTACATGGTTACTACCAGTAGGTGAACAAAGGATATTATAGTATAAGTTTACTACTTCAGTGAGACCTACCAGTGAGTCTTTTCACAATGATGAATCCTTTGGCCTCCTCAATTTCTTCCAAAGAACTAAAAATCCTTTTTATTTGATCACCCATTCGTTGACCCGGCATCGCAAAAGTATATTAATTCGCAAGATCACAAACAGAACGCGTTAGCTGCCGCGCCATCTCCACCTACAATAAAATATCTATACATCTTATACATATTGAATCAAAGAATTAGTCCAACGCCACCTGCTCTTAGTGCAAATCCTAAATGATTGGCAGTCCATTTCTCGGTAAATTCATTAAAAGTTGGCTGCTTCACCAATAATCATGGATTAGGTCCATACCAAGTTCGTCGTACTTTTAGGAAACACAAGGTACCGTATTGCAACCGTAATCGCTCTATGATATTCAAGGCGATTTTACAATATTCTGATTTATTCTTATCACAGACCTTTATATCGCCAAGTCGAGCAAAAAAGCGGCACAGCCAGAAAAGGATGGTCCATCCTTTTCTCGAAACAGTTCAGGCCATTTTCGAAGTCTAAATTTTTAGTAACCAAGCAGGCATTGTATAAGCACGGTAAATTTTAAATTTCATTCAATTTGAACCAGTAGCTAAAGAATTATAACTAGTCAAAGTTTCTAATTTTGTCACTCATTCACTGAGTGACTGACTTTTCAAATTCAAATTCAAAATCATTTATTCAGTTTAGGCTACAAGTAGCTCTTGTGAATGTAACTATGCCATCGGTTCATAAGTCTACTCTGGGCGGGAGATCTGTACTGAGAACAACCGGCAAGAAACTCAGCAAGTGTCCAGCTCTTTTTTTCCTTACAGCGTCAAAAATGTTTTAAAATGCCCTATCATAGCAGGACACTTATTCAATCACAAATAAACACAAAAAATATAGAAGACAACCACATGTAAAAAAAACAAAATAAAAAATCTAAGTTAACAAATTTACCTCAGGTAAAAGTTTCAACTTCCATAATGTCATACAGTACCACTAGAGTACTCTAATTAAAGTCAAAAATTGTTTAAGAAAAACAAAGTCAAACTATAGTGAATAATACTAAAAATAAGATAAGTATGCCAGCCTCCACAGGCGGCACTCGTTTACGAGTATGACATATGAATCAGCCATCGCTTCGCTCAACCATATTTTGATTTTCTAAAGGTGTTAAGGTGGCTAGTAAAATGAAGCACATAAGCGCATAAGTGACCAATCACTACTGCAGTATAGAAATAAATATATTAATCTTTATAGGCGTGTGGTCAGATGTGCAAGAAGATTTGCTGTACAAATAGAAATAAAAAATGCTGAATACTGTTCAAAGGAAATATAGAAAGTAGTTAATAAACACAGTAATAAGATCAACAATCACTGCAGGAAGTTATTGTATCCTAACGTAAATGGTAAAATGATTGTAAAGCCTGAAGCAGTGGTTGAACTTTTTTCTAAGAAATTTGATCAGGGTCCTTTAATGTAGGCGACACAATTTTGTCTCTATCAATTTTAAAAGACATCCCACTGGTTTAAATAACTTGATTTGGAAGTTAACATCACCTACAGAAATCTTTAAAACTGTCAGAAAGATGGGTAAAAAGAAGTCTTGTGGATTATGATGATTTGCCCAGCAAGCCGTTTTTATTTAGATTTTAAAATTTACGTCGGTATTTGACATTTTGGTCAATTAATTGTGAGGTAAATAAATTTTAGGGACTTTGTACATAGGTATTTCAAGTTTTATCATTATGAACTTCAGTAATATATCCATTTGACATTTTAAGGTTTTGGTATTTTAAATATAAGTCAAATAACCATTAGGTATTTAGATTTTAGTAATTTTAAACGTTATTTTATGTTAGGTTTTTTGATTTAAGACATTCAAATACGTACCCAAACGAACACGATAGTTGCGTTTTACAAAAGAGTTAGGTACCTAATTAGTGACTATACACAGATAAGGATACCTAAGTCTAAACCTAAATGCCTAGCTTGCGGGTTCAACTACTAAAATAGCTAGGTATTTAGGTTCGGTGCGGTTTATTCCCTATGGAATAATTACTAGAAATGCAATTCTACAACTACATAGGTCAGATCCGGCTCGAAGGACCAAATGGTTTGGCGATAAGGACAAAAATAGCGGTGCGGGCGATGTTCTACTTTTTAGTAGACTGTATTTTTTTTATTGGCGATATACTTGGATAGGGGTTGTTTGAACTGCGAGAGACGGCGATAAGGGCAATTAAAGGAGATAAGCAGTTCAAGGAGATGGGACAAGAGACATACCTTTGATCAGCGAACGGCAGACGACACGTGTGCGGCAGGCGGGCGAGCAGTCGGAACCGGCACGAGGTTGGTGGCCGGTAAATGCACTTTGCTGGAGCACAGACTTGGACCACCAACGAGTGGTCTCTCACAGGTTTAACACTTCTAACGCGGATATTTAGATAATTAAAATTGGAGATTTCTTCTAATCGCGAATGACAGCGGCCGTTCCCAAACGTTGTTAGTGCACTAGTTTGCGATTGCAGCCGCAGCGCTAGTTGGCGTGCGGCGTTCCATATTGCGGTCTTCTTGTGCGCGAGAAAGGTATTGGAGGGGATGGGTAAAGGAAGCCAGTATAGCGCCAGGCTACCTTTTGCGCGGCAAATTTAAATCACCAATTGGCGCAACCACTTTTCGTTTTCTAATTCCATTATAGTTTATTGTCTCTTCGTGTCTGCATGATCATTTAAAGATCCTTACGGAAAACCAACACTGAAAACTTTAATTAGCAGTCAGTGCCAACTTTGTTTCTTATGTTTTCTATGTGTATAAAAGTGTATATATGTATATGTTAATTCAAGTATTGCTGTGCTGTTAAACTTGTAGAACATACTTTTCTAGTAGTCTACTCCTTAATTTTATATAATGCGTTATTATGGACTTGAATGCATAATAATTCGTATTATGTTTTTTATAAAATAAAACATAACTGTACCAGCTTTGTACAGTTTCTTCAACATATTCGCAGCAGTATCGCATGCAATTCCCACCCGTATTTTTGCGTGGGTAATCCACAGATTATTGACAGTGGCATTAATGTGGCACCGACCAAGTTCCATTTGCTGGGAAACATTTATGTGACTTTCGACTGCGCCATTGGATAACAGCTTTCGCTTCTGATTGTGATGCAAACGACGTAATTGTGTTTGATCATATTTGCCTGGTGGAGATGCGGTATGAACTATTTTGAAGAAACCTCTTTAGCATAAGTAATTAGTTAGTGATTTAAGATTTTGATACGACAGTCTCTTAATTGTTCGTGCATATTGATCTTATTACTGTTGTCTACGTGCATTTATGACCTCAGCAGTGAGATATTAATTAAATAGTTTACCGATACGAAGAGATAGTAGCAGGCTTCAATTTATAGTTCGAGCAAAGCATGAATCTCAGAATTATTGAAACTCACTAATCATCATCATCATATTTGTATATCAAAATTTTAAATACCTACGTTTAAAATATCGATGTTCAAAACATCAAAAATTATAAATATCGATTGTATTGAAATATCGAAAATTGTAATACCTAAGATTTAATATCTTATTATTGAAATACAGAGTGATTAAAATATCGAATGATTAAAAATATCGATAGTCATTGTGATTAAGTTTAAAATGTCAACATTTAATATACCTACTAGTAAAAATATCGAAAAAAGAATTAAATAGGTAGTAAAAATTTACTTAGATTGTAATTGGAAATTATATGATTTATTAAGATGTTATTAATTAAATTTAAATGCACTACTCGTACATAGTTTTCCCTTGTTTGCCCTCGTTTTTATAATACTTTTTTTATACAATCTAGTCATTTCTAGATTTTTTTTATGGACTTTAAGCATGCCATGTCAGTCCCATCATAACTTATACTTACTACATCAAACTTATTTACTAGTACTTAAACACCTAACTTAATTTAAGTTTAACAATAAAAGTAATATCAATCATTGACGGCTCAACAACACTATATCGCAGACAAGTCTGGCTGCTTCTGATGTAGGGTTTGCTAAAATAATTCAATAATTGTCAATAATTGTCGCTCTCTATGATTTTTGGTACATTCCATCAACAAGTGCTGCGCATCCTCCAGTTTGTCACATACCTCACAGTTCGGGGAATCGGATTTTTTCATTAGATAAGCAAACTTGTTAGACGGAAAGCGACCGGAACGAAGTCGGTGCAATAGTACAATATACTTTCTACTTAAATCTATGTTTGTATACCAAGGTATTTCTAGATTTGTTTACAGTTCTAACCTAACCTAACCTAATTTTTTTATAAGGGACCCCTCGACAGTTATAGAATATACACAATAAATTATGCCAAAACAACCAAATTAGACCTAATGATAGTTAAGCTAACCTTTGCACTGGTTTTCTTCCATGTGAAGTTATAATAATAATAATAATTGTTGATTCGACGATCACTATCCCGATAGTCGTTTCAGCAAACGGTCTGATAGCGATGAGCCTCGACCAACATCTTAAGAGGCTCTCCCTTGATGGTTGGATCAAGGGTCAGATTCAGAAGGCAGTACTCCTTGACACGGCACGTATTGTCAGGAGGTTCCTCACTTTGCAGCCCTGACTACCGTTGCTTGGGCCCTGCCCCGCCGCTAGCGGTACTCTAGAATTAGGTTTTCATAATGTGTTATTGTTTTTATATTATAATAATGTAGTTTTAAGAAAGAAAATAAATATAGGGTATAATAATAATAAACTTTGTTTGCACACAAATAATACAGATACAGACAAATTGAAGAAAAGATATAGAACAAAATAGGCAGCCTAATTGCTTACAAGCAATCTCTTCCAGGCAACCTTGGGCGAAAAATAATAAAATTAAGAAAATAAAAATGGGTGCAAGTAAAAATAAACTAAATTATGATAATAACATAAAGTACATACAAAAGGGAAATAAATACATTAAACAGAGTTTATGCAATATAAATCATAAAATAAATAAACATAGCTAAGATGAATTTAGAAAATGACTCCGAACCTGACCCTTGAACGACTCCAACGTGCGAGCACTTCTGGTGCGCTCAGGCAAAGAATTCCATAACCGGACAGTATGCACAGAAAAAAAGTAGGAAAGGAAATTAGTTGAATGAAGAGGAGTCACAAGAGCTAGGTTATACGCAGAACGCAAGGTATGGCTAGAGGAAGTGGAACGGAAGGAGAAACAATTTTTGAAGATATTAAGGTAAAGTGGGTAGAAAAAGGACCGTATACAGATAGGAAAGAACGTTGCAGTCTCTACGCCAGCGAATTGGCAACCATTGAATCTGAGCTCGGAAAATCGAAAAATGGTCATACTTCCTCAAGTTATAAATAAACCGAATACAGTGATTCTGCAAACGCTCCAGTTTATTTACAAGTTCCTACGAAAGATCATATTTAGACGCGTTCTACTTAAATTAACTTAATAAATAAATATTGATGTTTAGGACATTCGATATTCTGTACTTCGATATTTTGGTCTTTTGATGTTACTTTTAAAGATAATAAGATTTTTGATACATTGGACGTAGGTTACCTAACCATTCGACAATATAAACTTTCGTTATTTTAATTTTCGATATTTCAATTTATTAGAAGACACTTATTGATCCATAGCCCAGGTTCAGGTTCGTGATCACTAACTCGCATTTTAATAGAAACCCAATTGCAACGCTGACTTTGATTATTTTACAATTCAAAAATGGAGGTCTCCGCCTAGCAGTGGGACAGCATACAGGCTACATTTCACTTTTACACAAGGAGGAAATTAATGTAGTACTTCCAGTATAATTATTTCTAAGAATACATGTATCTTTCTCAGTACATACAAGTCTCAAGTCACCTGGTGTTATGACAACAGTGGATTCGCAGTAAATACTGAAACGTCGTCAAGCTGAACAAACATGCTCGAACAGACAAAAGTGCAAACGTCTAGCTTGCAGCCAGAGACGTCGTCGGTAAATAAACTTGTAAAAGCCAAGTCGAACTGATATTTAAGTTACAAATCTACGGACTATGAGTACGTATTACTTTGATAATTATTTTAGTATATTATTGTTATTTTTGACTAGTATTGATTTGTTGAAGTAATATAATCAGACAAATACAATGCTTAATAGGGAGTAACGAACTCGTGCCCAGATGGGCACTTATTTAGATAAATAAAACACCTCTGCTTGCGGGATCGGTTTTAAAATAAAATAGCAAAACCTTTTTTTTATTTATTAGTGTCTGATGTGGGAGGACAAATTATTGACCTTGTGTAAGTTAAATATGGATTAAACACCGTTTTTGGTTCGTTTAGTGCTTCTTTTGAGCCTGCTTAGCTATCTCCCACCATCTTATCGAAGCTTATCGACTTATCATCATTGTTGGTAGCATTAGTGTGTTCTCTCAACTATACCTAGTGATGGATAGTCAGTTACTCAGTTAGTTGTTGAGGATTCTATGTGAAGTGCGTTTCACCTATGACCTTATCATGATTTACGACTAGTTGAGATAAAGGTAAAGCTATTGTCAGTTTTTTTAATGTCTAATGGGTAAGCTCAGTGCTTTCATCTCACCCAAAGTTAAGCGATGTTAGGGCCAATGGTGGAAGCGCACTTCAGCCGGAATCCTCAACTACTGAGGTACTGGCTTTCTTATCCCTAGCTGCCGGAATACAACAATGCTGTTTGTTAACATTGATGTTATGGCGACAAATTTAAATAAGATGTAGGTAGCTACCTAGCAAACAAACCCTACCAGCAACCAAATCGAGTGCGTAAAATATATGTAAATATATTTATGCTGGGAAACGAACCCGAGACGTCTGGCTCTGAGACCAGTGGTCTTAACCAATAGACCACAGAGGCGGTTAAGAAATAAAAAATATATCTATGTGATGTGTCTTTGAAAATTGAGAGGTCATCTCTCTACTTTCTTCCTCGTGAAGTAAAGGCTAATAAAGATAGCTTCAAAGTTTTTTAGACAAAGCTGAAAGCTTTCAAATATCTCTGGAAGAAGAAGGCACACAGTGTTGTAAAATGAAAGTACAATGAGAATGTCGTTTAAAAATGTACTTTTTTTTGTTTTAAAATGTCGTTACTTCTATTAAGGTGTAGAGTTTCTTGCGCCCATTCTTCTCCACAGCTAAAAAGTAGACGTCCTAAGTGGATAGTAGGTGAAAAATGTATGGACGTTTCAAAAGCACTTTTCGTTAGTTTATTTGAATAAAAACTTTTGACTTTGACTTTGACTTTATCAGCATAGCTGGAGAGAGCATCAACAAAACCAATCTGGCTTCTAATTATCCTTTGACGTCGTTGTTAATTCAAATCAAAAGTTCGAATATTGATAAGAGGTGTATGAAAATGAACTCAAATAATTTAGTATGCACTTTTGTGTCCGCTGCTTTAAGTATGAATACGATGTGCAATTTAAAAATCTTGCATTTCTTATTTCTAGCCATTGCAGTGGTGTGTTCTAGAATGGAGATAACAAGTTTTATCACCAAAAAAAAATTTTACAAAATTCAACCATTTATTTTTATCTCTTTTCGGAGCCGTTTTAAGGTGTGTCATCATGATTGCATCAGCTGTGGGGACACGAGCCTTCCATATGGATGTGTAGGAAGAACGGGCCATAAACCTCACGCAGGCCCAGTGTGGATTGATGGTTTTCAACGACTGCTAATGCAGCCCAGACCAACTGTTTACGTGTATTTTTTTATTTATTTATTAATTTAACTTAACGTAATACTATCATTACAGTGGTTCCCAATTCGATAGCAAAGTAGAAAATTATAAAATACATTGATCTTAACTTAACAATATAAACATTCGACATAAAAAACAATAATAATAATAATAATAATAAACTTTATTGCACACAAAAGAAAAACAATACAGTCAATTTAAAAAATAAAAATAAATAAAGAGTACAAAATAGGCGGCCTTATTACTAACAAGCAATCTCTTCCAGGCAACCTTGGGCGAAAAATAATAAAATAAACAAAATAAAAATGGGTGCAAGTAAAAATAAACTAAATAATAATAATAATAATAATATCAAATAAAGTAATTACTAATTACAGATAAAAAGGAAATAAATATATAAAACAGAGTTTATGCAATATAAATTAAAAAAAAAAAAAAATAATAATAATAAATAAATAAATAAACAGCTAAGGTAAATTTAAAAAATGACTCCGAACCTGACCCTTAAACGACTCCAACGTGCGAGCACTTCTGATGCGCTCAGGCAAAGCATTCCATAACCGGACAGCATGCACAGAAAACGAGTAGGAAACGAAATTAGTGGAATGAAGGGGAGTCACAAGAGCTAGATTAAACGCAGACCGCAAGGTATAGCTTGAGGAAGTCGAACGGAAGGAGAAGCAATTTTGAAGATATGAAGGTGAAGTGGGTAGAAAGAGGACAGTATACAGAAAGGAAAGGACGTGTAAGTCTCTACGCCGGCGAATTGGCAGCCATTTAAGCCGAGCTCGAAAAACCGAGACATGGTCATACTTTCTCAAGTTATAAATAAACCGAATACAGAGATTCTGCAAACGCTCCAGTTTATTAAGAAGTTCCTCCGAAAGATCAGCGTAGCAAACATCAGCATAGTCAATGATGGACAGCAGAAGAGTCTGCGCCAGAGTGATCTTTGTGCCAATCGGTAAGAAGTTACGAAGACGATTGATTGAACTGTACGCAGCAAAGACTCTTCTCCGAACAGCATCAACTTGCGAATGCCAAGTGAGACACTGGTCAAAAACAACACCCAAGTTTCTCACTGTCTTTGAGTATGGTATATTAGTGCCGGCGAAGTTAACAGAAGGAAGAAGTCCAAAATCGATCCTCGAAACAAAATAGGAGCTACCGATGATGATTGTCTGGGTCTTACTTGGATTGACATCGAGACCAAACGATTTGCTCCAGTCCAAGATAACCTCGAGATCCCTGTTAGTAACCTCAACAGCACGAGAAAGGTCTAATAACGGTGCTTGTGTGTAAATTTGGAGATCATCCGCATACAAGTGATAGGAACACGAAAGCTGTTGTGTAATAGAGTTTATAAAGATTGAAAAAAGAAGAGGAGATAATACGCCACCCTGAGGGACACCAGCATTAATATTGCACCACGACGAGAAAGATTCCTCAATACGTATGCGCTGCCGGCGCCCTAGCAGGTAACTTTGAAACCAATCAACCACGGCAGGAGATATGCCAAGAGAACGCAAAACACCGAGGAGAATATCAAAATCTACTGAGTTAAAGGCATTACTAAAATCTAATAATGTCAATATAGTAAGCTGGCGTTTCTCCATACCACGATGAATATCGTCGGTTATTTTAACTAATGCTGAAGTCGTACTATGACCCATACGGAATCCGGATTGAAATGGGTTAAGGAGACTATTTTTGCTCAGGAAAGAAGTGAGTTGACGATGGATAAGCTTTTCAATGACTTTAGACAGGAAAGGTAGTATGGAAATGGGACGGTACTCTGAATACAAGGTAGGATTTGATTTTTTGGGAAGAGGGATAACAGAAGCCTCCTTCCAAGCAGACGGAAACACTCGGGATGCAACTGATGTGTTAAGGATGAAAACTACAATGGGAGTAAGGATATCTAATATAGGAAGGATCATATTACGACTTATTGCATCAGTACCCACAGCATTAGAGCTTATGGAGAGTATAGCTCTCTTAACATCACTGTCCGTAAATTGATCTAAAACAAAGGGAGATAAAACAGGTGCTGGTAAATTAGAAAGACGCTGCAAGGTGGCAGTCTTGTAGTGGACGTCAATAGGTGACGAAGAGGTAAAATGAGAATTGAGAAGATTGATATCTAGATTGTCATTGATGTTAGCGTTCTTAGATTTACCAACCAATTTAGATTTAATTTAGATTTAACAATCTGCTTTTATAGATTCAATAATATTGATAATAAGTTTGTTATGTTATATTGTTTGTGTTATTTAATATTAATTTATATAAATAACACACACACAAACTATTATAATTAATCGTACATGTAGAGAATAATTAATTAAAAAATAATTGTATTATAATTATTACTTTTATCACATTAAAGATAATGTAATTCAGGCATGTGGCAAACAAAAAGATCTACCTTGTTCTTTTTTTTGAAAAGAGAGATTGCTGATTGCCTCAAACGGCATTTTCAGCTTTATTACGTTTTTTTGGGGGCGGCGAGAAACTTGAACTTCCTCAAGCCGTGTGAAACGAATCACCTTCGGAGGTTTTCTAGAGGGAACGGCATCACGCACACTAGTGCGTGTCTCCGTGCCCTACTAGATTCTCCGAAGGGTTCGGATCGGATTGGGGAAAGATCGACTCTTTCTGCAACACTGTTATATGTGTGCAAGGTGCGTGTCAGCGGCGTCCTCTGCATTAAAGTGTTTTCGTGAATTTCGTAAGCCCCGCACATTCTGGTACAAAATATAGATTTCACGTGTTGCAGTGATCAGTGTAATGTTGGTGTGGCGCCTGTTGTAAGTTGGGCTCGCCGTTGCGAGCGTGGGCGCGCAAGAAACCATTCCGTTACCCTGGTACTTTTAAAGCACGCAGAAGCTCGAGATGACCAATTTTCGGTCACCCATTCGATAACCGGTCTTTGCGAAATTTGCTTAACTTCAGTGATCGCAAACCGGGCTCGTTAACCACTGCGCCGTCGAGTTCCTCCACTTCATGATGTACCTATTTAATTAAATGGTGCTACAGGAGTACGCAACAGATGTATCTACGAGTGTAATTAGACACTTCGCAACACTCGTCTCTTCCTGAATCAGATGAGTTTCTGAGAGTTCACAGTAAAAACTGTTGCAGTAGACCAACTATTAAATATTTTTTTAATTAGCTAACTTCCAAGCGCAACGCCTTGCTGGCCGAGTGGCAAAGCGTTCGGTCCGATAACCCAAGGTCCCGGGTTCAACTCCCAGGTCGGGCTTCGGATTTTTTCAATGCATAGCCCGGGTTTGTGATCACCAACCCGCATTTGACAAGCGTTGTGATTAAGCCATGCATTGTAGCGATGATTTGATAGCAATGATGGAACCTTTGCCCAGCAGTGAGACAGTTATAGGCTATTTACTTTCCTTTACTCACAAAGCGCGAGAAATGCCTGCAGTGTGCGAAAATGCGTAGAGATATAGCGTCACTCAGCGTCTTCTATCGCTTATATCACGGCGAGTGCTCTGAAGAACTCTTTGACCTTATCCCACCTTCTCCCTTCCTCCATAGGAGTACACGTGCTGCTCTCCGGTGTCATCGCTTCACTGTCTCACATATCCCATCGCGCACAAAGAAATTTGGTGACTCGTTTCTTTGTCGCACCTCCAAAAGATGGAATAGTCTACCAGCACATGTTTTCCCTCTTTCCTATGATATGGGGTCCTTCAAACGAGGCGTGAAGAAGCACCTTGTGGGCCGGCAGAGTGAAGTTGACTGATGCTGCGTTGTTTTCACGCTGCACCAGTTGTCTTCGCGTCTGGACTCCATTTCCACTTAACATCAGGTGGTGTGGAGTCATTTGCCGTGCTAAGTATAAAAAAAATAAAAATAAAATGCCCTTGACAAACATAGATTTAAAGGTAACACAACGCACCCGCAAGAAGCCGCGGCGACACTATTCACACGTAACCAAAGCTTGCCCAAAACCAAAACCAAAAAAAACCTCGTTGATACTTGTTTTAAGGTGCTCTCTCAACATCAGGCGTACCACTTTTTTAAGATAGTTAAGGCGGACCGGAAACTCGTCTGCCTATTCAGTAACAAAAAAAAATGTCGGGAACTGTCACTTCGTTAAAAATATTTCCTTTGACAGTGGCATATGACGCTGGTGATTATGATGATGATGACGAAATAATATTTTCTTGTCACTTGCGACTACGTCACAGATGTAATTAGGGAACGTTATATTGAAACACGCTCCACGCTGCACAAATAAAACGGGGGAGCCGTTCCGAAACACTTTCGTTTCTTCGTAAACGATATGAAAAGATGATGAAAAGAAATAATAAAACACGGGAGGCACGTTCAGCTGGTACGCGAGATTTCTTAGTCCCCGTAATATTATGCATAAAATACTACTGACGTGAACTGACTTTTACCACTAGCTTGGTTGGACCTATTTTTAGTTTTCATACATTTTTATCATTACTATTGAAAACATTACAAAATAAATTAAAATTATTAAAATTTAATATGTTTAATGCAGTATAAATACACATATTCCCCCTTACTTATAAAAACTATTTAAGCATTATTTAGTTAAATATTGTTTTGTCAACGTCACACAAACGTCATTCTGAATTTAAGAAAAAGAGACAAAACAATGATTGACTAAATAATGCTTAAATAGGGGATAAATAGCTATTTATACTTAACTTTAACACCACCACGGGTACATGAAATTAAAAAAAGTCTAACTCTGTTTTCTTGTGGTTCGATCGTTACTAGGAAACATTATAATCTCAAGTCGGTGAATCTGTCAACAACTTCTATGTTTTGTTTCAAAATGATCTCTTATAGAATCCTACCTATCCTACCTCCTGCACCCCTAGACAAAATGGAAAAACTCTTAACCGTTTTACAAATAAACAAAGAATAAGCTTCGAATAATTATTCCGTGTTTTGTCTCTTTTACTCTAATTTGAAATGACGTTTTCATGACAGGAACAAAACACGGAATAACTATTCGGAGCTTATTCTTTGTTTAAATACAAATACAAATGTAAGGAATAAAAATAAAATATAATGATTAGGTATTGTACGGGTTTGACAAAAGTCAACGATACGTATAAATGACGTTTACGTTAATCCCATACAATAATCATTTTCATTTATATTCTATTAGCGTTTTGCCACATGTCTAGGGGGGCTGTAATTCTATTAAATAAAATTAAATATAAAAGTTATAATACTGCATAATGTTCACTGTGTCGTACAGAGGCTTACCAAATAATTTCTCTTGTTCAACTTAATAATTAAGACGGAATCGGATATTAACCTGAGTTCACGAAGATTACGCATATTCATAACTGACTGAAAATTCCAGACGGCAGGAGTTTATTTGAAGCCATATTCTAAAATAACTTTATCAAAATCGTATCATACATACATACATACATATAATCACGCCTCTTTCCCGTAGGGGTAGGCAGAGACCACTTCGTATCAAATCGTAAATAATCCATTTAGATTATTAATGTAACAAAAACATGACATTGTCATGTCTCACCATCATCATCACCAGCTCAATTTATGTTCCCACTGCTGGGGCACGAGCCTTCCCGATGGATGGGTAGGGAGAACGGGCCATTAGCCACGTGCCCAGTGTGGATAGGTGGTTTTTAACGACTGCTAATTCAGCTGCTGTATGTGTCTTCCGTAGCACGGAGGAACTCGCGATGGTCACCCATCTGATGACTGGCCGAAAGTTGCTTAACCTTAGCAAACACATACAGGGCGCGTTAACCGCACTGCGTCATCGAGATCCAGTTATGTCTAAGGACTCCATTTGAATGATCTCTTTTGAATTGATCTATAAACGTAGGTATCCCAAAAAGTTAGGCATAAAATGCAGTAAGTAACTCAGTTTGGAATACAAACATTTAGTTTACGATCAAAAGAGTTTTAAAATGTTATGTTAATAGGATATTATCGTGAAGAACGACAAATAAAAAAGTAGCAGCAGACATTTTAAAACCATTAGCGCTCGACCATCATGAGAGACCTATCATTATTTTTAAATTGTTTGACGTGGCGTGGTGTTCGTTTTAAAAGTAAACACTGCTGCCGGTGGTTAAACGACAATTAGTATTCAAAACAGATATAATATCTAACTAAATTGCGATTTGAATAATTATAATTCTCATGTAGGTTTGATATTATTACGGCATACTAGTAGAAGCAATGTTTCCCGTACTATTTGAGCTCATGGCTGAGTAAAAGTCACTGTGTGGAACCTATAGCATAATATTGTTGATCATGGTTTTCTTACACGCATGGTATATTATAGGTACTGTTTGGACCTTCCGTCATTTTTTTTACTTTTTATTTGTCATGTGCTGATTGCTGCACTGAAATTAAGTTAAATATTTATAAATATATTTATAAAATACAGTGAAAAATTAAACGCCCACCCGACCCAGCCAGGAATCGAACCTGGGTCTTCCGCAATCCGGGCGGCTGCACTGACCGCTATGCTACCGGGAAGGCTTACCTTACGTCATGTTACTGTTCTCTATGGCTTTCATACTAGTTGGGCTCATGGTTCCGTACAAGTGACTGTGTGGAACCTACGCCTTACTAGTGGAGACTATGTCTTTTACCTTTTACGACGCAGTCAACCTGAGCCCCGGACAATCTAGTAAGGCATTGAGGACACACTCGCGGTTTCTTGTCGTCCATAAACCTGGTTACGCTGTAAAGGCTAAAATTAGCCAACATCAATTTAATTCTAAATATTTTTATTAATTTACATTGCAAAACTTGTAGCATACTAATAGAAACTACGGATACTTATATTTTATTTTATTTAAGTGATTCCAAATAGTTTCCAATCTTCATATAATTTTTATAGTGGCTTATTTCTTCTTAGTGCTTCTTTTTATGTACTGGTATACGAGTATGTTTCTATTGTATTCTACTGTATTTGCGCACTTCCTCTATCTCCCTCTTGGGTTCCTAAATCAAAGGTTGTCTGGAAGAGATCGCTTAAAGCGATAAGACCGCCTTTGCCCATGCTAGCTTTAAGATTTTTTGTATGTACCTGTTTTTGGTTTTAATTTGTGTGAGCAATAAAGTATTTATCTATCTATCTATCTTATTTAAATAATAATAATAAACTTTATTTGCACACAAAAAAAAATACACATACAGACAAATATTTAAAAAAAAAGTAAAGAGTACAATTAGGCGGCCTTATTGCTAACAAGCAATCTCTTCCAGGCAACGTTGGGCGAAAAATAATAAAATAAAAATGGGTGCAAGTAAAAATTATAAAATTATATTTAAATTTATAGCTTTCAGAAAAACTATAATATGTTATTGCGTAAAATACATAGCAACGATGTATTTAATAGTTTAATCTAAAATATAAACATGATATATGCGTTTACCCAGTAGTAGGTACGTTATTTCTAAGTAATTATACACTTATCACTTATTTTATCACTTTACACTTATATACACTTTGTTGATGAATTTCTCCACGGAAATAATAATAATACTCCACAAACACCAAGCCATACTTGAAACTTTTGCGTGCAAAGGACATAGCAAGTAGTTCAAATTGATAAATAATAAAAGCGGCAATTAATCTCTCGTGCTTATTAAAAAAATACCTAGCTATTAAAAAAAACCAACAAACAAATCGTTCCCTTTAAAATTGTAAACCTTTTGCTTTACTAACTGAAAGCAATTAACTTTATCGAAACCATCTAACTAACGAAATGCGGGGTTAATGTATTTCGGCTAAGGGCGGCTAGGGAAGCTATGGATGTTTTGCGAAACAACAATACTAAAAAGAGAAACGAACATTTTCTAGACCGTGAGTAATTTATTTTTGTTTACCGCAACAGTTACATATTAATAAAAAGCAAATAAGAAAAAACAAATTGGTTTAAGTTAAGTGACATTGTAGTTATAGTAGTTGTTAGTTGTAGTTTTTTTTATGTGTATTAATATTTAAATCAAAGAAGTAAAAGAAGTAAGTCATAGACCGTTTAATAATAATATTTAAAACACCCAGCGGCCATTTTGTAATCATGACTTATTCCAAGATGGTTGACAATCTGTAAATTTTGTTTTCGAATGATGGATTGAACAAAGGAGTAAAACAACCAAATTTAATATATTAAAATAAAACTTTAGTAAATTTTTACTTTTTTTTTTTATTTTTCAAGTGCTAATTGCTGCACTGAAGCTAAATTAAATATTCATAAAATTTTATAAAATACAGTGAAAAAATTAAACGCCCACCCGACCCAGCCAGGAATCGAACCTGGGTCTTCCGCAATCCGGGCGGCTGCACTGACCGCTATGCTACCGGGAAGGCTGACGTAAGCGCTGAATTTTGTCACTGCTATTTTAATATTTTTGAGTGCTTTTAAGCGGCACTAGCGCCATCTATTCCAAACGGTTGTTGCAACCGATGGCCATGCAGATTCATCTTTGCAGATGAAAAACCACAAATTTGATAACACAACGCTATAGTAAATTTTTACTTTTTTTTTATTTTTGGCCATCGGTTGCAAAAACCGTTTGGATAGATGGCGCTAGTGCCGCTTAAAAGCACTCAAAAATATTAAAATAGCAGTGACAAAATTCAGCGCTTACGTCAGCCTTCCCGGTAGCATAGCGGTCAGTGCAGCCGCCCGGATTGCGGAAGACCCAGGTTCGATTCCTGACTGGGTCTGGTGGGCGTTTAATTTTTTCACTGTATTTTATAAAATTTTATGAATATAAAACTTTAGGTTTAAAAATTATTATTTTTATATTTTCAATAATATTTAAAGTTTAGCAACACGACTGATTGAGACAAAGTGAAATAGATTACTATTACATTCTAATATTTCACTAAGAATAGCGCGAAGGGTACCACTTTGCCTACGAATGTGGCTTAAAACCTTTTGTCTGAGCTCCAAGATCTGTTCAACAAACTGATTCAACTCCTAAGCACTAAGTGGTCGTAAATTAGAAGCTACTCGTAAACAAAGACAAAGGCAAGACTAAAACGTTTCAATTAATTCAAGTTTAACAAATCGGAAGCAACTAAATGTTCAAATTATATTGTATAACATTGAAATTAGTCTTTATCATAACTATTGCAAAGCTTGTAATCAAAGCAAATGGGGGTTGTTGTCTTAACCCTCACCGCACTAATAACTGATTCACACAACATACATGGCACTTTTTCTTCGCCATCATCCCATTCCTATGCTGTTGAGGATACAACTCAATGTCCACGTGATGTATTCTGGTTAGACATAGACATATCAGTGGTATCTCTCCCTGTTATAGTAGCCTAGTAGTCATCGCAGGAGAAGGTGGGAGTTTGCTAAACTTCATCAACACTTATTTGATTCCTACAATCACAGCACTATTAACTCTTCGCTATTATCCCATTCATGGAGAGCTATTAAGGAAACAGCGCATCATCCTTGAAGTATTCTGGCGCCAACTATAATATGTGATCCCTCCCTGTCTATTGCCGTAGCCTTCGATAAACGATCCAAGGCAACCGTGATATCAATTTTTCAGAGACGTCGTCGTAAGTAAAGGTGGGATTTTGTGAAACTTCTTCTACCCTAATTTTATTTACACAATCTAAGCAGTATTAACTCTTTGCTATCATCCCAGTGAGGTGCTACTGAGGATACAGCGCATCATCCTCGAGGTGTGTCCATTGTGGTGTGCCACGCGTTAAGAGATGTTTAGGATAGGCAACCGTGGGATCATCTTTTGCAAGAACGTGGTACAAGAAAGAAGATTACCAAGCTCCCCTACGTTCACACAACATACGGAGCACGAATTCTTCCCTATCATTAATGCATGTTGCGCCACTGAGGAAACAGTGTACAAACAAAACAAAACTATGTATACTTTCGCCTTTATCATTTATAAAATTTATATAGGCATTGTTTTCGAAAGTTTTCGCGAACAGATCCGTAAGATCCTGAATTACATAGTTATTTCAGCTATGCCTACTGACAAGTGTAACTGTGTAGTACTAACTAGTGTGTGTTAAGATTGTTTGTAACCGTTTTCGTTCTGCAATAAAGTGTCAATTTCTCTATCTATCAATATATTCAAATTATTGATTTATTTACACATTTAGATCCGATCAAGGCATGGCAGGGAGAATATCTGGCACCAGCGAACGTGTTCAAAGGCAAATGCCCCACTTTCCAGAGCACTATGAAGCTTACTGTCATTATTGGACAGTGGTTTGGCCTGAACCCCGTTTTAGGGATTACTAATGTGGACACGTCTAAGCTCAGGTAAGACGTGACTTGACATAAACTTACTTGGAGGAAATAGTTGTTTGAAATCGCATTCAATACCTTCCATAAAGTTGACTTTAGAAACAACAACATGTTCAATTGTTTTATTTCTCTTTGGCTATTACGTTCTCGGACAAAAATACAGAGCGAGAACTAGAGTTCCATCGTCTTGCCCCATTTCAGATAAATGATTTTTGAGCCTCACAGTGATCGTACTAATAATTTTTATTTTTTTGTTATTTTGACATGCAAGCAGTTGCCACAACTGATAGTGCCTGTATCCTGATCATCGCAATATACTGTATTAGTATCATTTTACGTTTTTTAAATATCTATCTAGTCTATTTTTAAATTGGTTGATGTTGGAGGCTAAGATATTAAATGTGATTGGAAATGAACAAATACTAATTGGTTATTCATAAATTTTCACTGTCATAAGTCACCGGTGACTTCAAATGCGAGTGGGAGAAAAATCGTGAATTATTTTAAAAATGTTTTTATTACAAAAACACAATGTTGAAAGAATTTCCACGAGCAGGATTTGAACCTGCACCCTTCTGACATACCGGGTCAGGTGCTCTTCCAATTGAGCTATCGTGATTCTAACCAGCCCGCCGAAATTATTCAACACTATTTACTTTTTTACTTTGAAAGCCAAAGGCGCCAATTCAATGTCAACAACTACCGTCATTAACATGTGATCATAATATTTTTACAAATACTAAAGATCAGTTAAGAAGTAGGCAAGCTATTTATAAAATGTTTTTGTTTTGTTTATATAATTTTAACGCAAATTTTGTTGCGATACAAATTACAAAAACACAATGTTGAAAAAATTTCCACGAGCAGGATTTGAACCTGCACCCTTCTGACATACCGGGTCAGGTGCTCTTCCAATTGAGCTATCGTGGTTCTAACCAGCCCGCCGAAATTTAATTTAATGTTTTTATTATTTATAAATTTTTTTGGTAGGTAGTTAATCCGACTGACTAGTTTTTAATCGAATTACCTACCAGCTTCGCTCTCTACAAGTCATGTAATGTTTTATACCAATGATGTTATTGATATTATTCATTTAATATAACTATAATAATGTGTATTGTAGATTCAAATTCTTTTCATGGAGGAGTTTCTACAGTATCATGTCTATCTTGGGACAGTTTGCGTTTGTATTCTTTTGTTTTTTGAAGCTAATTAAATACACGGACGCTTCTTTATCATCGAGCAGTAAGTTTATCTGTTTTAATCGTTTTTCAATTATTTTTCATAAAGTTTTGTAATCAACTCGATCTTACGTCAGATTGTTTGTAAATGATTATTTAAGTCACCAGTTTGACCGTGATTAGAATACATACAACTACTACGACTTTATCGCAAACCTGTTGTTTGTATCAAAAGGAGGTCACGCCATAACTCAAGTCAAACTAAAAACATATATATGTGTAGTATGATAGAATTATTTTACAAGCTTATGCAATGTGATTTTGTATGTATGTATCAGTTGATACTTGAACTGATTTTTCGTATACAAAATCCTTCCCCATTTTGTGATACATTACAAATTTCGTAATTCCATTTTCAGCATCCATAGTATTCTACAGCTCAAACTTCTTGACCATTATCCTTTTCTATCGGATTGCCACAAAATGGCCGCGCCTTTGCCAGCACATCGCCAAGATGGAGGCGGTGGATCCCAACATGGATGCCAAGATTGTGAAGAAATGCAATACGTCTTGCATTGCTATACTGAGTTTAGCATTGGGTAAGATTTTTAAAAATATATTTATTTATTACTATACATATGAAAGGAGATTTTCCATTAATTTCAGTATAACATATCTAACGATAATCAAGAGATACTTATACTAATAAAAAAGCAAAGATACCGAACCTATAGTTCATTACGTGCGTCTACCAACATCTGTGGTCCTTTACGTGTTTGTTCTAAATATCTTTTCGGGCGATGGAAATATCAATTGCGATCACCTATGTGGCCAACTGGTTTGCAACCGGTTACCGATCCAGAGGTTACGGTTGCCACCATAGTTTTATTAAAACCTTATTTAATTTAATTATTTAATACAAACTACTAACTAACTATAATAAATAACGTTACGCAAATTTTGTTGCGAAAAAATTACAGTCTGAAAATTTAAAAAAGAGTTGAAATTTTTTTCTCGATCAGAATTTGAACCCGCTCTTTCTGACAAACCAGGTCAGGTGCGCAATTTCATTTTAAATTTATGCTGTCGTAGCTCTGTTCAAGCCATCAAAATTGATCAAACACTATTTACTATTACTTAGTAAGCCCAATGCACCTTATTCGTAAACAACAAATACACTTAAAAAAAAAATATTTTACATAACTATGCAGTGATTCTGTAAAAACATGTGTTATCGAATTGCTACGTGCTGAGGCACGAGCCCTCCCCCCTATGAATGGATAGAAAGAACAGCCCCCCGACCGCCTTACTCGATCGCTTTCGATCGCTTTGAAGGGGAGGCGTCATGTTGTCATTTCGAAAGCAATATGAAAGCAATATCGGAAGCTATAGCCTATAGCAATCCTATATATGAGCCTTCTATATATATAGCCTATAGATGACGCCTCCTCCTCGCTTCGGCTTCATAACGATTGAAAGCGATCAAGTTAGGCGGTCGGAACCCAGGCTATAAACCACCACGCGGGCACAATGCGGATTGGTGGTTGATAACGACTGCCGATGTAAATGGAACCAACGGCTTTACGTGCCTTCTGAAGCACGGAGGAGCTCGTGATGATAAATTTTTGACCAGCCTTTGGTCTTTAATCCCTTCTTACTCTCTTTCAGTGGAACACCTCTTATCGGATTTATCTGGATTGGCAGGAGCGATAGATTGTGCAAACGACAACCCTTTGTATGAATCATTTATCAAGGGAGGATTTTCTTGGGTTTTTTCGTTTGTGCCGTACAACATCTTCGCGGGACTATTGGTTCAGGTAATCAGGTATACTAGGGGATATCAGGTAATTATCAATACAAGCTCCAATCGCATTATCAATTATCAGAACATTCAGCTGGTTTGCCGCCAATTCTATAAAAAGTGCCAAGAAGTTATTAATGTCATCAAACTATTTGTCTTTATTTCCTTATTTTACACGTGTCAATGTGCTATTTACACATTATTTAACACACAAGTTCACAGTTAACACTTTTATGCTTTCGTGTCTCAATTCAAACAAAGTTTTCAATGGGGTTTAACGCTAACTGCTTCAACTGGTATTTTTATACTCGTTGGTTACGAACGAGTTGCATCGGGAGTAGTCACGGGCTGCCTGGTTTGTGCGTGACATTTACCTTCTTACAGTTGATTATTAAGTTGCTTTTCTGTTAAAAACTTTAAAAAAAAAACATGCTTTGAAACGTTGCGCTTTTTTCAGGCTTTTGTTTAGTTTCACCTGTCCCGGTGTCTTTAATCAAATCTTGCAAGTTAAATTTGATCCACTTCCCGGTTACCGATTGAGCTGAAATTTTGCATGCATGTGTAAATCGGATGACAATGCAAAATTATTATGGCACAGAGCTGATCTGATGATGAAACCGGAAGGTGGCCATAGGAACTCGGTTGTTAAACGACACAACCCCATCGAGTTGGGGCTCGTATGATTCGTCTTGACGAGTACTTTGGTGCAAGATGGTAACCAGGGTCCGATAATGGAACCGGAAGGTAGCCATAGGAACTCTGTAGTAAAACAACACAATCCCATCGAGTTTGGACTCGTTTGATCCTTCTTGGCGAGTACTTTGGTGCTAGACGGTAACCAGAGTCTGATGATGGAGCTGGAAGATGGCCATAGGAACTTGGTAATTAAACGACATAACTGTTAGGGTCCTAACTTGGACTATATATAAATTAAAGACGGACTGTATTTCATAGGCTTTTACTCGTACGTTATTATTATTGACCGTAACCAAAGGGTGACGCGCGCTGTGCCTACGCTGGTCTCGGCCGATCTGTCGTGGTGGCATCCGTGCATGCCTCGCCGCCCGCGCCCGCGCGCCGCAGCCCGACGACCGACGACTGGAGCCGATGCCTCCCGAAGGCGCCCGTGCTCCAACATACTCCCCGGGTTGAAGAGCAGTCTTCAATTAGTTGATTGGAAGAGGACATATGTTGTTGAAACCGCGCCGAATGGTGCCCCTCTTCGTCTTGAGCTCGGCCACTCTCGTGACTCCGTCTACGCCTGGATAGGTCTTAACAACTCGTCCTAACGACCACAATAAGGGTGGTGTTCTTTCTTTGATAAGGACGAGTGAACCAGGCTGGACTTCTCCTGTGGAACTGAACCATTTTGTCCTTTTCTGTAGCAGAGAAACATATTCGTTATTAAAACGTCGCCAAAAGTGTTGCTGGATGTGCTGTATCCGCCTCCATCGATCCAAGCGGGATATGTTAGCTTCAGTCACCTGTGGGTATGGTACAGATAAGAGTGGTCGTCCAATTAAAAAGTGAGAAGGAGTAAGGGCCGAAAAATCATTAGGGTCAGTTGAAAGAGGGGTGAGAGGACGTGAATTTAAGACAGCCTCAATTTGGGCTAAACAAGTGGCCATTTCTTCAAAGGTGAAATGAGTAAGTTGCAACAGTCGTTTTAAGTGATGCTTACATGATTTAACTGCTGCCTCGGCCAAAGAGTTGAAATGAGGAGAATAGGCAGGGGTGAAAACGAACTCAATGCCCTCCTGCGCTATCTCAGATGCAACATTTGAATTAGAGAGAAATCTTTGCATTTCATTTGAAGCACCTACGAAATTTGTTCCGTTATCGGACGTGATGCTGCGAGGCTTGCCTCGCCGCGCCACGAAGCGATTTAAAGCGGCCATGTAGGCGTCACTAGTCAGGTCCGTGACAAGCTCCAAATGCACCGCCTTCACTGCAGAGCACACAAAAATGCACAAATAGGACTTAATGAATTTACAACCGCGCCCCTTTCTATCAGCTATAAGTACTGGCCCTGCATAGTCCACATAACAATGTTGAAAAGGAAACTCAAGATGTGTCCTTGAATTAGGTAACTGGCCCATAATGGGCTGCACGTTTTGAGCCTTGTGTCTGAAACAGATAACGCATTTGTTAACAATGGCTTTGGATAGGTTTCTGCCTTTAAGAGGCCAATAAGTTTGGCGTATGTTAGCCAAAAGAAGCTGGGGCCCGGCATGTAATAGAATTTTATGTTGCATTTGAAATATAAGATGGGATATATGGTGTTTTGAACAGATTAAGATTGGATGTTTTATATTAAAATCGTAGGGAGAATTATTAAGCCTTCCGCCCACACGGATGAGGTTATCTCCATCAATAAAAGGAGTCAATGAAATTAACTTATTTTTGCGAGGCAATCTCTTATTTGATTTTAAAATTATGTATTCGTCACGAAACATTTGAATTTGTGCACAATGTAAAATGAGATTATGCGATTTTTGTAATTCTATTAAAGAGAGATTGCCATACAATTGATTATTTTTATTTTTTAAATTATTTACGAATCTACATAAATACGCTACAACTCGCTGTAATTTACTGAAACTAGAAAATTTTGTTAATAAAGCTTGTACTGCGGATAAGTTAGGTAAAAAAGCGCTACTACAACTATGACTACTAGACTGAGCATCACTATCATTACAACTACTACTAGTGATATGAGTCACTACTTCCGTCTGATCATGTTTCACAGTTTTAGGCATAGAGGGCCATTCGTTTTCGTCTTTTGACAAAAATGAAGGTCCAGACCACCATAAACTGGTTTCGCCGATAACATCAGCTCGTAAGCCCCGTGAAACAAGATCAGCTGGGTTGTCCTTCGACGGTACGTAGCTCCAGGCATGACCACAGGTACTTTCTTGTATTTCGTTGACTCTATTACGGACAAAAGATTTTAGTTGATTTGATGGAGTCGACAACCATCCTAAAACAATCGTTGAGTCACACCAAAATCTACATCTATCTACGTGCAAAGTAAGCGAGTCTACGATTTTTGTACACAGTCTTGCACCCACCAAAGCTCCACAAAGTTCAAGCCGTGGCATAGTCGTTGGTTTTAATGGAGCCACTCGATTTTTAGACGCTAATAGTCGCACACACACTGAGCCTGGGTTTTTATTATGCGAACGAATGTACAAGCAAGCTCCGTATGCCTTTTCGGACGCATCGGTGAATACATGTACTTCGTGAACAATAGAGTCTTCATGCAAAACCCACCGAGGAATATTTAAAATATTAAGCTGGGAAAGTGTGGTTTCAAAAATAGACCATAGCTTTCCTAACTCAACTGAAACTGCATCGTCCCAATCATATTTGTCTAGCCATAAACGTTGCATGATTATTTTTGCTTCGACAACGCACGGGCCAATAAGACCCAGTGGGTCAAAAATTTGACTGATAACTGAAAGTATATGGCGCTTTGTTATCTTTTTTACTGGGTCAATATTTATAGAAAAACTAAGCGAATCAGAGTCACAGTTCCAGTTAAGGCCTAATGTTTTTGAGTAATGATGGTCTTGGCCTTGCTCAGAAAAATCTAACAGATTAGTTGACTTTTTACAGTCAGAATTTGTGATTTGGGCCAAAATTTGAGGACAATTTGACCTCCACTTTCGCAGGTTGAATTTGGCCGTAGAGAGAAGTGACGCTACTTGTTTTGCTAGCTGTATTGTCTGATTGCTATCGCTAGATCCAGACAAAAAATCGTCAACATAAAAATCATGCTGTATAGCACGTTTGACAACACTATCTTCGATGTTGTCGGCTAAGCTAACTAAGCATTTTGTTGCCAAGTATGGGGCGGAAGCAGTCCCATAGGTCACCGTGTTCAAAGTATAGGTTGAAAGAGGTTCCTTTGGATCAAACCGAAATATTATTTTTTGGAGTGGCCTTTGAATAGAATTAAGTTCTATAGCCCGGTACATTTTTTCTATATCGCCTGAGACAACATATTTATGCTGGCGAAAACGCAATAAAATTGCGAAAAGATCGTCTTGAACGACTGGGCCAACCATTTGGATATCGTTAAGCGACAAACTTGAAGACGTAGCGGCCGAAGCATCAAAGACTACGCGAAGTTTAGTAGTGGAACTAGAGTCACGATATATGCCATGATGAGGGATGTAATATTCGGTAATAGACGTATCAGATATACATTCTACATCTTTGGACATGTGGCCTAGTGACTCATATTCACTCATAAACTTTAAATACATGTTTTTAAAAATAGGGTCACGTTGAAAGCGGCGTTCCAATGATAGGAAACGACATTTATCTTGTTCATAAGAGTGACCTAATAAGCTAGGATCTTTTTTAAAGGGCATAGATACGACAAAACGCCCGTCATCTTTGCGAAGGGTTGTTTCATTAAATAATTTTTCACAAGACCTCTCTTCTAGAGAGTGAGAATATTTAGGCGAAACATTGTCAAGCTCCCAAAATTGAGTAAGGTCGGGAGTTAGAGCCAAATTTGTGAAATTGCAAAAGTGAGCATTAGACTGGTCTGGCTGGTTGTCTATGTTACCTGACACCAACCAACCAAATTTGGTTTCACACAATGTAGGCAGATTCTTTCCTAGATTTATGGATTTGGTACCTAAGACGTTCCAAAATACTTCCGCCCCTACCAGGATGTCTATGACCGACGGAATGTTAAAATTCGGGTCTGCTAACTGAAGGCCTGAAGGGATAGGGATGTGATTAATGTTCACAAAAGAAGGTGGTAGAACTTTAGTGATCTCTGGCAATATATGACACACTATTTCGGTATTGTAGGCACAGCATAAAGACTCTAATGTGAGATTACAAGACTGTGTACTTAAAGAAGTGTGGTTGTTGATACCTGTGACCTTAGTGCTCGTACCGCGTCGTGACAAACCCAGCGCGTCACACAGGTGCTGAGTTACGAAGTTGGCTGTACTCCCGTTATCGAGTAGTAGCCGAGCAGTGTGCTTCTCGCCCGCAGCGTTCAGCACGTTCACCAAAGCTGTGGACAGTAAAACATGTGCCGAAGTAGCAAGCTGCATAGAAGTGGCTGACAAAGTGACGTCATTAGAAGTAGAAGGCAAAGAATTCAATAAAGGTCTGGGCTCGTTTGTTTCCAAGTGCAAAAGAGTGTTGTGCTTAACTTTGCAATATTTGCAATGAGTTAATTTGCAATATTTTGCCATGTGACCTGAACGCAAACAGTTTAAACAAACTTTAAATTCCTTTACTTTCTTTATACGATTTTCTATAGGGAGTGTTCTGAAAGCTTCACAATTAAATAATGAATGATTTTGAGAGCAAAGCGGACATGAATAGAAATTTTTATTACGATTTATTGGTTTTTGATTATTATTTGTATGATTGTTTTTAATATTATTTGCACTTTTTGTATTGTTAGAATATAAGTTTGTATTATTTAAGTGTGTATTATTTAAGGCAACTAATATATTATTATTTGATAAGTTTTGATTTGTTTCAATAGACTCCATCAAGTCCGCTTTCCTACTAACAAAAAGGCAAAATTGAGATGTAGTCGGTTCTTCTATAAAGTTGTTTCGATACTCTTCCCAATGACGGCCAGTAGTCGCATCTAACTTTTTAGCCAAAATATAAATTATAAGAGTATGCCAATAATCAGTGGGCTGTTTTAATGTTGTCAGCGCCCTGATGTTTTTATTTGTTACATCGACAAGATTACGAAGAGAAGAACTGGATTCCATCAATACGGGCTCAATGTCAAATAGTGCCTGCACATGGTTATCTATAAGGAGGCGATTGTTGTTGTACCGATCGCATAATAAATCCCAAGCGACTTTGTAATTTTCCCCAATGAAATCAATGTTTTTTATAATTGTTGATGCATTTCCCGTGAGTGAAGCTCTTAAGTAGTGAAATTTATTTATATTATCTATTGAACTGTTGTCATGAATCAAAGAAGTGAATGTGTCTCGAAACTCTAGCCAGTATTGATAGTTTCCATCGAAGCTGGGCAAATTAATTTTTGGTAATCGAACAAAGTTGTTTTTTGTTTGTGCATCAGAGTGGTCGTGTTTAGAGCTTGATACGGAACCTTTAGATGTGATCCCGAGCAAGCTGCGCGCGAGTGCCACCGAGCTGAAGTATTGACGCTCGAAGTCCTCTCGCTCAACCAACTCGGACTCGGTGTCATCCACTAGCACCTCGATGTCAACCTGTAATTGATCGAATTCGGTGTACATAACTTCGATTTTTTCAAAGCGTTCCTCTAGGTCCAAACGCTGCAACTGTGAAAGGCTTGAGCCACTACTCATTAAATTAAGCTGCTTATTAAAAATTGTAAGCTTCGCTTTTATAGAACTGCGCTTCTTATATAAAATCTTAAGGTCAGCCATCGTGAATGAATGAAAGTTTGAGCGATAAATGAAAAAGAAAGACTTGCAAAGAAAATAAATGTAGCAAAATACTATTAAATACGTGAACAGATGATCGTGCGTCAGCTGATGACCTATATTTCTTATCTATAAATCAGCTGCAAGCAGGTGCCGGCGCACCGTAATTAGGTTACCTGACCGTGTGCGCGGCGTGGCACACACACGTGCGCATGCGCATGCGACAATGTGCAGCTTGCGTAGAAGAAATATAGCACACAAGTGGCTGATAAGATGCAGGGAAATGATTTTAAGATGATTAACAATGATTTTAAGCTTTAAATGCAAAAATAGGGAAAAATAGATTTTTCGGCAAAAGAAAAAAATTGAGAAAAAATGAATTTGATGGGAAAGCGATTAATTGGAACAAACTCACGCGTTATTTGTACAATACTCCCTTAAAGGTGACGTCAACTGCTCCCAAAGACGTAGGCTGTAGCGACGACGGCAGAATCCACGTTGGCTCGGTCAAAGTCCACCGAGTGACGTAAATGCGTTTCGATGAAATAACGAACGTACTACTGCTTCAATCATAGACGGTGAAGATGGACCAATGTTAGGGTCCTAACTTGGACTATATATAAATTAAAGACGGACTGTATTTCATAGGCTTTTACTCGTACGTTATTATTATTGACCGTAACCAAAGGGTGACGCGCGCTGTGCCTACGCTGGTCTCGGCCGATCTGTCGTGGTGGCATCCGTGCATGCCTCGCCGCCCGCGCCCGCGCGCCGCAGCCCGACGACCGACGACTGGAGCCGATGCCTCCCGAAGGCGCCCGTGCTCCAACATAACCCCATTGAGTTTTGGCTCCTATGATTCATCTTGACAAGTACTTTGGTGCTAGATGGTAACCAGGGTCTGATGATGGAGCTGGAAGATGTCTATAGGAACTCGGTATTTTAAAAAAACACAACCCCATCGAGTTTGGGCTTGTATGATTCGTCATAACGAGTACTTTGTTGCTAGATGTGTTATATCGTTAACGTTGCGCCTCAGGGTACCAGGGCGAACCCTTTTGTACTAAACCCCTTATCCCCTACAAAAATACTAAAAATATAATATAAAATAAAGGAATAAAATAAAATAAAATGATAAATGTTTTGTCCTCTTTTAATCTGCAGGTGCTTTCGCAGACTGCTCCAACTCACTTTTTCCCCAACTGTAGACCCTCTCTACTTGACTTAGCGATTGTCTCCAACACCGGTCTAGTTTCATCCTATGGACAATTTACAGCTCCGTTCTCTTATCATGACTTAATTTACCTCAGTTACAAAGTTCGTCCTCCTAAGGCTAAGCCAAAAATACTCCTTCAGCGCAACTTTCTGCATATGAACATAGACCGTTTGAGGGAGGATGTGAGACGAATCAACTGGTCGTCTGTGCTTCTTTCTAACAATATTGATGAAATGGTGCAGTTTTTTACCGCTGAATTGATTAGAGTGTATGACTCTCATGCTCCTGTTCGACCTGCTCTCCTGTTCGACATGCTCGAGTTCGAGTAAAGCATGTTCCAGCTCCGTGGTTGACTCCTGTAATTAAAAGAGCAATGGGTAGGCGTGACAAGGCCAAGAGTCAATACAAGCGAACGCCATCGCTGCTTACATTAGCTGCTTACAAAAAACTTCGAAACATCTGTAACCGTATGTGTCGGGATGCCAAGCGGAAATATATTCACTTTAAAATCGAGAGTATTTCTCACAAGCACGTTTGGAGTTTCCTAAGGTCGTTAGGAGTGGGCAAGGCCACTGATACATGCCGAAGTACCGTGGATCTTAACTCTTTAAATAATCATTTTTCTTCTCCCCCCGTAACTTTGGATAGCGTCTCTAAATATTCTTCTCTTAACTACTTAAATAACCTTGTCCCACCGGACTGTCCCTCTTTTTCTTTCGCAGCAGTCTCTGAAAGTGAAGTCAAGAAGAGTATCAACTCCATATCCTCCAAAGCCATTGGCAGCGATGGTCTCAGCCTTGACATGATTCTTCCCGTGTTGGATGACATTGTGCATATAATCACCCACATTTATAACTTTTCTATGACTAACAATGTTTTTCCAACATCGTGGAAGAGAGCCAATGTGATCCCACTTCCTAAAACCTCTAACCCTAACTCATTTTCTCAATATCGTCCAATCTCCATACTTCCTGTCCTATCTAAGGTCCTAGAATCCATAGCTCATAAACAACTTTACTCCTTTCTCGCTTCCTATTCACTACTGTGTCCTTTCCAATCCGGGTTCCGTCCCTCTCACAGCACTGTTGGAGCACTCCTGAATATCACTGAGGATATTTGTAGCGCGATGGACTCCACTAAGCTCACGGCGATTATCCTGCTGGATTTCAGCAGTGCGTTCAATAGTGTTGACTTTGACCTGCTCCTTGCTACTCTTCGATCGATTAACATTTCGGACTCTGCAACAGCGTGGTTTCACACTTATCTCAATAGTCGTCAACAGCGTGTCATAATCCACGACGACTCTTCTGATTGGTCTTATTTATCAGCAGGTGTGCCGCAGGGTGGCGTACTTTCTCCTCTTCTATTCTCTATTTTTATCAATCAAATTTCTTATGCTATCTCTTCCTCGTTTCACCTTTATGCTGATGACCTTCAGATCTATAGACACTTTAATGTTTCCGAGGCTGCAGATGCAATTGAAGTTCTTAATGGGGATCTTGCTGCTGTACATGAATGGGCTAAATCTTTTGGACTCATTGTTAATCCAGCCAAATCACAGGCCATGATTGTTGGCAGTGGCAGGTTAAGGGGCAGGCTAGATTGGAGCACGCTTCCTCCGCTTACTTACAATGATACTTCTATAGTACTATCTAACAAAGTTAAAAATTTAGGGTTAACTATAGACTGCAATTTGGCTTGGACGTCGCATATCGCGGATGTAAGCAAAAGAATGCATTACTCTTTTCACTCCCTCAAACGTCTTCAATACTTTCTCCCTTTTAAAACCAAAATTATGCTTGCACAATCTCTTCTGCTCCCTCTTCTCGACTACGCCGACGTCTGCTACCTAGATGTTACTGAAGAACAGCTAAATAAACTTGAGCGTCTCCAAAACCTGGCTATCCGCTTCATCTATGGCCTGCGTAAGTATGATCACGTGTCACACTTTCGTGCGGAGTTAAAGTGGCTCCCGATTCGTCATCGCCGAGATATGCACATTCTTTGCACCTTATTTAAAATCCTGAATGACATTAACTCTCCTTCCTATCTTCGTTCCCGGTTCCGCTATCTCCCTATCCCATCCCGTGGGCGGCGGTCGTGCGTCACTAAGGTGCTCGAACTGCCGACCAGCAATACCAACTTTTCCCTCCATTCATTTACTGTGAAAGCCGCACAGCTATGGAATAGACTTCCCAAATCCATTCAAGATTGTCCTTCCATAACTTCATTCAAATTAAAGCTCAAAGAGCATGATCATTATATTATGTTTTATTTATATTATACCATTATGTATTATTATTATATAAGTATTATTATTTGTAATTTTATTTATTTGTATGTTATTTATTTTTATTTATATCTGTTTTACATTTATTTAGGTTTAGGAAATAGTGTAGTTTTTTTTTTTGTTGTTGCACTTTGTGTCACCCTTGCTACATTTATCTCGCACACTCTCTGGGTTGACTGGAAGAGATCTCTTCTAGAGATAAGTCCACCTTTGCATTCAATGTCTCTGTTGTAATTTTTTTTTGTTACTATGTTTCTGTGCAATAAAGAATACTATATATATATAAAAACTTTTTATAAACCAGCTGTTATTAAGTACTTTTATTAAAAAAAGAACTTAAAAGTTAAAAATAATAAAAAAATATTTTTTTTATAAATAAAAGCGCGTTAAATTTTGATGGAACATTAAAGTCATTATTTTTCTTTCAATCACAATGTAACACGCTTTTATTTATATATATTTTTTTATAAAAACTTTTTTTACTTCTTGAGATAGGATAAAAACTAATACAGATAGTATTAATCACGGCTTCTTAGTAAATCAGCGTTGCAGTTTCTTATGCTGAAAGGATTCCAGTTTGTCGAAGCGTATTAACTTTATTGTTAGAACTTAAGATCAATTGCAAAAAAATATATAATACCTGTCACTAACTTGTTTTAAAAGTCGTTGTTTTGTTCCAAATTATGATTAAAAGAAACGTCAACCGGCATAAAGATGACTTGATCTTGGCGCTCGTGAATAAGTCCGCGCTCAGCTAACTCTGTTATTGTTCCTAAATCTCGTGACTTGCTCCAAAACTCATTTATCACAATTAGCGCTAATCATATTAGAAACATCGCTCTGTATCTTTTAATTTGAAACAGTTAACAGAAATGAAATTATATTTTAAACGTGGTTACAATAAAAGCTTTTACACCGAGGAATACAATACTAACTCTAGTCAAGAACATATCTTATAGTAATAATAATAAATGTCTTTATTGTTCAAAATGCAATACAAAAACTGAAATTCTATTATTGCGTTCACTAAGAAACCTGAATTGTAGACAAATTAAACCTCCCGATGTAACATTTTTTTATCTGCATTTAGTGAGCTAGGTTTTCCAAAACATTTTAGTAATCTTATACTTAAATAAAATAATAAAAATAAAAATAAACTAAAAATAGTAACCCATAAAAATTAATTCTGAACAATTAACAATTCTTCAGTCCAGCGTAATCCAGCGTGAAAAGAAAATTTGTTGGATTTATATTACAGTCTTATGTAGCCTATTAATGGCTTCAGCTGTTAATGTAGTACATACAACACGCAAAATGCTAACTGCACGCATAATTTGCAAACAGTATATTGTATATTTGAATATATAATTAGTAATTTATAATTTATTTGTTTTTATTATATTTACTAGCGGCCCGCTCGCGGTTTTGTCCGCTTGAGTGAACACCCGTATCCTATAGAACCCTAATAACTCTTAATAAATTAACTCGTCTGTTTGGTATATTGTTTTCAGTTTTGTTGTAAAGATTTGTTTTTGCATATTGTATGGTACGACTTCTTTCAGTTCATTAACATCCAATGCACTTTTAACTGGAGCTTCTCTGGAGTGTTCGTGATCTGCATCAGCATCTACTTGACCTCGAGACTGGAACAGATCAATAAGAGAATTGACGCCGTCAAAGGGAAGGTAAGGACATCGTCTTCGATACCTCCCGCCTCTGACATTGTGGTTAGGTCTCGGAGACATAGATTCCGAGTTGACCCAGCGGGGTACGTTCGTAGTCGGTTTGGTTGGTAGTATTGTTTTAAGTCCGCCTGGATAACTACTACCACCTTTTCTAATGGATGGAGGATTCCGAGTTAAGTGAGCTTTCATTTTCCGCCTTATCGTCAATTAATATCAAGTGATATGAAGGACAAGCCCTAACCCGTAACTAATTAAAAATAACATCATCACCAGTTCCTTTTATGTTCCTGCTGCTGGGGCATGAACAGATTGGTGTTTGTTAGCGACTCCTAATACAGCCTATTACAAAATACAGTGAAAAAATTAAGTGCCCACCCGACCCAGCCAGGAATCGAACCTGGAGCTTCCGCAATCCGGGCGACTGCACTGACTAAGCTACCGGGAAGGCTGGCGTAAGCGCTGAATTTTGTCACTGCTTTTTAATATTTTGAATGCTATAGCGGCACAGTGCGCCATCTATCCAACGGTTATTGCAACCGATGGCTATGCAGATTCATCTTTGCAGAAGAAATACCACAAATTTGATAGAACAACGCTATAGAAAATTTTCACTTTTTTTTTCCTTTTTGTGCCGCTATAGCACTCCAAAAATAAAAAAAAACAGTGACAACATTCAGCGCTTACGTCAGCCTTCCCGGTAGCATAGCGGTCAGTGCAGCTGCCCGGATTGCAGAAGACCCAGGTTCGATTCCTGGCTGGGTCAGTTGGGCGTTTAATTTTTTCACTGTATTCTATAAATTTTATAAATATTTAATTTAGCTTTAGTGCAGCAAGCACTTAAAAAATTAAAAGTAAAAATTCACAGTCTGTTGTCTAGTCCACAAAGTCTAAAGACGAAAGTCCTAAATCAGTGCTTCCTACCGGTCATGACATACGGAGCCGAAACGTGGACACTCACGGTAGGGCTGGTTCACAAATTTAAAGTCGCTCAGCGAGCTATGGAAAAGGCTATGCTCGGAGATTCTCCGACGGATCGACTTCTGAATGAGGTGATCCGACAGAGAACGAAAGTAATCGACGTAGTCCATCGGATCAGCAAGCTGAAGTGGCAGTGGGCCGGTAATATTAGCCGCAGAACCGACAACCGTTGGGGTAAACGAGTTCTCGAGTGGAGACCGCGTATCGGCAAACGTAGCGACACTAGGTGGAGTGACGATCTTCGCAAGGTGGCTGGCAAGAGCTGGATGAGAGTAGCCGCGGATCGTGCTCGGGGGCGTGGACTTGGAGAGGCCTATGTCCAGCAGTGGACTTGTATAGGCTGATGATGAAAACAGCCGGTACCAACAGCTTTACGTACCTTCCGAAACACAGAGCACAGAGGAGTTCGAGATACATTTTTGGTCACCCACCCGATGAAAGAAGAGGTCTATGTCCTGCAGTGGACGGGATTGGGCTGATGATGACGATTGAAATGCAATTAATATTCAAAATTCTTTCAGTTCGCCCCTACAACGTTCTGGCGGGCTATGAGAGAAGACTACTGCAAGACAACGTCTCTAGTGAGAAAGGTCAATGACGTCATAGGAGGGATTATCTTCATCTCCTTTGCTAACAACCTGTTTTTCATCTGCCTGCAACTCTTGCACACGTTGAAGTAAGTTTGAAGAACTCAGATTATGCACAACCTCATATATTCCCCGTTTTACCTTTGACTTGTACAGCATTTTATTTTTAATTCGATATCAATCGTCTGCCCATTATTAGTCCGTATCATACCATGACCGTGCTAGAAACGTATTAAGCACGGAAAGTAACAGGACACGGACTACTACACCCACTACAATGTAACCAATGGACAGCGTATCGTACCCGTGCATAACGAGTTTAATGACAACCGCCAACAAGTTGTTGGCGAGAATATTTTGCAGGTGCCGATAAGCTCCGTGTATGGTCTACAAAGATATTTTTTTTACACACATTTCTAGCATGGTCATGGTATGATACGGTCTAATGGGCCTTGGTATCAGAGGCCGGAAGAGACCGGAACCAGAGACATTGAAGTTATGTAAGGTTAAATTTATGGTGGAATTCACACTGGTATTGGCCATCTACAAACATCATTGATTATAAAAGACTATGAAAAAATTCAATATCATCCATAATGAGTATCATTGTAACCATTTTTCAGAATATAAAAGTGGTACCTATCTTATCTTATATTACTGTTGTTAAAAAATAATCAATATAAAAGCGATTGACAACTGAAATTCGAAATAACACATTCTACAAAGTCCCGAAAACCAATATCTTTTGTTCATATTTCGCTGCGAGCTTTTTCAGTCCGATGGGAATATTTAAAAGAGAATTTCAGTCAGCATTGCTGAGTGCTAGTTTTGCGCCCATCTTCTGGGAATAAAAAAAACGGGCTTGCGCACTCTTTGTTCGAGATCGAAACATTATTATGTATAAGTTTATTTTTATTTATCGAAGAGTAGAGTAGTTACATGAGAAGACAAATGCGAAAACAGCTAGTTGAAGCAGGATTGTTTTCACTTATTTAAATTTTACGGGTAAGTACAGTTCCTTCATCTCACCTGATGTTTAGTGGAAGCGCACTTCACCCGAAAACCTCAACTACTGAGGCACTGGCTATCTTATCTCTAGCTGCCGGAACACAACAGTCCTACAAACATTGATGTTAAGGCGACATATTTAGATAAGATGGTGGTACAAGGCGGTGGTGCCAGAAGGACAAACAAGCCCTACCAACCAAACCGAGTACACAAACATGTACCCCACGCTGGGAATCGAACCCGGGACCTCTGGGTATAGATAACTTCTGTGGTCTAGTGGTCCACACCAACGGTTTAGTTTAGGCCAGTGCCTCAGTAGTTGAGGAACGGGTGAAGTGCGCTTCCACCTTCGGCCTTATCATCACTTAACATCAGGTGAGATGATAGTGAGGTCCCGGCTGCATTAACAGTCGTTAACAACCACCAATCTACACTGTGCCCGCGTGGTGGTTTATGAACGGTTCTCCCAATCCATAGGGAAGGCTCGTGCTTCAACAGTGGGGACATAAGACGAGCTGATGATGATGACGATGTACTACCTACCTAAGTTCTGCACAATAGCCATTAGTGCACGTCGAGTGAATATTTTAGTTCTTAATTTTAAGTTGAACTTACTACCTACCTCTTAATGTGCCGTCCGTTATAGGTGTGGCGGCGTCACCTACCGCATACGCCGCACATAATCGACACGAAGCAAACACCTTCTCAACCATGTCAACAGATGGCGCCACAAACGCATACCAACGACGTCGCCATACTACGACGATAAATTGTATGGAAAGCCTGCATCGCGGTAGTGAAGTTTCACCATCTCCTTCGCTATATATAGCACCTCCAACTAACATCCATCGGACCTCGGTCCCCGAGCTATACCACCCAGCTCGGAGGAAGATCTTCCCTTTATCTTTCCTCAATGTGGCATTACCACTACCATACTACAGTGGTGACCCCGACGGAGCACAGAAGCACCTTCAACATCGTCGCAGCAGCACCCATCCATCACTCCTCATCCATCATCTACCTTCGCCAGCAGTCACAGCAAGCCAGCAATCGAGCCACAAGGTTCCACCGCAGCATCTTGGACGACGCTTCCTGGACCTCCGGCACACTCGACGGCATCATCCCGACCTGGTCTCCGCAGCCCACGACCGGTGCATCAATGTCGGCCGCATCACTCCGGCGTGGCAGCCCTGCACACCAGCAGCTCGGACCCACCGTCATCATCACCTGTCTCGACTCACCGCAGACAGCAACAGCACACTGCATCACTGGCAACGCGCCTACACCCCACCCGTCTCGACTCACCGTAGACTGGGGCATCCTGCAGCAGCACTCTCCACTGGCACTTGCAAGCTCTGACGCACTGACTGCTGAGCGCACTCACTGACATCGACCTCCGGTCTCAGGGGGGGAGTGATGTGGCGGCGTCACCTACCGCATACGCCGCACATAATCGACACGAAGCAAACACCTTCTCAACCATGTCAACAGATGGCGCCACAAACGCATACCAACGACGTCGCCATACTACGACGATAAATTGTATGGAAAGCCTGCATCGCGGTAGTGAAGTTTCACCATCTCCTTCGCTATATATAGCACCTCCAACTAACATCCATCGGACCTCGGTCCCCGAGCTATACCACCCAGCTCGGAGGAAAATCTTCCCTTTATCTTTCCTCAATGTGGCATTACCACTACCATACTACATAGGAATACGTTACATTCGATTACGATTCATCCCTAGGATGATACGCGAGGCTATCGAAATTAAAAAACATCCTAATTTTAATAGAGAAGATGGTTGGAATCTACCACCAGCCTGGGATCCCATCATACAGAATATTAAATCCCAGCCCCAACACCATACTGCCAGACCAAAAGATACTGTAAGCTCTTTCAGCGTAAAACGGAACGCACCTGATTAAATTTAAACGAGGGTATACAAGCTACTAATTATGAGACGACCAACACCTCAGTCTCCCTGTGACCACGGACCCTGCAAAGGGTTCGAAACGTCAGGATAAACATTAATTAAAACTAATGTGTAAAATAAACGCGAGTAGATCCGTAAAAGTTGTTTCATTCCAATGTGTAGTGTTCGAGTAAACTTTAGAAAACAATACGTTACAGTTTCTTCACTAAACTATGTTAACTGCTTCTTACAGCGAAGGAATTAAGGCCTCACCTTCATGTCGGACTGACTTAGCAGATGTACGGTAAGTCAATCCTGAAAATGATGTCATTCACAATCAACTTGTAGCTTACGGAATAATTGATTGTGTATTGAGATTTTTATAACAGAATTTATGCGATTTCCGCTGTGTGGAAAGTCTCAAATCTCATAAAATTGGTTAACCTAACTTTTTTAGTTTAATGTTTAGGTACTGTATGTAACTGTGACTGTCAACATCATTGTATTTGATTTAAGCATAGAAAGCTTTATTAAAATGGCTTTAAAAGAATTAGAGCTTTGAGGTTTGTGTGGTATACCGAAAATGAGAAATGGCTCTTAAGTCGCTGAACACTCTGAAATGCGCTTCTTTATGCATGTTTTCTAGAAAAAGTATACAACATACAACGCCAAGAAAACCGCCTCTGTGGTGTAGTGGCTAAGACCACCGGTTTAGACCCAGGGGTCCCAGATTCCAGAGTCCCAGCGGGGGGTACATGTTTGTGTACTCGGTTTGGTTGGTGGTAGGGCTTGTTTGTCCGCCTGGCTAGCTACCACCATCTTCTCTAAATATGTCGCCATAACATCAATGTTTGTAGCATTGTTGTGTTCCGGCAGCTAGAGATAAGATAGCCAGTACCTCACTAGTTGAGGATCCCGGGTGAAGTGCGCTTCCAACATTGGCCTTATCATCACTTAACATCAGGTGAGATCAAGACACTGTGCTTACCCGTTAATATAAAAAAAATATGTTAAAAAAGACTGTATTTGCAACAATGTCGGTAGAAAAAACCCAAAGCCACCTCTTAACTGTATATATTAATATGATTATCTTTTTTACTTACTAAAGTACGATTACATTAAGTATACATATTCTTAATACTTATTTAAAAAATGCAATTATTTTTTTTAATAAAACATCGATATTTTAAATAAATCTCGTTTTACTGACTGGAATTCAGTAGATAACGCACTGTTTGCATCCCTTTTGCTTGTATGCAGTTCGTCAGAAAGCGCTGTTTGATGGTTGTCAGCGATATAACACTATTTGCTTCCAGACCATTCCACGGGTACGAGCAGGCAATGTATTTCGTGTACTCGTTCGTATTCCTGGTGGCCAGGTCGCTCGCGGTCTCCCTCATCGCCGCCCAGGTACACACGGCCAGCAAGCAGCCCGCTTACGCTCTTTACGAAGTCTCGTCAGCAAACTACTGTGTTGAGGTATGTCCAATCAGCCACATAACAAAGCAGGTCACCACTAGTAAATAAAATTTGCACTAGGCAACTAGTGCCAAGCTAGGCATAAAGTCCTAACCTCCTTCCTAAGAAGTTTAAAAATTTTGCGTTTTTGTAATCTAGAAGTCCATCAAATACTTACCATTATGCCATGGGTGTGTACAAGTGCACAAAGCCTAACTTTTACTAAAAATTTAAAAATGAAAATAAAATGTTACTAACATTTTATGGGCTCTGTATGAAACAAAAAAAAATTTCTTTCAAAGACATACATAGTCAAGCTTATGGCTGACGTCTTCACTGGTGAAGAGAAGTGGAAAAATCTAAACACACATTGCTGGGTATTGAATCTGGGTTCTCTGGACATCGAGCGCATCTAGAGTCTTGAATGGTAACATGAATATAAATAAAGGAGGCAAACATTACAGGTCTAGATTAAAAAAATATAGCTACGAATAAATATAAATAAGATCGTCTCAGCTGGAGATCCATACAAAAGCTCAAATCCAAGACAGTAGACATTAAATTAAATTAAACAAGTAATTTATGCTTTATGTGAACAACATGAAATCTCGTTAGTACTTTGTATTTGCGTCTTCCACCATTGTCCTTTAAATTGAAAGCCTTTTCTTCGGGAACCCAAAATAAACTGTATCGTCTGTAGAATTTCACGAGAAAGAAAGCATTGTAAAAAAATAATAAATCCGTCTAGCCCAGGATAGGACTTCTTGGAGAGCTTTGGTCTGTGATGCTGATATTAGTGGCCACGACCCTAAGGCATGAGGATTCGACGACAAAGAAGAAGAAAAAATGCAACGAAAAATGTTGACGATCCACCTTCAAGGTGCCTAGTACGAGTTCTATTTGCCATTCGATCGCGTAATCGAAAACCATAATTTGTATGGGATTGAAGCAGTACCCCCTGGTGTCAAAAAAGGAGAGTCAAAGAATTGCCATACAAATTCTCGTTTTCGTTAACGTGATCAAACAGCAAATAAAACTTTATTATATAGGCATCGAGAGAATTGATGAAAACCGTATCGCAAAGCTTCATTTTAATAGAATATTCCATTACTATACAAGTTTATTAAATCTTTCAGGTGCAGAGGTTTCTGGATCAAATTCACTCCGACACTGTAGCATTAAGCGGCATACAATTCTTTTATGTGAAACGTGGACTGGTTCTGACGGTAAGATATTACCAATTTTTTTGTCGTACAGGGTGCCTGTGCTAGTTTCATTCGCCATTCGATCACGTTAAAACGCAAAATTTTAACACTCCTCGTATTCCACCAATGCTGTGTCAAATTTGGTTTTCGTTAACATAATAAAATGAATACGGATAGTAATGAATACAAAACTCACTCTAGGCTTCCAGTAGGCAAATTACTCCACTCTACCTGATGTTAAGCAGAAGCGAATACAGATACACAGACATTTTTTTGTTCTCTATCCACTCTAGTAGACTAGCAAGAGTTATAGTCCTCTGAGATGGTCTGCCTACGTGCTCTGGTGATAATCACACCGATCTTACACCTAGAGGTTTTATTCCCAGTCAGCATGTAATTGATCAAAGTGTCACCAGTGATCAAAAATATCTTAGCATTCAAGAAAAACTGTCACTGTCATCAAAGTATAATTTTACAAGCACTTTTCAAATTGGCCTCAAAGATTAGAGGAAGTATCACCTGGAATTGACGTAGTCTTCTTAGAACATTTTTCTTGACTCTTGTAATTTTAGACTACTATTAGGGTAGAAGTTCCAAAGGCAAATTCAAAGTTGAGAAATTGTGGAATCTGGTTTTTGGGTATATGTGGTATTGGTGTGATCAAATGTTTTCTTTTGGATATGAGTATCAAGTCTGTCATTATAAATACTCATCAAAATCTAATATGAATTACTGAGGTAGTCTACCTCTGACTCTTATGGCTATGAAGCATTATTCTTTGTTACATTACGCTCGTACCCTATCTTATCTTATCTTAGTGGGGCCTGCCGAGATTTCCCTCTTGCAGTAACACTTCGACCCATCGGGATCTTTTGTGCAACCCCATCATGTTCGTACCCTATGTTATATTATACCTTTAGAGCCTTACAAATAAACAAAGAACAAGGTCCGAATAGTTGTTCCGTGTTTTGTCTCTTTACTCTAGTTTAAAATGACGTTTACATGACAGGAACAAAACACGGAATAACTATTCGGAGCTTATACTCTGTTTATTTGTAAGGGGGTAAGTGCCTTACAAATAAACAAAGAATAAGGTCCGAATAGTTATTCCGTGTTTTGCTCCTGTCACGTAAACTTCATTTCAAATTAGAGTAAAGAGATAACACACGGGATAACTATTCGGAGCTTATTCTTTGTTTATTTGTAAGGCACTAGATGTCGTGACGTTGCAATTTATGAAGGATGTGTGATTTTCTTTTCAGATCGCTGGCACCATCGTCACATATGAATTGGTGTTGATGCAATTCACTGGGGTTACACCAACGTCACCTTCGTCCACTTAAAATGTGACAGTGGGTATCCACTACCACTACCACTGTTTGACAGCAACCAGTTATCGACCCATTTTTCTTTTTTTATTACTAAATAGGGAGTCAGCTACTGATTTTTGCCTTTAGCAACAATTAAATACAGATCACCTGCTTCCCAGCTTTCATTCATAAAATTTTAATCAAATTCTATGGTTATTTTACGCAGTCTGTTGGGAACAAATTACTATTAGAAAAAAAAAACAAAGCGTGTAAAAAAAACGAATTCCATTTTTTAAGAATTTTTTTTTTTTCAAAATATTCCATGTTTTTTTTTGGTGACGAAAACTGGTGTCGAACACAGAGTTACTGTAACTCAATGTCGAGCTTTGGCACTTCTACTAAACTCACTCGTGTTCCCAATGAACTATTAAGTAGTAATTTTAATTGGGTTTAAGGCCTATGTATTGATGAATACAATTTACGTTTCGTTTCCTTTACCATTAACTTTGTAACAATACATTATATTATAACGGCACAATTTAATAAAAGCCTCAAAATAATCCAAAGAGAAAATTAGTTTTCTTACAATCCCTAATATTACGACAAATCTTATTCTGCCGTTAAATATGCTTTCAAAAGAAAAAATTGTGTACCTACAACGAAACAGATTGCTTTCTGCAAATTGTAAGTGTCATCGATAATAGAATCTGAGGAATAACATAACTGTCATACAAAACTTGAGACATTCCAATATGAGTTATTTACTAGTGCACCTGAGATAGTGTTTTCCTTACAAGAACATTAATCATTTTGTAGTTGCCTGAACAAACGAATGCTACTCGTATTATTCATGAAATAAAAGACAGTTTATTTTAATAAGTGTTGTCAGCGTCGGTTTTTAAAAAGCCTACAGTACCTCGTCATTATAAGAAAGAGTGAAGTATACAAATGCTACAAACTCCTTCGCAACTATTTTCTTTTTTTGTTGACCATTGACATTTAATGAGGTTTTATGTTACAATTAGATTTTTAGTCTCGGAATATACCTTTACTTATTGTTCTGAGTTTTTGGTTACCGACTGAGTGCGAGTTTCATTCACCATTCAATCACGTGAATGATAACAATAATTTGTATCGCATTGAAGCACCATTTATTTTGATAAACAAGGTGTGTTGCGATTTAGCATACACACATACTCTCACGTTCTTTTCACAAAAAGGGATAGACAAAGCATCAACATTGGTAATAAACTCGCCTAAAACATTTAGCATAATCAAAGGAAGGCTCCGAGGTGGTATAGATAACATCAGTGATAATTTGCTAGCGGATCGCCTAATTTGCGAGCATCTTGAAATCCTTGTCAATTTAACATTGACATTATTAGCATAAGTTCTTGTTTTCGTTTACGTGATCGAATGATGAATAAAACTCCAATAAAGCTTTCGGGCACTTTCTTCATCGTAGTCCTTGTCCCAACTTGGCGAGATTGAAAGAAAAAAAGGAAGATCGCCATATTTAGTCTGTAACTCTAAAAATAGTCTACTATGAAAACAGACAGAGATGAAGTGACGGATCACTACACAGTAAGATATAAAATATGTCTAAAAATAGAAAATATCTTTTTCGCTGATATAACAAAATAATAATCTGGCGGACAAAAGTAAAATAGTTCTATCTTATTAGACGGACCGTTGGTCATATTACGAAAGAAGATTACTTTCTCTTTGAAACACATCTTAGGGCTTCATGAGATTAGCCATATTCCTCAGTAGGTCTCTTAATAAGGGTAAATTAGGTTGTACTGTGTTAGGCTTCTGCACTGACCCTAAATTGTGATTTGATAAAATCTTCATGTATAAACCTTAAGAAATAATTTTTTACAACAAGCAATATTTTACAAAAACACAAATGTTGAAAAAAATTCCATGAGCAGGATTTGAACCTGCACCCTTCGGACATACCAGCCCCCCGACCGCCTAACTCGATCGCCCGCCGAAATTATTCAACACTATTTACTTTTTTACTTTGAAAGCCAAAGGTGCCTATTCAATGTCAACAACTACCGTCATTAACATGGATAGGAAGAATGGGTCACATACCACCACGCGGCACGGGCCCAGCCAGCGCGAATTGGTGGTTTTTAACAACTGCAGCTTGGACCAACGGCGAAGGAGGAGCTCGAGATGATATATTTTTGGTCACCTATCCGATGTCCGGCCTTTGTAAAAGTTGCTTTCTTTCTTAATTTCAGCAATCGCAGACCGGGAGCGTTAAATATGTTAAATAAATAGTGACATGTTGATTTCACAAGGTAATCACTACGTGGCGCTGCTTCGTTTCCTTGTAAATTGTAGATAACTCCAATGCTATTGTATAGTAAATAAACCCACACACTAAGCGCTGCTATGTCAACTTCAACTCGAGTAAATAATAGTAATAATCTTCTTTTTTTTTACTCCATTTCCACTTATCATCAGTTGGGATGTAGTCATTTGCCGAGCTATCTATAAAAATAAAAATAAAATAATAAATATAACAATGTAAACTCATATGACTTAAACTCGAAAAATCTTTGCTGTTTCTCCTTTTAACCGTTTTGAGTCTTGAGTATTTGAACTAAAACAATTAACTTTGCCATGTTTCATTATGTTAGCCTGTGGACTATCTTTTTGTGTTGTAGTTTGATAAATAGATCTGGAAGAAAAAGATAGACGGCTAATATTATCCATTCTAAATTTTTTTTTTACCAAATTAGCTATCTTTTGGGCGTGAAAGAATTTTAAGCTAAGTTTCTAAAAGTGTCCTAAAAGTCCTTTAAACATATAAAATTCGATAATGTATTCAAAATAAGTGAGATTAGCAATATGAAGACAACTTTGTTGATATTGTGAGCATATTTATAAAAAAAAATATTATTAACTTTACTTTTTAGTTCGTAATGAAATATAAAACAAAGTTATAAATCATCAATCAAGCTTAACTCGTTTCTTTAATACGACACTGATTTATCGTAAATAGAGTATCCGTGTCATAATGACCCACCCCTACGTTCATGTAGTCATTTTCCACCCCCATGACGCCGGGTTAACTTTATACGACATAGAAACAGCGGCAACGGAAATGAACGACAAAGTTGCCACTGTATAAAAATACCCATTTTTAAAGTTGATGTTACCATTATTCCGTCAAACTTACCTATCACTGTTTCGGAACTTGATTGGTTTTTAGATAATATAAAAATAAACAAATTTATTTTATCAACTTCTGTAATTTATGTATGTTTAGTTAAAATGTATCAATTGTCGTACTGAACAAGAACCAACTCGTATTTGATGATGTTACCAGCCACCTGCAAAAGTAAGTTTCATTCATTTATGAGAGACTAGCACTTTACTTGCGAGTTTTTCCGCGTGGATTCGAGATTTTAAAAAGAAAATTACAGCCTATGTTTCCTGTAATGAATGAAGCATTCTGACAGTGATTTTTGTTTTAATTAGACCTTTAATTAGCGACTGACCTGACTTGTGTTACGGCATTTTGCCAAAATTTTGCAAAAATTATAACTATTATAACTATTTTTCCGAAGAACTATCAACTTATAAGACTAATATAAATCTAATAATAAAATCTCTCCAATAACCTTGTTATCGGTTATCAAAAACGTGTTTATCGAATCGGAGTCTCTTTGATATTAAAAATACCAACCTCTAACAACATCTGTCGGTCTAGCCAGAAAAATCCCATCCCGCTTAGAGCCACATAATCATTGATTAACTGGTTGTTCAAACGTTTAATCTGAAAAAAAAAAACAGATTTACCAACAACGTATACTAATTCTACTTTGTACTTCTACTAACTCTAAACAAAATAAAACAAAAAGGGATAAAAATTATAATAAAAATCAAAATAATATCGTTTTATTTAACATTGTGTTTTTCGATATATTGTTTCATAACAAATCACATAAGAAGAAATCACATAATCAATTTGCTATTTCATCCGTCTTTTCATTTATTTCATCCGTGATTTCTTCCGTCTCCCTGAAACTGCAAAAGGTTCGAAACATCATGGTTAAATAACAATTCATTTTAAAGGATTAAAATCATAGGTAATGCCTAATCCATTCATTCAACTAACTTAATTATGAACTTAAAGTAAGCATCAAAAGCAAAACACAGTATTTTCTCTGACTTAGTATAATTCTACACTAACTTAAAATAGCGATTTTTACTACTACTGTGTGTACTATTTTTTTCTTTTAAGACATGTAGGTACTCGACGTTCAAGTGCAATATTATGCCTAAATTTAATAAATATTTTTTTCATTCCATTTCATTTTAATATTCTATTCTAATTCTAATTTAAAACGTACCTAGTATCTACGAAAAATTTAAGATTTTCACAGTAGGAAGCGCCACCGAACAAACAAGCCAATCCTTGAGGAACTGAATTTGAGCTCGCAAGACTTTTCTGAATATTTGAAATGGCATTCTTCAGACATTTTTAAGCTAAAATTTCCCTCAAGGCTACATAACGCAAGGCAGTCTCTTGGATATAATTTTAAATCCTATATGCAAAACAGTACAATACTTTATTAAATCTTGTAGAGTATAGCCATCCACTTTAACGATGACTTGATTTCAATGATGGAGGCTTTTGCCCTGTAATAGGACAGTTTGAAGGCTGTTACTTAATTTGTTTTTTTCTTTAATCAAGTTATTTATACTATTATTTTTTTTTGTCTGGGAAGTAAGGTTAATGACTATGAATATTAAAATCATGGTCATCCTACTCCACCTTGTTACAAATAAAACCTCTTCTTAAGTACAGGTACAACGATGATAACAAACCTCATTGAAGATTTATTCCCTTACAAATAAACAGAGAATAAGCTCCGAATAGTTATTCCGTGTTTTGACTCTTTTACTCTAATTTGAAATGACGTTTACAAGACGGGAACAAAACACGGAATAACTATTCCGACCTTATTTTTTGTTTATTCGTAAGACCCTTGAAGTTTTTCATGTTATTAGTAGTAACCTGTCAAATGGCAGACAACGTAAACAAAAATACTTCAATCTTCACTTCATAAAAATGTAGGAAGACCATACATTCTAATAAATTTTGGTTGCCTAATTAAAAATACAAATTAAATTTATAAAAAGAAAACATGTAACTACTATTGTTATTGCAATGGCCATCATTTACTTAGTCGGAATCAGTAGGTCCTGATCACTGATAAAAAGTCTTCGTGTATAGTTGCAAAATAAAATTTTACTCGAAAATGTCAACCATCCTTATGAAACGCGAGTGGGAATCGAACCCACGACCTCTGGATGACCTTTGGATACTGAGGCCACTCATTCGAGGGGTCACAACATTGGACCGGCTATCCAAAGGTCGTGGATTCGATTTCCACTTTAGTTTCCTGAGGCTAGTTTATTTTTTCTAGTAAAATTTAATCAAGTTGTTTCTTTTTTTGTTCTATTTCTGCCTATACAATTAGTGAACAAGTAATTCTTGCATATATCATTAAACCTACTTGCAAATCTTACCTCAACATTGTATCCAGCGCTAGGGCAGGTGTTAATACAAGCGAGAGCCATCTTGGAATGTACATGCACGTCGGCGGCTGCCAGCACAACACCACATGCTCTGAATATCAGCCAACCGAGCGATATGAAGTAATAAACCGAACTGATTAAAGAGCCTTGACTTTTACTGAAAGAATAAAAATGAAAGAAATGTGAACCGAAAAGTTGGCATATTTTTAATCAAGTCTCGTGAGATTATGCATTCTCAAATCGACTGTCGAGTCTTCTATTGCTTATACTACAGTAACACTTGTTAGATAGATCACAAACTATGTTGTTATGCTCGGGTAAAATGTCTACAAAACTGGCAATTTTGTAAATAGTCTGCCTGATATTATTGCCTTATTAATGACGCTTGGTCTGCCTGAGGCCTGAGTAAGCAACGTTTTGACGTTAGTAACGCTTTAGGTATAAACTCACCAAATGCCGTGCATTAAGATAAAATTATGTTGCCTCTATGCCTAGTGTCATAACTGGGTTGCTAGCTCTCAAACAAGAATTTAACAATACAGGAATACTGTTGCTCAAGAATAATTTTGTGGGTGATCGAGGAAATAAAATTAATTTAATTGATAATTTTTCTTGTGGCAATTTCGAGATTATTATGATTAATGGGCGTTTTGACAATTATAAGACTATTTCCAAACAAGAAGATCTTCAAGTCAATTTCGAGCTAGGTACTACTATCTATGACGTCACAACATCAATAGGTGCGCATTCAATATGCTCGTTTTCCAGCTAAATCAAATAAAAACTTCGTTAAGAAAGATGTGCCATACTTAAGCCCAAGGAAGAGCTGCAGGCATATGAAGTAGAAGTTATTGATGTTGGAGAGCAGGATGAGGGGGCCGATGTTTGCGTCCACCATGCGCACGAGTGCTGCCTGGCGCACATATGCCTCTCTGATGCGCCGCCATTGCTGGCTGCGTACATACTTTTGGACGCCCACCTAATTAGGAAAAAAATACCTTTAAAAGGATTTGACTCTTTTTTAGAAAGAGACGGTGTTTTTTTTTTTCAAATATTTAGTTTTTTAGTTCTATTTAGTTCTATTTTGTCAAACAATTTAATAAATTTTTAGCGTTGTGTTACTTTTGGAAGCAGATAGCGTTCTAGGTAGAATGAAGAGTGCTCCGTCAATTTGGTAGCATTTTACCAAATTTTTAATTATATAAAAACTAAAATCTTGTGTCTTTTATTTACGTCAGAAGATTAGACTTATTATATATATGATGTGTTAGAACTATTTGTACACAGTCTGTAGTATATTATAATCAATTGTTTTGTTGCACAAAGATCCCCATTGGTCGGAGTACCTACTGAAAGAATTATCAGCAGAACCCATTAAGATAAGATAATTGTTATTTTTATAATTGTTAGTTTAAATATCTAAAAGTAAGAATAAAATCTGTTAAAAAGCTATAAAAATATTCTTACCCTATCTGTTTTCTCGTTGCGTTTCTCAAATTTTATAACACGATTAACATACAAATTCAGCCTGTGGTATCTTGAAGTGAGACCCATGCTAATCAAGATAATAATAAGGTCCTGGAAGTTCCACAAAATGGTCGCTATTTTGCTGAGAAAGAAGATTGGAATGGCTGTCCATAAACTGTAAGCCTCTGCTGAAATTTAAAATTTAATGTTCAATGAAGTAGTCTTGGCAGCTAATTGATAAGAGTGCTTGGTCCGAAATCTGGAGGCTCAATTCTTGGATCGGGCAAAGTGGGTTAAGTTTGGATATTTTGATGCAAAGACCGGATTCGTGATCATCAATACGTATTTGGCCAGTATAATGATAAGACGATGTACACACATACATTATAGATAGAGTAATGCGCCGCCTCAGTGGCCAAGTAGCAAAGTGCTCGATCCGATACCCGAAGGTCCAAGGTCGGATTTTTCGATACATGCATGGTACGGGTTTGTGATCACCAACCCGATTTAGCAATGAGCAGATGAGCCCGTGGTGATCAAGCCAATTACCCATTAATTGTAGCGATGATTTAATTTTAATGATGGTGGCCTTTGCCCAGCATTGGGATAGAATATAGGCTATTTACTTTACTTTTACAGAGTAGGTAATCATACGTAAGAGAGTAATAATATGACTTGATAACATTGATAGAAGCCTTCGCCCAGCTGCGAAGACAGTACAGGCTTACAACTCTACTTATTACTTTAGATAAGTTCATTTAGGAACAGGAGTATATTTAACATACCACTAAGGTGGCAATGAGGCATATGGCCCCCCTGATGGTAAGCGGTTATCGTAGCTTATGGACGCTTGCAATACCAGACGTACCACACACGCGCCCCTTTTTTAAGACTATAATGTTTTTATTTAATTAATCTTTATTGCAATATACAATAAAATAAAGTACAAACGGCGGACTTCATGCCAAATAGCATTCTCTACCAGTCGACCTAAGAGAGAGAGAGAAAGAGAATTAGGATCATTTAAAATAGAAAATACTGTTGTTAGACTTTTGGACTTACGACGTTTAGGATGGTCAGCCATTTAAGCTGAAAACGATAGGAAGATATATGGACGTATTTGCGTAAGCCAAAAATAAAGCGTATTGAGTTATTGAGAAGACGATCCAATTTATTAAGAAGGTCCTTATTTAAATCGGGATAGCAAACATCAGCATAATCAATAATTGGGAGAATAAGGGCTTTTACGAGCGAAATTTTGAATTTGTGAGGCAGGAAGTTCCTAAGCCTGTAGAGAGAACGTAGCGCAGCGGTGACTTTTCGGCTTACTTCGATGACTTGAGAAGACCAACTGAGTGTGCTGTCAATTTGCAAACCAAGGTCTTTGACGCAGGAGCAGAAATGAATGTCAGCACCGTTATTAGTGACAGGTGAGACAGCAGAGACATTAAGTTTACACAGCTTACGTTGACAACCAATAATTATGGCCTGGTACTTCATAGGATTCACCGTTACTCCATACCGCCTCGACCAATCACTTACACTCCGCAGATCGTCCGTCAAAGCAGCTTCAGCGGCGTCAATTTCAGTAACATGACTATCGCGTTACAATTGCAGGTCGTCCGCATACAAATGGTGAGAACAACGATTAAGAGGAGTTAAGGAGTTAATAAAAAGGGAAAAAAGAAGCGGGGACAGGATACCTTCTTGTGGTACACCAGTTAAGAGAGTACTCCATTCCGAGAATTGGCGATCAACTATAAGGGCTTGCTCACGTTTGCGAAGGTAAGCCGAGAACCAATCCAGAGCCGTCGAAGAAATACTAAGATGGGATAGCATGGCGAGTAACAAGTCATGGTCGGTCAACCATGTTGAAAGCTTTGGAGAAGTCAATAAGGACCAACACGATGACCCTGCCGCGCTCCATACTCTCTCTGGCATCCTCAGTCACTGTAAGCAGTGCTGTACTGGTACTGTGAGCAGGGCAAAAACCGGATTGCTATTCAGAGAGAAGAGAGTTCTTATGCACGTGCTGGGATAATTTATGAATAACTGATTCAAGGACCTTTGAGAGGAAGGGTAAAATGGAGACAGGTCTAAAATTGTTTAAAGTACTGGGATTGGAGGATTTTGGAAGAGGTAAAACATAGGCTTTACGCCAGATGTTAGGAAATGTACTAGCTATGTAACTAGCACTAAGGGGCTCGAGTGCAGATTCATTAGCATGATAGTCAACGCTAGGTGGGCAGTAGACGACACCTAGAACTACCTTCTCCCCCCTAATAGAGATATCAAGAAAATTAAGTCGCGTTCAATTATGTTAGAAAGAAAAAGGGCAAGATGGAAAGAATCATCATCCGAAGCATAAGAACTGCTAGAATTGCAAGAATGAAGAAATATATCCATAATATGTAATAAATAAATTATATAAAAATGTAATATATAATTAGAAGAATACAATTATCTAAAGAGCAAATATTCGTTCGATATTCTAGCTAATACAAAATCCATTCTGCACTAACCCGTCGGCTCATAAAAAAAGAACTTTTCATAAAACATAATTTTAAAAAAGATACTGTAGAACTAAGCAGGCGAGTAAATAAACAATAAAAACAAAACAAGGCGTCGGTCAACACGTCGTCGCCACAGTCATTGGTCGACACATCTCAAAGTAAACGCAGATTTTTAAAAAAAAAAGTAACAATCCAAAACTACGTTTCTGAACGTTTTATAAAATGTTGTACTCCTTTGTAAGTACAGTGCTTCAATCTTCTTAATGTCTCTCAGTAATCATTGCATTTCCGAACGCAACTGAACATAAACTTCCATGTCCATTATTTTTTTTACTTTTACCCGACTGCAAAAAAGGGTATAGTTTTTCGCGCGTATCTTGTATGTAATATTCTTTATTACCTCATATCTCCAGAACCGCTGAACGGATTCACATAATTGAGGTATCGTTACATTCATCATAGCTGCTAAGTGTTCTTAGATAGGTGACGTTAAAAAAAACAATCATGGCGGCTGTGCAACGCCATTGGACTTGGTGAAAAACAAATATTTTTTTTTCGGATACTACATATGGATATCAAATCAGAGGGCTCGACACAAGGATTTCGAAAAGGTATATCATGATTATCAGACTATTACAGGTGATGATGTGTTAATATTAAAAAATTAACACATCATCAATCTACGATCATAACAATTATGTCAACCACATGATGTATAAACTCTTTAAATGAATTGAACCGATTAATTTGTCACTAACTAACTTGTAACTAAAAAGACATAAATAAAATAAAAATTTAAAAATAAAACAAAAAACCCGCTTGCGTAAAAATAATAACTAAATAGAAAATCAACTGAAAAGGCCGGAACAAGCTTTGAAGTACTACCGTATTGATATTTTTAATTGTATACAGTACTTATATATTTTTTATGTAGGTATATATAATTTGAATTCAGAACAACGCACTTTGTTGTTTTGTTTTTGATTTTCGTAAGAACTATATAGAGCTGTAAACTATAAATCGTAAATCAATAACATAATTATGACACAATACAAGCAGTATCTCCCTTTATTCTACAGTAAAAGAATAATAAGTTAAAGGAGTAGTATCAACTATATATTTTTATACATTACATACGTACATACGTTATATAATGTATAACATTATAACTGGTAGAAATCTGACGCCAGCCGAAACACGAAGTTTGCCGAGAGACATTCAGAAAAAAGATGCACTGTATTTAGCTGGAGCTCGTTCCACAAACTGGACAACATCTTTGTCCATGCTAATAAGGTGTGATGTGTAGATGAGAAGTGGATGAACTCCCTGCTGAATGTATTAGGTATGGTAGATAGATAGTAATAATTCTTTGAAAAACCTACTAATGAAAATTATCAATTACCTGAAGTAAGAATGAATCCATGCGAGTTGAGAATATATGTCCGAAAGAACTCCAATGGTGGAAAATCAAAACCTGTAGCTGATACCATACTGAGCATGTGTTCCGCTTTAATAAAAAAAAAATTAAAAACTTATTAAAAACACTGACGAGTAGGACACACGGGAAATAGAAAGAAAAAGACAAAAGTACTTTTCTGCTACAACTATTTCCAGGTCAACTTTTCAATTTGATTATTTATTCTAACTATAAAAAAACAATTTTATTTTCTTCATAAATCTATGTTATCTGTTTAACGTCTCTTAATAACGATAAAAGTATAAATTTACGGTTTATTTTATAAATATACGACAGCAAGCAAGTATTTTTTATTGACTTGGTGACCTCAATCTCTATATATTATGGCTCTTACAATTAAACAAAGAATAAAGTCCGAATAGTTATTCCGTGTTTTGTTCCTGTCATCTAAACGTCATTTCAAATTAGAGTAAAAGAGACAAAACACGGAATAACTATTCATACCTTATTCTTTGTTTATTTGTAAGGCAAAAAATATAAAAGTTATATTTAAGTTATATTTAGAATATAATAATCATTAAGATTATTATAAGGACAAATATAAACTTTAAATTATACCGGTGGCACACATTGCGACAAGGCAGCTGACAAAAACAACTTTGCTGTGGATCCTCTTGTCTGGGCGTAGATATAAAGCCTCTGTTACTTCTGCCCTCGACCAGAAGAAGGACAGTCGTTTCCATGACAATATGAATCTCCATGATAGGAACAACGACATTAGAGCATTAGCATAGAATATGCTTCCCGACAATCGAGCTGTGACACCACCTGCAAAAAAAAATTAGGGATAGTATCAACTCGCAGAAATAAATTTATTTTCTAGAAAAAAATACAGGAAGCTCGAGTGGGAATCGACTTGCTGGGACTAGTCGATATTTTCTAGTAAAATTTTATCTTGTAACGGTTTATAGCATTGTGAATACAAAAATTAAAATAACAAACGTATCACAGAGCTATATTTTCGTAATACTATCTTATTCTATATTATTATAGTATTAAATTCATATAATATTTCGTTTATGTCTGCAAAATTTCTATGTTTTAAACTGTTGTATTTTCGATATTTGCATAAAAATATAACAAAAAAAAATAACTTATTATTGACTATGCTGTCTCTGAAAAGAGAATTTATTCTGTACATTTTATTGTTGCAAATGGATCCATTTAAAGGATCAGACTGGAATAACTCAACATTTTGCATGTAAATACGTAACTAAATAGATGTTTATATATTATGTCAGTTATTTTAGGTCTAATATTTTATGGTTAATTAAGTTACCCACACACTCATAAAATAAAGCACGGCAAGTATTTTCTTTTTTTAATTGCTTTTGCATTTGGGTAATTGACAGACGATTTTTTAATAGAAATTGTATGAGAATGACGTGACCATTTCGTTCCGTCAATTCAGTGTTTACTAATAACTTTATAAGTTACAGAAATTCATGCATAGGTCAAATTAAAAATAGGTCAATGATTTGAAGAACTGTTACGTGATTTTAGTTATTTGTTATTTGTTCTGGAATTATTTGTTGTTGTTGTCAATATCCCTTATGCAAGACTCAAACTACCGACCATTCATTCGCAAACCAGGCTCTCTTACCAACTGTGTTTTTCTTTCTACATTTTCAAAAGCTTTTATAATATACTTTGAGCCTACGTTGTTCCATATCTGTTTAGGTTTTTCACCGCCAAGCGTCAAGCGCCAAGCCTCTACTTGGTATATTTTAAGTTTAAGGATTACTTACGCCCGTCATCAACATGAATGGCTATACCAGCCAAGACTTTAATCAGCTTCCAAAGGGCTGCCCCTTCTATGACCACCATCATCAAAAGTATGGTTAACGCCCAAAATTTGGAGAACTTCGACCCGTAAGAGGGTATTCCGAACCACTTAGCCATTGTGAAGATGTGGGTCAACGTGGGCAAGTATCTCTGGAATTTGAAATGTGGAAAGCCACATACTTGTTTATGAATAGGGACTTCATTTAATAATGTTATTGCAGCGTAATCGCGCTAGGCCATTGTCTCGACCTCTAACGAACAATAAACAAATGCAAATCAATTAATATACGAAATCACATGATGCGGTACATGAAAGAGAGAAAGCTTTAAATCCATACAATATCAAAAAGCAATTTTGACAGATGATGAATTATGTAAGAATCGAAGTTATCCTTGGAGGAGGCCATTGTCCGTTAGGCCGTTATTGTATATTGATGAAAAGTTAAGCTCCTAATTTCACCTACTTGGTCATGAAGCATTACATCCATGATGTAATAAATAGCGAAGTTTAACTGACAGATTTATCACTTGATTTTCTAGTCTATGATAGAAAGTTCAAAACTAAAGGATTTCTTAATCAAGCTGTTAGGCTTAAGTTCCTGAACGACACTTCAGCTTGGTTCAAACTTAAAACTAGTTACAAGGTCAATTGGTCATCTCTCGGAACACAACTAATTAGGGCATTGAAACTAGATACGGTTAGTATTGCTTGATTTTGAATGTCGTTTCCCTAATACAAGACTATAGTTTGAACCATTTTTAAAAAACATGCTTGTTCTAACTCTCATTAAAGTGCTTTAGGGTAGGTGGTTTATTGTGTCTTATAAAGAAGAGTAAAACGCCAACTTACAGATTAATTATTTAAGGAAACATTTAAAACACACTTATTTCTAAAACACAAATGTTGAAAAAAAACGACGGGTTGCACTCCGGGAGTGCCGACAGAAGTGAAAACTTGAATATTAACGTTGTGCATTTTTGATATATTGGAATGGTTAGGGAATAATTTTGCACGAATTGCTTCAATTATCAGTATAAAAGTACTATCATTTATGTGGTAGAATACAATATTTATTTATTGCGCTATCGTACACAAACATGACAATTTATATTAAATTAAAAAGTTTATCTCTCAGAATAATCAACACTGATGCACTTTGTTCAATTTCCATATTTTAAACACTTTATATACACGAATTTTACGAATACACAGCAGTATGGCCACTACACAGACGGTCGAGCCATCAGCTGTCACCATCCATGGATGCGCATGGCACGCTGTAACATAAACAAACATTCGCGCAAGCGCCCTGCGCCGCCCAAACGAAACAGCTGGCATACATTTTCGCCGCGCCGTAGAAAGAGAGGGGGAAACTTCCTCTCCTACGCCGCGCCGGCTGTCTACTCTCCATCCGTCTTACGAATTTTCGATCAGGTCACGTGTCCTGACGCGAATTTTACATTTTTACCCATTACAAAAAAAGTGTACAACGCCGCTAAAGAAGTTTTCACTTTAAAAATTCCACGAGCAGGATTTGAACCTGCACCCTTCTGACATACCGGGTCAGGTGCTCTTCCAATTGATTGTTTCGCGACAAAATTTGCATTAAAATTATATAAACAAAACAAAATACATTTTACACTTATTTCTGTTGCATAAAAGTCTAAACCACAATGTTCCTTTACATTTAAGTAGGTGTGTTTGTATAAAATTGGCAGGATTGTTGCTAAAAATACTAAACTTCGATCAAAAGATACAATAATAGAATATCTACAAGCTTCTAACAAAAGGGCAAGAAAGCGCGCTGTACCTGGAAAGCATTTAACTGAACTGAAAAGTAATGGAATTGTCATAGCTTAGCTGGTTGTTTTTCCCATTTCACGTGTAGAAAAACGTCGAGAAATAATTGAAATAGTTTTTAATAAAAAATATATTACGATAGAAAATTGTCGAGTGTTTATCGACAAAGCAATAAAGCGTGCAGCATTACCAAAAAATAACAGAAAAGTAATTTAATCATATCATGTAGCTTAGCCGACTGTTTATCCCCATTCCACGAATAGGAGAACAGAATAAATCTCCTTATTGCTTTATTTAAACTAGACGTTTCATGTCAAAGAGACAGTGGAACAAATTAAAAGTATACAAGTGAATTAAGTAAGACAAACTCACGTCGCCTTCATGCTGTTTCGATTTTTCCAGGTTTCTCATTACCATTTGTTATGAAACAAAAGTTTGCCGACACAGAATTCTATTTATTCCCTTTTTCATGCGAAAACAGCTCTTAAGTCAATGGAACAAGGTGACCTAGTAAAATAAAATAGTCTGAATAAGCTTGTAGAACGCTGGAGAGGATGTTTTAATTAGACAAGTGGCAGTTCTCAGCGCGTCAACGCTGGAAGTTTGTGGACTTGTTACAAAAATAAAATTTAATTACATTTTTAGTAGAATCGGTGTAACGTTTGGTGTAACGTTTAGTGTTAATAGGTCGTTAGCGTTCAGAATAGTAATGCGGCGGAGATAATCAGATAATTAGAAAACAAAACGAGATAATTGTACTTTTTATTACAATTATAGTACAACTTATTTTGAGATAAGTTTAATTTTAGAAAGATTACTAATGCTGAAAATTTTCTCTTGGTATTCAAACTATATAGCATTTAAAAAATCATAAATTGTATTTTGTCAAAATTCAATTTAAATTTTTTTCAGACATAGTAAGTCCACAAGATACATTAAAATCAGCGATATAAACACCAGCACATTTGAAACACAACAAAATATCATACAGAAATTAAGTTAATACATTTTTATTTCGCTTCCAAATATAATATTAGGAATATTCACTCACCTTTAAACGAACCTTGTGGATAACCACATGTCGTGTAAAAACTGTTTGATTAATATTCGATATTTACCTAGAAATACAATCTATCATTGAAAATAATTGTGGATTGATGGTTTGCCCGCTGCTTTCGTGAACAACTGCAAGTCACGAATGAATGTTTATGGAACAATAGAAAGGACTATTACAAACAAAAACATTGGTAACATAGCTAATCAATTTATTCATGACGCTACAAACTAAAATGACACCACTTACACGCAAAAGATTTTCCTTACCCTTTTATTTGGCCCTGGCAAGGTATACCTCCTTTTTATTAGTAATTAGGACAAACTAATTTTTATTTTTTATTTATATTAAATTGTTTAAACTGTATTACTGGCGGGAGTTTGCTCGCAATAATGGGTCTTTCGCAAATCGAAGCTACGAAACACATATAAAACTAACGTAGAAACCAATATAAAATTATGTTGGTACCTTTTAGTCTTTGCTTTTGAAAGTCTTCAAACTTCGGTTATGAAAAAAAAATTGTTTTGCAAAATTTTAAAAGAAGTTGTTTCACAGACTTATATTATCTGAACCATTTGAGTATAGTCAAAAACATTAAGTAAGGAAAAAATATATATAGTAAAGTAAAATATATGCTGTTTACCTATGGAATTACAAAATATAACTATGATTAACGTGGTAAGCCACAAAAAGGTTTTAGATTTACTCAAATCCAAATGACATATATAAAATGACATACATGACATTTTGACAAAACATTCATGAAAAATGTTCAGTAAAATTATAGTTAGTAAAATATTAAATGTTTTTGTTTTGTTTATATAATATTAACGCAAATTTTGTTGCGAAACAAATTACAAAAACACAAATGTTGAAAAAATTTCCACGAGCGGGATTTGAACCTGCACCCTTCTGACATTCAGGGTCAGGTGCTCTTCCAATTGAGCTATCGTGGTTCTAACCAGCCCGCCGAAATTATTCAACACTATTTACTTTTTACTTTGAAAGCCAAAGGCACCAATTCAATGTCAAGATTTTTTTAGTAAAATATATATAATAAAAAATGTTCAGTCAAATTATAGTTAGTAAATGATAAGAAATCACTGATTCCTAAATGACCACTTATTTAGTTAAGTGCAGTGATATAAAATTTATTGATAATCGAACAAAATTACTTTTGTCAATTGCTGTAGTTACAACCAAGGGAAAATGTATCAGTTGTTATTTCTTTTAGTTTATTATTTTGTAAATAGTGTAGAAAAAAAAATAAAAAAAGCTTTTATTGACTTACATCGTCATACACCGAGTATAGTAGCATAGACATTTTGTCTGACCGTAGAATTCTGCCTAAAATCCGTTCAGATGACTATTACCCTAATATGTACACACGTCTACACATCAACCTACCACAAACTGTCAAATTTCTTCAATAGACTTTGAACTTTATGCCCTAATGATGATTATGGTTGAAAACGTATTGATGAAATTTGACAGTTTTGGATAGGATGATGTGCAGGCATCTGTACCTGTTGTTGCTGCTTAGCAGTATTTCATAGCAATGCTGTATTTTAGTTTGAAGAGTACGGACGCCTTATGCCCATAGAGGACTGACGATTTAAAGTGCCCAGTGCGAAATCCATTCGCCATTCGATCACGTTAATAAGGAAAACAAGAATTTGTATGGCACAATTGAAACTCTCCTCATATTCTTCCAAGAAGTGCTGCTTCGATGCCATACATAATTATATTTTTTGCTATCGTAGCTTTCTATCAGAATCATGAAGCAACAAAGAAACACTAAAAACAATGTCTCATATACCTTTATTTGCAAAACGAAACTGCCGTCTTTACAAGGTTAGGCATTTTCTTCTACACTACACTATATCCGGAGACTTAAACTAACTTTGATGCAATAGATATCACACTAGGCACCCTCCTCCGACACCTTAATATGAAAAAAGGACCGGTTCAGAAATCGTTGCTCAACTCAGATGACATGTACAGACCTACAACAACAACAACCTATCCAAAACTGTCAAATTCCTTCAATACATTTTCAACCATTTTATTATGGCATAAAGTTCAAAGTCTATTGAGGAAATATGACTGTTTGTGGTAGGTTGATGTGCAGGCGTGTGTACCTACACACTGAAAGTACACAATAGTGCCCTTTTGTGCCCTTATATTTTCTCATTTTCGAGAATATGTATAAATATATTATGAAATTTCCTATGTCTGCCGTTATTGAATACTTATCCTCAAATTTATAACGTAATTACATTTATTTATAATATGTTTTTAGCTTTGAAACAAGTTTTGTAAGTAAGGCCAAGCGGGCTCTCATCATCAATCTCATCTGATGAAAATTGACAATAAGAAGTGAAAACGATACATAAAAATATAAAACCCCGTAGGGAATCGAACCCGGGATCTCTTGATCTATGATCAGTAAAACATATTTATTCAAATTAACCTGCATCAATGTCGTTTGTCAAATCATGCGACACCTAGGTTTATCCACTAAAATCCATATGAAAATACTCAACTGCACATTAACTGGTTTAGCTTTGACAGCAACAACCAGTCGCTAGGTTACGTCGTTAGGCCGCCGGTGTTTAACGAGCTCCGACTTTGTAAGTCAACAAGAGCTGACCAGTCAAAGTGTCCTGGTGTAATGAAATTACCCGGGAGTAACTTGTTAAGCAATCAGTTGGCGAATCACATTTATACTACATTTTAATTTAGTTTAGTTTTTAAACAAAATTACTTGTGAAAGTGAAAGAGCCACCTTTTTAATCATATCCCATTTAAGTCACCCAAATTATATTGTATAGGCTAAAATCACCAAAGAGTACGCAGTACCAATGACTACGTATTCGTATATGCAATTCTATTTTTTATAATGGCAAACACACATTCATGAGATTAATAAATACTACGTACATACACAAGCTTGCACATCAACCTACCACAAACTGTCAAAGGATATTTTTCAGTTTTGTATGGAGCTTCGGCTAGGACTTCAAACACTATGCCATAGGCAAGCAAAAGATAAATATAATAACAAAAAACTAATTATAACGCGTTTGATGGTACAAAAGCATTTTCTGGTAATAATTATGCAACCCTATATCTACCACTAGGTAGATATAGAGATAAAATCCACAAACTATTGTGGAAAGAAAAGAATGACAAAACCAACAGACACATGCCAGCGAGCTTTTACATTGACAGATTATCATAAGTTTTTATCCTTTTTTCATGCATTCGAAACGAAATAATTCTATTCTAATGTTTTACGCATACCTACATCTCGTAAGGGAAGAGAAAAAATGATTCATGCACGAAAAAACACATCCAAAACCACAGACCGAAACACAGACTAAGGAGAGATAGCCCGAAACATTTCTAACTAATTTTTTTTAATCAATGTTTCCGAAAGTTTTAAAAATATGGTTGCCAGTGTGCATGGCAAAGTATTTTTATTTTAAAGTTTATTTTTGTATCATCTACCCAGAAAAATAATGAGAATTTTAATATTATATAATGACTTTACTATATATTTAACTATTAGTACGAATAGTATACAAAGTCCTACCCGGAAAAGAAACGTGTCATTTCCTCAATAGACTTTGAACTTTACCATACGGTTGAACTTTTGTTAAAGAATTTTGACAGTTTTAGATAGGTTGATGTGCAGGCGTCTGTACCATAATGACTCCGTGCACACATTATGTCAAAGGCAATTAGTTGCTGACAGATTTTGTACCTGTGGTACTCTTTAGTTGTGCGTGCTGTATGGCTGATTTTACGTAGGGTAAATGAAACTTTTATGTTTAAACAATTTAATATTGTATGTCTATAACTTTTATTTTGCAATTTCTTGTAGGCAACATAAAAAAATATTTTTAATGGAAACCACAATGCATTGTGGCTGCTTTGTTAGTGCCATAACACGTCAAAAGTGATTGAGGACTAAAAGAGACTACAATATATTTTGTTATATATTAATTTAAAACTTTTTCTTCATTCAATTTAACAGCAAAAGTGCAATTAAGCTTAATGGAAGGTTTAATTCTACAAAGCAAATTCCTTTCAGCATAAAATAAATACGATACGTATTTATTGAAAATAATCTATTCTATAAAATCTAAATCAAATTACAAGTTTTCTCTAGCTCAGTGGTCCGTTGATCCTTTATCTTCAAATTGGATGAGTACTAATTCGTACGTCACCACCGATGCGGCCACCTGTAAAAGATTTTAGAGTTATGTCGTTGCTTAATGTTTATGCTGGAGAATGACCGGAGCATTTTGCCGTAACGTAACATCTTCGTTGCGAGCATTCACATGGTCCAAACAGTGAGCGCTCGCCACTCGCCGAAAGCACCGCCCTTCGTCCTGATTTCCGTAATGAAAAGCGCAATGATATCGTAGCGACCTATGATATCATTTTCATATTCACATCCGTCAATCGAACCAATTTTTAAGTCGTTCGAACGAAATTCCAACCAACCGTATCTAGATTTACCGTATACGGTTAGTTGGAACTTTGTTCGAACGACCTTAAAATCGGATGTTAGTATGATAATGGTTTCAGCGACTAAGTCGCTACGATATCGTTACGGTTTTTGTTATGAGAATCGGAGGGATGTTATCGGTTGGCCAGCAATGACGTATCAAGCTTGCCGCGATTGGTACGTTACGGTTACGTTACGGTGACACGCATCAGTCAGTCTCCAGCTCAAGTGAGTACTGCTACTAGATGAGCTCGTACAACTATTTCTTAACTACAGTGTAAAAATATGTACATTTTTATTTTTGTTATTATTTACGGGACATTGCGATGATTTTCTTTATGACTCTTTGCCCTGGTATCTCAACAATTAGTAAATTAGTTCTTCAAAATTCGTTCCTAGTTGTAAACAACTGTTGAAACAGGTTTAACCGGCCGCAGTAACTTCTGTTCATCCATAATCATGGCGCATGCAACTGTGCCTGATCAGAAATATTGAAAATTCAAAGACAACCTAATAAAAATAATCAAAAACACAAATGTTGAAAAAAATTCCACGAGCAGGATTTGAACCTACACCCTTCTGACATACCACTCTCTACAGATGCTCTCCCAATTGATCTATCGTGGTTCTAACCAGCCCGTCGAAATTATTCAACACTATTTACTTTTTTACTTTGAGAGCCAAAAGCGCCCATTAAATGTCAACAACTACCGTCGTTAACATCTGATCATAATAGCTAACAAAACAAAAATAAAAAGTAATCAAGTTAGTAATTACTCTAAAACTACAGTGTAAAAATTACAGCTTTAAGAAATATTTTTTCAGTAATTGCGTCTAAGACATCGAAAAGATAATTAAAATAACAGGAAACAATTAAGATAACCGTTCAAAGATTTTCTGCTTAGAATCTAAACTATATCAATTATTTTGTCATTATCATAATATTCCATTTTTATTTCTGTTAAATGGTATACCTTGAACTGTATGTAAAGACTAATAGGGTTGAAAATAAAACCGCTAAGAGTACTTTTGCTCTGAAGTAGGTAACAACTTTATTTGATAACTCAAATGACTATATACATTCTGATGTGAAATGTTGATAGCGCGATTAAGAAATCAATCCGCGTCGCCATCTTGTAACATCTATTTGAACTAATGAAGACGTCACAAGTATTGGCATACATTAATCTTTCACAATATAACATTATTATTATTTTACGTATTTATATTTTATCAAAAGGGTTTTGAACATGCCGCCCCCTTAGGACATTATTGACAATATGTCCTAGAAATAAAAGCACATAGTAGTTTATTAAGTAAATAATAATATACCATAAGTAAGTAACAAAATATACATTGAACTAAACATTTCTTCTGAACTTAAAATAATAGGTAAAATGTTTAAAACTAAAGTGAAGCCTTATTAAAGTCCTTAATTAGCTATAGGTAGGATACAAAGTTTTGATGTTGGCCTTTTAATAATTGAGGACCTTGTACGTACAGTGATCACACGGGTTATTTTGTCACTACCCGGATGCTTTTCAAGCACTCGACCTAAAAGCCAACGGCTTGGAGGCAAGTCGTCCTCTTTGACCAAGACTATTTGCCCTATATTTGGTTCAGGTACCTGGGATGTCCATTTGTACCTATTCATCATGGTAGCTAAATACTCTTGAGACCATCGTCTCCAAAAATGTTGCAGAGTCCTCTGAATGAATTGCCACCTATTTAAACTGCTTACAGTAGAGTTCTCACAATTAGTATCAGGTACACTAATTAGTGGTTCTCCAATTAAAAAATGACCTGGAGTCAAAGGGAGCGGTTCATCAAGATCATCGCTTCTAATCATACTGATAGGACATGAGTTCAAACAAGCTTCCACCTGACTAAGAAGGGTGCTCATTACTTCAAAGGTTAGTGTTGAGTCCCCAATCACTCGTTTAAGGTGAAATTTGGTGGACTTCAACCCTGCCTCCCAAAGACCACCGAAATTGGGAGCATGAGGTGGTATGAAATGCCACTCCGTACCTTTAACTTCTAGATACTCAGCAGCGGACTTTTGAATGCAAGTTAACTGGTCTAGTTCTCGACTAGCCCCTACAAAGGTTGTCCCATTATCGCTCCATACATGGGCACAATGTCCTCGTCTAGCAATAAACCGCAGAAATGCCGCCAAAAATGCTTGGGTCGTCATATCGCTAACCAGTTCTAAATGCATTGCACGCGTACACATACACACGAACAATGCAATGTATCCCTTATACGAGCGTTGTCCTCTTCCCTTAGAAGTCCGTATATTTATCGGCCCTGCGTAATCTACACCGCTATGTAAAAAAGGTTTAGCTGGCGAACATCGAACAGATGGCAGTGAACCCATCACCTGTGGTTTGATATCAGCTCTTTGCTTAGCGCAAACTACGCATCCGCGTGCATGTTGATCAATCTCAAAATCATCTGATTTCGTGCCGACCCAACGAGGTATCCGGATTTTGGTAAGTCCAACAAATGTCTGCCGGTAAGTATTCCATTCTTCTATTAGTTCTGTGGTAATTCTTTCATCCCAACCTACACCGGCTAACCATAAACGTTGAATAAAGATTTTTGCTATAATAATCGTAGGTGCTATCCAACTTAATGGATCAAATAGCCTCGCTATATTTGAAATGATAGCTCTTTTTGTTACAGGTGATGCTGCCGGAGGAAGAATCACAGAGTACTGAAAGGAGTCATCCTCGCGGTTCCAGGTAAGTCCTAATATTTTTATTGTGCTATCTATTTTAATTTCCATTTCTGATTTCACTTCTTTATGTGTACTATTTTCTGTGTTCTTAAATACTATATCCTTTTCCTCTCCTGTCTCCATTTTATTTATTGTTCTTTTGTTTATCTGTTCTATTTCATTTATTTTATTAAGCAGTTGTTTGTCATTACTATTCCATTTTTGTAATATAAATCCACCCTTTGCTAATAATTCTCTCATTTGCTTATACAGTTCTATTCCTTCAATTATGTTTGAACATGAGGTCATTAAATCATCCATATAGAAACAATTGATAACCTTATCAGCTGCTAGTGGAAATTCCAGACCTTCATCCTGGGCTATTTGACGCAGTACCTTTACTGCCTGGTACGGCGCTGATGCTGTTCCAAAAGTAACTGTCATTAATTCAAACTCTTCTATTTCTTTTTCAGGTTCATCACGCCACAATATTCGCTGATACCTTACATTTTCCTCTGCTACTTGTATTTGTCGGTACATTTTGACAATATCTGTTACAAGTGCAATAGGGTTAATTCTCCATCTTAAGACTGTATGTCGCAAATCCGCTTGCAGCGTAGGGCCAACTAGAAGTGTATCATTTAAAGATACACCCTTTCTATTTTTCTCTGATGCATTAAACACCACTCGAACCTTAGTAGTCGTTCTGTCATTTTTTATGACGGGATGGTGTGGTAAATACACCGCGTTATTTTTATTTTTGTCCTCTACTGGTCTCATATGTCCTAAACTTAAATATTCATTTACCACTTCCTTATACTTCTTCTTTAACTCCTTATTTCTTGTAAATCTCTTTTCTAATGATCTAAATCTTGCTTCAGCAATATCTCGTGAACCATAATTTTCACAGTGCCGTTGTTCGTCTCGAAACGGTAACTTGACCACATATCGACCATCGGGCGTTCTAGTTGTTGTCTTGTTGAAAAAGTCTTCACTACGTTGTTCTTCTTCTGTAAATGTGTTCTTCATTAGCGGAGGCTGCTCTTCTTTTTCCCAAAATTTTCTCAAAATGTCATCGTCGTTGATCTGAGTATGCATAACAACTATATTGTTAGAAGCATACATGTAGTTATTCTTAGAATTTACTTTGTCAATTGCACCCGAAAGGATCCACCCTAAAGAAGTGTTTTGAGCAATCAAAGCTCCAGATGGGCTTCTCTTTACACCTTCTTGTAGAATGTAACTGTACACTTCAGCACCTATCAAAATATCTATTTTGTTGGATGCGTTGAAGTTTGGATCTGCTAAGCGTAAATTTTTTAGATCTATCCAGTTAATAGGCTGTATATATTTTTCGGGAAGATACGATGTGATATGGTCTAACACATAGGCTTTAATAGGTATTTTAAATGTTGAATCAATTCGAGACTGTATTATTAAATTGACTACTCCTTTGCTAATGATAGATTTGCTCTCACTTAATCCAGATATAACGCTGTGAACTGGTTCTTTTTTTAGTTTCAGGAGCTGAACTGTGGCTTCAGTAATGAAGCAAGCTTGTGAGCCTTGATCTAATAATGCCCGTACAACTTGAAAATCTCCCATCCTAGACTCGGCATTTATTAGCGCGGTAGCTAACAAAATCTGCTTAGGTTTGTTTACCTTTCCCGTTGATAAGCAACTAACAATCGGAAAAGTGTTAGCTGAAGAACCATCGCATTCTTCATATTTTATTGCAGAAGAGTGACCCTTGTTCTCGGAAGTAGAATGGGGATGAAGCAGCGAGTGATGGCGCTTATTGCAAAGCTTGCATGTGGTAGATTTTTTGCAGTCATAAACAGTATGATTTCCACCTAGGCAGTTGAAACAAATCTTATTTTTTACTACGAACTCTCGCTTCTGCTCATAGGTATGGTTGGCAAACTTCTTACAAAAGCAAAGCTTGTGGGCCTCACCACAGTATTCACATTTTAAGCTGCTCGAATAACTGGTGGCTAATAATGATTTCGAATTCACCTGATGAATCACCGGTCTTTTAGAATCTAAGCACTCCAACGCTCTAAAACGATTCTCTATAAAAACTTTAAATTGTTCAAAAGTTGGCAATTCATTCGAGTCAAAACTCGAAACGTTTAGCTCCCAGTGCTTGCACGTCTCGGGGTCTAATTTAAAGGTTACTATATGTATTATTATAATATCCCATGTACTCACATTTACATCTATATTATTTAAAGCGTTCAAACAATCGCAGGTGTTGTCCAACAGTTCCTTTAACCCCGAAGCTGATTCAAAATTTACACGTTTCTGACCAAATAATTTCTTTAAAACACAATTCGCTAAATAACGTTTATTGTTGTATCGTTTGTCTAATAAATCCCAACACAGACTATAGTTAGCTGCTGTTATGGGAGTGTGCCTTGTTAATTGTTCTGCCTCTCCGGAGAGGTGACCTTTTAAGTAATGTAGTTTTTGCACACTATCTAGACTCTTATTATAATGTACTAAGGACGTGAACAAATCTCTGAATGTTGGCCATTCCGAATATTTACCGGAAAATATTGGTATGGAAATTTTAGGCAACTTTACAAAGGAACTAGAGGAAGATTCACTGTTCTCTATATTGCCCTTAGCATTAGAAATTTTAGCTTGCGATAACAATTTATTTATGTCTGTTTTCATTTGCGATCTATACATGATGTAAGCATCTTCAGTTTTATCATACATTTCCGAAGTGCCATAAGAACTTGACTCTATCTCAACAGGTTTAAATTTTTCGTATAATTTTGTGTTATTTTCTCTAAATAATAGCCAATCTCTATCCAAATTTTCTAACCTTGTCTCTATATATTCTACATTGATTCTTTCTTTTGGACTTTTTTTATAATTAATAAATCCTTTCTCAATAGACCTTTGAAGGGTTATTTGCACATTAAAAATACTATCCATATTGAACACAAATAAGAAAAATCAACTGAATGAAAACAAAACAATAATTATATTCAAACACGAAAACAATGAAAAAATAATAAGAACACAATGTATAATTTATAAAAAATTTACAAGTGTTTTTAAAGAAGAACTGTCACCTGATCAAAATTGGGCATAGGATCCCCGTACCTTCGTTTTTTCTATTACTATTCTAAGTCCTAGCAAACTAACTTAAATTCTATGAACTACGAACTAATAGGGCCCGAAATGCCTTAACACCTTTCTTGATCTTGAACTATAGTCTTCCTAATTAATAAGGTTCAGAATTGTACTTACAATTGCACTCCACTTCACTCACACATATTTAATTGACCTGTGACGTAGCTCCGTGACTCCGCTAGTGACGTCACGACAGTTGCGTCACTTCGATAGCTCTGCCTTGACACCACGGCTGCTGCTGGCCTGCACCGCCGGCTACTGCTTTCAATGGTATCTGTAGAACTGGTACTGGGTACTCTTGCTGCAGCGATCCACTGCGAGTATACCAGGGGCGGTAGTCCTCAGACCACGCGCTGTTCTAAAATCCGGCTCGAAGGACCAATGTTAAATGGTATACCTTGAACTGTATGTAAAGACTAATAGGGTTGAAAATAAAACCGCTAAGAGTACTTTTGCTCTGAAGTAGGTAACAACTTTATTTGATAACTCAAATGACTATATACATTCTGATGTGAAATGTTGATAGCGCGATTAAGAAATCAATCCGCGTCGCCATCTTGTAACATCTATTTGAACTAATGAAGACGTCACAAGTATTGGCATACATTAATCTTTCACAATATAACATTATTATTATTTTACGTATTTATATTTTATCAAAAGGGTTTTGAACAATTTCATTTTTTTGGACATATTCTTTTACAATAAATGTCAAAGAATTTTAAAAACATTTTGCGGGACAATTTATTGACTGAAATTATTTATTGAAAAAAAATATTTGAATTATATGATTGATTATTAATGGCAATTTATTTATTTAAATATTACGAGAAGCTCCAAAGTGTTGCCCCAATGGAGTTCGATTTGCGATCTTGCAAGTTAAGCAACTTTTACAATGCTGGCTTACCGGATGGGTTACCAAATTAATCGCCATCGAGCTCCTCATTAAGAAGTTAGAAGACCAATAATCTTACCTTTAGTAAAATAGTTCTATTCATCGTGTAGAAGCCCAAACCACTCAGAGCTACGTAATCTTTGCGTAGCTGATTCTGCAATCTGTCTATCTGGAAGACAAGTATGGTAGGTATATGAGACAATAAAAAAAATCAACCTCTAAGAAACCGGTATCAAACCTCCTGCGTACTGTCAGCACACAACAATGCCGTTAACATAACTCAGATAAGATAGTGCCAAGTGAACTAAGAATAAGCCCTACCACTATCCAAATTCCCCGCAGTGGTCTAACACTAGACCACATACGCTAACACCTAACTTCCAGAGAAATATGTATCTCCTCAATTCCTTAATATTCAAGTTCTGATTCTTCTTGGTTTTAACAAAGGTTCAGCTTAAAAGGACTTTAGATATCTTTCCTTCTGACATTTTATCTTTGTCAGGATTATCTTTAAGACTGATACCAGTCATAAAGAGACAATTAGAATTAATTTTGTTGTCTCGTTAGACCTTAACACTGGTTTTATTCATCCCCAATCTCACCTCTGAGTTGTAACAATTTGAGTTACACTCCTGTAAGTGGCGTAAAGCATCTTTGGAATGGGCGTTGACGTCAGCAGCAGCCAGCACCATCCACGTGAACCTCACCATGATCCAGATCAGCGACAGCATGTAGTAGATTAGCTTCAGAACTGCGGTGCCATAAAGTCCCTGCCTGCAAAACACCATTGCTCTTGTTGGCGCGGGCTATGCTATATTTTTTAGTGGACTGTATTTTTTATTGGCGTTATACTAGGCTAGGCGATGTTTTGAACTGCGAGGGATGGCGACAAGGGCAATGGGCAAACAGTTCGATAAAAAAGGGGGGGAATACCTTGATTAGCAAGCGGCAGTAGGCACCGCGTGTGCGGCAGGCGGGCGAGCAGTCTGAACCAGCACCAGATTGGTGGCCGGTGGATGAACTTTGCTGGATAACGGACCTGGACCACCAGCGCGTGGTCTCTCACAGTTTTTAACACTCGTAACGCGGTAGTAGCTATCAGATGACCAAAAATAGAGATCTCCTCTATGCGCGACGGCCATTTTTTCTAACCTTTGTCATTGCACCAATTCGCGATTGCAGCCGCAGCGAGCCCGATCTATATTGCGGTCTCGCTCTTGTGCACGAGAAAGGTATGTATTGGAGGGAGATGGGATGGGATTAAAGGAAGCTAGTATAGCGCCAATCAAACTACTTTTATCAAATATGAAATATTACAATAGCGAAAAATGCATCTAAGTAACTATTTTTGCGCGGCAAATTTAAAAGTCAGCAAATGGCGCAACCGGCTTTTTAGTACCAAACCAGCAAACAAGCGTGCTTCGTACACGTAGACGCAATTGGTCCCGGTTGAATTAGCAGTTGTTAACAACCAGTAATCCGTAATGAGCCTACGTGGTGGTTTATGGTACGTTCTCCCTGTGGAGTTTCCATCTTTAGGCAAGCCTCGAGTCCTAGCCAGTGGGAACATAAAAGGTGATGATAATGATGAAACGAGCATACGTTGAAGAGAGGCTACCTGCAGCCTTTAGATACTAATGACTACTCTACGCGAGCCACCTTTTTTTGCCAAGCTTCAGGCCTATTATTATTTCCTATTGGCAGTTAAATATGGTAGGTCGTAGTATCCTACTAGTCATGTCCGTACACTAGATATTTCCGAATGGGCTTTTAAAGTGATTTTAATTTTGAACTGAGAATACATCTTCTGGGGTCTTGTTCCACGTTATCACTATACAATTGCTTTGAAAGTATTCGTGAGAATAGTTGTTTGAGTAATTAAAGGAGGTGGCATTATGCCTTGTGACGTCACTGGATCTTGTAGGTTTCTACTATTCTAACCGGAATACATCAATGTAAAATTATACTGTCCGGCGGACCCTATTTACTAACCCTGATACGTAGGTTATGGCAGCTGGAAATACGGGTCTAGCTGTCTTTTCAAGGGTACCACATAAGTTCCGGATCCTAGGCCCCCTGCCGGTTACGCCTTCGCGGGCGTCTCCGGCAGGTCCCGGACATGGGTTAGACTCGTGGTGGCTATGTGGTTAGCTGTAGAAGTGGGAATGTTCGTCTGCCTGGTTGAGGTCTGGCCAGGCTTCCATTTTGTGCACAGCGAGTGAATCCGTGGGTAGCGGTCTTGGTGGGGCTCTGAAGCGAAAAGATCTGCGGGGCACATGAGTTGTCCATAGTTGGTTGTTCTATTCGGTGGTTTTCATTGTCGGTTGTAGTAGGCTTCCAACATCTCCGGCACTAGGATAGCACGTAGGATTTTGGAACTGATGAGTTGCCTAAATAGGTACTAAGAAGTAAATGGGCTTACATCTCCGCCACCAAAGAGGACATTTGGTAGACGACTTTAGAGTTGACGACCCGAGGAGTGGACTTGCGAGTTTTGCTCTTAGTGCAACGAGAAGTGAGCGAGCTTACAGCTCCGGTAACCTATCTGGATATTAGGTAGTAGACTATACGTGTCCACGTCGCAACTTGCTCGAGTCACTAGTCTTAAAAGTACCGGATGAAGAATGCGCTTGGGCGCGTCCTGATCTAGCGTTATGACCTGACGCAGATGGTCCCTTGTGCTTGCGTAAGGATGTTGACACCTTTGACTTTATAACCGTTAGGTTGGTAGGGGGTGTCAGTATAAACTTTAAAGTCGTGTGTAGCAGGTTGTATGGCGGTCAGCAATCATTCATCCTATTTTTTAGTCTAGGAGCACTATCACTTAACCGATATTCAAACTAAGGCGAGCGTTGACCGAACATTATCATCGCGTAGAAACACAAGAAAGTAATCTCCTTAGTGTAGACTCAGAAGTTCTTGCCAGGACAGTAGAGTGTTCTGTTCGCAGTTTTGTTTTATTTTACAAAATTTGTGTTTTATTGTATCAAATATGTATGTGGAATAATGGTATTTAACGTGCATGAGTGTTTAACAAATGAACAAAAACAGTGCAACGTCACTTTTCAAATTCTCTCTAGAAGTCTGCGTTAGTTTAGACTAAAGTATCACATCTTTACTGATACGCAAGGAGTTTGGAGTGATATTATTTATCATAACACATTTCTGTTAACACTCACAATCACCTATTAAACAAAGAAAGTAGTTATAATTACAACATCCCCCATATCATTGACACTGGCTGAATATGCAAATCGCTTCAAGCCATGAATTAATTTTAGAAAAAAATAAAGTGGGCGGACTCAGTGCGATTGTCGAAAATAAAACCTCAACTTACGTGATGCCCAAAAAGAGCTGCAGACATATAAAGTAGAAGTTCCCGAAAGACGACAGGAGTATGACTCCGCCGATGCTGCCATCCACCTTACGGACCAAAGCCGCTTGCTTCACATAAGCCTCTCGTATTCTCCGCCATTTGTAGACTCTTACTGTCTCTGTTTTCTAATAATAAATTGTTATAATCAGCTTGAAAATTTCCCGCTACTAGGCGCAGTCCTTTCTACAACAACATGACTAGCCACCACGGTAGACTAATGCGGATTAATTGATTTTAATGGCTAATATATCATCCTATTATAACAAGCGAGATTAAGAACTTAACGTGTCATTCGAATTAGGAGTTAATTAATCAAAACAAAACATTAGCGAGTAATTAGCTGCGTTATTAAAATATTTAAAGTTATATATGTTGTTTTAGTCGTATGTGTCTCATGATTGGGTATAAAATGCTCGTGCTAAATTGCACTCATCCATTAACCCAACATTGCGAAAAAAAGAAAACACTAACAAAATGAGCAGCTAGCGCTGCTGCACTGTCAAAATATAACTTGCTCTCGTTAATGACTAATCATGTAATTGACAAAATATTATTTAGATATGTTCATTAATTATATTCAAAGTGATCTGTGACCTTTAACACTGGCACTTTACTGTCTTACAGAATATTTTCATTAACGTTTGCCAGCCAATGTGTGATCCTATGAGAGAATCACATGATTTACTTGACCAATTAACCTTCATTTACAATTAACATCGTCACGCAAGCGACGACTTAATAAGTGTGTGAATTAAGACTAGTCCACACCCATTTAAGATACATGTGCACACTAGTATTAAACCAAGACATCATACGAACCGCCAATGAAGATAGATCTTATCTACGTTAGAACTAGAGTTCTAACGTAGTTAAGCTTATCCAGCTTCAAAACAGTGAACCAGAGCGGGGTCCAAGTCTTTGGAATGTGTCTTCGGTTTGTAGGTTTGTAGTCGTATAACTTCTATTCCAGAGTACCTACATGTGAGATCAAGCAACTACCTCCTCCTCAAAACCTTTACTTTCAGCTACTGAGCCCCAAATTAATTTAGCGTGAAAATAAAGAAATACATGGCTGGGTTAAAAATACCCTGCCAACACTCTCGCTGGGTTAAATAAGAATATAAGTGAAGTGATTCATCGTCTTTTTATGTCACGTTTGTTAAAAAGTAGTTCAAACCGGTAAAGGTAGTACCTACACACGTGCACAAACAACGTTCTTACCTCATTTTCGCAACCTTTATTGTCTTCAGCACAGACTTTGGCCACGTATTTGTTCAGTCTAATGTACCGTGACATCAGACCCATGGACACCAATATTACGAGTGTATCTTGGAAGTTCCAAAGCGCAGTGGCTACGTTGTGTATGAAAAGGAGCGGGACTGCTAACCATACTGAATAATCGTCTGCAAATTTATGTTATTATCATTATTTTCAGCCTATAGGCGTCGCACAGCTGGGCTCCTGGCTTCCCTCGTGAACAACCGCACATTAGAAGATTGGACCATAACGCCTCTAGAACTCAAATTTGTTTCACCGACGACTCCGTAGCAATTTTAGACGACGGTTGCTTTGAGGAGGCCCTTTAAGTTTCTCGTCACCCATAAAAAAACACTAAACAACTGCCATTATTTATATTAGTACATAAGTTTTGTTTAACCTATAATATTGATTATAGTGTTTTAAGCAAATTGTGAATAAGCAAATAAGGTTTTTCTCTTCCATAGTACATCATAAAATAAAGTGTAAAATAGTGTGTAACAAAAATTGTAAACTGTACCTTAATACCTACAGTAAGAAATGTAATAGAATATAAGTAGCATAACATACTCTTGCTTTTAAAAAAACCGATGCTAAAATAAAAACCAGTGTACCCCTTTTTCTTTCCCTAACCATATTAAAAATAAAGAAATTTAAGACAGGCTTAGCATAGATGTAGCAATACAGTATAAAAGACGAAGTATAAAAAGAGTAAGTATGAAGTATGGAAGTACGAGAGGCATGAAAGATAGAACTGGAATGAAAGGGTAATAAGATTAAAAAGAGCTCCAATTACGTTAAAGGTGTAAGATTATTAAAAAAAAATTGGTTGCCTGTAAAGTCGATATACGGGCGAAAGTTTTACGTGACAACGACTTTGAGTGGTAAAATAATTTTAATGTGAATATTCATTCGTATAGTAGGAAGAAGGATGAAATAATAGTAACAAATTAAAACATTTATTTATACAAAGAATTATATTTAAAACATTAATTTATACAAAGAATCTCGCACTGAATTTCATATTAACAAAATTTTATTTTTACCTTTACACATACATACGTATTTATATGTCTATGTCTGTCTCTCTCGCTCTTAGGCGGGCTAACCATGCCCGAGTGGAAGGGACGCGTGCCTCTCACTCGCTCTCATTGTGAGCGCATAACGTGAGCGGAGCGTAACTCAGTTTCTTGAAGTGTCACCCGGCAAACCAATTTATAAGACGTTGTCACGTCAAAAAATCCCATTATGCAAACGGTAAAGCACGGTATCTTTCACATGTGGTAATATAAGACTTTCAACCTTACGCGTTCAATTTGTCGAGTTCAATGTTGGCGCAATCCAATCAATTTTGAACTTGAATGAGGATTTAATAAGGATCAATGTTCGTTGGAGAAATTTGACAGTTTTGGGTAGGTTGATCCGCCGCCGTATGTACAAGAAATTTTATTAATACTGCCACACTCAGAGACGTCAATTAAGTTTAATGACAATTAAATGTCTTTCCTTCTCTATTTAGCTCTATACATAAGAAAGTGACGCAAGAGACTTAATTGTCATTAAAACTTAATTGACGTCTCTGAGTACGGCAGTAAGTATACTTACTTCCCAGCAGCAAGAATCCATGGGAGCGCAGTGTGTATCGCTGCAATATTAAATCAGGTGGACAATCTAAACCAATCAGCGCGATGACACTCATGAAATGCTCTACTGGAAATAGAAACTTACAATTATTTCTATTAATAACTCTACTCTACTAATTCAATTTTTTACACTCTCGGAGATTATTTCTCTGAGTTTACAATCAACTGCGCCACATGGCTACCCAAATATCAATCTTTCATTGAAGTAGGTTCATTCGAGGATCTACATACGCGGGCTGCTGGAGCTGTTAGCCAGTGGCCAAAATACCAGGACCACTATGCAGTCGCAGCTTGTGTAAGGCCCATAAAAGGATGTTATTTCACAGAAATTATAAATCAATTAGCAAGTAATTTGCTGCATAATAAAATGTATAAAATTATATATTGTTTTAGCCGTATGCGTCTCATGATTGGGTAAAAAATAAAGACAAAAATGGAATTGCTAAAAAAATCACCGAAGACTTACTGTTTTTTTTTTTGGTATTAGTTCTTTAACGTGCCTGTTCTTAATGTGATAAAAGTGATTCCGCATTGGTAAGTAAGAATAAATATGGAGAATTGAAAATTTCAATCGTTATAGTAGTTAGTTAATTCAAAGTGTTTCATTAGGAACTCTATAATATTTTATACTTACGGATAGAACAAACAGCCATTGTAACGACCACTATGAGCATTCGCTTCTTCAATGTCAAGTCATGCGGAATATTAAAGACCATCGCCCTCTCAATAGATACCCAGAGCTCCACCAATGAATTCCATCCCATGAAAAATTTGGATGATAGCACAAGAGATGCTATTGCACTTGAATAAAACATAGTACCGGACAACCGAGCAGTAACGCTTCCTAAAATAAAAAATGTTACTAGAACCAATATTCGATGGCGCAGTGGTTTAACGCGTCCGGTCTGCGATTACTAAGGTTATAAGCAACTTTTGCAAAGGCTGGTCACCGGGTGGGTGACTAAAATTGTATCATCTCGAAAAAACTTTCCTAAAAGATAAAATATTATTATATAGCGATCCCTCTAAGGGGTGATAGTAAAGAAACAAATTACAAAAACATAAATGTTTCCACGAGCAGGATTTGAACCTGCACCCTTCTGACATACCGGGTCAGGTGCTCTCCCAATTGAGCTATCGTGATTCTAACCAGCCCGTCGAATTTTTTTAACACTATTTACTTTTTTACTTTGAAAGCCAAAGGCGCCCATTCAATGTCAACAACTACCGTCAGATCAGTTAAGAAGTAAGCAAGCTATTTATAAAATGTTTTTATTTTGTTTATATAATCTAACGAAAATTTGTTGCGAAACAAATTACAAAACACAAATGTTAAAAAAAAATCCACGGGCAGGATTTGAACCTGCAGCCTTCTGACATACCGGGTCAGGTGCTCTCCCAATTGAGCTATGTGGAAATTTTTTCAACATTTTTGTTTTTGTAATTTGATTGATTTTTGCAAAATTTTATCTTGTAACTATTTAAAGCATAGTGAATGCAAAAAAAAAAACAAAAAGTAGTAAAAAACTTCCTAAATTTTGGTTGATTATATAACTTACGACTTCCCTCAATGTCCACTGCCCAACCAGCCAGTGCTTTGATCACCTTCCATATAGCACCACCTTCTATGATGATCATAGTTACGAACAGCAACAGACTACAGGCTTTCCAGACGCGGCTTCCAGGCCCCATCACGCCAAACCACCGAGACCAGTTGAAGATTCTAGTCATCGTCTCCAGAAATTCCTGTTGCAATGTTGTGTGTGTGTGTGTGTGTGTGTGTGTGTGTGTGTGTGTGTGTGTGTGTGTGTGTGTGTGTGTGTGTGTGTGTGTGTGTGTGTGTGTGTGTGTGTGTCAATAAACATTTTTCTTTATTTAGTTCTTTCAAATGGCTCCGTTACACTTGGTTTTAAGCTGAAGCGAAGTCCAGTTATGCGAAGACAGCTAATGAAACACGATTGTGCATCACTAGCTGTCCTCACTTTGCCGACCTATAAGGTTTATTATTCTTTAAGGTACTCGAGCTGGTCTTCAAATTGAATGGTTATCCCCTTTCGCTCGCTATATTGCTGATCGTGAGCTACGCCAAAATATATGTTTGTTTCAGTGACTGATATGAACAGCCAACTGAGACACACCTCCCATAACGCTCCTGCTAATGCTGCTGATTTTGAGTTTTTGACCTGAATTTAACTTTCCTTCGTTAGAGATCAAGCAAATGTCAATCCTCGATTTCCGACAGCCAGCTCTGTATCTCCATAGTTGTTAAAAGATAGAGTATTTTTGAAATTCTATTGGTTTTTTTTTTATTACGAGATAGTAACTTCATCCAGGACTGGACGCAGCGGGCACAAGACCGCTGGCAATGGAAGAGGCCTGTCCAGAAATGGATCTTGAGACTCATGATGATGATGATGATGGCGATGGTAACTGATGGTAATTGTCTAGGTTGTTTGGTCAGTGCTTTGGCAATAAGTCGAGATGAAACGGATATCCGGTAATTATCCGGTATCCGGCCTGTCCGGCCTGGTTTTCACTATCCGGCTGGATACCGGATAGTAATTCAGTATCCAGCCGCATTCCGGATAGTAAAATTCAAAAATTACTCATTATTTTACACATGGCAAATCATACCACAATAAGTTATGGACACCGTTTGTTTTTATAATCGCACGTCAAAAATGTTTGTTTCATTAATTAGTTTAGTACTCAAAATTAACAAGTGGCAAATTGTGGTGAATGAATACCAAATTTTAAAAATAAAAATTAATCCGGCGCGCCGGTATCGTAGCATGCCGAATATCTGGTATCCGGTATCCGGCCAAACCACTATCCGTTTTGAACTTTAAATAAGGGTAAGAATACTCACGTTATGATAGGGTTGATTTGGAAGCAATAGTTTACTTTGGTGTAAGCGCATTTTATCTTGATGCAGTAATTCTGACATTATGCCGATAGGTAAATCACTGTTCATGTCGCATTGTGTACTAATGTGACAATCCAACATGTATATTTAAAAGAAAATATACAACAAAACTGCGTTAAGCCTACGTTAAACCATTATTAATAATTCGCTGCAATTTTCATGAGCGCACACTGTAGAGGTTATAAATATCTGTTGATATAATGACTGTGGGTTTCGCAGTAAATATAGGTTCGGAACCAATTTACTTGTACAGAAGCCTGCACATCAACTATCCAAACCGTTGAATTTTTTCAATAAATATTTAACCATTTGCCATATACATAAAGTTCAAAGTCTATTGAGGAAATTTGACAGTTTCTGGTAGTCTAAGTGCAGGCGTGTGTACAACCATTATGAGAAAAACTGTTGTTTTTCAGTTATTGCCAATACCAAACAAGATATAATGCAGTTCCGTAACAACACATATTCTGCGACTTTGCATGGACTCTGAAGTAGTAAGTGTACAAATAAATACTTAAATACAAATTACAAGATAAAAAACTTTTTTAGGATTGATGTATTATGAACATTACTCACTAAAAAGTAATCCACTAACCAGTATCGGTCACCCCAGCAGCGTGATGGGCCAAATCCCCCTGTGTGGGAAACCTAAGCCCAGCAGTGGAACGTTTATAGGCTGATGAAACATGTTCTCCCGCTGGAGATCGAACCCGGGACTGAAGCCGGTCATCTAACTATAACAAAACTAAACCAAGACAAAAATATTTATCTCTTCAATTGTTTTAAAAATTTCATAATATCTTTGCAACTCATTTGTTTTAGTTTTCAAATCGTGATTCAGTTCAAAATATATATAAAGAAAATGTAATAAGTATACCAAAAGATAAGTTATATTTTCTTCTTGTATTTTATGTTTCTTTGTCAGCTTTTTATTAATAATCAAAGCGCTTTCTGTAAAGCACGGCTCAAACAACGCTGGATGGCGGCACCATTCAATACACAAATTGAATCACGCGATGGAACAATTCATTATTCGTGATAGTGTAAACAAGTTCATTATGTAGGTACTTATTACCTTCACTGCATGAACTAGTAATTTAAAAATCTCTATTTAATTGTTTTAAGACTGAAAACAAAGCTGGGACATTGGGACTAGGGGCGACCAGCCACGCAAATGCTCGAAATACCGACTAACAGTACTAACTGCCGTACTCAGAGACGTCAATTAAGTTTAATGGCAATTAAATGTCTTTCCTTCTCTATTTAGCACTATACATAAGAAAGTGACAGCAAGATATTTAATTGTCATTAAAACTTAATTGACGTCTCTGAGTACGGCAGTAAATTGTTTATAAACATGATAAAGGTATGTAACTCTACCCATTTTACTATAAGATACGACTTATAGTTTGTTCAAAACTGATATTGTTTCTCTTAATTGTTTTATTAAGTACTGCTAGGTCCTAAGAAAAAATCTTCATTAATTAAAATTTCAATTAGGTACTTAGAACTATTTTTTTAATATTTATTGTGTATGCTACTAAATGACCTTGCCATGTTCTTTACAGTTTTTGATATTATCATTATGTTTACCAAATACCACAGGTACACACGCCTGTACATCAACTTATCCAAAACTGTCAAATTTCTTCAACACAATGTCAACCATACGACTTACTTATAAAGTTCAAAGTCTATTGAGGTAATTTGACAGTTTGTGGTAGGTTGATGTGCAGGCGTGTGTACATCCATAAAGTCTTCATTAAAACGTTGATACTCTTTTGTCGACATCTACAACGCTCATCAATATTTGATTACACTCGTCTCACATTTTAAGTAGACCGCAGAAGGTAAGCTTCATACAAACGCGCTCGAGCAATGCACGCATAGGCAACCTCTCACGGACACAGAACCTCGCAACTGTTGCGCTCGGTCTATACAGATGTTTCTTTTTATCACCGTCCAAACCTTCTGAGATGACTCCCGTGATACGAACGAACAACTCTTACTATTGGCCCAACTCCCTAACTCGAAAATAAAATTCAGCTGTTCCATACAAAACATCAATATTCATTCGACCAAAATGTATGGAACAGCTGAATTTTATTTTCGAGTCAGGGAGTTGGTCCAATAGTAAGAGTTCGTTTGTATCACGGGAGTCATCTCAGAAGGTTTGGACGGTGATAAAAAGTCAACCTGTATGTGCGTTGCTCGAGCGCGTTTGTAGGACGCTTACATTCTGCAGTCTCATTATTTTGTGAAATAAATGTACACAAGTGTAGCAACACGGACTTTCGGACTTCTTGGCGGGAAAGTGAAAAGTCATGTCTGCGGTTTTGTTTTATTTTATAAAATTTGTGTTAATTCCAAGTTAATGTGAAATGATGGTGGATTATTAAACGTTAAGTGTTCGTAAGTTCGCATGAGTGTTGGCAAATGAAATAAAACGATGCAACTTCACTTTTCAAATTCTGTAGTAAAGCCCCACATCTTTACTGAGATACTCGAGGGGTTGGGGTATATCATTTCTCACTTCTATTATCATTCATCATCATCATACTGGAAGGAAATATTGTATATAAAAAAATTATAAATTTATAATATTAAATATTTATGTACTACTTGTAAGAAAAATTACTTTGACACTGGCTAAATGCGCTAATCGCACGAAGCCGTCAACTAAAAGAAAAAAAAAACATGGACTCACGGACACGGAATCTCGGACCATTTCAAACCATATCCGTGCGGCGCAGATGTTGCGAGATGTTGTGCAAACGAGCGCGTTTTGTCTGAAGCTTAACTTCTGCAGTTTCCATATTGTGTGTTCGTGTCGTGACGTTGTCTCCATCCCCTTTAATAAGTCGCGGCGAGGTAGTTTAATTTTAAATCGCCATAAATCGAGCTAACGACCCAAGTTACGGTGTTAAAGTCGAGCACGCCGACTCTTTTATGGAAACTTTGTCTTCAGAAGCGGTGAGTGCTGTAAAATTGGGTACATTTTTAACGTTACTTTGAATTTTGCACAATGGCCACAACAGCAATGGCGAAATGATGTTTACGTAAAATGGAATACGTTATTGCGGTGTTAAATTTTGCTTGGTTATATTGCAAAGTAGTTGAACTGGTTTTAAGTGTTCGAGAATGCAATTTTAAACGTTAATAGACACAAAATATATAAAAATTTTGGTCGAAATTTTCTTGTACTTTATTTAGCTTATAAATTCGGTCCCAATGCTTGGAAAACACTGACATTCTCTGGGTTTTGGAGATTTCCTATATATACCTAAAGACATCGAGATCATGCAGCGCTTGATCTTCGTATAAAACAACATTATTTTTCTTGTTTATTTGTTTGAATCAGACAATAGCTCATAAAAAATAACAACCTCAAAATTTTTAAAAATCAAATTTTGTAATTTGAATTATGATAAACCAGTGAGTTCTAATGTAACTTTTTATGCTTTAGGAAAATACAAAGATCACCAAATTAAAATGTCTTAAATTGCTCAGAAACTTGGACCCGATTGCATCCGCCTTGGAACCGCTACGTTAAACGGTAGTTCCCGATCCACCAACCCGCATTGAGCCAGCATGCACCAGATCTCCTCGTTGTTGATACGGGAGAGCCTATACCCAGCATGAACATTTAGTATTATGCAGAAAATGATGAGCCGGTATTATAAAAGAGGTCAACAAACTTTGTATGAAGCTCTCAAACCAACGTTGTTTCGTGATATCCCCACTGGGCACGAGCCTTCCATAAGGATGGATTGGGAGAACGGGCCATACTCGTAAACCACCACGCAGACCCAGTGCGGATTAGTGGTTGTTAATGACTACTAATGCAGCCAGTTATTACGGCTTTACGTGCCTTCCGAAGCACGAAGGAGCTCAAGACGATAAATTTTTGGTCACCCATCCGATGACCGACCTTTGCGAAAGTTGCTTAACCTTAGCAATTGCAGGCGTGGCGTTACCCACTGCACCATCACGCTCCTCAAGTCGAGGAGCGTAATATATCTTACGGGTAAGCACTTGGCCTTTATCTCACCTGATGTTAAGACCGAAGGTGGAAGCGCACTTCACCCGAAATCCTCAACTACTGAGGCACTGACTATTTTATCTCTAGCTGCTGGATTTAGATTAGATGGTGGTAGCTAGCCAGACGGGCAAACAAGCCCTAACACCAACCAAACCGAGTACAAAAACATGTACCCCCCGCTGGGAGTCGATCCCGGGACCTCTGGGTCTAAACCCGGTATTAACCAATTAACCACAGAAGCGGTTAACATCGATTAAAAAATAACAACTAACAAACAACAATAACAGTTAATACTGACTTCTTGGCAGAAAAATAAAGAGTCATGTCTGCGTTTTTGTTTTATTTTCTAAAATTTGTGTTATGTCGAATATTAATGTGAAATAATGGTGGTTAAGTGTTCGTGAGTTTGCATGAGTGTTGGCAAATGAAATAAAACAGTGCAACGTCACTTTTCAAATTCTTTCAAGAAGTCTGCGTGAGGGCTTAGTAAAGCCCCACATCTTTACTGAGATACTCGAGGGGTTGGGGGGTATATCATTTCTCACTTCTCATTTTTATTATCATTCATCATCATCATACTGACTGGAAGGAAATATTAAAGAAAAATTACTTTGACACTGGCTAAATGAGCTAATTGCACGAAGCCATCAACTAAAAGAAAAAAAACAGTTAATACTAATAAAAAAGGCTAACGGACAGACCAAATATCTTAATAGGTCTGCGCTATCCACAAAAAAAGGTGCTATCGAACGAATCAAGTCGATCGAACTCAGTACAAGATCTCCCGCCCAGAGTAGACTTACGAACCGATGGCATAGTGACATTCACAAGTGCTACTTGTAGCCTAAACTGAATAAATGATTTTTGAATTATGAATTTTGAATTTTGAATAGATACTTGAATGTCCATACCTATGTCTAATACGCATTAAAGGCATTTTTATCTTTCAATTTTATCGGTTAAGCAGCCTTCACAATAGTCGGCTTCAAGTGTTCCGCCATACTTGATTTTAATGACCTGTTACGTCAACCGTATAAAATGTCCTTTCGTGAAAGGGACTTTATACGCGTTTTTCAATATTATGACGCTATAAAGAAATGGAGAAAAGATACGCTCTTACTGAGTTACTTGAAAGTTCTCTTCAATACAATTCAATTGGCTATAGCTTCAATAACGCTATCGCTGAGAGACTGGACTGTCCCATCCAGAAACGCTGGATGGACATAGTTAAGAGGGATCATGAAAAAAATTATGTGTACTAACAATATTAATATAATTTTAAGGAAAATTGTTACTAACTACTTTACTAACAAAGGATTGTAATTGATCTGAATTAAATAAATTATTATTATAATACAAGGTAAACTTACAAGTCGATGGCATAGTGCTATAATTTAAGACTAAATTGCTATAACAAAAATTTTTCACTTGCATGATCTTAGTAATATTGTTATCTGCGCTATAGTACGATCACACACAAAACCAAAGTCCGAAAAAAATGTTAATGAGAAAGATAGAAATATGAAATCTTTGTTCGATGTACATTGTACACACAGATACAATAAATAAAATGACAATTACAGATAAAACAAACACTTTTTTTTATAATTTTGAACCCTTAATACAACGTGATAATTTTAAAAGTCAGTTTTTAACGTACTTAAAAAAATTGGAGATTCTCAATTTAGTTGTAATTTTGTTAGGGTTCCGTACCCGAAGGGTAAACGGGACCCTATTACTAAGACACCGCTGTCCGTCTGTCACCAGGCTGTATCTCATGAACCGTGATAGTTAGACAGTTGAAATTTTCACAGATGGTATTTATTTCTGTTGCCGCTATAACAACAAATACTAAAAAGCAGAATAAAATAAATATTTAAGGGGGCTCCCATACAACAAACATATATTTTTTAATGTATGTTTGAGCATATCTCCGTCATCTATGCACCGATTTGGATGATTTTTTAAATCGTTTTTTACTCTGGTAAGTTAAGTTGCATAAAACGGAACTATTTAACAATAAAACTTTAAGACGGAAATTTTGGGGCGACCAACTTCTCAATCTTCCCGCGACTTCATCAGAGGGATACTAAATTGAGATTATTAATACGACAGTTTAAGTATATAAACAGCTTCCAGTAACTATAACACAAACAATTAATCTATATAAAAATGTGTAACTAATTTGGTGTTAGTAATCATGCAAAGTTTATGGGTGAACGAGCCTGACGCCGTCTAATTGCACTAATGAATAATCATCGCCGAATAAATTAAGTATCAACTAAGCTAATCTGGAATTGCATGTCATTTGCACTCGGTCGAAAACACTGCGCCTGGTGTGAATACTGTATTGTTACGACATCTAGCAATAATTTAATGTAAATTAACATTCACCGAACATTCACGTTTGATATTTATGACAACGTTTGTTATGTTAATTGTGTCATTTTCGAAAGTAATCACGTACACAAATTTAAAAAAAAATAGTTTGTACGGTCTACTTCAGGGAATGCAACCCGGGGCTCAAGCTCTGAGACCTCTTGACAAACCACTACCTACCTACTACATACCGGAGGTAGATGAAATTTAAAAATAAAACTCACACTTCATAACATGCCGGGTCAGGTGCACTACCAGCTATGCTATTGTGGCTCAATCCAACTCGCCGAAATTTGTCGAAACTCTTACTCATGCCAAAGGAGCCCTATTCTCAAGTTTTTTCAAATCGTCATTTGTTCGCAACAAAATTTGCGTAGAATTATATATAACCATAATCCTACTAATATTATAAACGCGAAAGTTTGTAAATATGGATGGATGTTTGTTACTCTTTCACGTAAAAACTACTGAATGGATTTTAATTAAACTTTCCTCATATACAGACCATGACCCAGACCAGCATATAGGATACTTTTTATTTTTAAACTTTTTTTTTTACTGTAGTCTTCGCAAACGAAGTCGCGGGCAACAACTAGTCATATATATATTTTTTAAGATATCATCAATATAAATATAAGATCCTAAGGTCCCTTTACCCTATACACTGCCTATACATATTCTTGAACCAGACAATATAACGGTCTTACGCATACATCGGTGACAAGTGACCCCTTGTTATATGGGAATCTCCTTCCCTCCCAAAATCCATCTACGAAAAGCTTGGAGAGGGAGGTGAGAGAGCGTTGTCAGCATACCATTAAATATCGGCAATGCGTGAACAAGGCTGTAAGAAAAACAAAAAACCGCACTCACATACTGAAGTGCGTCAAATCGTCTCTAGAGCCTTCGTAAGAGCAGTAGGCAAAAATAACTAAGAGAAAATTGTCTACAGGCAGGACGACAGTCGACATTGTTTTGTAGAATTTCAGTGGATATTATAATACACGTCAGTCCGACTTTTTATTCGTATTGAAATACTCCATACTATATTGCCATATTGTCTGACAGTTAATAATTCACTATTTTTTTTGTTTTTGCTGTTATTTAACTTGCACTGTTCGTATGTAACTATGTAAGTATGTAAGTTGTTCATCAAAATTTGTAAACTATTTTTATATTTTACTTTTGTCTGCCAACATTTGTGTTTTCTTTTTTTTCCGGTCTTTCTTTTGTTTTGAATGTAATTGTTTTGTATGTGTTAGGAGTGTTTGTATTTTGTCTGTATATGGTTTTTCCTAATTGTTAAACTGGGAGAAGCTATGTATAGACATAAATTTCATGTTTAAGTAAGTAAATGTTTGTATGTTTATTATTATTATGTTCTGCACCGCGCGCCGGTGGCGGCAGGCTCCGCCAGAATACCAGCGTTGTTGCGACAAGCTTCGTTCGCAACAACATTAGCTGAGGCGGGGTCCTGATTGACCTATTGTTGTTGTTTGTTTTTATTTTTATGTATATTAGTGTGTGTGGTCAATAAATGTTTCTTTCTCTCTCTCTCTCTCTCTCTCTCTCTCTCTCTCTCTCTCTCTCAAAGTAAATTTTAGAAATTAAACTATATTGCAAACTTTACTCTTTACTTTCTTAATTAATGGAATCAGGCGTTATTTTGCGGAAATCCATGGTACAAAAAGAATATAATTTAGATAATTTGTAGTGTTAATTCCGCTAACTCACTCGTTTATCCAGCTTGGATGCAGTACGCATACAAAAACTTCGCTTGCACCCATTGTTTCTCCTGCATGTGCATACTTTTTGCGGGCGGGAGGGCGGTGCATGCGTGCTGCATCCAAGCTGGATAAACGAGTGAGTTAGCGGAATTAACACTACATATTATCTAAATTATTTTTTTTTTATTTACTTTCTTGCCAAGAAGTCTCTTGTCGTCGTTTTTGACCTGCTATTTGACTTTGGCATGTCTTTTTTTTATATTTACTAATTGTACGTTTTACTTAGCTTTCCCCTTTCCGTTTAATAGAGTAGATACACTAAACACTATCTTCTTAACCCATCCCCTGTCCCATGAACCACATATGATACATAACAATTGAAATTTGCAATTGAAATTTGAAGATTGATCGCAAGTTGTTCGGATTAATTACTTGTGTGTTCGACGACTCGCAAGCTCCGCGTTTAGCCCTAGTCTAGTAACTTCGTCGTCATCATAAGCTCATTAATCATCTCATCTATTTATAATTTGCCATTGCTAGAAAATGGTTTAATGTAAATAAATTTGGAAATAAAAGACTTGATAATAATGTATTATTATTATTATAGTACTTAATAAATAATTCCATGAATGTAGACTTACTAAAGAGTAAGTGTGGATGGCCCCACAAACAAACAAACAAGGAATGGCCACTTTGTTTCAGTCATCACATTCGTCCAATCATTAGATTAGATCCCGCAATCGTAGCTTGTGGAGATTGAATGAATCGGATACAAATTTTCCTAGCCTAGAAAAAGGATATAACAAGCTACGCTGCCCCTCTGCGGGTAGGTAGGTTTAACGAGGTATTCCACGAAGCACACCCAAACGAAGCACACCCAGACGAAGCACACCCATAGCAACTGTTATCTTACTACAACAACCGCCACTAAAGAGCTTGAGCCCAGCACTGGGATGTTTATATCCTTATAATAATGCCCAGCTATTTTACGGAATTATTAGTTTAGTCAAATTCGCATGGGGTCAAGTTCTCATTTTGTCATGCCCGCTTTTTTATATAAAGTATATTCTTTACAAATTTATTTCTTGATGATAATATGACCTCCTTTCGCTGCTTCTCTGCAGAAATAATGCGGTATGAAGCGAATAATATATAAATAAAAACGCCACATTCAATAACTTGCACAGTACCGTAATGTGCGAGATATACGCCGCCAAGCAGTCCACGCATAGAATGGGATGCGTTACGTTAAGTAGGGAACTTTTGTGCGACTTCGCAACTTCAGAGGGGTTACAAAGTGACAGTTTGCTAACTTCAACCCTTCTGTAGGCCGCTGAGGGTAGATTTGCATCTGTTAAGTGAAAATTTGTCATGTCAAGGCCGTCATTCTTTCTGTATTATTTCTTTTCACAAAACAAAGAAAAAATTGTTGCTGAAAATAGTATAATGAGACTCATTACTTTACTACTGTGGCAAAATTGACTGTCATTTAAATTAAAGTATAGACGCACAATGGCCTAAATCAAACAAGTACCTATGTTGTAACAACAAAAATAAAAATTTCAATCTTAATCAATTGGCAGGAGACAAACATTCACAATACTTGTCTTAACAACGAAACCCTTTACGGTCTTGACATGCAAGGCTCTGACTTTGCCATAAGTCATATTGCCAATAGCGGGTGATCACAAAACCCCGATTATGCATCGAAAAACCTGAAATTATTTTTCCCGACGACCAAAGAATTGGACCAAGGACTTTCGAGTATCGGCCCCTGCGCGCTTTGCCATTCCGCCACCGACGTAATTATCTGTAAAGTAATTAATAAAGATAATATACTTACTTAATTAATATACTTAATCTTCGATCAATAATGTATTAATGATCCGGAACAAAAATGCATCTCGAAAGTTTCGAAAAGTCTCGAAAGTCGAAAGAAAAATGTTTGCTCATACCTATACATTTAAATTTCGAATACTTAACTAACTCTGAAAAAAAAACATGGGCTAGCATCAAAAACTTCAGCTTATTGTGAACCTTAAATCTTAAAAATAAAGATTAAATTAAGGTTGCAAAATATTTGTACCGTCCGTAAATGACAAGTGTCAAATTTTATTTGAAAGGTCTTCGACCATATTTATTCGATGCCGCGCGGCCATACTAATTTTGTATGGGGAATTTAACGTGTTAATTTGAAAAATAATAATTAAAAAAACCGCTTGATACAATAGTTTTTTCATCATATGTCAATTTAACCGTGACTGCACTTTTGGCTGTTTTAGGTCGGCGCACCCTACAAAAACGTTTTGTGACACCGTGGCACCAAATTTGCCTAACGTTTTTCAAGCGTTCATTGGGAATCTAGGTCATATTGATCGAAGTACTAAATTTAAATTTCAAGTGCAAATTTCGATTTCAATATTATAGGTAGTTTATATAGGTTACAACTTAACTAACTAAAGCGATCAACCTGATTCCAAAGTGGCCTGCTAGTTTTGTGTATGATCGCAGTTATGGTACTTACGAGTAGGACATTAATTCTCAACTTGGACCACTACTGGCGCTTAGTAAATTGCTATTTATTAATTTATCTATTTATAATTAGGTACACAAAACAAATTACAGTCATAATTACGAAGAAATGTTATACACACGATAAACAACAGGACTACAATTCTTAAACTTGTGTACACAATAAATTTTGTAGTTTAATATTAACAATTGATGTGATAAAAATCAAAGTTTGCATTAAGTTAATTACATAAAAAACAAAATAATAATTTAAAATATAAATTCTATAAAATAACTAATCAAAATCAAATACCTACTGAATAAATTAAAAATTAAAAATTGTATAAAAAACAAAATGAATAAGACTAAAATACAACAAAATTAAAAAATTAAAAAATACAATAAAGAAATACAATAAAAACACTTAAGAACATTAAATAAACTTTAGCGAACGTTATCCAAAACTAGCCTCCTAAATAGTTGCAATTTAATATGGTATAAATCCAGACATGGGTACTTGAGAGCGACATCGTTATAGATGCGACGCATTCTAACATTTGGGTTATAAAAAAAGATATTATTGCACTATACCTTATAACTGTGCACCAGACACGTAACGTGGAATAATGGCGGTGGATAGTTAAACGTGCCAATGCTAGAATCTTTACTGATGACCATGACCACTCTGCCAAGAGTGATAATGACTAGGAAACACGGATAAATCGTTCAAGTAACTATGACTAGAAAAATCACAGCGAATCTCTTAGTATTTCCTCTTAGAGTTAAACTAAATATTTTCTAAACTGACTAACTGACTTTTATTTTGATATATTCATTAATTTAATTATGAATAACATTATCAAGAACACTTGTTTATAGGAGTATCGAGACCACACGAAAACATCAAAGAAATAAAATTGGTACACACGCCTGCATCAAACAACTCAACTTATCAACTCAACTTATCCATTAACTTATCCAAAACTGTCAAATTTCTCTAATCGATATTAATCTTTATACCCAAGCACTAAGGTTCAAAATTTATTGATCTGCTGCCGTCTGTACATCACAATGTAAATATTGTATGTTCTTTATTATAATTATGATTTAAAATAATTGGTTGTTTTTATAATAAATAAAATAAACGTTTACACGCAGGAGAGGCATTTGCCGAGCAGTGAGATAGTTATATATGAATATTATATTTTTGATTACTTTCAACGCATAAAGTGTTTGTTTGCCAAACGTCCTAACTTGAGAACAATAACTTTTAAATTGTGTTAAATGTTGTCATTTTTAATTTGTAATTTTGAAAAAATTTGTGCTCTAAATTTTGCAGGCGCTACAAATATGCCGGAATTTATATTTCTGCCTTAATCTGCGGGTAACACAGCTGCTACTGACACTGGTGGTCGGCTGGTTGTACAGACAGATGACGCGGCGAAACAATAATTCCCGATATAATACGGTACCCTATCCTATTTTATATTTTGAGGTAATTTATCTCTACAGAACCCTTCAATCTACTGGCACCTTTTGTTCAGCCACATACCTTTACTCCTTGTCATATCTATGCCTCTATCATCAGCCTTGGGACACCTCAAAAGTAAGGATGAATTTCTTCTTCGACCCAGAAGATGCAACGAAAAGGTTAGATAGACTGTGATGCTAATACTATAATTTTTGAAACGGAGTTTAATTCTCCTGCTATTATATCGATCTCTCTCTTATTCAAAGTAACTGGTTACAATTGATATATGATTGATATGATTTATTTATATATGTTTTATTTATTTGTGTTATATATAAGAAGAAAAATGAACACATCTCGCAGTTCAGGTAGGAGCTGAAATGGTAATCGCCAGCGAAGATGTTTACGGGCCCTAACCACACTGTATCCGCTTCTAAATTCATTTAATGCTCCTTCTTATCTTGCTCCCCATTTTCAGTACCTTTGCTCCTCTCATAGTAAAAATATCCGGTCCTCAAATAATCTTCCCCTTCTCTGTCCCTCTCATACATCTGGTTTTGTTCATTCTTCCTTTCTCATTCAATCCATTCTCCTGTGGAACGCGCTGCCTCTCGAAATCAGGATGGCTACGAGTCGTGACGGTTTTAAAAATAAAGTCCGCGAGCTCTTGTTTGATAGAGTCATGGCAGAATCATCTCAATAATGTTCTATTAGAATTATGTATTTTATGTATGTTTATTGTTTGTAGTTTACGTATTTACAATACACTTATTTGTTTATGTTTAAGTAATATTTATGCATGTATTATATAGGTGCGCCTACCAATATTATCTCTACACTACCCTATGGTTGACTGGTAGAGAATGCTTCGGGCATTAAGTCCGCCATGTAATATTTATGTTGCAAAAGTTTAAATAAATAAATAAGTATGCTTGTTTGCACTTTTGTTGCTTCCACTTACACATAAAGCTCCCATTCCATCTTAGGTTGGCTGGAAGAGGTTTGTTTTCTGTTTGTGTGTTTTTGAGTAATAACGAATACATACAATTTATTGAATCCAAAACCCACGGTATCTTAAAAATCGAATTGTAAGTTATGAAAAAAAAAATTATATTTAATAGTGTAGTGTAGTGTCATGTCACTTTTTATATCAAGTGAGATACTAGCCGCAGAACCAATAACCGTTAAGGTAAGCGAGTTCTCGAGTGGAGACCGCATATTGTCAGACTAGGTGGAGCAACAATCTTCGAAAGGTGGCTGGCAAGAGCTGGAGAGGCCTATGTCCAGCAGTGAACTAGTACAGGCTGATGATTAGTGAGATTTAAAAATTGCACTGCAGAACCTTAAAGACAAAAAAAGCGCTCCAAAAATTTAATATCATCATAAGGTCACTTCAACCGCGCAGCTAAAAGTATCGTGTAGTTACCCTTCTTATGAAGTTTGAATGTTTTGCTTACACAAACTAATCAAAACATTCCAGCTTGTTACTTGGCATCCCTCTGAAGTCCTAACTTCGTTGACGAGGATGCTTGAACCTAAATTGTGCCTTTTAGTACAGTTTACACACACTAAGTGTGTTGCTTCTAGGCAAAAATTTGCTAGTACCTAAATATAATGCAACGTAAAACTTATTTTAAAAGTTATTAAATTTTTTTGCTTTTGTTTAACAATAACAACAATTATTCAAAGTTCAAAATTCAAAATGCAATTCAAAATTCAAAATTATTTATTTAGTTAAACTTACAAATAGCTCTTATGAACGTCATTATGCCGTCATAATTATCGTCATATCATCGTGATTAATTTCAAAACAATACCTAAAACAACACCTAGTATATCGCTTTTTCGGATGAAAAGAGTATGATCTCAAAACTTACAAATTTTACAGGGGAGCATTTTTAAAATTCAACAGTTCATAAAAATGTACTGAATGAAGTTTTGTTGATGTTTCTATTATAATTTAACAGATTCATCCCTTATCTTTACAAGTAACATCTAAATGAACACAAATTCACAAACATAGTAATTTAATATATTTTTTTTTAAAATATACATTTTGACTTTTGTTTTGTAGATAAAATTTTTTCAAAGTCAGGTTTTTAATTTTTAATTTCGAAAATATATTGTTATACTCGAAATGTTTACACTATATTAATTGTAGTTTTATCACGAAAACTATACAATTCCAAAATTATACAATTTCAAAGAGAAGAATTTTTCGAATGTTTTGTAATTTTTATGAGAAAAACACGATTGATTTGTATATACTATAATATACTATTGATGAAGTTAAAATTTCGTTTTTGAACACTATTAAAGAGAAATGGCGAGTGAACTGCGCCGATGCCTGAGCAATACTAAAGAATCTGAAGATTGTACAGACGCCTGCACGTCAACCTATCCAAAACTGTAAAATTTCTTCAATACATTTTCAACCATATATCCTTCTCAGACATAAGGTTCAAAGTCTATTGAGGAAATTTGACAGTTTGTGGTAGGTTGATGTGCAGGCGTGTGTACTGTTTTGACGCGAACGAGATATAAAATCCCGCCAATTTAAAACTAACCAATGCCGCTCCAAACGGAGATTTGTGGAACTATCGTCTTTTGTCACTATTCCAGAGAAAATATAGGTGGTTCTGAGGATTTCTGTATACTTTGTTAAGTTTTGGAAAATTTTCGATATTGTATAATTTTCATCCGAAGAGGCGATAAGACATCATAAACGGGCATCAATCATCCAGAAGACACTAGATACCGTAAGAACATTTTTCATGAAACATGAAACGGAACTCACCCAAAAAATAATTCAAGCAAGTTTTTAAATAACTTGGGGCGACCAATAACTCTAAATACTGTAACTCTCTCCCTGTGACATCTGACCTAGGAGTAGGAGGTGTGCTGTAACTAATTCTCAATGTGACCTACCTGACCTGAAAAGTGACCTTTAAAGAATTCAAATAGTAAGGATAAAAAACAAATTGTAAAAATTAAACACGAACAGTTTTTCTTTTTATGACTTCGTGATTATTTTTATTATTTTGATTTTTGCATTCACAATCTATACACAGGGTGGTAACGCCAAATAGTTACCTTTTTATTCGCGCGCCTTTAATGCGCCTACTGCATACGTGCAAAATTCTTTAGGTTGTTAAGTTGGCAGTCAGTACAATCCTATACCTTTTATCCCTTTCTCTCCCGCACGCCTACACATCTTCTATCGCGCGCGCGACATTAAGCGCGCACCTGATTGGATGGTTTGAACATCGGCCGCCGAGCGCCGTCCAAGATGAAGACGAGTTCTAACTGGAGCAAGCCACGTGCAAGGTGCTTGCGGTTATAAAAATTGGAAATAAGGGCTTAAATCTGAGTCCTTCGGCCTCTCGATTCGTCGCGAGTGTTAATCTGTTGGACAGAAAGCTGAGGTAGCCACCTATTTAGACTTTATACAGACAATTGCTGCTGGTTTTGTGGTGGGTGACGGGCGACGCCCTTCAGGATTGTTCTGGTCAACACTTCGACCCTGGACCCTGGACCTTGGATACTGCGAGCTGTGCGAGGATCCTCAAGGTAGGCGTGCTTTCCATCTTCCACTGACTGCCAACGTATATCGTCTAGCATACCAAATCCACTATTTAATACAGTCCACTATTACTGGTGGCTGTTCCTCGCTCTTTCACCCCAGGTCGCATAGAAACCTTCGTTTCTCCGTACCACGCATCAGGTCTTCCAATCCCTGACCCTGGTTAGAATCTCCCGCGCTAGCACAGGGTGTTTGGTAATATGTGTATAATCCCGAAACATAACCATGCAACTAAGTATAAATAACACCGTGGTAACATGCAAAATCATATTTATGACGATTTACTTTTCCATACAAAAAACATTTATTTTATTATATTATTTTTGTTCAACCCTGACATGTTTTGACTTCTGTTTTGTTTGGATCATGAGGTTGACGAACAAAATAATGTAACAGCTGGACCTAGGGTTGTTACTTTATAGTTTTAATTCTTCTGGGTTCTACGATCTGTGCCCTATCTGCTATATTCGGGTTTATACAGGTATTACGAAACAGCCTGTATAGTTACAAGATAAAATATTACTAGAAAAAATCAATCTCAATAGCTCAGCGGTCAGAGTATTTGACCGGTTTCAATGGTCGTGGGTTCGATTCCCACTCGAGCTTCCTGAGGCTGGTTGATGTTTTCTAGTAAAACTTTAACGAGTAGATTAGTGAAAAATGTTTCAATTTCAATGTCTGTTCCTAATTTGAACTAAACATAAACTATTGAAGTGGTTATCTAACACTCAATTGATGTACCCGATCCGATCCGAACTCCCGATCCGATCCGAACCCTTCGGAGAATCTAATAGGGCACGGGGACGCGCACTAGTGCGCGATGCCGTTCCCTCTAGATAACCTCTGAAGGTGATTCGTTTCACACGGCTTGAGGGACCCTTTACGTTCCTCGCCGCCCCCAAAAAAGCCCGGTGAAGCTGAAAATGCCGTAGCGGCAATCAGCAATCTCTCTCAAAAAAAAAAAATCAATTGATGTAACAATGTATTCTGTTGACTGTGTAAGTCAAATTTCCGATTACAATGTAGGTACTTCTTTGGTACTGTTCCTGCTCCTGGTATGTTGATATCCCACTTAGTATTCACACGGTAACAATGTTTGCACCAATCTCGAACTTATTACAATGCGATAAAACTTCCTGGATAAACCAGTTATCTTTCTGCGTGAGGGTCCAAATTCGCAGAAAGTAATTTTCCACTTCCACAAAGTTATACAGATTATGGAGGTGTCACCCGTGTCTTATACCATGACTTATGTCAAAGAAATCTGGAATTGAGTTGTTGAATTTTTTTAATACAATTTTATAGTTTATGATGACGAATAGTTCAGAAATCTGTGTATGCTGAAGAATACTTACGATAACCAACGGTCTAAAAAGCTCTAGAAAATTAAATTTGTCACCCCTATCCAGAAAACTAAATTACTAGAGAATTGTTCAGTTTCTTACTAAGTAATGGTAACTTTAGTTTTATAACTCGATAGCCGAACTCCGTTAGCTTACTGAAGTAAACCCATACCTTACACCAGCAAGTTAGCTTTCTATGTGGGTTAACGGGACTGTTATTGATGTGTTTTAAAAAAAAGTAATAATTTTTTTTAATCTATAGTTTTATATTACAAAGGCAATGAAACTTAAGTTTCGTTATCACCAACCATAATAAATATCCCACTGATGGGTGTATTCCTTTCCACATCCATGGTAGACAGTGCCGGCCTGTTTAGACTTACTAATCGATGGCGTAGTGACATTCATAAGAGCTGCTTGTAGCCTAAACTGAATAAATGATTTTGAATTTTGAATATTTAGAACGGACGTAATCGTGCCTGCCAAAGCACGTAGAAGCTCTAAATTGTCGGATTTGATCACCCATCGGATATTGAACGTTGCTAATGTGCTAAGCAATTCAGATCATAGCCGGAAAGCGCGTCGCAGTTTCTCCAAAATAAATAATAATCTTTTAAGTAGAAGAAAAAGAATTTTACCTTTTCAAAGACCATTGTAAGTGTTTTTTTATTAGCTAGCTGCGTTTTTAAATTAATTAGTGGTGTCGTCCTGAAGGATCTGAAGGTGGAACAGATAGCAAGATTTACCAAAGAGACCAAAAGATTCGTCGGGGCGCCGTGAAAGCTGGATTAACCTTAGCTCCCTCAAAGGGGAGTACGGGGAAAAGAAAGAAAGAAAAAAAGAAAGAAAGAATGAAAAAACATTTATTGGCTCTCACATACACAGACACAAAGACATGAAATACAAGACACAAAAAAATAAAATAAAAATAAATAAATAATTAACAAATAAAAGAACACAAGTGTGAGGAACCAATCAGGACCCCACCTCAGCATATGTCGCTACGGTGTGACAAAGCCACATCGCAACGGCGCTGGTATTCTGGCAGGGCCTGTACGAGGTGACGTTTCGTATAAATCCTATTTAAAAGGATGAAGTGGCCCGCGGATATCGCGAGTGGATCGTCCGTTGGGCTGGCGACGACGTCCCCACAAGAAATATATATACTGGCGTTATCTAGCATCGGAGGCCAAGATCCACTTCGGATCGCTGAGCCAGCGTAAGTAAGGAGGAAGTAAGTCAAGTCAGTCAGTAAGTCGGTAAGTAACTTATGCCGGACTAAGTCCTCACGCGACCTTCTTGGGAGACTTAAAAAAAAGTTCAGCACTGCAATTGCATTATTTCCTTATATTATTATTAAATTAATTATTTCTCAGAATTATAAGAGTAAATAAAGACCGCATACATCACTCTTGACTTTCCCGCCAAGAAATCCATAACGTCACAACTAGGTAGACAAATGTCCGACATAATTGTCCTCGCCAAAAAATAACATAGATTTTCATTCAAATAGATTCCGGTTTTAATTTTTTGGACCTCCATAGCCGAGTGCAAGCCACTCCGGACTTTGGGCAGCGCTAACTCTGAGGTCCCGGGTTCGATTCCCGGTCGGAACAATGTCGAAAACGGGTCTGGGTGGTTGTGGTACCGTTCGTTGTACCTGATTTCCATAATACGAGTGCTAAAGCTACTTACCTTGGGATCAGAATAATGTATGTGATGTTGTCTAAAAAATGTTTATTAAAATTTTACGGGACAACATCAGCTAGGAAGCAGGTGGTCTGTATTCAAGTGTCACTAAAGACTAAAATCAGTTGCTGATCCCCCAATTTTATTTATAAAAGTAAAAATATGTTCCACCGTTTCCTATCGAACACTGGTGACAATGCCCTACTCATTTATTTTTGTTTTTTTTTTCTCCTTTAAATGCGACCCATTAGCGCCATATTTGTTTACCACAACTTACGTATTCGATACTCACCCACTGACCTACTTTGAAAAATTTGAAGGTGATCACTTCTCTCGTGTACCTCACGCGTTGTACGCGTAAAAACTTTACCGATCGAGTTAAGTATTCCGACAAAGAACAGCGCTAACTCGCGCTGAATACATTTTCACTCCGTTCTACAAGTTCGAGAACTCCCTTTCAATCTGACGCAAGATTCTCTACCTCAATAGATTCTATGAATAATTTACTTTATATCTCAATAAGTTTCTCATCACATACTGGGCCTGAGATGAATGTTAAGAGAAGATAGAGATTCGAACTTTTAAACTGTTTGTTTTTTTTATTTGAATTGTATATTATTGGTAAATTGGGCAGTAATTTATTTATTTATTTGTATTCGGAAGTCTTACATCAAAATAGTCAAGTGACATAATTATTAATAAATATGGCTATGCTAACAACAAATCTCCACCTATGCACAGAAAAAACTAAGAACTTATAACTTAGCCAAATAATTTTAAAAGAACTTTAACAATTAAAAATGAATAATAATAATTTTTCCATAGCCAGTATTTTTACTATTTAAGCAATAAGTATTATTTAGGTGTCTTACAATATTTGACAAGAGACAGATTTTATAAGTAAATAAAGTTTAGTACATTTAACCTTAAAACAAAAAGCAATAATGTTTTGTGTGTGTGTGAAAGTTTGTGTGTGTTAGTGTGTGAGTATGCGCGTGCGTGTGTGTGTGTGTGTGTGTGTGTGAAGCCCTTGCGTGTGTGTTTACGTGTTTACGAGTGCATGTATGTGTTTATGCGGTCGTGTGTTTATGTGAGAGAGCAAGAGAGGAGGTACGTCTCTTAAACTGTTATTTAATCTTACCTTATCATTGATAAGTATTCAATTATTATTTTATTTTATTTTAATTTATTATAACAGTTATGGAAAGGGAAGTAATAAAGTAACTTTTGGTGTGTGGGGCAGTTTAGGCAAAAAACTTATTAGCTACTTTGCTCTTTGAAGACGCAATTAAGGCATGATTCGTGATTTGTTCTTGAGAAATAGTTTAAATCGGTACATATAAACAAATCATATGGGTAACAGGTCTTATAAATAGAGAAAATAAATATATGGTTTATTTGAAAATAATGTTTATTCTACTTCCATACATTTGTACAAACACAATATTTTATTTATATACTTAACCATCATTCGAGATTAAAGTCTAGTGAACCTTATGTATAATTATGTACACATATACTACACGATCAAATACCTATTTCACATATAAACATTAAATGCCAGATCGACAAAGTTTTATTTATTAAAAGTAGTTTAGAAGGGATAAAATATACAACTTCAATGCTAATTAAAAAAATATAATATCACACAGTGATAGAAATAGATTCATTCGTTTTTGGCACAGGATAACTATTAAATACATTCATTCATTTACCTATTGGTACCTACATTTATTTTTATAATTACATTTCACCCAATATCACCCACACTCTCATTAAAATAAACCTTATACATCGCTTTGGCTTGGTCATGGTAACAATATCATCAATGTTTTATAAAATAGCTAAAAACAAATCCCCTTCCAAATACTTTTTTTGTTTATTTTATGTTTTGGATAGTTTACTTTTTTTTTAATGTGACAAACGATCCCTCCGTACTCGTTATTAATCATCTTCAAGCTTTATTGAAAATTTGGTAACGTGGTATCGAAATCTCGCAAGTACAGTCACAAGTATAAACTTACACCTTTGACTAGTTTTGACTCTTATTCTATTGTTGTAAGAGTTACATTACTTATCTACATGTTAATACTCGTAACTGTACCACATAGTCTAGGTAACTAAATATACATAGGCTTGTTTCACAAGTACCAAAACCACAACACGTGGGCGGGGCGTTAACTTGTATGAAAATTAATAGTTAAATTCACACGGGCCACATTTTGCCGTCGTTATTGACCGTGTGTTTGATACCGACTAAATCGGTGTCGGTGACGTCAGCAACGTCGCAACCACCAGCGACACCGCAAACACCGGCCGGCCATATCGCAAACATTTTGTACGTAACACAACGCAACCGCAAAAAGCCGCAGAGCGACACACGTAACCACAGCTTGACCACCTTTTGTCGCGACGTAGGTGTGGTGTGGTAGTGGTCCGTGTGGAACAAGCCTTACTTCGACGACGGAGAGGACAGGGACGTTCCCCAACCAACCAAGAACCGGAGAGGAAAGACGAAATGTTATGGATCGGTTACATATTCTCCAACGACACTCTCCTCCCCGGCCTATCTCTGCTTCAAAGTTATCCAGATCCAGATCCAGATCCAGATCCAGATCCAGATCCAGATCCAGTTTCCAGGTTGACAGATATATTTGTATAGGTACAACGTGTAACAGAAAGGTGTGGTCAAAATGAAAAGATCCAAAGTGTATCCGATCTACATCTTGTATGCAGAGTTACTAGGACATACAAATTAACTTTAATTTGTAATCTACTCGGTTTGGTTGGTGGTAGGGCTTGTTTGTCCGCCTGGCTAGCTACCACCATCTTATCTAAATATGTCGCCATAACATCAATGTTTGTAGCATTGTTGTGTTACCGGCACCTAGATATAAGATAGCAAGTACCTCACTAGTTGAGGATCCCGGGTGAAGTGCGCTTTCATCATTGGCCTTATCATCACTTAACATCAGGTGAGATCAAGGCAGTGTGCTTACCCTTTGAAATAAAAAAATAAAATTGTAAATTAAATATTTATATTAGTGAAGTCATGCGCGTCAGTCGCGCTTAAGCAAGCAGCAGTGATCATAATTGTAAGTACACAGAGGTTACTAAACCACTAGGGCTATTTTTATTTTGATGTGACGACACAACGGAAATATTTAATTAAAAATTGAAAAACAAATTAAAGATAATAATTATGACTTCGTAACTCTGCATACAAGACCTAGATCAGATACACTTTGGATCTATTTAATTTTACGTTATATATTGTACGGATGATATGCTCTATCTATGTTCGTTGATTATAGAGAGAGATTTAAAACAGGTTGTTTTGCAAAGGGTCGCCCAAATTCGGTCGTGTATAGAGTGCCAGTTCGTAGATCGATCGAGTTTGCGTGGAGTGTGGTAATACTCGTGTTTATTCTAGGTGAGAACGTTACAACGTTACCATTTAGCATTTCAATGTTTGACTAAATACTTATACATTTTATCTCTGCCTCTGCGTGATTTCCAGGCGCATATTTTACGGATGGGTTCTTCATTTCTTCAGCAACGGTTTGTGATCCTATATTTTGATTTACTATGAAAGCTATAACTTTAATTTGCTCATTTTCATATTTTAAACCATAAAAGCTACAATAATTATGGCTATAATTATATGATATGCATTGTATACTAGCTATAAAAAAACAAGCATACTATCGGTGGTTCTCGTTTGCTATTTTGTAAAGTAAACATGTTTCTTCTACTTCACAATAAATAGTGTCATGAAATATAATTAATAATACAAGGAAGTTATGTAAACAGTGAAAATCTTTAATTGTCTCTGTTAAACAAAATAAGTCTAAACACCATATATTCTTAGTCCGTTCTAACACGACGCTACCCAAAACGAACTAGTTATAAACTAGTTACAAACTGTTATTACCAATGAGTATCTAGAATGTCACAGCACTAATATTTCAATGGCGGTTCGTACACGATGCAACCAATTACAAGTCGGCCCGAACCCTTCGGAGAATCTAGTAGGATACGGTGACACGCCTTAGTGCGTGATGCCGTTCCCTCTAGAAAACCTCCGAAGGTGATTCGTTTCACACGGCTTGAGGAACCCTTTAAGTTTCTCGCCGCTTGCAAACAAGCCCGGTGAAGCTGAAATTGCCGTTTGAGGCAATCAGCAATCTCAATCAAAAAAATAAAATAAAAAAACAACAATTCGGCACAGTGCTTCTCATCGCATTTCCGAATGCAACCTTAAATTAATTTCCACGTCCTTAATTGTTAGATTTATAATGGTGTTATAATTTGAATTCAGACCAACGTTATTACAGGGGCTATTACAGTTATGTTATGATATCCGTGTGTACTATATGGAGCTGTACGTCATAAATCAAAAATGTATGACACAATATTCATTCCCTACAAAAAAATATTAATATTTAGTACTTTAATAGTGTCGGACGTCAACCTGCCAGATGGGCTGATGACCTTGTGAGGACGGCGGGAAGGAAGTGGATGCGAGTGGCACAAGATCGGGCCAAGTGGAGGGATCACGAGGAGACCTTTACCCACCAATGAGTGTATTGGGTTGAGGAAGAAGAAGAGTCAAGAATCAAGTGCCAAGAGCAACTGATAGAAATCCGATGACAGCCGAAGCACGATTGCCGAGAAACATTAAGAAAACAGATGCACCGTACTAAACTAGTTTGTTTTGAGTGTAAGCGTCCCGTCGTGTAAAAAGGACTTACCTACACTTGAATATCTCTAATAACGTCTTCAGTATCGCACATTATAGTCTCCCATTTGAGTCTCCATGAGCACTGTGTCGGTGGTGTCCTGGTTGCCTGTGCCCATGGTGTTGGGTCGGAGGGAGATGGCGAGGGGCAACGCCGACCTCGCACAGAGCTGGGAGGCGCCTCGTGTTGAGCCCACGGAGCGGTAGCGGGTCGCGCATCTGCCGCGTCTGGAACAAAATAATAATAATCATGGTATTGTTTTTGGTTATAGTATATAATTTAACGCAAATGTTGTTGCGAACAAATTACAATTTGGAAAAAGAAAAAAGACAAAGTGTTGAAAAAATTCCACGAGCGGGATTCGAACCCGCACCCCATGACATGCCGGGTCAGGTGCACTGCCAACTATGCTATCGTGGCTCAATCCAACTCCCCGAAATTAATCGACACCATCTTACTCTGTTAGCCAAAAGAGCCCAATGTTTTAGGAGGAGATTCAATGTCGACAACTAATACGTCACCAACATGCGATCTTAATATTTTTACAAATATTAAAGACTAGCGGCCCGTCCCGGCTTCGCACGGGTGGACGTTTCTTTTTTAATGGTGAAAGAATTTTTTTAAATCGGTCTGGTTGTTTTTGAGTTTATTCGTTGCAAACATACAAAAGCACAAAAATACAAAGCTTTCCTCTTTATAATATTACGAGATAGATCTAGGCAAGCTATATTTATGATTATGGTTATATATAATTTTACGCAAATATTGTTGCTGACAAATTACAATTTAAAAACAGACAAAGTGTTTAAAAAAATCCACGAGCGGGATTCGTCCCGCACCCCATGACATGCCGAGATAGCATAGTTGGTAGTGCACCTGACTCAGCATGTCATGGGTTGAGGGTTCGAATCATTTTATTGATAACCCGGAATATTACCACACGCATTTTTTTTAATACCTAGCTCGCCAAATTGCTCCACTCCACCTGATGTTAAGTCGAAATGGAGTCCAGACGCGAAGACAGCTGTAGTCCAGTCATTTGGTAGATTTACCTTGAAAGTTTACCGGAAGTTTTAAAAAATTGGTGATTTCATAGATTTCGACGGGCTCTTTTCGTAATTTTACTTTGCCACCTCGTATCGCCGCCGCCGTAGCGGTCTTGGTGGGGCCCTGAAGCGAAAGGATCTGCGGGGCACGTGAGTTGTCCATAGTTGGTTGTTACTCGGTGGTTTTCATTGATTAGGCTTCCAACATCTCCGGCACAATGAGTTAGAAAGGAGTTATTGTTAAAAAAACCTTTTTGTGGGCGCCATGTTTCCAATATGGCGGCGCGAGCGGTAAAGATACGAGGTGGCAAAGTGAAAATTAGAAAAGAGCACGTTAAAATCTATAAAATCACCAATTTTTCAAAACTTCCGGAAAACTTTCCAGGTTACCCCCTTTTTGAGTACGAAATGGCTGGACTGGTATAGACGCCGTACGCCGACGAAACGCGTTTCGTTTCACAACTGCAAAGCTTCTGGATTTTGATTCCGCTATTTTACAACGTCCTAGACATGTGTTGATGGCCAGATTTCGACAATATTTTTATAGTACTAATGACATAATGAGGCTACCGACACACTATTGAAACGTTATTAAATTAGCAGGACGTGGAAAACGAAATCGATCTCTAAAAGTGCAATCGCTGGATGACAATCAGCTTTTTTTAGACAAATACGTGTAAGATAGTTTTTTTTTTTTTTTCAAAATGTTTCTCGCAAATTATTAAAACCTTTGCCAGGGGCGACCCCGGGCAAGTGGAATTCAACGAAAACTCAACGGAGGGAAGAGCTAACCACAAAAAGTCACTCGTCTAAAAAATAAAAATAAATTATTAAATACCCATAAAAGAGTCTTAATGCTGTAACCCTTTCTCAAACATACTGTACTTCAACAAGCTTAATTTGTTGTGTCCATGTAGCTTTACTTTAACACTACAAAATCAGAAACGATGTATGAAATTGTAGCTTTCCGATAAAGAGTACCATATATTTCCATCCACAATATTTGTCGGATAGTTTAGCATCATAGTCGAACAATAAGTATAACTTGCTATTGCTATCATAGAGGAACACTGGAGGATGCCCGCATCCCGTTTGATGCGCTTCCAGCCGGATATCCCTCAAAATGGAGCGGAATTTGCCGCTATTCGGAGTTATCGTGATTAGGGTTACCGCATGTATCTATCATATTTGATAGAATCATACTATAAGCCTTCCCTATAGAGAGAACGGGCCGTAAATCAACACGCGAGCCCAGTGCGGATTGGTGGTTGTTAACGACTGCTAATGCAGCCGGGACCAACGGCTTTACGAGCCTTCCGAAGCACATAGAAGCTCGAGATGATATATTTTTTGTCACCCATCCGATGACCGGCCTTTGCGAAGGTTGCATAACTTTGGCAATCGCAGACCGGGCGCGTTAACCACAGCGTCTTCAAGCTCCTCCAACCGCTTTGTTGTCCAAGTAACACAGTGCTTGGCCCTATATCCGAAGTGTTCAATTCCCAGGTCGGGCAATGTGTTTCGTAACTTTGCATACCTCGAGTTTGTGATCTATACACTAACAAGCATTCCCACCCTCACCATAGTAAGTTAGTTTAGCCAGATCTAGCTTTAAAGTCACCGGCGACTAAAAGGTTTCCCAGAACATGTCATGGTAACCATAGATAACATATCTGTCAAAATGAGCGGGATTTAAAATCGTGGTTGCATTTTTTGAAAATGAAGCGAGCTGAACAAGAATTGTTTTCAAAGAGAGTTATTCAATACTATTTGTGTCATGGTAAATCTGATACACTACGTCATTTTATACAAGAGGGAGCAAGAAGAACTAGACTGTACAGAATTATAACACGTTATGAGGAAACAGATGAGAACGATTTCAAAAAGATTCCGGGCAGACCTCGTACTGTATCTATATGTAGAAATATAAATCGAATAAAAAAAGGTTTTTGCACAGGCATTTCCAACATCGGTGAGAGTTGCGGCGGATAAACATTTCTAAGTCCAGTGTATCTAGAATAAAATGTAAAGATATAGGCTTGAAAGTTTATGTAAAATTAGCCACCCCCAAATATGTCAAAGTATGTATGTATGTATGTTTAAATTTTTTTTTTATCATTGACGATGAAACACGTACCGGTTGACCCAAGCGATGTTCCTGGGAAACAATATTTCCACGCAACCGGTCGTGACGTTGTTGATTATAACGAAAAAATCAAACCAAAGGCTAAGTATTTTAAAAAATACCTTGGTTGGCAAGCTATCGATGAAAACGGCAATGTTTCCGAACCCTATTATCGTAAGATTTATCTTAAAGAGTGCATTATCAAACGTCTAATACCCTTTATAGACAAGCATTATCAGAGAGAAGATGTTTTGTTTTGGCCGGATTTAGCTTCATGCCATACGAGTTCAATGTTACTCAGTATTTACAGACCACAGGTGTTGAGTTCATAACCGCTTAAACAGCCATGGGTACCCAGGTACCCAAAAGTAAAAAGCCGTAAAACAGCCACTGGGTACCCAAGTGCCCAAACGCGCTCAAGCGATTTTGCGTACGTAAAATACTTCTTATATTGGATACAAAGTAATCGCTGGAGCAAATTTGATATAGATATTGAAAATAAATTAGTTTTTTTTTTCATATTTGCATTCGAAAATTTATGCTATCAGAATATTTTATATTAAAAATTGTTATGATAATTTTGTCTCTTTACTTCTGGAACACCCCTGTATTTTAGGTAAGTAGCTTAGGTAAATGGTTCTAAACCAGGAATAACGCAAACAATTTCTTATAGGTATCATAGACATACCCGTTATGTACCTTTGATTACAATGAAACGCGAATAGCTATGTTCATTAGCTTCATAGGTATATCGAAACTCAAAACCTTCCGCGCTGCACAATATCCTCCCGGAACAAATGGGATTGCAGACACGTCAGTGTCTAGCCTGACCTATTTCCTCTTTTTAATAGCATGACAATAATTATCAAGCGTATAGCTAGGAAAATTGTGTTGTTACTTGTGAGGATCAAGCTCGCTACACAATATTTTTAATGTAATGCTTTAAGGGGAATTTAAAAAGCGTAAAGAAGCCACGAGCAGGTTTCGAACCCGCAACCTCTGACAATTCGAGTCAGGTGCGCTTCCGCTCATGCTATCGTGGCCCTGACCAACCTTCCACAATCTATAAACTCTAATCTACTCTTACCGTGTAAACCAAAATTTTCCGCTTGTGGAAAAAGAAATTATTTATTATCAACACTTTTTCAAATTATAATTTGTTTGCTACGGAATTATAAATATTATGTTAATAACTTTATGGTCAGTTAGTGGGTAAGTGAGTAAGTGTTTATATGTTATTTAACAATAGTTTTAAATATCTTAAGCTCTGTTAAATGCTCAAGGTATTTAAAACTATTGTCGACCACATCTTGAGGGGAGAGCGTTGGTGCCGGTGAGACAGGCTTACGCTTAGCTCAGGCACCAGTCTCTCAGAATCTTTATTTGTAACAAAACAAGTGTCTGATGTAGATACCAATGTTAACACTAGCTTACATACATAAGCTAGTGTTAACATTTCCAGGAATTATTTACTGTACTTCAAATTAACAAGGACGTATCGACCGCAAAAATAGTAATAAAATTAAAATAGTATATTTAAAAAAAAACACTTAAATCCCCATGATCGTTACAATAATAGGTATAAATAACATGGTCTGCAGAGGTCTTCATACAACGGTTAGCTCCCAATCCCAAGTATAACAACATTTGGCCGAGGTTCGACCCACAAGGGTAAGGCACTTATCCTGGATTTAGCAGACCAGTGAATGTTTTTATTTTCTTTTTATTATTAAATAAACCCTCGTTTGTCCCCAATCATATCAGATGGTACGAAGAGGAGACCGAAGATGGAGCAGGCTGACCCAGTAAATAATAATATATGTTATAATATCATATTTAGCAATCGGTTTTGTTGAACCATTATTCGTCACCGAATCTGTTAAAACGAGTTGCCTACCAAAAGACTGATAAAAATGAACCGGAAATTTTCAATACAGTAGGGTTAATCCCTTTATGCCACAACGATCACTATTATTACTGATTATGGTTATATATAATTTTACGCAAATTATTGTTGCGAACAAATTACAATTTCAAAAAGACAAAGTGTTCTTACAAAATATTATCACTTACGAAAAGACTCACGCTTTGTAACGAATTTGTTATTCTTTGTTTGTCTTTTTATTTGTCTGTGGCATACAGGGATTAACCCAAAAGTTGTCATCTTATCTTAAGTCAACAGTAAAAAAAAATTAATTAAAGCATAGCTTGCATACTGTTTAAACTTTTCTTTTTGGAAAACAAAATCTTTTTTTAAAGCAACTGAAGCTTTTATAAATAATTTATTGAACGCCTCCAGAGAGAGAGAGAGAGAGAGAGAGAGAGAGAGAGAGAGAGAGAGAGATATATAAAGAGAGAGATATATTTATTAACACACTAGTATCTGGAGGTGGTATTCGATTCCCAGGTACGGTAAATGTGTATTAAATCACCACCATTCATCATTTAATCATTTAGTATTGAAATAGTTAATTTAAAAGCGAATGGGTGGTCAAAAGCCACAAGATAACATTGCAGAGAGCAACATTGATTTTTTTGAATGAGGAGAAATTTTCTAATAACTATTAATTAAAGTATTTTTTATTTTATATAGTAACAGCTAAGTCTATGATCCGCTTATTGCTTAACTATGACCACAGCCGATATCGATATCGGTGCTTATAACTTTAAAGCTATTTAATAATGTTACTTTGTGTATGTGTCAACCAGATACCAAATTGACAGTCTCGTAAATGTTTATTCATTCATTCATTCAAATTACATTCAACAACACTAACGTAAAAGGCTTTTAAAAAATTAGCTGCATCCCCCGTGAACGAAGGTCGTATGTATCGATCCCCGCTTGTTTTCGCAGTAGTTGGACTGCCTCCAAGTTTAAGCTTCGCGGCAGGTCGCTCGCGCGGAAGCCTCCATCCGGTAGGTAGTAGCGGTGGCAGTGACTTTGAAATTGGTCTTGGCAATAGACAAGAGACGAGTTGTTGTTCTCAAATCGACCGAGTATTGTCTTAAGGAGGTTTGTTTAAAAATTTCGATGACCGATTCAAACTTTAAAGTTTCATACTTCTATAATGGTTTGTATAAAACTTTAAACACTTCGTTAGTCCATGTAATCAAATAAAATATAATTTATTTTTACGACGATCTCCTTGGTCGAGTGGTTTGAACACCGGTTTTCATGGTGTCGCCATCTCTGAGGTGCCGGGTTCGATCCCCGGTCGGGTCAATTTAGAAATTATTGTTTTTCTAAATTGTCTCGCGTCTGGGTGTTTTCTATGTATAATAAGTATGTGTTTATGTATTTTAAGTATGTTTATCCGTTGTCTAGTAACCATTTAACGAGTTTCATAACGAAGCTCCTCTTGAGCTAGATAATTGGTGTTAGTGTAGGAAAGTTTATTCATTTATTTATTTATTTAAATTTAAAAGCCAATCAAGGAAATTACCGAGGACTAGAAAGTAAAAAAAAGGTAATTAAGAAAATATGTAACAAAGATTTATCAAAAATAGATTCTTAATATTTCTTGCTATATAAGAGATATAACTTCCCCTCATTTGTATTAAATTAGTTAATTATTGTAACTAACAGGTCTATGCCCAGCAGTGGGTTGAAAGGCTCTGTTGACGTTGATAATAATGGTGAAATTACTTGATCATAAGAAAATAACTGTTAAGAGACGTATACAAAGTTTATTGAAATTTAACTAAAAGATAACTATAGCTAACATCTATTTGTCTACAATTGATGTACATTACTAGTTAATGCCAGAATAAATATTTAAAAACCATTACTCCAAAATAGTTCGGGTGATAAAAGGTCGGGGGTTATTTGAATACAATTATGTTACAATTTTGAAATCAACTTTACAAAATAACCAAGTATATAAAAGATTCTGAAGTATTTAATTTAATTAAAATTAGATGCCGGGGTACCCTTGTATTATTAACATTTAGGGTCGAGAGACAAGTGCACAGAGCGGAATGGCTAAGTAATAGCTTACACTAATTAACAATTTAGCAATTCGCAGGAGGATTTTTTATTTAATTCTTGGTGCGGGACCATCGTCGGACGGAATGATTCGGTTTTGCTACCCACTAAAAGCTTTTTAAAACGAGAAAAACTTTGTTACAGATAATCTAATCTTCTGTCAGCTTTACCAGCTTTTTTTTTGTTTATTATTAAACAAAAATTTCAAAGCAACAACAGTTTCATTCGATGAAACTGTTGTTGCTTTGAAATTTTTGTTTTAACAGTTTCCAGCTCGTAAATCGCATGAATATTCAAAGAAGATTTTTTTCTCCAATGTTTCTATGTAGATGTACACACGCCTGTTTTTTTTTTATATCTTTATTTTTAAGGGACTTTTGCCTTTTGGCATGTCAGTCCCATTATACCCAAACTATTAGCTTAACTCTATTAATATTAGAAGGGAAAGGGAATCACTGTCTGCAAAACTTTATTAAATTACACAAAGATATAGTAACCTCGGAAGTTGGGTTATGTAAAATGCTTTGAATAATGCCAACATCTAGACGGTTAATGTTAAATTTGTTTATGACCGATTCCCTCTCCCTTTGATTCTTGTCACATTCCATCAATAGATGTTGTACGTCTTCAATTTTCCCACACATACTACAATTGGGCGAGCTTTCCTTCTTCATTAAATAGGCGAACTTCTTCGATGGATAGTGACCGGATCTTATTCTAAATAGTAACTTAATGTTACTTCTATTTAATTTTGTATTTACAAACCAAGGTACTCGAAGAGGCTGACATTGAATTGTTTTATACCAAATACCTTTGGATTTTGAGCGTTCATCAAAATATTCTTCCCACTGTACTTGGCATAACTTTTTAAATCTTGGCATAATTTCCGAGTGACCTGGCTTAATATTATGATATTTACCGTTTATACCTGCAACTTTAGCTAACCTATCAGCCTCTTCGTTACCATGTATGCCAATATGAGCTGGAACCCATTGCAACCTCACAGTGATGTCACGCAAGCTTAACTCACGCAGCTGGGCGAGTACAGTAAAGGCTATCGGTACGCCTCAGTATCCAGAGGTGCATCGAGTCAGGTGTTGAATTGCACTCTTGCTATCGGAACATATAACAGTTTTATTTAAATTATAGTTTGCCACATAAGTCAATGCTTTTGAAATTGCAATAAGCTCCAGTGTCATAACACAAACAATATTTTTAATTTTAAAACATTCAGATTTGGCTCGTGATACATCGAAAAATGCCGCTCCCTGCATCTCATCGCTCTTTGATCCGTCCGTAAAAACCATTTGCCACCCATTATATTTTAGTTGAAGTTCTTTAATTACATCGACTCTAAGAACACTTTTTTCACACGAATTTTTGGGTTTTTTAACAGAGTCTAATTCACTTAATGCAATACTTTTTATTGGAATACGGGAAAGCCAAATATCCAAAGTGTACAAATCCGGAACTGGAGAAGCATGAAACTCAACATTTTTTGTTTTCTGAAAAGTATTTACAAGTAGCGGCTTTCTCTTATTCACCCAATATCTTGTATCGCATAAAGGTGTGAGTTGCTCTAACAACTCAGTAGTAACATTATTCGACCACGATCGAGCCTTCAAAATATACTTATATGCTAAATATAACCTTCTCATGAACAATGGAGGCACGCTGAGCTCGCTTTCCATTACATGTATTGAAGAACTTTTGATAAAACCCCCTATAATCCTTAATGCCTGATTTTGTATTTTATCTAATTTGTATAAATGAACTTTAGCACTGTTATCAAACAAAAAACTACCGTAATCCATTCTACTGCGTATTAATGAAATATATAATCGACGGATGTGTTTAGGATGTACGCCCCACGATGACCCAGACAGAACCATAAGTAAATTTAAGAATTTAGTACATTTTTGGGTAATCTCATTTATCTGTTTACGCCAGCCAAGACTCCTGTCCAACCACATACCTAAATATCTTACACAATCTGATGGAACCAATGGACATCCATTAACAGACAAATTAGGAAGGATCCTTCTGTATCCACGACTGAAAACACAAGATTTAGTTTTACTCCCTGATAATTCTAAACCCAGCTCAGCCAACATTTCTGTTATAAGGTTGAGCACACTTTGAATGCATGACTCGCATATTTTTAAATCTTTGTCTCTTGTGTAAACAACAAAGTCATCAGCGTATTGGGAAATATACACCTCACGAGCCAGAAGAACACATATTTTATGAGTTGCTATATTGAAAAGAAACGGTGAAATTGGGTCTCCTTGTGCTAATCCTCTATTTGCAAATCTTGTCATTATTATATCTCCCTTTTCAGATTTTATTTGCAAATGTCTTTCACTTAGAAACGACCATAAATATTTACAATATCTACTGCCAACTTGTAACTCATCCAAAATATTCAATGCTCTTTCTACTGAGTCATTGTTGTAAGCATTCATAATATCCAAGCAGCACACTAAAGTTGGTTTGTTTTGTGTAAAGCCTATTTGGATATACGTAACCAATCGTGACAAACAATCAAGGCAAGATTGGGACCTTCTAAAACCAATTGTAAAAGGCGAAAATATACAGTTCCTCTCGATGAACCATTCTAGACGTTTAAGAAGCATCGTATGGAATATTTTACATAGACACGACATCAAAGATATTGGTCTTAGTCCAAGATCAGTGGTGGTAGTAACACCATGCTTTGGTATAGGCAAAACCACAACATTACGCCATTGCATTGGGACTATTCCAGATCGAAAAACAAGATTATATAACTTTAATAAAAATTGTTTGCCATTACTGGGAAGGTTATAAATCATGCTATATGTAATATTATCACCTCCAGGTGCCGTGTCTTTCTTTTTTAAGCAGCATTCTAGTTCTTCAATTGCAAAGACACACACACGCCTGTAGATCAACATACTACAAACTGTCAAATTACTTCAATAGACTTTAAACTTTAAGTCATAAGCATATAGTTGAAAATGTATTAAAGAAATTTGACAGTTTTGGATAGGTTTATCTGCAGGCATCTGTACTAATAATCAATAATAATTTGTTAAAAAAATATAGCAGTATTACTCGTTACATTTAAATAAAACTATTATTTCATATGTCAGTCAGCAGAAGACTTACTCGAATATTGTATCATAGAAACGTTATAAATAGCTTAAGATATATAAGAATAAGAATAAAAAACATTTATTGACATGGACAAAAACAAATAGAAACAGATGAGAAAAAATAAAATTAAAATTAAAATAACAAAAAAAGAACATCATAAAACAACTAACACAATTACAAAAAAAAGAGAGAAAAAATAATTATAATATATCGTCCAAATGCAAGAATAAATCACTCTTTCCCCCAATTAACTCTACAAAAGAAACATTATTTACTTCTTCAGCCATGTATAAAAAAGATTCATTGACAAATTATTTTATTATGTTACAGGTTGTTTGTAAAAAAGTGTAACAAACCGAAAGCGGTGAAACAACCCATAAACACATAATAAGAAAGTTTCCAACCAACTTCGAACTAACGGAAAAAAGGCAGCTGCGCCTGAGCTATTTAGTTTTGTATGAAACAGTTGGTTTGTCTCGCTATTCGCAAAGTGTATCCCTTATTAGATTGATGGATAGTTTCACCCCTTCGGATTTAATATTTCAAACAACATAAAACATAACATTTGTTAATTAAAATTTTTAATAAACTAAATTAAATAATGTCTTTTTTTAACCGACTTAACTTAACTCACCGTCTGGAGTTTTACGACGTGTTGGGTGGTCTTTTCTTTTCCTTCCTTGGAGACCGTTTCTGGCAAATTCTGGCGCTCTGGTGTCGAGCCTTATCAAAATGCATTGAGTTTGAAACAGTCCATCCTTTGTGGCCTATTTGTCTCTGTTTTGACAATGCATCACAATTCAATTTCTTGTTAGATAGCTCACGTTATGATTTAGCCAGTGTCTAGTTTAAGTGCAAACTAATAGTGTTTTGTCTTTCCGTTAATCTAAAGTCTATCAAACTCCACTATTGCGCTCGAGCAAATCAAAGCTTTTTAACTGACTTCAAAAAAGGAGAAGGTTCTCAATTCGACTGTTTTTTTTAATGTTTACCTCAGAATTTTCGACTGGGTGAACCGATTTTGATAGTTCTTTCTTTATTTGAAAGCTGCTGCTTGCCATGTAGTCTCATTTAAATGGTTTAGTTCTGATGATGGAATCCTTAAGGAGTTGAGGGAACTCCTAAAATATTGTCGGCATTCCTATAACGATTTTGGTATTTTCAGCAATAAGTCTATCATTTGCATTCAGAAAGTATCATTTGATGAAGTGTAACTGATGAAAAAGACCACAGATCACCACCGGAACTCCTCAATAATATTTAACATGTGGCGATACAAAATCTCTCGATTAGAAGCGACTATGAAGAAGCAAAAGAAGGCAAGCACCGGAACTCAGTTTTTGATTTTTTACTTTGAGATAGACGTTTCTTGTTTTCTTCGCTTGTCTCATTTAAACGGCGTTGCCTCATACGAGCAGCGCGTTTAGTAGGTCTACCCATACGCTTTTTTTATAGTTTTGGCATTAGTTCATTCATTTCATTAATTCATTCAATATCTTCATAATGTCATAACTTTAATTACCTATTTAATTCAGATCATGTAACATCTCATATTACATCTTACTATGTTCGATTTTACATCGTATTATATTCTATTTTAGTTCGTTCATTTAGATCCCAAAAACCGTAATTTTAAATAAATTACAAGATGAAATGAAAAATGTAGCAAATTGTTTGTGTTTCGATTACAATGGATAGGCATTCACTGTTCAAACCGTTCCCTAATTTAGTACAGTTATTTAAAAATTAATAGCTACGCACCATGCATAGTTTAGCCCGAGAAGTGTTCTTAGAAGATAGCAAAATAGTCCGATTCAGTTTATTTTCAGTGCACAGTACAAGAGCAGGTCAATTTTATTTAGTCGCTGGGGCTTTGCGCCCCGTGTGAGCTGCGGTCAATTTTCCGGACCATTGCACTGGTTGACTGAACATCCTCTTGAGCTTTAATAGAATTTGAAACATCACATAAGTGTATGTACTTTGTAAACTATATCGTCGTAAGTGAGTTTCCCACCATTAAAAAAAAAATTAGAACAGGCAGAAAAAAAAGAACAAAAAATAAAATAGGTAGGCAGTGTGAAATTAAAGGGCCCTGTCTCAGCATAAGCTGCTGTGTCATTCATGGATGTTCAGAATGACACAGTAGCGCTGTTATTCTGACAGGGCCTGAATTATATTATAGAATTTGAAACATCACATAAGTGTGTGTACTTTGTAAACTATATCGTCGTTAGTGAATTTCCCACCATTATTCAAAATTCAAAATCGTTTATTCAGTTTAGGCTACAAGTAGCTCTTTAGGAATATCACTGCACATATCATGCCATCGGTTCGTAAGTATACACAGAGCGGGAGACGAATAGAACCGGCAAGAAACTCAGCAAGGCTCTATATATATAATAGAGCTATTAGATAGAGATGTCAACAAGTAGTCTAACTTTGGCATATTCTTTTAAGAAAAACCAAAATGTATGTATATATATATATTAGTCCCCGTACTTGTAAGTACATCCACAAGCTATCCTGAAAACTGGTCGAAGACTCTAGACATTTTAGAAATAATATATCTGTGAATATCTGTGAATTTATTTTGTTATTCTCATTGTAATGTAAATATTTATAGAAACTAAGGAATGGGAGCTTAAAGTTCTTAAAGACAGGATTACCGCAGCACCAATGTCTTGTTTTGTGTTTAAGTAACTGTTTTGTGATGAGACAATGAAGACTTTGTTTATTATTTAATTTAAAAGTTTTTTTTAGATTTTACCAGAGTTTGTCACAAGATGTTTAGGACGCCCTATAAACAACATGACTAACCTTATAAACACAAAAAAATTAAACAGTCACTCTTTATTAAAAATTCAATAATACTAATTCTTTATTTTGCATAACCTTCCATTTTCTTTGAACGGTGGAAACAAACCAAATTAAAACGTAATTCAAGGAGATAAGGTATATAATTTAATTAAGATAAGGTATGTTATTATTTATTTTTTTAAATAAACACAGACAGACACTTGCGAACAAAAGCTGACGTTCAATTGTAATATGAATTGAGGTTATGTTGTCAGCATTCTTGGTACCGTTCCCAGAAGTTGGAGGGCATCCTTTATTTATAGTTATTTTTGTTTTTGTATATTAACATTCAAATCTTGTTATGTGAATTCACTTACCTGTTACAATGGCAACGTAGTAACCTCAAGAACGCACCCCTGAAGGTCCGGTTGAACACAGTGTATATGATGGGGTTAATGGTAGACGACACGTAACCCAGCCACAGGCAGATGTCCACGACGTGCTCTGCCGACAAAAATGAGGATGAGTTCCTTATAAAAGTATAGCCTATATACTATGGGTCAAGACAACTACCGAATGAGTCCCATAAAACCGAAAACGACGTCGCGGCAGACCATAAAGGAGATGGCGGGACGACCTTGACTCCCACCTAAAAGTTTGGTCACTTGTTTCTCAAGATAGAACACGATGGGAAGAGGGCAGGGTGACCTTTGCCTCGCAGTGGGACACTACAGGCTTATAATAATAATAATATATTGCCTCATTGGGCAACGGCCTCCATGATTGAGATCAAGTTATAATTAATGGGTTTGGGTATTGGCATAATCACCACGCTTGCCAAATGCGAGTTGGCCATTACAAACACGGGATAGGCATCGAAAAATCTAAAATACACTATGCCTTACCTATGGGAATTGAACCCAGAACCTTCGGATATCGGGCCGGGCGCCTTGCCACTGGGCTTCTTCTTCTTCTTCGTCGTCGAGTCCTCATGCCTGAGGGTCGTGACCACCATTAGCAACATCGCGGACCAGGGCTCTCCAAGAGGCCCTATCCTGGGCTTGACGGATGCCTGCGTGTTGCATTTCAGGGCTTCCAGAAAAAAATCCGTCCACCGGGCAGGCGCTCTTCCTCTGCTCGATCTTCCCTCAACGTGAACCAACAGTATAAACTCTCCTCAAAATTACTAGGTTCCAAATTAGTAGCCACTGGGATACCGAGACGTTAATGAACCATAAAAAATACCCTCAATCTTTGGTTGTATTCAGATGTTATCTGACAACGACAGCCTAGACTGCTGACCGCCCAAAGGACGGAGTAGCTCGAGATATTTCTAGTTTGATCACCCAACTGGTAACCCGGTTTTGAGAAAGTTACTTGACAAGCAAGATTACAACCAGCAAAGGTTGTGCACTCAACTTTCTTAAGAAGACATTCATTTCAACATTTTTGCGTTTACATTTATTTGGTATAATAAATGTTGCTTTGCATATCAAAGATAGAGTATCATTACAATTTAACGACGCCTTATACTAAAGCGTCTCGTTCAGTTTTCTTTTGTAAAGAACGATCGTCCGTTCAAATACCGACAATAATGGGAATTGGAAAATTCTTTTATGTTTCCATTAATGCATTCAAACTCAACCAAACAAGACCGATTGTAAAGGTAAATGTTGTTTTTGTCAATTTAAATTGGTGAAAATGGTAATGGAGACTCTTTGATGCAACAATGAAGTCTGAAATAACTTAATTTGAAATGGATATTGCTTTGAGACTGGGTATTAGTGCACTGTTAATTATTTTTGATTGTCTCTAGACAAAAGTTGGAGCTCTTTTGTGACGAATTAAACTTTCTAATTTATACTTTTAGATTGTGTTAGTTGACTCGTTTTTGTATCCCACATCCATTCCCAAAAGTTTGCATATACTAATTAAACCATTGTTTTATTAAATATCAGTAAGGTACACAATATAACTCCGTACAAACACGTCGCGCGCCAGCGAGCGCTATGCAAATGAACAAATCATATGTTATTATTCATATCCGCACATTTTTCCCGGGGTGAAACCGTCGCGGTTTCCCAAAACGAATAAATTTCCCCGGAGATTGTTTTTAGCTCCAGTTTTCAACGTGATTGGGCTGGATGTTGATCCGTTTCCCTTTTAAGATTAATAGTGGCATTAAAGTTTTTAAAACAGCTTTCCTAGGTCTTGAAAAACATATGACCCGCTTAGTGACTTTGAATAAATTCTTAGGACCAAGGTAAGGCTGTTACAATTATTCACGGGCTATGTAGTAGATTAGGTTGCGAACTTTAGTGAGCCTGTATGTTTGTGTCTTGAATAAAAAAGTGATTACCTTGGTGTCTAGTGGCAAAACGCTGGGTTCAACTTTCATGTCGGGCAAAGTGTTTTTTTTTTCTAATTTTCGATGCATTATGAAAATCTGTTATATATTTATAATATATTTGTAATATATTTATTAATTAAATTTTTTCGTTTTGTGCATGAGTCTCCTCCAAATCTCTCTATAGATACGTCTTGTACTTCAGCGGTCTACTAACAACTATGAAGACGACGACTACGACTTTAAAACTACGAAGAAATAAGTTTTAAATTAAATTATACTGAATACTTTCTTTTACTTTACACAAACGCTTCACATAGCATCCGATCCGAACCCGAAAAATCTATTTGGAAACGGGGAAACGCACTAGTGCCATTCCCTCTAGAAATCTCTGACGATGAAGGTGCTACCAACACACGGCTTGAGGAACCGCCACCAAAAACTCTGGTGACGCTGAAAATGCCGCTTAAGGCACACAAACTCTAAGCAAACTCTCTCCAAAAAAATACACATTAAAGTTCAACAACTTTTACGTATCATTTAATCCGTGAAAGTTGTTTCTTTTCAATTCTAAAGGCATTACCTGGTACTATGCAAGCTGGGCAGGACGCAAACAGAATGTTCAGTAGAAAAAATGGCGCCCAGCACAGCACGAAAGTGAAGAACACCAGCCCCAACACCTTCGTGGCCTTCTGCTCGTTGGCGACGGCGTTCGCTGACAGCGCCCTGCCTTTTTTGCGGTTGGCTAAGAACCTGAGAAGGACACATAAGTTTTTTGATCACACAGTGTGGTCTAGTGCGTTTTATTTGCCGTTGTTTTTTTTTAGCTAAATTTAAACCCGCCTCGTTTGTCATTAGGTGGCGCTGCTAAAATATCTAATAAATTCGCGATTTCCTTATCGTGATTGAGTGGCAAACCAAACTTACACTAAGGAAATATTAAAGGTCAATTTAAAGGAAAGCATTTTTTTATAATAATGTTTTGTCAAACGAGTATACGACCCGCCGCGGTGGGCCCTTGTGGTGTAGTGGACACTGCTCTTACGAGGCGTCCCCTGGGTGAGTTCTTATACCCCTATGCCCTGTAATTTCACTATGTAGTACCTCTTAATGTGGAACATAGCAATCCAAAACATTGAAGCTTGGCGACATTAAAGGCGGCAGCAAATTTTCTTATGAAGGCAAAAATACCATAAGAAATGAAACAACTTTTACAGATCTACTCGCGTTTATTTTACACATTATTTTAGTTATTTTTTTTTTTTTTTTTTATATTTACGGGTAAGCACAGTGCCTTGATCTCACCTGATGTTAAGTGATGATAAGGCCAGTGATGGAAGCGCACTTCACCCGGGATCCTCAACTAGTGAGGTACTGGCTATCTTATCTCTAGCTGCCGGAATTAATAATTATTAAATAATTATTAAATATTATTAATAATTAATGTTTATCCTGACGTTTCGAACCCTTTGCAGGGTCCGTGGTCACAGACTGAGGTGTCGGTCATCTCATAATCAGTTAGTAGCTTGTATACCCTCATTTAAATTTAACCAGGTGCGTTCCGTTTTACGCAGAAAGAGCTTACAGCATCTTTTGGACTTAATATTTTCTATGATGGGATCCCAGGCTGGTGGTAGATGCCAACCATCTTCTCTATTGAAATTTCAATAGCCTCGCCTATCATTCTAGGGATGAATCGTTGTTCTATATCGAGTATTTGTGGTTTGTAAAACCTGATGTAATTAATTTTTAAAAGTTTATGTCAGTGATAAACGTTAAAGACAGATCATCGCAGACCTCAAATTATACTCGTATAACGATCTAGGTACTTATTAGGTATTGATAAGAAGTTGCCATTCTGCAAACAAAAGTAGTTATTCGGAGTACCATTTGATTACCATTATCTGGTCACCATTGCTGTCGGCGGGCGCCAAAAACGTTAATGGAACCAAAACAAAAATATTTTGACAGCTGCCATTCTAGACGTTTTGGAGGTCAGTGACCAGACAGCACCTGTATTGACTTGTGAGCTGTTTATTAATTTATGCACATAGACAGACTAAAGTGACATGTAAATAAGCTTCACGTTATGTCATTGTAAATCCTAACATTCGTAGACTAGACGAAAAAAAAACTAAATCCTAATATCTCCAACAGAAACTTTCGTGTAATTGCAGATATCAAGCTGTTGACAAGATAACAACTCGGATTAACAACACATGAGAGCTTGGCTGTTGTGAACAAAATGACAACTCATTGTAACTCAACATGAACACAATCACCCCCTTAATCATAAAAACTATTTGAGCATTATTTAGTAAAATACTGTTTTGTCAACGTAACAGAAACGTCATTTTGAATTTGAGAAAAAGAGACAATACAACGATAAACTAAATAAGGCTCAAATAGTTTTTTTATGAATAAGGGGGACTCAATAACCAAAGGAGTATTTATTAAGCTCTATTAAATACAGTGAACTTATTTTCTTAATGTCTCTCGGCAGACTTCGTGTACCGGCTGTCATCGGATTTAAGAATAAGAATAATAATAAAAAATTATATATTGACGATCACACATACAATTACAGAAAGATATAGGTACGATGCAATAAGGAAAAATGTTAAAAAAAATAATAATAAAACAACAATAAAGGAAACATGAAAGTGTGTGAAGGCCAACTAGAACCCTGCCTCATCTTGTGCCGTTGCGGTGCTGAAAAACAAACACCACCACAACGGCGCTGATATTCTGACAGGGCCTGTGGTGTGTGACTGTAATGTTGTGTTGCGTTTACATAATAGAGATGGTATAATAAAAAAATAAAACATAGTTACATACATATTTTATATAAATGATTGAAAAAGTTTAATATAAAAAATATCAATCGAAACACAAATTAAATGAAAAAATAAGGCTCTATGCGCCAGATGCCTACGCTTTTCCGGATTCTTCTTCTTTATCTTCTTTTATTTATGGCATGTTTTGTGTCTACAGCCGAACATAACTCCACCAATATCACGTAGCAACCAATACAGAGTAATGTCCGTAAAAAGACGTGACGCGTAGTGTCTGTCAACAGAACTGTCATGCCAAAAAAAAACCGACTCCAAAAAAATACTGATAAAATTGCACTAAAAATTTAAAAATAATTGCTTTTTTTGTTTGTTCAATTAACTTGCAATTAACCTTTATTAAACTCAATCTTATATTCTTAAAAACTATGCGACTGCCATATACTTAACTTCACGTCTAACAGAACACATATTATGACAATGATTATGACAACAAATAATACCAACAACAAGCAAATATACCAAATACTTACTTGCAATCCACTTAGAGAACAAGTAACAAATATTTTAGACTGCTTATATAGACAATTTTATTTATTTATTTATTTATCTTTGTTGCACAATACAATAAAATAAAGTACAAAAGGCGGACTTAATGCCAAATGGCATTCTCTACCAGTCGACCTAAGAGCTAGGCAGAAAAATTGGTAAGCGGTGCGACATTGTGATTGCAAAAGAAAAATAATGAAGGTGTAATATTATGCTGTTATGTTCTTTAATGTTCCATCAAAATGTAACACGCTTTTATTTATAAAAAAATTAGGTCTGATTTTATTATTTTTAACTTTTTAGTTCTTTTTTTTTTAAAAAACTTTTTAAACAAGCTTTTATTATGCTTGTTTAAAAAGTTTTTCTTTTAATTTAATTTTTAACTTTTAAGTATTTTTATAGGGGAATAAGGTAAGGGATTCAGTACAACAGGGTTTGCCCTGGTACCCGGAGTACGTCAGCGATAAGACATGTTTATATACACCCTCATACCATTTAGCCCTCGGCACGTGCTCACCTTGGCCTTGGGTCATTCATCTAATCCAGATGGATGGATAATCAAAGACAGAATCCACATTCATAACAAACGGAACGAACGAACGAACGAACTTATTTTCCCGAGTTCCGATGGCCATCTTCCAGCTCCATCATCAGACTCGGATTACCATCTAGCAGCAAAGTATTTGTCAAGACGAATCATACGAGCCCAAACTCGATGGCGTTGTGTCGTTTAATTACCAAGTTCCTATTTTTTGTTAATTTTTTTGTTTATTTCTCGCTTTTTAGTGATTCGTTTAATATAGAACGACGCGGAAAACACCAGCTTGCAAATAAAGAAAAAATCATCAAAATCGCTTGACCAAGTCGAAAGTTCTGAGGTAACAAACATAAATAAAATACAGTCGAATTGAGAACCTTCTCCTTTTTTGAAGTCGATTAAAAAGCTTTGATTTGCTCGAGCGCAATAGTGGAGTTTGATAGACTTTAGATTAACGGAAAGACAAAACACTATTAGCTTGCCTTTAAACTAGACACTGGCTTAATCATAACGAGAGCTATCTTACAAGAAATTGAATTGTGGTGCATTGTCAAAACAGAGACAAATAGACCACAAAGGATGGACTGTTTCAAACTCAATGCATTTTGATAAGGCTCGACACCAGAGCGCCAGAATTTGCCAGAAACGGTCTCCAAGGAAGGAAAAGAAAAGACCACCCAACACGTCGTAAAACTCCAGACGGTGATTGGTGAAAAATAAATAAAAATAAATAAATAAATTCTATCAATTATAGAGTGTTTCTGTCAAAATCAAATTGTGTTTTAAACGCAGACCTCTTGCCACTTTATCCGATTAAGCACCTGTAACCCGTAGTTAGCCCAAGGGAGTTATTAAAAACCCTTTCACTGTGCTGTTTTGATGAAACATCCTGCAATATCTCAAGTTTGTAGACTTTATTGTTCTAATTGAGATGGTAAGCCCCGAAGTAGGACGTTTATAGACTAATAAAGAATAACTGCCGTACTCAGAGACGTCAATTAAGTTTAATGACAATTAAATGTCTTTCCTTCTCTATTTAGCACTATACATAAGAAAGTGACAGCAAGAGAGTTAATTGTCATTAAAACTTAATTGACGTCTCTGAGTACGGCAGTTAGTGTTCCTAAGATTTTGTGGGGAAAGAGTGATTTCAGTAAGTAAGTTGTATTTCGCGTCGACTTCTGTTAAGTGAACAAACGTGGTTGGCTTAAGAGCGCTAAAAGTATTTTTATTTATTTTGTCCAAAAATTTTAAAAATAAATGTGAGCCACGTTCTTTAATAGCCATTATAAATACACAATTTAGCACAATAACCACAGCCATTTACTCATCGTAATCACGATTTGTTATTTTATCAACACACGTTAGCGCTCAGTTAATTCTAGCAGCGGCCCAAAAGCGTCTGCACTACAGTATATTGTCTCTTAAAATTCTGTACAAGCAACATGTTTAATTTCGCAACCCGATGAATGACAAAACTGAGTGTTTCCAATGAATTTATATTGACTGTGCTTAATTTGGCGGGTTTCATACAAATATTCCACGCATATTAGATCAAATTAAAAAGAACATCGGGAAAATGAATGTGGGTCTCTCGAATTACTGGCAGTTACGCTTTCATGAATGAATGAATGAATAATTTCCCTTTTATTATAACAACCTAACAACACAGTTGTGTAGGAGTATTTTCTGTATAATCATGTAAGCAAATATAATTATAAAATCATGTAGGTATATCAACAAATATAACATTTGTAAATAGCAATTATGGAAAGGAGACGCAATATCGACGGTCTTATTTACTGAAACGGTCCAACGTTACCGAAACGCTGGGGTGTTAGGCACCACCAGTTCCAGAAAAGGAAAGAAAATAAAAGAGGGAAATCTGGTTAAACCAAATTAATTTTGCTCAAGGTGAATTCGTCGGTCGCTTTAGAGCTCAGTGTCGCGTGATTTCTTTAAAAAAAAAGTGGAACGCTTTACGATTTTGCGAGTGTTTTGCGATAATCGTGAAGCGTTCCACATTGTTTGCGGAAGAACTAGGTTCGATTCCTGGCTGGGTAGTAGGCATTTAATTTTTTCACTGTATTTGATAAATATTGAATTCAGCTTTAGTGCAGCAATTAGCACATACATTTTTCAAAAATGGTAGGGGAGCGGCTGAATTCTGTCAATGCCAATCCAATCTCATATTCTATCTTTTTTAATTTTTCATTGCTTATGTTAGGATACAATCCCTGCAGCCTAAATAAAAATATTGTTTCAAAAATGGAATCGGAGGAAACGAAGTAATAGGGGTTAATGAGAAACACTATTATAATGATTTTTTTTTCATAATTATTACGTACATTTATTACAAGTACATTCTTAACAACCATTACAAAGAACAAAACAAATGCAGCCAATAATTTATGTATTGTCTAGCCCCCTCGAACCGTACTCGGCCCAAAAGTTCCCATCGCGCTTGCAGCGTTACCCCGCTGTATGACTAAGGAAACTCTTTGGACCAGGTACGCTCGGGGGCGGGGGTCGTAGCCCTTGTCCTTGCAACGCCGACCGCTTCTTTGACGCCAAAAATCCGCAAATTAATCCATGTGTTTAAGAAATTGCGTTATATTGCCGACATTGCTCTACTGAAAATAATTTACTTCTCGCTTGCGCAGTCAGTTATCTCTTACTGCATCACAGTGTGGGAAGCAGCTGCGCAAACACACATATTAAAGGTAGAGGTGGCTCAGAGAGCTGTCTTAAAAGTAATGACATTCAAGCCTTTTCGTTATCCAACTGATAGCCTATTTGCAGACTCTAATGTCCTATCCATTCGAAGACTGTTCATACAGCAAACTATTCTCCGGAAGCACACTGAACTAATTGTTGACCGTCAGTTTTCGAATACAAAACGCAGGGGAGACTTAGTGTGTCCTACTATGAGACGTAACACTGCATCTGCTGGTCGCCACTACCTACACCTTAGTGGTATGATATATAACTATGGCAACAAAGAACTCCAAATTTATCACCTGGCTTCAAGTCCATGCCGACGTAAATTTTTTGCTTGGCTTGTGTTGCTCTCATACCAGCAATCAGAAACTCACACACTCACACACACACACACACTCACTCTCACACACACACACACACACACACACACACACACACACACAAATACGTCCGCCGTAATCTTTTAAAAAAAAGTTAATATGGGTATCGTTTTTAAGGTGTTCGTTGGTGTCAAATAAGAATATAACATCTATTGCGAGATCCAAGATGGCAGCCGTGATTTTTTTTTCTAAAGTCAATATGGGTATAGTTTTAAAGGCTTAAGCTGCAATTTAAAAGTGGTTTCTATAATTGTCAATTTTAGTTCTGAGATTACAAACTAGATGGCATTGATTGATTCCTTCCTGCATCGCGCTATGGTTTCGTCTTCGCCGTTTACTTAGGTAGGCAATATTTAATCGTACTCTCGACTCGCAATTATTGCCGATAATATTCCGTAATTTACCCAAAAACCGAAGTAACTGTATAACATCGCGACCCATGGGATTTTAAAGCCCGAATAACAAACCCCTAATCCAGACCCGGCGAAACAGCTTTAGTTTGAAATACCGTAGGCCTTTTGTAAAACCCCGATAGTGTCAGGATAAACTCCCATCCAATTTCCACTATTATGAATGAAACGGGTTGTACTGTACCCAATTTTCGTAAATTTGGTTCATGGTACTCAATTGGACCAAGCGAACAATTGAAGGGACTGATTGACCTTTTTGTTGACAGAATATTTTGTGAATGTCAACCTTTTAACTAATGATGTCCTATGTGCAGTTTCTGTGAACACGAATTCACACCCCTCGGAAAATCTAGTAGGGCACGGGGACACGCACTAAAGTACGATACCGTCCTCTTAAGAAAACTTCTAACGGTGCTTCGTTTCACACGGCTTGAGGAACCCTTTAAGTTTCTCGCCGCCCCGAAAAAGCACGGTGAAGCTGAAAATACCCAGTGGTAATCAGCATACTATCTCAAAAAAAAACGAATTCAAAATGGTGTAGAAACAATTATGCAAGTGTAAATAATACGTATAGCTGTGAAATATTAAGCCAGATTATTTTAGAATGATTTGCACCCGGAAGTAATAAAAAAAAATAGAAAATATTTACACTAAAAAGAATATGTGAAAAAAGGAGAGGAGAGGAATAAAAAAAATGTTAATAGTTCCTTGTATTTAAACATGAAAGATGTGGAAATAACGATTTCCAACATCGCTTTTTATTACCTCCTCCTCATTAAATATCTGGTTCGGTGGTGGAAACCCATCATGAATCGTAATACAGATGGTTTCAACGACGACGTAAGATACATACAAACATACACAATCCTGTTAATAATTGAATAATAACGCAATATAAAATTATAAGCAGCTATATAATTCTGTATTAGAAACATCAGCGTTATTAGTTTCAAATATAACAATATTCACCATATTACACCTGTAACAGTTAGCAAAATAAATATATGACAACTAGCGGCCCGCTCGCTACTTCGTCCGCACTACCCTATTGCAATAGCAAAGCCACCTACTGGGCAATTGTGAATCAAAACCATCCAGAGACCCACTCAAACACACACAAAATCGATCCAGCCGTTTAGTAGGAGTTTAGTAGTTACATACACACGTATTAAAGAATCATATATTTAAAGATAAAGCAGCGAAATATATTTAAATGGTTCGTTTTTAATAAATCACTTGTTTTTAATAAGCAAGTGATTAAGACAAAATCAGGCAACAATATAAAAACAAAGACCAAACTCACCTCAGCGTCAGCGCATTTGGCGTAGCTAACGTCAACTTAATAGGCATAAGTCTGGCTCTCCTAGTCTCTGCAGCTATACTAGGCGGTGTTTGCGTGGCGACATCTCTCCCTCTCCTGGAGTTGGAGCCACCACCCCCTCCGCAGCCGTTCATGTAGCTGAGCTGGGGGTGGGAGACACTGACGCCGATTTTGTTGCGCTGAGCCCTATGAGAGACAGAGAAAGAAATATGATATATGGAAATAAAGTGATGGCCATTGGGGCAGAACAATTTTCGGCAGATAGTAGGCTTTCAACAAACGGACCGACGATCTGATGAAGGTCGTGAGTATGTGAGTATAACAAAAACGCGGTCGTTGTAGAGATGGGGGAGGCCTCTTTCCAGCAGGGACGTCTTTCGCTTAATATAGATAACTTTTAGTTAACATAAAAACTACTACAAAGTAAGATTATATTATTAGTTTATTGTGTTCCAACACTACTACATGTGATCGAAACATCAACCAAATAAGCCAAAATGTGTATTCATTTAAGTAAAATAAGTTTACTTTTGTCTGAATACAAAAGTTTGACAGTAAAATCATACTTAATCACGTAACAGTAAGAATAGTTATCTTTAAAAGATATTTGATGCTAACTGTACAAGAAATAATACGAAGAAATGTTTGTTCTTGACGCATTTGAAAAAGTAATTGCAGCTTTTTTTACAAACAGTGAATCGACGAGCTGTTATTTGAATAACTCGTATCTTTCATCTAGCAATTTAATGTTGCACATTTTGTCAATATGTCTATCGCGAAATAAACTAAAATTTGTATTTTAATATAAATTTATTAAAAAGTTGTTACACACTATATTAAAAATGTACCTTTCGTCCATGATGTACCTACTGTGTACAGCAGAATAGCAGCAGGCCCCGCTATTTGCTAATACTGTGCTGTGTACACAGTGTTAGCATCACATAACAGGGTCCGGGGCCCGATCCTCTAAAAGCCACCACACATTTACACAATACACTAAACATGCACACTCGCTTAGGCCCAAGACACCGTACTCGTAGAACATGGGTACGACGCGACGCGATGCCCGGTTCACACGCGCTCTATACCAGGTATAGACATGAACCTGGGCGCTTTTCCCCACCCCCACGATTCTGTCAACCCGAGGTCCTAGCCTTTAGAGACGCCCTCGGGTTGTTCCGCTCCCGATCCGATCTGAACCCCTCGGAGAATCTAGTAGGAATAGGGGACGCACACCAGTGCGTGATGCCAGTCCATTTAGGACCTGTGACAGTGTTTCGGCTTGAGGAACCATTTAAGTTTCTCGCCGCCCCCAAAGAAGTCCGGTAACGCTGACAATGCCACCTGAGGCAACAAGCAATCTCTCTCCAAGAACAAAAAATAGAACAGGTCGCAGAGTATATAATTATTCTTTTTGTTACCTGTTATATATTAAATTGAGTGCTTGTTTAATTCCAATAAATGTGTTTTCTCTCTTTCTTTGTTTACCTATTTCGCTCACTGCTTTTTTTTGAGATAGCTGATTACCTCAGACGGCATTTTCAGCTTCACCGGGCTTATTTGGGGGCGGCGAGGAACGTGAAGGGTCCCTCAAGCCGTGTGAAACGAATCACCTTCGGAGGTTTTCTGAGGGAACGGCATCACGCACTAGTGCGCGTCCCCGTGCCCTACTAGATTCTCCAAAAGGTTCGGATCGGATCGGGCGTTCACTGCTTGTATTAAACAATTGAGCCTACTCAATTGTTACCTGGTTGTGCTCGTGACCCTCCACGTCAGCTGTCTGGACACCGAAGTGCCCGGAGACAAGTCTGGAGAGCTTCTGGCGCCGAGCCTCCTTACTCCTTGTATTGGTCCGTTGTCGAAACCTCCGCACTGCCTGTTATTGGACAAAAAACATAATCAATAACATAAGAGTTATTATTAACGCGATTCTTACTATGTTTATTATTATGTGAGTATCCAATATTTCAGCACAGATGCATGCGCCATGATCTCGGAATTATTCATGCAACATATAATAAACATGGCAAGAATCCCGTTAATAATTATTTTACTTCTATCATGGTCTATATCTACAGATAGGTATAAGGGCTCATTAAAAATTAGGCGTTTCATGTCGGACCGTTCCCGTGCGTTTTTTTTTATGAACGCCAGCCTCACGACAGCTGCACGACTATTTTATTATGAAGCCGCAGTTTATTTCTAATCTTCATTAATTTCTTACTTACATTATTTTTTTAATTATTTTCATGTCCGAAAATTGATTCTGACTGTATTGTACTTTACCAACTCAAAATCTGACCTACTTGGAAAATGTCCTAGCTGGAAAATGACGTACATGGAATCAGATCGACCTTCATGGCCAATATCGTACAAACGCACGGCTGCGGTCCGACACGCCTAATTTAAAAGGGCCGTAAATCAACTACTGTATAGTTACTAAACATTCGTTTGTAAAACAAAGTGCGTATTTTTTATTTATAATATATAAAAACCGCTTGAAAACATTTTACGGTTCCACTGTTTCCACAATCGACATAAATTAACTGAGAACTAGATGAAGCGACGATCTTCGCAAGGTGCTGGCAAAAGCTGGATGAGAGTAGCCGCGGATCGAGCTCAGTGGCGTGCACTTGGAGAGGCCTATGTCCAGCAGTGGGCTAATGTAGGCTGATGATGATGATGATGATTGACATATTGATAGATATAACTATGATTTATTAAGCCTAGGGTATAATGGAACTAATATAATAAAACAATTGTACCTACCTATACGAAAATAATAGAGACAGAGAGAAAATAATAGATAGACTAGAGATACCTAAAACAAAAGTGTAACATACTACCCAATACCAAAGAAGAAATAATATCATCAAGTATTAAATTCATCGATAGCAAAAGAGGAATCATTTATAGATTTGTGCTCATGCTCACGTGTTATTTCCCTGGTGCTGCCAAAACTCACTATAATATGGAAAGCACTCTAAGAAGAAGATTCCTACAACACAATCTATTATTGACTCCGTTTTATGTTTTTTTAGTGTCAAAACGAATTGGAGTTTTATATGATCGTCCCAATATTTATGTGTTCTGGGATTTATTGTTGACCGGGCTTTTCTTGGTATAATACGACTTTTGATTGCGAAACTTGAATCTGTTTGGTGGGAAGGTCTTTCGAGTTTTTATTGTATTGTTTTAAGCAATATATTTTCACAGCGAAATGGCCTTCGACTTCATTTCACTTGAGAGTGAAAAGATGTTGACGGAAGCGCACCTTACCGTAATCCCTCAACCACTTAAAAGTTAACAATCTTAACTTGTTTGTATCTTCACTAGCTAATATTGTAATTTTGTAGCAATGAAATATTTTGATCTTTATCTTATCTTATCTCTGTATTCCTAACTAGCTGACCCAACAGATGTTGTCCTGTCTAAGTTTTAATAAATAATATGTGCCATGAATACCATCTATTTAGAGTAATCCAAAGTGACCATTCCCATACATAATTACCAATTTTTAATTTTTCGATAACTTAGCTGTTTTTTTGAATTTTCCATTGTTTTTTTTTATAAACCATCCTTGTAAGCGAACAAAACTAAATAAAAGTTATTGAAATTGGTCAAGCCGTTTTTGAGTTTCAGCGAGACTAACGAACAGCAACTGATTTTTATTTATATAAATTAAAAAAAATCCTCACTCACACCAATTATCTAGCCTCAAGAAAAGCTTCCTTAAGAAACTCGATAAATAGTTAACTAGACAACGGATAAACATACTTAATATACTTAAATACAAATTTATTATTCATAAGAAACACCCAGATCAGAAACAATTTAGAAAAACAGGTATTTCTAAATTGATCCGACCGGGGATCGAACCCGGGACCTTAGACATGGCGACACCATGAAAACCGGTGAGCAAGCCACTCGAAATGGCTTAGGGCGGTTTGCACATTTAGCCAGTGTCCAAGTTATAGAGATATCTATTTTTTAACCAGCTAAAATGTTGTCTTAAGCATACACCGGGGTCAAAGGCGACTTTGGGCTATGTGGACTTACCCCCCCTTCGTCCGCCAGCTCTGAAAAGCTCGACGGGGGAAAGTAAGCTTACCTAGGAACCTAGTACTATCCCTTCTCTGACACGGGAATGGCTTAGTACCAAGAACGACAAACAGTCTGTATAACAAAACCTACAATCAGCATCAAAATAATCAAAAAATGTTCCTAATTTTTTATTGTTGAGTCTCCATGATATCAATGCAAGACCTGCTGACCTTATGCTGTCTGCACTATGATCGATTTGATTGAACCTAACCAGAGAACTGCTAATGTAGTCGCTTTGTGATCGGAAAGAATTTTATGGAGTCACTCGCACGAAAATAGTAAGAATGATTTAAATTAAACTATAGCTCTTATATATATTTTGGTAGTAGCGTGACTATCTGGAATGTTAACACAAGAAGTTATCCACAAGAATGTTGTTGTTGTTGTTGTTGTTTCCACAAGAACAATGTTGGTATAAACCAACATTGTATTACGAACGCAGGTAGACTGAAACCTGTAACTGTAGTTACTGTATCCAAAGTTTAACAGAACATAAGAGACTCAAAGATATGAGTAATGTTATACCAGAGCAACCTGAGTGGTAGCATTATTTGTATGCATCTCGCGAACGCTATGATCCTTTTGTACGTACATTACAATGCTTTCGTGCTATACTCGTACAAGTACAGCTGGAGGCGGGATCCGCACTTAATCTATGCCCTGTCTCAGTCCGGTGGGATGATGAATATTGCACAGACAATTAATTTAAGGGACAGCTTGATGCTTTGATCTGTAAAAGAGCTAGGGAACATTTTTATATTTAAAGACCTTCGTTTAACTGCTGAATATTGTTACTGAACTTAATTGATAATTACAAAATATTAGTTCTTGATAGACTATACTTTCTCAGCTACACAAAAAAACTGCTATGTTTCATTTTTTGCATGTGGTTTCGCATACACACACTGTGGAAAACTCCGACAACACTGCGGCCCCACCAGCTCGTCCAGAACTGAGGGTCTCGACAGGGATTATGGGCGTCTTAGTGGGCCTGCCGAGGTCTCCCTCTTCCAGTAGCACTTCTACCCAGGATCCTAAACAGGCTCGGGATATTTTGTGCTAAAGCTTAGCAGATGTGGGTATCGGGCCGTAACCACCACGCGGCCGAATATGGGTTGGTGGGTTTTAAAGAATGTCATCTTACGAAAACAACCGGTGCCACAAGTTTGCCTTCTAAAGCACGGAGAATCATGAACCATTGTAATTTAGTAGTTTAACTTTCAAGATTGCAAAGCGAACGCGCTAACCGTTCGCGTTGGTATTCCGAGCTCCTCAGACATGGTAACTGTTATATAACTAGAGTATTTAGAGTAACGCAATATTTATGCCGTTTTTATTACATTGTAATAAAGCTTTTTTTGTAAGAGTAATTACTAACGGGATTCTTACCATGTTTGTTATAGTGAGGATCCGATTATTTAATCATGGCGCATGTGGATACTCACATAATTATAATAAACATGTTAAGAATCCCGTTAATATTACTCTAATGCAAGTGACCATGATAATTTAAAAAACTTTTTATGCCCCAAACTTAGCTTGAACAGTGTGTTCTCCCAACATTGAAGCTGAAACATGAACTCTCAAAAAAGAAATGACACAAAAGGGCCATGGAACGCTCGATGCTAGAGATCACTCCTCGGTACCGAATAAACGTCGAGATCTACAGCTATTATGGTACTAAACTAATTGCCGTCGTCGTAGCAAAACGCGTAAGCACCCTGAAGTGGACTTGGGCAGGACAATGGACATATTTGCAGACGTGACGAAAGACCATGGTCCCATAAGGTCAATGATAAACTGGATGTAGAAACGAAAGACAACCGACTCGATGGAAAGATTCGACCGACAGGGTCGCGGGAAAGAACTGGTTTGGATTGGCTACCTATAGATAGAGATCACGTTTAAAAGGACATGGCTCACACTCAACACTGGTTAAAGCAGGGACGCATTTTTGTTTTGTTTGTTAATTATACACATAAACACATCTTTTGAAACAAACATGAACTCTCAAAAAAGAAATGACACAAAAGGGCCATGGAACGCTCGATGCTAGGGATCACTCCTCGGTACCGAATAAACGTCGAGATCTACAGCTATTATGGTACTAAACTAATTGCCGTCGTCGTAGCAAAACGCGTAAGCACCCTGAAGTGGACTTGGGCAGGACAATGGACATATTTGCAGACGTGACGAAAGACCATGGTCCCATAAGGTCAATGATGAACTGGATGTAGAAACGAAAGACAACCGACTCGATGGAAAGATTCGACCGACAGGGTCGCGGGAAAGAACTGGTTTGGATTGGCTACCTATAGATAGAGATCACGTTTAAAAGGACATGGCTCACACTCAACACTGGTTAAAGCAGGGACGCATTTTTGTTTTGTTTGTTAATTATACACATAAACACATCTTTTGAAACAAACATGAACTCTCAAAAAAGAAATGACACAAAAGGGCCATGGAACGCTCGATGCTAGAGATCACTCCTCGGTACCGAATAAACGTCGAGATCTACAGCTATTATGGTACTAAACTAATTGCCGTCGTCGTAGCAAAACGCGTAAGCACCCTGAAGTGGACTTGGGCAGGACAATGGACATATTTGCAGACGTGACGAAAGACCATGGTCCCATAAGGTCAATGATGAACTGGATGTAGAAACGAAAGACAACCGACTCGATGGAAAGATTCGACCGACAGGGTCGCGGGAAAGAACTGGTTTGGATTGGCTACCTATAGATAGAGATCACGTTTAAAAAGACATGGCTCACACTCAACACTGGTTAAAGCAGAGACGCATTTTTGTTTTGTTTGTTAATTGTACACATAAACTTTTGAAACAATACTAAGCCCAAGAAGTTGGCCGTATACACCAGAATATCTTCAAACGCCAAACACTGGACCAATACTGGATTTACTGCCAATATAATCGGCACTAAACCCAGATGTGATTGTTTGTTACAAGCCTGTGACCAATGGAGGTCTATTTGTTGTAACAACTTACTGTTTAGTGTCTTGGCTGTAATAAAGTTCGGGGTTTGTACCATTTGAAATCCCTCTTGTAATTATAATGCTAATGTTTACCCTTTTTTACGAAATCAGAAATCTGGGGCCCGACCGCCTAACCGATTGCTTTTTTTATGACGTCATCTATAGTATAGCTATAGATATTGCTTTCATAGGCGGTACGAAATGAAAAGATGACGTCATAAACTGTACACGTACACAAAGCGATCGGTTAGGCGGTCGGGGGGCAAATTTAAGGAGGTACTCTAATCACACATGCTGTGTCACTTATTAGTACCTTAAGCTTCAGCGTTGCAATGTACTCAACGCTTTTTATTATTTCCAAATTATACATACTTACATTCTGAGTCTGTAAATTTACTGTCTAATATTTGGACACATAATAAAATTTATAAAATATTAGATTACATTCGATAGCAGAGAAAATTATTCATTGATTTTATATAACAAATTATGTATAAAGTAGTTCCCCGCCCGATCCTCTAAATGCCACTACACATTTACAGAATACACTAAACATGCACACTAGTTTTGGCCCAAGACTCGTACTCGTAGAACAAGGGTACGAAAAACCGGTTCACACGCGCTCTACACCAGGTACAGACATGTACCTGGGCACTTCTCTTCTCCTCCATGGCCCGGTCAACCCGAGCCGAGGTTAGAGGTTAGAGGTTAGAGGCGTCCTCGGGTTGCTCCGATCCGATCCGAACCTCCGAAGGTTATTCGTTTCACACGGTTTGAGGGACCCTTTACGTTCCTCGCCGCCCCCAAACAAGCCCGGTGAAGCTGAAAATGACGTCTGAGGCAATCAGCAATATCTCTCAAAAAAAAAGTAGTTACTTAATGAACGGAATACATCATTTTTAACCTTTGAACTTGACTTAGATACAACATTAAGCTTTAGCTTTACGTGATATAACATTACAACATTGTACTAGAAAAAACAGAAAACAGAAAAGTAGACTACCGAAAACTGTCAAAAGATATGCTTGACAAAACCTGTTTTTACGTAAAAAAAAATATTTGTTGCTACAAGTTTTCTCATAGACCAATTGCGAACTTCGCTGAACTTTGCCCAAAAATTAACAACAAATAAAAACGGAAATGTAACTTTAATCGCCATTCCTGCATGTTTCACAAACTTACTGGTAGTATCTCTCAAACTTTCATGGCTGCTAACCAAATAAACATTTACAACAGAATTATCCACCGACCCACTTTTGGGTATCCAAATGTATTGGGTTAGGGCCAATCCCTCCCCCTTATCATCCGTATGGGAAAGTATCAGCCTAACAGTGGAAAAAAAATCCACATGCTAATCATGATGAAAATAGGAAGATACTTAATTATTTTTACTTTAATTTTCATGTATGAATACACTCCTATTTTTTGATTAGACTACAAAAAGTGTAAGATTAGTCATGTATGTAATATATTACTTAACTCGATCAAAATGTATGGAACAGCTGATATTTTTCACGAGTTCGGAGTTGATACCTAGTGCTGAAAAATGATGAACAGATACCTAATTTAATTAACAGATATTTAATAACATCCTCAAAAACTTTAATAGTAATTTAAAAAATTATATGGTGTATATGCAAGTAATGAGTAAAAATTATAAATTAAAAAAAAAGTTTAAAAAAAATTCTTTATTACCCATATTTGTACAATAATATAAAAGAAACATAGGAATTGATAAATAAAAGAAAATATCAATAAAAAAAGGTTTAAACCTTATAAAAACCTTAAGGATCGTAGCAAGTGGAAAGAAGTGGTCTCTGCCTACCCCTACGAGAAAGAGGCGTGATTATATGTATGTATGTATGTATGTATGTAAAAACCTTCTCCACAGAAAAGCTCGAAAATATTAGAATCAAATCACATACTCTTAGTAAACGTCCGTCATAAACATTCCTGATGGTAGTAACTTCGTTAAACAGACAGCCCTGGTTAGTATCGTATATACTAACGAAAATTAGGGATGTAAATAGGCAATAAAATGACTGTTATGGCCAAGGGAGATGTTAACGCTTTATTGTTGGGCTAATTTGTTATTGTAATAGTTACAACAACTGCATTTGAATGTGAAACTGGAAGGACGGGTAACACTCGTGTATCATCTACTAACATTAATAACATACATTAACATTTATCCTTTAACTTCACACTGCCTGTTCTAATATTTTTTATTTTTTTTTCGTTTATTGTTGTATTATTATATTTATGTTGTATTATAATTAAGTGTGTAAGTTAATAAAAACTTTTCTATTCTATTCTATTCTATTCTAACAATTATTGACCTACAAGGTCTACACTGTAAAGTACAAAGTCAAATTAACATAATATTAATAATATTTATTAATATGTGTTATTTAAACGGTTAGCAAAGTATTCGTATTTTTGTTAGCAAAAAAATGCTAGTTGGGCAGCAACTTATGGTCAACAATATTTCTAAATCAGTCTGCAACTTATATCATTCTGAACAGCAGTCTTATGCCGCTCCCCCCTTCCGTGACTGGCCCTCGCTACGCTGCGCTTCGCTCGGGAAAAAAATTACCGATTGTATAATTCTGCTGACCAAATAATTATTTTGCTGACCAAATATTCATTTTGTAATACAAATAAATTATTTCCCTTTATTAATGGTTGCATTTTAAACACTCTTGATTGCGACGGACGCGGACTGAGGGAGGAGATAATATTACCACGGCATAGTTGCAATTTAGAAAATTAGAATAAATAATGAAAACAAATTTGAATTTATTGATTGATTGTTTGTATGAAACATCTTTTGATGAAGTTCTGACAACTCTGTCGGTCCATTGGTTTAATTTGTCAAATCGAAGATCAATTGCAAATTATTCACTGAATCACCAATGAAGTCGGATGCCATTAAAGTGAAACACTTTATACAAATCATCGCAGGTTTATGATCATACGCGAGACTTTTAAATTAATTTTAAAATGGTAGGGTAGATTATTAAATCCCGGACTTAATACTACAATATGTTAGACTAAAAGATATGGAAAGTCCTTTTTGCGTCATTCAAAACGCACTTGATGTAAAATCAAAAAGCATAGATATGACAACACCCCCGTGTTATTATGACCATGAAGTCTGGAAATGTCAGAATAAATTAAAATTTTAAATCATTACGTGTAGATCCGTGTAAAATATGATTCTTACTATCTTAAAAGAAATTGCCATTGTTAAAAATATCATAACATGAAGTCAGTCTTCAGTGATACTCAGGCTATTTACTTGATAAATACTATGCGCCTAGTAGTTTTATTTTTCTTAAGAAGACAATGTAACCCTCTATTCAAGTACACCTTTTCTCAAGAATAAAATTTAAATAATGGTCATAAACATTGAACCCAAATATTGAAATGGACCCGCCTAGAGGTAGCGGCTATTTGAACTTAATTGGAGGGAAAAAACAAACGACGGAGTCTAAGATGTTATCGAGATATTCTGCAAATACCTAAAGCCTTTTTGCAAGTGACTTATTATTTTATGGACCCTTCCTTGGAACCTTTGTGAACTTTTTGCAATTCCACTATTTTAGCCGAAATAAAGGGATACTGGTGGTTAACTTCAATCGGTACGGAAGATAGTTTTTTTAAGATATACATATTAACAGGTCACTACAAAATTTGAATGAACGTCTTTAGTGACTGATGATTCAAAGAGGTAGTTATTTTTTTTTGTACTAAAAAACGTAATCTAATTGTTCAGGCCATTCAATTACGAAACGTTCTCCCCGAAAAAGTCAGACAAGCTCCAAGTAAAATGGTCTTTAAAACAATGGTGTATAAACTGTTTCTACAGGGATCAACACCCAGGTAAGAGATTCCCATCATCTTTTCTTCTGTTATGTTTAAGTATGTTCATGTAGTCTATTTTTATTTAAGTTTTTTTTATAGTATGTATATTATATTATTATCACTTAATTTAATAGACTTAATATGTATATTTCAGTTCTTATAAATTTATGTAGTACTTATATGTTTCATTTACGTTCTTTGTCGCACCGCTTACCAACTTTTCTGCCTAGCCCTTATGTCGACTGGCAGAGAATGCCATTTGCCATTAAGTCCACCTTTTGTACTTTATTTTATTGCATTGTGCAATAAAGATTAAATAAATGAAAAAATAAAATAATCTGTTCCGTAGATGAATATTTAATGTTAGGTAATTATTAAATATATTTTTTTAAATAAAATTATAATGCATGATGCACTAGGCTGAACAATTTAATACCGATATTTATTATCACTATACCTTTATTCTTATAATTATAACGCCTCAGTGGCCGATTGGCCCGATACCCGCAGGTCCCGGGTTCAATTCAGATTGTGTGTTTCATATTTTCGATGCATAGCCCGGGTTTGTGATCACCAACCAGCATTTGGCAAGCGTGGTGATTAAGCCATTACCCATCAATTGTAGCGATGACTTGATTACAATGATGGAGACCTTTGCCCAGCAGTGGGACAGTTATACGCTGTTTACTTTACATTACTTTACTTTAGTACTATTAAGACACATCTTAGTACACAGACACGTCACATAATTACACGCAATATAAACTACTAAATATACGACGTTAGTAATGTACACAATGTTAACATCTGCGTAGAGACGTACACGTGTGCAAAGACAGAGATAATTATGGTAATGTTGTATCTATGGAATTTCCTTCAATTACCGTAAGAAGTTTTCCATTATATTCATTAGCGAATGTTTTAGTAAATATCGAAGTAATCATAAACCGAAACACTGAAAACAAAATTACTTATTTGCTCCAACTGATTACACTACTGTTTGTGTGTCTGTTAAATTCTTCCACTACTTTCGCAATTTATTCGCATGTGTGAGTGAGTTTTTTGAGTTGTCTGCAGTATTATACAGACCTATAAAACAATAATGAACAATGTTTTTGTTTTGTTTATATAATTTTAACGGAAATTTTGTTGCGAAACAAATTACAAAAACAATGTTGAATATTATTATATATTATCTATTATATTATTATATTGTAGGGTGCAGGTTAAAATTCTGCTCGTGGAAATTTTTTCAACATTTGTGTTTTTGTAATAATTTATTTATTTAAAATTATTGTAAATATAAACGCGTCTGTAAAAGTCGGTCTTGTCGTTTATTACACTCTCCTAGTCATTACGGACCCTGCAAAAAATATATATATGATATCTAAAATAAACGCAAGTAGATTCAAATAAAAGTGTTTCATTTCTATGCGTAGTGCTCGCGCAAACTTAGGGTAACAATTAATTTTTCATATAATGGCAAGTAAGACAAGTGTTCGTGGGACTAGGTACCCTTTTTGTTTTGGCCACTCTCCAAGAAACCAAACACCAGCTTAATACATCCACCGCACACAGTTCAACACCGAAAAGTTGTTTGTTATTTACAATTAGCAAAAAAGATCTTTCCCCTTTTCACGATCTGACTGCTAGTACGAACTTGGACGTATTTAAATTAAACTATGCAACTTATGTTTTGACAAAGAGTCTATGCCATTTTGTCAATGAAAAGAGTTATAGAGTGGAATATAGAATAGACAACAGGTTGGCCAGAACGTTGACTTAACAGGGCCGAGCGATGAATACAGCAAAAGGGGACGTCCCCTGCTGTGCCCTGATTTTCGTAACAAAAACCGTCACGATATCGTAGCGACTTAGTCGTTGAAACCATTTTTGCATTCCCATCCGTTAATCGAGCCAATTCCAAACTGGTTCGAACGAAGTTTCAACCAACCGTATTCAGTATTGGTTATTAGTATGAAAATGGTTTCGACGACTAAGTCGCTACGATATCGTTACTTTTTTTGTTATGGCAATCGGGAGGACCATAGGTTGCACGTGGCCCAGCCTAGCGCAGGATCGAGGTGAATGGCATAAGCAAAGACACGCCTATGCCCAGCAGTAGGTCGAGAGGGGCTGGTGGAATGTACTGATTCATAGAGCCGACAGGAACATACAAATATAATACCTAATTTACTTAAGATAGAACCTAAATCCCTTTCCAAAAACACATAATACTACCTACCTATCTAACTTTGTAACATATTTACAACCTATAAAATAGTGCTTATAGAACTATAAAAATTAACTACACCAACGACCGGGCCAAATGCCTAAACATGATTTTGGTCATTCCTCTTGGTATCACGCATTAAAAAAGTAGCTCAACTTTTACGATCGTATCTTGAACGAGTAACCGCTACGCTGTTAAGTAAGATTAACTGCCATTTTAGCATCAATCTAATAAAAACTTTACCGAAACAAGTAGAAGAAACCAACATAGAATAGGACAAAAGACATTATAAAAATATGTATTGTAACAAAATGTAACAGGCTATAATATTTCTTTTTGCACACTATTTAATAATAAAAACACATAAAAACAGTGCTGGCTCTTAAAGTTTTGGATTTAATCCCGGTCTAATCCTACTTTTGTAAGTTTATTACACTTATAGGAATATGTTAGTTCTAGATTTTATTTTACACGTATAACCGTCGACTGTCGATAGTAGGTTTAAAACATATAAACTGTGGCATGTGCAAATGAAATTATTTATTCATTTATTCATTCATTCATTCATTCACTCATTCTTTCTTTAATTCATTCATTCATTCATTCATTCATAGTATCTTACCTCCTTTGCGTGCCTCCAGGTACAGGCGTCGCGGCGAGCCTGGCCTGCCTCTTCAGCAGTTGTACAGTCAGCGCGAAGGACACCACCATAGTCAGCATGGGGATGTAGAACGCCACCAGCGAGCCGAAGATCCAGAACAGCCGGTTGTTGATGACGCACAGGTCTGGGGTCGGCATTATGTTGCTTCTATTGATGATGCCTGGCGGAAGATGAAATTGGTTTAATTAAATTTATATAGTTTTTTTTTTTTAACAAGGACTGTATGATAAAGTCCGAAACCATAAGAAAAACAGACAAATTGTTTTAGGAACTTACAAGTCCTATATTGTAAAAAAAAAATTGGAATAGCAAGTTTTTTTGGTCAAATGTAAGTTGATAAAAATGAGTCAATTAAACCCTTTTTCTGAAATATGGTTTCAATGTTAAGATAATTTTATTGAGTGAGCGATACAAATTTAATGATAAGGTTGACAACCTAACGTAAGTTTACTTGTAGTGTAAGTAGGTATTGTCTTACGAAGGGGACAAAACAAATATTATTATTATTTTTTGTTATAAATTGTTAGCGAATAAGCAAATGACTGCTGCTGCTATAAATATGGCGAGGATACTAATCAACATATTATTGAATGTTTGTGAACTCAATATTATTATCTGTGCCATATTTGAGCGAAATAGTTAAACGGTTTATTAAATTATAAAGATAATCCTTAATTAGGATTAAAACCCGAAATCATTAAACCAATAGACCAAACACCATGCATTTGAGATGGCATTTTTCACACTGGCGAAATTCTTTTCCGCATACCGTGCTCTGTCGCATTGGCCGTACATGACTACACACTGTACATTCAAGGGCGACACGGTACGAAAAACTCAACACGGCATAAAGTACTTTGAGTGGGCCAGTTAAGGTATTTTTTTATTTGACTCGCGAATCCTTTACGCCTCAATGATTAACATCCATCAAAAGAAGTGCTCCGATGCCATTCTAAGCCTTCCTAAGTCTTTCCGTTACATCAATAGGTGGATTGTTTTTAAAATAAAAGTATACACATTTCCTCGTTTTCTATTGGAAAACATTAGTGCTATGAAACTGCAGTTTTCATTTCTACCTCAATGTTTCAATGTTTAATTATATTTTCACACTGTAATAATATTGTCCCATGCTGGTTTAGGGCGTGAAAAAAATGAACTTCCCATGGATGTCGTAAGAGCCGACTAAGAGACAAGAGTTCCAAGATAAGCGCACATCAGGCTATCGGCTACCAACCTATTTCTGATGTTATTTATTCCACATCGGAACCGTACTTTGTTTATGCTATACTATCGGCCCGTCCCTGCTTCGCACGGGTGCACATTTTTTTTTAATAAAACCTATGTTACTCAATGCGAATGTAGCATTCTAATGGTGAAAGCTTTTTTTAAATCGGTCCAGTAGTTTTTGAGTTTATTTGTTACAAACATACATACAAAAGTACAAATTAAATTAAATTAAATTAAATATCGTTTATTTCAGATTTTCTCACTCTGCTGAACAGGGAGGTAGTTTTTTTTTGCGAATGATGGCTTCAAATCCATCAGTTTGATACTCCGCAAACATCCCAGATGCACTACGAAAACGCGGTAGCCCCAACATCATCCTAAAGACATTGTTGTACTGGATTCGTAAGGTCTTCAGCCATTTTTTGGTATGTTTGACCCACAGATTTCCCGTGTATATGATTTGATTATGATGAGTGTGTATGTACTTACGTATGTATGTTATATTTAATTTTAATCTATGCCTCAAAACTGCTACTTAAAACGTCTAAAATCAAACTATCATAAACGCTTGCGAAATCGAAAACGAACAGCTTACAAGTTCAAACAATGTTGAGAAGTCTCTATTTAGAATAATAATTGGTATCGCAGTCCAGTAAATACCGAACTTCACTTAACTTTATTGTGAACTGCCAATACTAAACACTTAAGTTTGGTATAATAACTTTCAAACATCGATATAACTTAATAGTTTAAGTTTAATTTGTCTAGAGTAGTTCCAGTACGAATCAAACGAAATATTGAATTGAAATGGAAAACTTAAAATCAAATGAAACAGCTTCTTTACTTAAAGTTCGTAATAAAAATTCGTTTTCACTAAAACAGTCCAGCCGATTTAACTTTTAAGTGCATAGTGAATAACCCTATTAGTTTCAAAAGCTTGTTTGTAGATATCTCTAACAAGGTGTTAATCGAAACCGACCTGTCTCTATTTTATCCAGCTGTTGGACAGAGACGCGTAGCTGTTTACGAGCACCGCACCCGAGCCTGACGTTGCCTTCAATAAGTGATTTTTAATGAACCGCCCTGGGCTTATTTCATTTTGAAATAATTTTCGTTGCCACTTAAGTGTAAATTTCCGAGCTACTCTATTTGAGGACGGTGCTCTATGGCAGTCTAAATTAGTTTTGCATTATAAATAAGGTGGAAGGTTGAAAAATATTCCGCAACAAATTGTGAAATGACGGTGTAAATGACGACGCAGGAAAGAGATAGACTTTAAATTCGTTTGCAATCAAAATGGTTTCTAATAAGTTCCATCGTTTTCCTGGCATAACAAACACAACAGACTGAATTTCGAGCAGTTCCAATTAAGATGATTCCCTCGAAGCGACATCTATACTTAAATAACTTTGCCTCCAAAATCATTTGAACATAAATCAAAGGTAAATAATGAATTCAGATCTTTGAACGATTCAATTGAAAACGTCAAGAAGTTGTGAGCCGTGCGTTCAAAGTGTTTCGAGGCTTAAAAAACTTTGTTGCAATAACTTTTGAAACGGACACGTAAAATGAATTTGTTGGATTATCACTCTTCTTAAAGGTCTCTGCCCACTTGACCGAATCATACCATGACCGTGATAGGAACGTGTAAGGCATGGCCATTAGACCGTTCCGTCACCGACTAACACCTTCGCGTACCATGCATGGACCATCAACAATTGCTGGCGAGAATATTTTGCCGGTGCCGATACGTGTATGATACGTTGTAGTGGGTATAGTAGTCCGTGTCGTGATTCTTTCCGTGCCTGATACATTCATGGTATGATACGGTCTAGTGGGCAGAGACCTTTATTCGTCGGGACTCGGGAGTCGGAACTGTTGAAATGAGTCATGATACGCCGTAACTTTCAGTTCTTTCTTTCTCTTTTGTGATGTTAACGCCGGTCCGCGAAGAGCGAAGAATACAACGAGCAAGGTGTTTGTCTACTATTTTATTATCGCTTTTACCGTTTGGACTGACAATAGTTTCAACTTTACAGTTATCCGTTGTCTGTGCAGTGTGAATACATTTTTCACTCGATAGCAGTTGTCTTACAACTGTTTCGCTTTTCTGGTTCAGAGGGACTTTATTTCTGTAGCACTACGTATTTTAGTTGCATTTTCGTATGTCATCATCGTATGGATTTATTCGTGTGGAATCAGTCGCCGCATACAGAATGTTCATTTCAATATACGGAGTGTATTGAGTTCATGACAATAACCCGGTCCTAAGGGAAAGCAATAACACAAAGTGAAACCACAAAACGTGTATTCGCTACAGTCGCGCACAGGTATCTGACTATACCTAACCTGCTGTGTGAGAATGAAAGAGAACTAAAGTAATAGAAAAAAATAAGAAAGATTTTTTCTAAGTTAAACGGTTTAATTGAAAATAAAGATTTAAAAAAAATTAATGATAAAAAAAACTTTTTGAAAAAAAAAGTTTTTATTACTTGTTAAAAAAAGAACTAAAAAGTTAAAAATATATTGTTTTCTAAAGTTTACGTGAACACTACTCATTGAAATGAAACAACTTTTAGGGATCTACTCGCAGCTTTGTCTCCCTGTGACCACGGACCCTGCAAAGGGTTCGAAACGTCAGAATAAACATTAATTAAAAGTAATGTGAAAAATAAACGCAAGCAGCTGCGTAAAAGTTGTTTCATTTCAAGTTAAAAATAATTCAAACCTGAAGTGTCCATCGGCCACCAGGTGGCCGATTTCAATATAAAAAAATGATTTTATAAATAAAAGCGTGTTACAATGTGATAGAACATTAAAGAAATTTAGAAAAATAATGAAGGTGTATTAACACCTTCATTATTTTTCTTTTGCAATCAAATTGTAACACGCTTTTATTAATATATTTTTTTTATTATCAGGTTTAAATTATTTTTAACTTTAAGTTCTTTTTTTAACAAGTAATAAAAGCTTGTTTTTTAAAAAAAAAAATCTCTTTTAATTTTATTTAATGTTTATTTTCAATAAAACCATCATCAGACCCTGGTTACCATCTAGCACCAAAGTACTCGTCAAGACGAATCATACGAGTCCAAACTTGATGGGGTTGTGTCGTTAAATTACCCAGTTCTTATTGCCATCTTCCAGCTCCATCATTAGACCCTGGTTACAACCTAGCACCAAAGTACTCGTCAAAACGGATCAAACGAGCCCAAACTCGATGGGGTTGTGTCGTTTAATTATCGATTTCCTATGGCCATCTTTCAGCTCCATCAACAGACCCTGGTTACCATCTGGCACCAAAGTACTCGTTAAGACGGATCAAACGAGTCCAAACTCGATGGGGATGTGTCGTTTAACTACAGAGTTCCTATGGCCACCTTCCGGTTCCATCATCAGACCTTGGTTACCATCTAGCACCAAAGTACTCCTCAAGACGGATCAAACGAGTCCAAACTAAAGATAAGATAGCCAGTGCCACACCAGTTGAGGTTCCCGGGTGAAGTGCGCTTCCATCATTGGCCTTATCATCACTTAACATCAGGTGAGATCAAGGCACTGTGCTTACCCGTTAATATAAGAAACTCGATGGGGTTGTGTCGTTGAACTCTATAGTTCCTATGGCCACCTTCCGGTTCCATCACCAGATCAGCTCTATGTCATAATAATTTTGCATTGTTATTCGATTTACACATGCATGCAAAATTTCAGCTCAATCCGTCAACAGGAAGGGGGTCAAATTTCAATTACTAGATTTGACCCAAATACATATCTAAACAGGGCAAGCTAAATAAAACCGTTTAAAACCTGCTCCTTTTTTGAAGTAGGTTAAAAAAAGGCTCCGAATCTGTTGGAGGAAGTAGGAAAAAAAAGCCTACTGAGTGTACTAGCTTTATCATCACCATCATCATCTCGGCCAAAAGACGTCCCCTTCTAAACAAAGGCCTCCTCCAAGGATATCCACAACGGCCAGTTTTGTGCTGCTAGCATCCAACGGTTACCGACGGCTTACACCAGATCGTCGGTCCGCCTTGTTGGAAGCCTACCTAACACTGCGTCTTCCAGTGCGTGGTCGTCACTCGAGAACTGTTCCCCAGTGGCCATCAGTTCTACGATGTGCCCTGCCAACTGCCACTTGAGCTTAGGAATTCCTCGGGCTAAGTCGGTAATCTTTGTTACTCAACGGACTCCTCATTTTAAATTCTATCCCGTAGAGAAAATAATAAAAATCACATTATAAAGTTAATAAACAAGAATGCGAATTAAGTTAAATTTTATTTAATTATTTTCCAACTGCACATTCGTAGTACTCGTTACAAAAGGAGAACGCCTGTTACTATTCACATGTTTAATTGTATACGAAAATGTAAAGCAACTTTTGTTTTCGCTGCTGGCTTTCACAATAATGAAACAATTTTTTTTTTTCATTCCCGACTGGAAAGTGCTTGGCCTTCAAAGTGCTGACTGCTAATTTCATTCATTCGATCCCTTTAATGCTTGAAAAAAATTGTATGGTATATTATATTTTTCAACATTTGTGTTTTTGTAATTTGTTTCGCAACAAAAATTTGCGTTAAAATTATATAAACAAAACAAAAACATTTTACAAATAGCTTGCCTACTTCTTAACTGATCTTTAGTATTTTTTAAAATATTATGATCGGGTGTTAATGACGGTAGTTGTTGACATTGAATGGGTGCCTTTGGCTTTCAAAGTAAAAAGTAAATAGTGTTGAATAATTTCGGCAGGCTGGTTAGAACCACGATAGCTCAATTGGAAGAGCACCTGACCCGGTATGTCAGAAGGGTGCATGGGATCAAATCCTGCTCGTGGAATTTTTTTCAACATTTGTGTTTTTGTAATTTGTATCGCAACTTTAAATTGATGAATACAACATTAAGGGAAATTGATGAATACAACAAAAGATTTTTTTCTAGTAAAATTTTATCTTACAACAAACGCTTACCACTAGGCCAGCTCGGAGTCCTTGTTACATCATCACCAGCTAAATTATTAGGTCCCTACTGCAGGGGCACGAGCCTTCCCTATGGATGGAAACACCACACACCTTATATACCATTATTCGGGCCGAGCGCTGATTTTCAGTTGTTAACAACTGCTAATGCAGCTAGAACTAATGTCTTTAGAGTCTATGTCTAGAGCTAATGTCTTTATGTGCCTTCTGAAGCACGGAGTTGGGACCTTGTTACTTTTAGAGTAATAAATGAATGAAAACTCACCTAGCACTGTTATGGAGCTTGATACGAACATGCTGAGTAGCCACACGAGCGCTATTTTGATGACCACTACCCTCTTCGTGGAATGATGGCGACTCTTCAACGGGTTCCGGATGCCAAGGTATCTGTTGCCAAAATGTTACAATTTTAAAAATTATTTCAGTTACAAATATCGCAAATCTTGATGAGAATAATAATAATTGAGCATTTGGCGGAATAATTATTGGCTTTAACTTTTTTTATAGTAACTTCACTCCATCTGATGTAAAATGCAAATAGAGTCCAAACGCGAAGACGATCAAGTACAGTGTGAAAACGACCAGCAACAAAGGAGACTTGTGAGAAGATATCGAAAACCAACCTTAAATTTCACTCTAGCCGATAGCCTAATTCAATTTGACAACATCTTATTTCAATTTGTGCAGTTAAAAAAGGATTTCATTACAGATAATCTTAATTTTAGGATTTAATTGAAATCAAAATACGAGTGCGAGCCATTTTTCGTAGAATTTGCCACTGCACCACAGTTTAATAAAGTAATGCAGCAATTAATAAATTATCAATTACACTGTTACTTTAATGTCTTTTTCAAATTAAGTCAGTTAGCACACATATAAATCCACGACCGAAAAGGCTTCGTAAACATAATCGCATTAGACATCTTGACCTGAAAAGCTGGCAATTCTCCTAATTGCTGTTCACAAACTTTAGATCTGACAAATGAGCTCAGAAAACAAATGGAACCGAACCATCTGGTAATATGGCGGATTTATAATAATTTACGATCGAACCATCGCGTGTCGGTCTGTAAAAGCGGAATCGCTTGAAGTTTGGATGAAATTACGGAACACGATACTTTGCATTCGTAAGAATCAGATGGCGAAATCCAATTTCACAAATTTGCTAGGAAGAGCGGATTGCACTTTGTTTCATCAAAGTCGGGGCTTTTAACAAAGGCCAGAGATGGAATCATAGTTACGGTGAATATTGACTTAACTTGTTCTGTGCAATAGGAAGAACTTGGCCTTCATCAATCGTCTCATCTGAGGGAAAGTAACCCTTCGGAGAACCTAGTAGAGCACGGGGACGCGCACTAGTTCGCGATGCCGTTCCCTCTAGAAAACCTCCGAAGGTAATTCATTTTACACGGCTTGAGGGACCCTTGACGTTCCTCGCTTCCTCCAAACAAGCCAGGTGAAGCTGAAAAAGCCCTCTGAGGCAATCAGCAATTTCACTCCAAAAAAAAAATAGGTTGGAGGCGCACTACGCCCAAAATTTTACCCGAAACCTGAAATGCCTATGTGGTTAATACTGTGGTTACAAAAACACAAATGTTGAAAAACAATTTCACGAGCAGGATTTGAACCTGCACACATCTGACATACCGGGTCAGGTGCTCTTCCAATTGAGCTATCGTGGTTCTAACCTGCCCGCCGAAATTATTCAACACTATTTACTTTTTACTTTGAAAGCCAATGGCGCCCATTCAATGTCAACAACTACCGTCATTAACATCCGATCATAATGGGGTTAAAGATATTTTTTCTCATAAAGAATTTACAATTCACTTACATAAGAGATACAAAATTATTTTAAAACACATTGAACGACACAAAAACAAAGTGATCAACAAAAATTAACATAATACGTAGGTAGTTTTATTAAAACTCTGGTTCGACCGCTAGGAGCGGTCCGTACAAGTACCGCTCCCCGGCGAGTAGCCCCGACAACAAATACACGTTGAACTAACGACACTGGAAGTGGCATGAGCGTACTTTGAGCTCGATCGATAATATTCTTACAAATACTTAAGATCAGTTAAGAAGTAGGCAAGCTATTTATAAAATGTTTTTGTTTCGTTTATATAATTATAACGCAAATTTTGTTGCGAAACAAATTACAAAAACACAAATGTTGAAAAAACTCGTGGAAATTGTGACTGGTGGTCGAACCACAGAGACTCTAAACAAATTTGAAAAAAATCCAAATGTGTAAACCGTATTAAAATCTGCCGAAGTTCCTCATGTACTTCTGATTCGCATAGCTATCGTATGGGTGTTCCATTTTTGTATGGGTGATACAAAATGTAAAATTACTTACTACAACTGAGCTTTATTTTACTACTACAAACTTTGTAATTATTTTTTAAAACATCATCTGATGTACAGTGTACATGCTCAGTGGCGTGGACTTGAAGAGTGCACGTCTAGTAGAGGCGTCAGCACGATCCGCAGCTATTCTCATCCAGCTCTTGCCAACCACCTTGCGTAGATATAGATATATATATATATATATATATATATATATATATATATATATATATATATATATATAGATCGAAAAGTGGCTGATCAAAGGTGGCACAGCATACATAGTAAATGGTGTAACACTCAATTCCGCGTTTACAAGCGCACTCCACCCCCGTATATTTCCATCCATTGTACAAGTAAGTATTCTGCACACGAAGGCTTCGCCGCTAATGGTCTGGGGCCGTGATGCAGTCAATTTACACTTTCAGATAACGATTCAGCCTTGCCTGGACCAATTTGCTAGGTCGTGACCTCAGGCTTTGGAAGGATACAAGTACAAATGGTTAAAAATGAATTAAAAGTTAAAATGAGTAAAAAATTTTTTAAGTTAAACGGTTTTATTGAAAATAAAGATTTTAAAAATGAAAAGAAGAAAAAAAACTTTTTAAAAACAAGCTATTGTTACTTGTTAAAAAAAAGAATTAACAAGATAAAAATAATTTAAACCTGATAATAAGATTTTTTTTTATAAAATAAAAGCTTGTAACATTGTGATGGAACATTAAAAAACATTTAGCGTAATACACCTTCATTATTTTTCTTTTGCAATCACAATGTAACACGCTTTTATTTATAAATAAAAAACCTTATTATCAAGGTTATTATTTAAAGCTTTTTAGTTCTTTTTTTTAACAAGTAATAAAAGCTTGGTTTTAAAAGTTTTTTTCTTTAAATTTCTTTTAAAAATCTTTATTTTCAACCAAACCGTTTAACTTAAAAATTTTTTTACTCATTTTGTTTTATTTTCAAGTTTTTAATTTTTAATTTTATTTCCATAAACAACTTTTCTACTAATCAAGCCCTTTCATTTATACCTGTTGCAGGCTCCGTACTTAAATAATAACACAACTGGTTAATGAATCGGAGTATAATTTCTGACTGGTTTAACGACTAACAATACAGGTAGGTATATATATATATTAATCTATAAACAAAGAAATTAACGGGGGAGATGTTGACTGAAGAAAGTCACGAAACAGTACCTAACTGATGTGTTTGCTTATTTTACTTATCATGTTTTCCTATTACATCACGTTATTAACTATTTACCACGAATGTTACGTGCGATGAATATTGTGCTGACGGCACAATACCCATATTGAAGAAGTAGTGATGTGTGAGTTGTGTGACATACCATTCAGCCCTCGGCACGTGCTCACCTTGGCATTGGGTCGTCCATCTAATCCATCTAATCAAAGACAGAATCCACATTCACAACGAACGGAACGAACGAACGAACGAACTTATTTTCCCGATCAAGTTCCTATGGCCATCTTTCAGCTTAATCATCAGACCCTGGTTACCATCTAGAAGACCGGCGAGAGTCGCGCTAATATTTTACAAAGTAGTACACTTTCGGAAACATGAAAATTCAATTAAATTAAATTTCTACAATTTGCTTTTACGTACGTCTTATTTATTAAAGAATGGAATAAAAAGACAAATTATTTTCAAATCGCAATTAATTGACTAAACAAGACGCTTTCTATAGAGTAATAACTAAACAATTAAAACACTTCATAAATACGTTTCATTTGACGCAGTAGTCATATAAACCATGGCCATTTTTATTTACTTATTAGAACTACAAAGAAGGTACATAACATGATATTAAAAACTTATTAATAGTTTAATACTTAATCATTAGAATACGGTAGGTCCGCATTTTAAATGAAGTATAAAGCATGAGCTGCTGATGAATTGGCTGTATAAACATAGATTCATTTATTCTCTCTCACGTCATTTGACTTGACTGACACATGCATGTCACACATGACACATTTTCAGTTTCTATCTGTGTTGTTCGTTGTGTTTAAAGTGGTTTACTTACTGTGTTGAGCCCGATCCGATCCGAACCCTTCGGAGAATCTAGTAGGGCACGGCGTCCCCGTGCCCTACTAGGCACTTGTGCGCGATGCCGTTCCCTCTAGATAACCTCTGAAGGTGATTCGTTTCACACGGCTTGAGGGACCCTTTACGTTCCTCGCCGCCCCCAAAAAAGCCCGGTGAAGCTGAAAATGCCGCAGCGGCAATCAGCAATCTCTCTCAAAAAAAAAAAAAAACTGTGTTGAGTTTCACCCGAGTTCTTCCCCTAATAACACGTGTTGTGAGACTCCATTTTATTTTCTATCTACCGTACAATTGTACCCTTACTGCTAAACGCGAAGCCATTAATTAAGATAATTAATTACTTACTGTGTTTTATTTATTTATTTCATTCATTGGATTTTCGCGTGTTATATGGAATTTAGATTCTTGCCTTGCCCCCTGGATTTTTATTTGCAAATTATTTGGTTACAATTGGTAAAATGACAATTCGGTGTATCCATTGTTCATTACGCCTTGATCGAATAAGACGACATCGCTTATCCGAAGAAAGTGACCAAACAATAGAGAGAAAAAGGAGATGGGTCTTTCCACGCGATGTAAGTAGATATTTAACAACACAATTAACGTTATTCGGGCGTTTAACGTACGCCGATGCGAGTCCAAGAAGACTAACCTAATCTTATCCTCTAGAATAGGTATCCACCCAACATCATGTCTCTAGGCACTGCTAGAATAAAATATTGTGATGCCATTTCATAAGAATATTATCAGGAGCTTTGCACTGCAGTATTTTTAGATTTTTCAGTGCATAGCATCCTTTCATTACAATCAATGAGCTCAATAATAATCTAATGGCTATTTAATGGCTATTTAATAAGAGGCAGTCACAGAAGCTTAAAATATTATAAAGTCTAAAAACCTTTATTAAACTTGTTACCAATATGTTAAAATAACAAGCTTACAATAATTGTTTTCAATCTACAAATCAAAAAATATTAGCTTTTATGTATCAAATCATTTTCAGGTGGTGGGTACAGACTATATCTGTCATGCATGCTGGGAGCTCATAAACCAAAATGTGGAGCAATTACCAGAAGCGCGAGGCCATAATATTGTTTGTACTGCGTGTGGTAGATCGATCCTTAGAACACGAAGTCGCACAATTCTCAGGCCGGAGATGTCTGAGAGTGAGAGGGAAACTCTTACGCAACATATCATTGCAGAATGGATTCAACAAGTTTCGCAACTTAGTAAGCCCATTTTTAATTGTATGCTGCGATGGATACATTGTTCATGCTGCAGGCCATTTGCTGCAACCAAAAATGATGCCACCATAATGCAAGAGATAATCGAAACCGCATCCTTTTCAAATCTTTTCCAAGAAGACGATGTATTTATTCTAGATAGGGGATTCAGAGACTGCAGAGATGATTTATTTCAGAAAGGTAATTAAATGTTAACTTAATTATCAGATTTTTTTTGTCTATAAAAAAAAAACTAATATATAAAATATATATATATATAACTAATATTATAAAGAGAAATCCTTTGTATGTATGTATGTATGTTTGCAACGAATAAACTCAAAAACAACTGGACCGATTTAAAAATTCTTTCAACATCAGAATGCTACATTAGCGCTGAGTAACATATGATATATTAAAAAAAAAGTACACCCGTGCGATTCTGGGGCGGGCCGCTAGTTAGTTATAAACTTAAAAGGTCAAACCTTTTCCAGGTTTTCAAGTGCATATTCCAGAAACAATAGATGAAGGAAAACGGCAGCTCACCACTCTTCAAGCAAACATCACAAGATGTATTACTATGAACAGATAGGTGGTTGAAGCTGTCAATGGACGTACACTCGGCGAACACTTGCGAGCTCACGGAATTTACACAATTGAAGTATGTAGGGAGGAGGCCAATACTCGAATACTCTCTGTATTTAATGGCATTGACCCATATGTGTTGAGGGCCAAAATTAAATCTCGCCATGTGGGCATCAAATCATATTTCACTTATATAGTGATAGATAGAGCAGTTCAAGGACGTCAAGCTATTTTAGGCTATTATTGTCATTGTGCTTCAGGTAAGCGAACAAATGGCTGCTGTTCACACACCATGAGCATATTGTGGTATATGGGATTTGCAAGCCGCCAAGGTCATATAGAACCCCCTGCATCATTTTTTGATAATTTGTTAATTATTTAAATAAAAACAAAAATATTTCAGTTTCTGTTTATTTATTTCAACCTTTAACCAACACCACAGTCAGAAAACAGGTAACATGCTGTTCATAGCTACTATGAGTACGTGAAGGTAATATCTTCGAAATTACAGTAATACCGGCACACGTCGCGACGACTCGTGTGGCCGGGCCGAGATCGGATTTGCAACAACGGATGCGGAAACGCACTCTCCGCCCGTTTGACATTAATAGTGTTGCGTCACACACGCTCTCATTAGAGATGCGCGATACATCGTTTTTGCATGAACACATGCTATGCTATACATCTAGGTAAGTATACAGAGAATATTTGATGTAGGTGTATGTTATGTTAACAATCTGAGTCTCGGAGCAGGTAGATAGATACCTACTATGTCTCTGATAAAATAATGGTTACTTTCGTTAATTGTCTTTGTTATTACCTACCTATTAATCTATTTTATCATTCATTATATATTTGTAAGAATTATTTGCGTTGTTTTTAAAAAAAAAGTTATAAAATAAATGATTTTTACCCTAACTTCTATATTTTTTGGTCATTAAACATATCTCTGTTGTCCCAACTTTAAAAACATAGAAACAATTAACTTTTATGTTAGTCTAGCATAGTTATTTAAGTACCTTTCGATTTCATCCATGAACGAGACCTATAAATCGAGATCTGAAAATACATAGAAGTTCGCCAGTCTCCTTTGTCAACATTTTTTCAATACTTCAATACACGCAAGTAGTAAAATAAAATAGAACGTTAAAACGTTAAAAATAAATATATACATATAAATGACGTTTGTGTCAATCCCATACAATAATTATTCCATTTAATTTAAATTCTATTATCATTTTGCCACTTGTCTAGGGGAATTTGACGATATAGGACTAGGGGGGACTATTAATTCAATATCATCTCAATACATAGTCACAGACCAATGTCAGTAGCCTGATTGTTACATTAAATCTATCAAAAACTCACAAACTCAGGTCGCTCACACACAAATTGGGTTTACAAAATTACAAAATGGCGGCCCAGGTGCGATGAAAGACAAAGGCTTACACGTTACAGAAAAAAAACAAAAGAATCCCTACGACATTGTTCAAAGTGTTAACGTAAGACGCAGTCGCCGGGTATTCGGCCGTAAATGTACATACCCGGCAATTTCATGTGTACGACCGTCACGTCAGCCGCACTCAGCGAGCCGTACGATTATCATCCGCTCTCGAATTGTTCTCAACAATTTTAAGATGAGAGACATTATTATTTCACCGCCTCGAATTCCTGCTAACACATTTATCTTCGCCATTAAACCGAATAGCGCAAGTAAAATTTCTACACGACAGACAGACTGACGCGCGGATAAACTTGACGCTTGACGTGCCTCGGTGCCATCACTGGGTGCCATTTGGTGAGCTTAATATTACTTAACGCCTAATCCAGAGACGGACGAAGGAAGGTAGCGTTCTTACACTAAACATTTATCAAACCTAACTATGTCAAGTTTTTAATGTTAGGAGAGTACAATAAAGTCCTTGGATGGCAATAATACAGGGACGGACGAAGGACCTAGCACTAAAGGTTTATCAAACCCAGCTATGTCAAATTTTTAAAGTTAGAGAAGGGGAGTATGTTGAAATTCTCACTTAACATGGCAGAAAGCTAATGTATGTGTTGTATCATTTACGTGTATGTTAAACGATAATCATATTCATGAAGAATTTGAAAACAAATTGATGATGATCAAGTATTTCGTGTCATAAAACAACCAAAAAGTGCTCAAAAAGTTCCATGACCGGACCATTGACATCTCCAAAATTGGAGTATTTAATTAATACTATTATGAAAGAAAGGTTCTCATCACTCATGAACGCCCAACTCAAACCCTTGAACATAGAAACCAAAGATTTTGCACAGAGATTACTTTATGATAGGCAAGACGAAACTATGTTTTCCGAAACTTCCTCGGAATTCTCTAGGATCCTAGGAGGGCGCTCCAATACTAGATTGGATATATATACTGAATTGCACGAGGCAGTTAAAAACTGTTTCTTCAATTTCTTACTTTTTCGTAGGTAATCACGAGGATCGGATGTGATTAATGTTTTGAGTACGTCGTCAGTTCAAGTTTGAAATACTCGTAGGAAAAAAATAATTTAATCAAAGTTTTCGCTTTGTTATTGGTTAAACAAGTTTGATTCATTATTGGTTAAACAAGTTTTTAATTCATTATTGGTTTACGGAATTTGTTTTTGTAAGGTATCTGTATTTTTTGTTGTTATTACTTACTATGATAAATTATATCCTCTAGAACTCATCGAAAGTCGACCAGGAGCGTCGCTTCAGCTTTAATGTTGATCGAATAATGAGTTACTAGTATGAAACGAACTTGATTTTATAAAATTTGTGAAAAAATTATACGCCCACCCGACCCAGCCAGGAAACGAACCTGGGTCTTCCGCAATCCCGACGGCTGGCTTGACCGCTATGCTACCGGGAAGGCTGACGTAAGCGCTGAATTTTGTTACAGCTTTTTAATTTTTGAGTGCTAATAGCGGCACAGTGCGCAATCTATACAACGGTCATTGCAACCGATGGCCATGCAGATTCACCTTTGCAGATGAAATACCACAAATTTGATAACACAACGCTATGCTAAATTAAATTTTTTCACTGTATTTTATAAAATTTTATATATATTTTTGATTTAGCTTCAGGGCAGCAATTAGCACTAAAATAAAAAGTAAAACGAACTTGTTTTGTCAAAAATAGTGACTTCAACTTACTATACTCTCCATTTATCATTGCGCGAGTAGCTGGGCGACAACATACCGGACAGATCACATAATTATTGTTCCTTGCGAGTGTGAAGGATGCTGAATTTATGTTGAAACAACGCTCGAAATTTATGCTAATATCCCCTTGCGCCATACCTGTTTAACCCCAAAACAGCAAGGGACCACACCAATACGGTTCTGTTTCATGAAGACATCATCAGTAGGCGCTAAGCAGCCTCCTGTGACGTATTAAGAGGCCAAATTGAGACGCCAGCCGTTCGGCCTACGACGCATTGTACTAATACCCATTTTGTGGGCTGGTAATACTATTTGCCTTATATTTTGGCTTTTGTTTGAAGTTTGTTCGGGTATGATATCTTAAGACTCATTGTCTTTTGTTTGTGTCAGTTATTGTTAGTCTAGGAGCAAGTTTATTATACTAAGTATGCGGTAATTGGAACAAGCATTAGCAATATGCCTACAGCTTTAAGATTTTTGACTTTAAACAATTTCCCCCTTATTCATAAAAACTATTTAAGCAGTATTTAGTTCAATATTGTTTTGTCAAAGTCACACAAACGTCATTTTGAATTTGATTAAAAGAGACAAAACAGTGATTAACTAAATAATGTTTAAATAGAATACAATTACCCTTATTCATAAACATATGAATAAGGGTTACTGATTAAAGAACAACGGGACAAAATTTATGAACTCCGTTCCCACTTTTGTAGCACCTTAGAGTGAGATTGATTGAATTAATTAATTAATGAATATTTGAAAATGAGTGACTGAATGCATAAAAAGGAATATTTTTAAAATTTATAAAATACAGTGAAAAAATTAAACGCCCACCCGACCCAGCCAGGAATCGAACCTGGGTCTTCCGCAATCCGTGCTGTTGGTTTTGTGAAATCCTATACTCTGCCTCAGAACATGACTTTTTGGTTTATCAATGGTTATCAATGCACTGCATGCTGCACTACAGAGATAGTATAAATTTATTAAATCACGAATGTAGTAAACTGCAGTTGTGTGGAATCCATATTGTATGGCAATTACGAATAGGACGAATCCCGATTGCGTTAAAATAACGGTGCGAAAATGGTTTGGTCGGCTTGAGTCCCGAACCGCTCCCCCTCCCCTCTACCCCGACGCCTCGCCCGGGTGACTCCTCATGTCATGCGCTCATGTCTTTCTATCTCTTTCCTATAGAATGAAAATGATTTCTTTAAACGATTGATAGTTTCAGTTTGGTCAAAAATGAGTCAGCATAGTCCGTCATTTAAGGCCATTGGATGGGTGACCAAAATATTGTCTTCTCAAGATCCTCTATGCTTCGGAAGGCACGTTAACTTATTGGTTCCAGCTGCATTCGCAGTCGTTATCGACCACCAAGCCGCACTGAGCCCCCTATCCATCCATGGGGAAGGCTCGTGCCCCAGTAGTGGGGACATAATATGAGCTGGTGATGATAATGAAGGTTGGAATAGGTATTCTGTGTTTTATTCCCGTTATGTAAACTACATTCTGAATTAGAGGAAAGGAGACAAAACATAACAACGAACTACAGTGCTGTGGAACCAGCTCTCGGTGGCGGTATTTCCGGACCATCACGACGTAGGGATCTTCAAGAAACGAGCCTATTCCTTCCTTAAAGGCCGGCAACGCATTTGCGATTTCTCTGATTTTGCAATCACCGCCGCCCATGGACACCCCATGGGCGGCGGTGATTGCTTCCCATCAGGTGACCCCTGCTCGTTTGCCTCCTACTAATATAAAAAAAAGACATGAAATAATTATTTAAAGCTTTTTCTTATAATTGCACTGCCACTTTCCTGACAAGGAGACTTACTGTCTTTCACGACTTTCAATACTTTTGATACTGAACCATATCTCCGACGTAAGCGATGTTGCTGGCAACACTGACTTGCACTACATTTTACTACGACAGAATACTTTTTGTTTTCGTCGTAATATCTCTCCGCAGAAGAGCCGTTTGTAACTTTGTCACGTCTGCGAACACTTTTGGATGGACGTCCATGAAATTTCGCAAGTAAATTATTCAATTTCGGCTAAGGACGAGTTTCAAATTTATATCGGACAATTATTTATATAGATGCTGTATAAATTGCAAACTTAAATTCAAATTATAAAGTTGTGAAAAGCCAAAAACTGCCGTTTTAGCCTCAGAATATACAGTTACACTTGTATACTTAGAACACCTTCAAGTATTGCGGGGCTTAGTTCTTCCGACATAGGTTTTATCTTAATGTATGTTGTTCTTCCGTACCTGTGTATGTCACTGATCTAATGATAAAAAACTTTTTGTGTGTGTTTGAGTAGGTCGATTCTAGGACTATTTTTTTTATACCATCTTAATATGTATATAGTATGTATATAATGTTATAATTTTTTTATTATTTATTAGAATTTATTTCTTTTATGTTATTTATTATTTGTTATCTAATTAGTTTAAAGCATATTATTATTAATATTCTATGCAAATAAAAAAATTAAAGTAAGAAGTCTGCATTTCTTAATTACGCGACCTTTTTGTTTTACAGTAACTTGGAAAACTAACAACAGTTTAGGACTTTACCTCCCTTTACACTCGTATACCTAAATGGACCAACCATTACGAAACTTTAAAATAACTTGAAGGCAAATCTAGACTTTAAGTAAAAGTAGAATGAAATACATTGCAAAGTATATTACTTGACCTCTTTCTCTCGATAAGAAAGAGCCAGTGACAAAGAAACGTCTCAGACAAGAAAAAACAGCAGGAAACGAATTTGCTGGCAACGTCGTCGTTGTCCCTACAAAAAAAAACTCAACAGAGCGTTGAATAGAAATGAAGGTGAATAACAGATAAATCAAATAAGCTGTTGATGTGATTCTATGGTAATGATGTTGACTTCAGTACCCTAAGTATGCATACATATTTGAAGCGTGACACTGTCTTTGAACCACCGAAATCAAAGAACATTGGGCCAAATGTGATCCTGAACTATGTGGAATGGTTTGCACTTTCGATCTTAGAGTGTATTGGTGCTCTCCATCCGTCTGGTTGTCTGGAAGCAATCTCTCTAAAGCGATAGGACCATCAAATTGTAGCTTTTTATAGTTATTTATATGGACGTTATTCATTTTTGTTTTGTTGCAATAAAAAAATGATTTATCTATCTATTTATCAAAGTGAGTCGAGTATCGTAGCAGTTTCTTTAATATAATTTTAGTGACTCTTTTGCGCGCACGGAGGAGCGTAGGAATAAATTGGTATAGTTTTTTTAAGAAACGAGTCCCGAATTTTAGTATATAATTAATATGTTACATTACTTTGTATAAATATAGTATACTTTGTGACCTTGCAGTCAAATTTCGACCACTGGGCGTCCACTATCAAATTAGAATAAACTATAAGTAATGAGAGGAGATCGATAGCGCAACGGTTTGCGCGTTCGAGCCGAGACCTTTTTTATTTAAACCTTTGCAACATAAATATTACATGGCGGATATAATGCCTGAGGCATTCTCTACCAGTCAACCATAGGTGCAGAGATAACATTGGCAGGTGCAATTAAGTTATATTATAAATAATTTAATAAATAACGCGGATGACTGGCACCTGGCACAGTGCACAACACTTACAACAGTTTAAATTAAGAATTAGGCATTTAACAAGAATGTTCAGAATTATACCGGTCGTTGTATGAGCTGAGTACAGCATTACTCTCTGGAAGTAGTCTCTGTTGAGGTGAATTATATGTTCAGCATTATACAAAGCCGTTGTGCCCATACCTGCCGATGCTGATGAAGCACATATGCATGATGCTAGCGGAGCACGCCAGCACGTCGCACGTCACATACACGTTGCACCACGCGACACCCAGCGGCCAATAACCTAGAAGGAAGTGTGCATTAGTACATCGAAGAAGACTGGGTGGCCAGGGACTTGGCTATAAGCACAAGTGCCTAACCACGTGGGAAGCGAATTTCCCTTCATTGCGAGTTGTTCTACTGCAGTCTTAGAAGACGGCAAACCGGCAGCTGTAAGCGTCCATAGCAGTTTCTAGACGGTGACTGGTTAGGCGACCCACACAAGCACCACGGGAAGGCCTTGGTCATCAAGGAGCTTCTTTTAAAACTAAAGAACATGCTGTAATAAGCATACACCTGAACTAAGGGGGAACCCGGATTATGCGGAACTCTCCTCTCCTTCCTTTGCTTAGCTACAAGCTTGACGGGAGGAGGAGGCTTTTCACCAAAAGCCTAGCACCATTCCTTATTTTTAACGAAGATGGCTTGAGACTACAGACGGTAAGTACCGGGTAGGTAGAGACTGAAGAGAAACGAGTAAATCTTGTCATTGAGCTTAATCAGGTATTGGACCTCATATCTAAATGGGGCTCCAATAATTTTGTTGAGTTCAATGCCAAGAAAACACAGGTATGCGCGTTCACGGCAAAAAAGTCACCATTCCTACCCCTTCCCTCTCTTCAAGGCACATCACTCGGCCTGCAGAGCAATATTAACATGCTCGGTATGGAGATTCGCTTCGATCTGAACCAGAGGGACTATACCGAAGCCGTGATAAAAACAGCGTCACGTAAACTCGGTGTCCTGAACCGGGTGCGGCGATTCTACACGCCGGATCAGTTGTACCTTTTGTACAAGACACAGGTGCGGTTTTGCGGGGAGTATTGTTGGAGGGTTCCGCAAAGTACCTTCGCGATGCCTTGGACAGATTGCAGCGGCGCGCTATACGCATTATCGGCAATGCAGAGGTCACTAATGCTCTCGAGCCCCTGCAATTGCGTAGAGATATAGCGTCACAAAGCGTCTTCTTCCGCTTATACCACGGCGAGTGCTCTGAAGAACTCTTTGACCTTATCCCACCTTCTCTCTTCCTTCATAAGAGTACGCGTGCTGCTCTCCGGAGTCACCGCTGTACTGTCTCGAACATTCCATCGCACACAAAGAAATTTGGTGACTCGTTTCTTTGTCGCACTTCCAAAAGATGGAATAGTCTACCAGCATACGTTTTCCCTCCTTCCTATGACATGGGGTCCTTCAAAGAGGCGTGAAGAGGCACCTTGTGGGCCGGCAGGGTGAGGGTGACTGATGCTGCGTTGTTTTCACGCTGCACCAGTTGTCCTTGCGTCTGGACTCCATTTCTACTTAACATCAGGTGGAGTGGAGTCATTTGCCGAGACATGTATAAAAAAAACTTCATAGATACAATAGATTATAATGGGTATTCCATATTTTATTATTAGTTTTTAGTTTAATGTACAAATAGAACCAAATGGAATATGAATTTCACTTTATTTCAGCAGGTTGTAGTTCTTAGTGGCATTACCAAAACATTCTACCTCATAAAAGGTACTGAAATTAAAACGAGCTTACATTTCGCTCTGTTCGGTAACGTTATAAAATATTTTTACTTGTTAAGAATACATTATTATAAAGTCCACTGTAAAATCTACTCTTGAATATAACAATGAAACTATAGAAACTTAGCCAGAAGCAAGTAAGTGAGTTTGAAAAAAAAAAGAAAAATCCTGGAAAGACCTGAACACAGCATGCAGTGGTTTTTAATGTATTGATGGGGATGTTTTTTATACACATATGGTACCTATATGATGTAAGCACCTACATTGTAGCTAGTTTCCGCCGGTCCGATACGAACCCTTCGGATAATCTATCAGGGAATGGGTACGGCTTTTTTTTAGAAACCCTCAGACAGTGTTTCGATCTTTTTTCGAACACGGCTTGAGGAACCCTTTAAGTTTCTCGCCACCCCAAAATGTCCAGAGACGCTGTAAAGGCCGAATGAGGTCAACGGGAAACTCTCACCAAAAAAGCTAGTTTCAGAATGACACGTAGAATGACACAAAGATATTAACAGAAACTGTTACCAAAGTTACACTTGATGTAACCCGGTATACCGTATCAATAAGTTCCAGCAACATTGCTTATACCCATCAATATTGAGAGCAAAGCAGAAATAGCAGGACATATAGAAAAAAAGAAAAAGTTACAATAAAAAACAACAAATGTAATGTACGGCGTTGCCCCTTTCAAACACGGCCGTAATGGCAGACATTAAAATTATTGTCAGCACGAAAAGGATTGAAGGTGAATTCTTGCGATAGAGTTTTGTTTTACTTTTCCTTGGTGGAGTTGTATATATCTAACTTTTTTGTTTTATTTATCTGACCAATAGGTATACTTTGCACTTGAAGGCAAGTATCTACACCAAATTATTTTCACGGACATTAGTGATATTGTTGACTTGATTTCTAATCGTCTTTGTAATAGGATTAACTACAAAAACACAAATGTTGAAAAATTCCCTTCTGACATACCGGGTCAGGTGCTCTACCAATTGAGCTATCGTGGTTCTAACCAGTCCGCCGAAATTATTCAACACTATTCACTTTTTACTTTGAAAGCCAAAGGCACCCATTCAATGTCAACAACTACTGTCATTAACACCCGTTCATAATATTTTTACAATTACTAAAGATAGTTAAGAAGTAGGCAAGCTATTTATAAAATATTTTTGTTTTGTTTATATAATTTTAACGCAAATTTTGTTGCGAAATCAATTACAAAAACACAAATGTTGAAAAAATTTCCACGAGCAGGATTTGAACCTGCACCCTTCTGACATACCAGGTCAGTTGCTCTACCAATTGAGCTATCGTGATTCTAGCCAGCCCGCCGAAATTATTCAACACTACCTTTGGCGCCTTTGGTGCCGAATGTAGGTATATTAAAAGATGCGTTATTTATTATTCAAAACATCGTATGTCACGACGTACAACAACAATAGCAGAAAACATTCTTACCAAGAAATCCTGGAATCGCTCCCATCGGCATCACAAACAAGCTGACGAGCAAGTCAGCGATTGCGAGCGACAGCAGGAAGTAGTTCGTCACGTTCTGCAAACGTTTGTCCAAGCACACCGCCAAACACACCAATATATTGCCAACCCCACCGGCCACTATAAACAATATCACAAACAAGAAACTCCAATCGTAATTCTTCGGCCCCAACGTATCATCGGTGTCGTTCCTGAAGTTCCAACTGCACTGGTAAGCTTTAATGCTATTCACTGCACCATCGTTCACGTACAACGTCCGATTGAATCCCAAACCATAGCAGAACAGCGTGTCCCATTCACATATATCCGAACTGGGCAGTTTCAACCACAGAGTTTTTAATGCACTTTCAAAGGCCGTCACTAAATTCAGCTCGAGTCCAGCGTGGCATAGAGAACCGTTCGTAAAGCCCACTGTATCATTGACGCATGAATGGCAACTGTATACAGTTTCATTTTGAATGTCGAGGTTTAAGCTACAGGTGTAGTCTGTGGCGGTGAAGAAGGCGTCGTCGCTGACGCAGTCGATGCCCAAGGAGGTTGTGTTTCCGCAAGCTGAACCAGGAAGCAGTCGGCAATTTAAGTCTTGGAGGCTGTATGTGTAATTCGTCATATCCATAGGGTTCATTCATTGGAACGGCGCTACGTTACCTCCGGAGGCATTCTTGAACATCAGTGGTTTCTCATTGTGTTAAACGAATCTGAAACAAAGAAAGTTTCGTTAAATCGCTTGTAAATTGTAATATTTTTGGAAACAAACTTCTTAGAATTCTTATTGTTGGCACATTTAAATGACTAATCAAATAACTGGATTACTCAAGAAGGCTCTTCACAGCCTTTGCGTGTGACATGCCGATCAAAAAAGACGTCCTACGCACTATAAGCCTTATTTGTAAATTGTGAACCTTCAATTACCAAAATTCATTGATACGTATTTTAAATTAACGAAGTAAATAAACAATAGATATTATTATATAGACATCCACCGCTGAAAATGCCAAAAAGTCTAACGCAAATATGGTGCAGCATGTAATCAGCAAATTGACAAAATATAAGTTATCAACCAAAGTCAAATTAAGTTAATTCACCAACGCTACTCATGTCGTTTCACACTCTCGAGTCTCGGTGAGTCCTTGTGTCATATTAATATGCAATGTTGAGTGCTATTAGGCGCGAACCTTGGCCTTTGAAGCCATATTAAACTATGCCAGTGCATTCGAGAGGGTGATGCATTTTGCAAATAGGTTTTAATGACCGTGAACCGTAAGGTGCTATTTGGACTATTGTCAATACATATTAATTTTAAGAGTAATTAAACCTTTTTGTAAAATACTAGCGGCCAGCTCGCAACTTCGTCCAACTTTCTAGAAACCTATGACAGCGCCACCTACCGGGTCCAATTTTGAATTGAAACCATCCAGAGACCCATTAACACAAAAAAAAAACTTTACAAATCGGTCTAGCCGTTTAGGCGGAGTTTAGTGACGTATTGAAGGCTTATATATAAATAAAGAAGATAATTTGTAATTGTTTATTGTTCCACCTTCAAAAGCATAGAATAGCTTTGAATTGTTTTAGTAGTAAAGCGTAATGCCGTTGGTTCTGGCTGCTTTGGCATTAGGTAACAATAACAACCACCAATCGGTACTGGGCCCGCGTGTTTCTATCCATAGGGAAGGCGGTTGCCTCAGCAGTGGGAACATATAGCGAGCTGGTGATGCACGCTTTGCCGTACCACCACTGGAGCAGATTGGAACTCCCAAGTACCCTTAGTCGACTCTTACGACTCCCGTAGGAAAGAGAGGGGCTATGACTTATAATCTCTCTCCGTCACCGCACGCATACATATGAACTTGGTCTCCCAACCGGTGACCCCACATTGCGAAAGTAGCTTATTTTACAATTTAACAATGCAGATGCGCCAACGAACTGCACGTACTTACATGACCAATTTTACTTATTAAAAATACCTTTAGATGTCTTGCAAGACTTACAAGATATCATCATATAGACATCTATTATTTATACATTTAAATACCATTTATTTACATATTCTTTCCATTAACTTGGTGGTTGACGTTTTTTATTATTGTGGGATTTGTCATTTGATTGATCACATACTAATGTTGCATAAAATGATCAGACACTTTGAGTATTACCACAGTATATCCAACCACTGGTATTCTTTGATCTTTGTGCATACATTTTATAGCATCGGAGGTAATTGTCATATGTATGAATAAGTGTTTAAATATGATACAACTATTAGAATGTCAACATTAATAAATTATGAATTGACATGATATTTCAGGCCAATAGTTTGATTAAAGAGAAATATTACAAAATTGAAAACCTAACAGCATAACCTACTGTATGTATATTTACGTCATGCTTTTGTGTTTTGCCTTAGTTAGAAATAACTAAAATAAAACAATACATATTCAATTCTATACTATATAAAAAAAAGGCCAGGTCAAGAGTACCCTAAACCGAAGAGCATGTATGAAGGGAATAATGAAAGTGGACGAAGCGAAACAAGTATGTAAGGATCGTAGCAAGTGGAAAGAAGTGGTCTCTGCCTACCCCTACGGGAAAGAGGCGTGATTATATGTATGTATGTACTATATAAACTATTATAAAAAAGTGACATTAAAGCTTGTAATTTCAAACGACGAAAATATAGAGGGCCACCCATAATTGTCATAGGTACCCGACACTTAAAACAAAGTATTTTCTAGTTAGCAAAATGTGAACGGCCACAAATTGAACTGGGGTAATTAAAGGGCCCCCGGCGATAACTAAATTGCCTTAGGACCCTAATAAATTTGTTAAGCTTAGAAATATAAAGGCAAATAACGAGTCCATAAAATAGTATCCACTTAACAACATTTTCAGGGTCAATATTACGACATCGGAAAATACTTTAAACTGGGCGGTTGCACCGAACCGCTTTACGTTTTGCGTTTTGTGTTTTAAGAGATTTATTTCTCAAAAAGGGACTTATCTATTAATTTAATATATATATACAGGGTGTCCAGTAAGTAATGGATAACCTATAGGTGTTATTGTTCGAATCCCGCTCATGGAATGTTTTCAACACTTAGTGTTTTTTTTTCAATCTATTGAGGGAATTCCTCATTTTTGGATAGGTTTATGTGCTGGTGTCTATTCATCTGACAAACTCCACTGAATCAGAACAGGCACACTGAGCAGTTAATAGGTGTAGACAGAGTCGTGAGGCTTTCGAGGACGGGTGGCAGGCGAAGTGACATGGAGGGAATCATCGCGACGTGGAAGCTAATAGGCTTACCGTCTCGACATTCAATACCGCGAATGTAAAAAAAGCTTCGATTAGTAATACGAGTCTTACCTATTTGATTATGCAAAAATGCATCACGAAAATGGCCGCGCTTGCTCACTATACTCGTCCATCTAAATATCTTTTTTATAATCTTAAAAGGTTTTACAGCATTAATTGCTTATTATAAACGTTAAATCTCGAACATAGAGGCCAATTAAGATTGTAGATATTTATATTATATTTCTTCAATAAAATGTCAACTTTTAATTGCTCGCGTGGTGTACATTTTACCCCACGGTGATTATAGTGTTGTAATCTCGCCATTTTTTAAAGCAATCGTCACAGCGTTTTCAGTAGCTGCCTTAATACCTCCTCCCATCCCGATTCAGTCGCAAACTCCACTCTGTACCGTCTTATTATGTCACGTCTGGGGTATACATATTGCCCCACTGTTACTTTTTTGGGCAAGTTTGAATAGTTATTTTATTTTATTAAATGTGTAATTAGGTCCTAAATGTTGTGTTTTATAGTTATCAGAAATTAAATTTGTGAGTATAGTAAATTTTACGCAAATTATGTTGCACAAAAGTAAAAAAAAAAACAATTCAACAGTTTTTCAAAAACTAAATTAATTATTTTTTTCGTCAAAACTCTCAAAATGGCAACTCGACTAGCGACCAAAGATGTGCTAATTACAACGTCGGAAGAGGCCGTAAAACATCAACGTTGCTGGTATCAATGCATAGGTTATTTATAAAATAAATTCGACGACGAAATATCGAGAAGGGAGATTCTTGCAGTTGATTTAACAAATACTCACCAACAAACTCGATTAACAATACCGTTACTGCCACGAGTCATACAAAAACGTCCCAAGATGCTGACTTCACGTCCAGAGGCAGTCCATCTTCAATTTATAAATGATGCCATATATGTCTAAGGTCGAAGGATAAAAAAAATAACTTTTCTGTGTGCTAAATTCCACCAGCAAGTCTTGTCATGGCCACTCCATCATGTTATGTGATAAATGTATTGATTAAAAAGTGCCTAGATGTATAGATTTATCTTTATAATAGCTTAACATAAATGTTGATAATGAATACGGTTTTCTTTTAGTTTAAAGTAGCTTCTGTCTAATTGTTATAAACTTTATGAAAAGTGGTTAAAAGTGTTTTTATTTTACCATTGAATTTGGGGTTATATATGTGTATAACCCCACGCGAGTATAAGTGTAGCTTTATTCACGCGAGTATTTAAAAGTATATTTTTGGCCATAATTCAAATACACTATCGCGTATTTTTAAAACCTACTGTAAAAATATTTATAAACTACAGTGAAAAAATTAAATGCCTACCCGACCCAGCCAGGAATCGAACCTGGGTCTTCCACAATCCGGGCGGCTGCACTGACCATTATGCTACCGGGAAGGCTTTCCGATTCCTGGCTGGGTCGGGTATGCATTTCATTTTTTCACTGTATTTTATAAATATTTAATTCAGCTTTATTGCAGCAAATAGCACTTAAAAATAAACAGTAAAAAATTAAATTTAAAAAAAAGTACTGTAGATAATAGACAATAATGAGCACATTATCACTTAAAGTAAAGTAAACAGCCTGTATTTGTCCCACTGCTGGGCAAAGACCTCCATCATTGAAATCCAATTAATGGGTAATGGCTTAATCACCACGCTTGCCAAATGCGAGATGGTGATCACAAACCCGGGCATCGAAAAATCCGAAATACATTTTGCCCGACCGAGGAATTGAACCCGGGACCTCCGAGCGCTCTGCCACTCGGCCACCGAGCGTTAGCACTTGGAGAGGCCTATGTCCAACAGTGGACTAGTAAAGGCTGATGATGATGATGGTGAAGCACATTAGTAACATAGATAGATAAAACTTTAAGTAAGTAAATAAGTATTTCAATTACTATCTCAGTTTGTCTTACTACAAACTATGTATTTAATAAGGTTTTTTAAATATAGATTAAAGTAAGAAAGTATTTGGTTTTTTTTTCACAATTGCAACAAAGTAAACAACGCTATGTATAGTAAACCTTCGGTCGGAAGCAATCGGCGCAAGGTCAGTCAGTGTGGTGTATTAATTATTCGCCGTGATCAACGAACTGTGAAATCTATGTCATACGTTTTAGTAACTAATGGAGACAGCCGCTTTGTTCTAGCGGTTAAAGATGTTGACAGCGAAACCAACGCAATTACGATGCACATCTAACGCCCGGTAGTTCACAGTTGGAAGGCAAAGCGCTCGACCTGATACCCGAAGGTCCTGGATTCAATTCCCACGTCGAGCCGGACATTTCGGTGCATAGCCTGGGTTTTGTGATTACCAATTTCGATATTTCGATTGGGAAATTGTAGCGATGACCTTTCTGAGGGTTCCGTAGTCAACAAGGAACCCTTATAGTTTCGCCATGTCCGTCTGTCTGTCTGTCCCCAGTCTAGCTCATAGACTCTTAGTACTAGAAAGCTGTAATTTGGCATGGATACACATATTAATGATGCCGACAAAGTGGTGAAGTAAAATTTTGAAAAACATTTTTTTTATAGTTTACCTCGCCTACACGTGAAGTGGGGATGTAATTTTTTGATGATTGAGGCATCCGTTGCAAAATTTTGTTAGAGTCAAGTGTCACATACGTGAATAAATTTACGGTAATTGTGTATATGACGAAGTTAAAAGGAAAACTATCATAGCTAAGTAGGCTTTACAAGTTTTCGAGTAGCAGTCGACCAACTTATAAAATTCCTCATTGGGAACTATTTAAATAACTTTGCCAGGTATGTGAAACCGGTAGTATCTGCATTAAATAAATGTGCATAAAAGCTCTTTTCTCAGAGTCCGCATTATGGAGATGGGCTACGGAACCCTACACTGCGCGTGGCCCGACACGCACTTGGCCGGTTTTTTTTCCTTTAGTTTTTCCTTTTTTTTCGTGGGGTTAGCACAAAATATTTCCTTCCTGTTTGATGATGATGAATGATAATAGTAATGAGTAGTGATTAATGATATACCTCCAACCCCTTAAGCATCTCAGTAAAGATGTGGAGCTTTCCGGCAACCTCACGCGGACTTCTTAAAAGAATTTAAAAAGTGAAGTTGCACTGTTTTGTTTTATTTGCCAACACTCATGCACGTTCACTAACACTTCCTTTAGACGAGCCAGGACAGATCCGTATTATATCAGTTGAGTTTTAGGCCAGAGTATGAGTAAGTACGACTCTATGATAAGGTTGCCAGTTTATATTTAATTTGGATTCTAAGTAGGTTCGATTATGAATAGAGCATTTTCTAAGTTATCCGATTTCCTAAAATGGCAGGTTATTAAGATCTCAAATTCCTTTTCTCACTTCAGATTCTCATAATGACGGATTCTAAGTAGGTCAGGAAATCACATATCCAGAATCTTAGTATGTGTAATTCCGAGAACTACCGATTCAATATTGATTGGATTCTGTTTTGGCTTTATTCTGAGAAGGTCAGATAATATGTCAATCAATTTCTGGGTACATTTGGCGAATGTACAGTCAAAGGGAAAATTAACGGTTAATAATCCACCATTATATTACATTAAAATTAGAAATAACAATTTTTTTTTAAATAAGATATAACCACAGGCATGACTCTTCACTTTCCCGCCAAAAAGTCCGCGATGACCTTTATTAGCGATCGTTTGCGACTTTGTTCGACTTACCACGTGATCCTGAGAGAACTTTATTAGCGATCGTTTGGGACTTTGTTCGACTTACCACGCGATCCTGAGAGAACTTTACTAGCGATCGTTTGCGACTTTGTTCGACTTACCACGCAATCCAGAGAGAACTTCAGAAAAGTCAGTGTTTGACCTAAGCAATATACTCTATTCGATCTGTGCATGACATGCAAAATTTCAGGTCTGTAGGAAAAGTCTACATTCAGTCAGTTCTAGATCAATGGAAAGTGAAGCCAATATTTTGACGGTATGGAAACTACCCCACTGCCTAGGTAGCTTAATAGTAGAAAGCCTAATTCCCAATCATGAAAATCTTTTTCAACACTTTTAGACGTCATTTATTCGTTGTGAAATGCATAATAATAATAATATACCTACACGAAGTTAAAAAAAAAGTGTTTGTTTGAACGTACACACGCCTGCACAGCAACCCATCCAAAACTGTAAAATTTCTTCATTAAATGTTCAACCTTAAGTCATTTCTATAAAGTTCAAAGTCGTGAGGAAATTTGACAGTTTGTGGTAGTCTGATGTGCAAGCGTGTGTACGTTCAATAAACATTTAATTATTTTTTTTATGTCCGTTCAATTAACTGTAATGTTATAAAAATTGAGTTGTTGGTAATTAGTACCAAATTCCTTGAAATGCCGCTTAAAGCTGACGGTTTAATAACAAATGAAAATATTTTAGTTTACAGTATTTAATATCTGCCATTTTACGAACTCTTCAAAAGATTATTGTTCAGTTCTATTAAAACAGCTCAAATTAAAAAAAGGAAGGATTAGATAATGACATTTCATCATTTTGAAGCGGTTTCGTAAACTATTCTTGTAGTACTAATAAGATTTTCGAACGAAGTTGTGTTGGATTCGAAGTTGAACATCGAGAATGGAATCTCATGGGACTTATTCTTATTATTCTGTAGCTGGCATTTGTTTTCTAACGCGTGACAGACAGCGCTTTTAGTGGCAGAAACATATTTTGTTTCTTTTCTGTTTTTGCCTACTGTTTTGTTGGTGTTATGACAGAACTAATAATATATACACAAATTTACACAGCAATATATATATTTGTTCCCCGATCCGACCCGAACCCTTCGGAGAATCAAGTAGGGCACGGGGACGCGCACTAGTGCGCGATGCCGTTCCCTCTAGAAAACCTCCGAAGGTGATTCGTTTCACACGCCTTGAGGGACCCTTTACTTTCCTCGCCGCCCCCAAACAAGCCCGGTGAAGCTGAAAATGCCGTCTGAGACAATCAGCACTCTCCATCCAAAAAAAAAAGTTTACCACAGATTACAAACATTATGTACATAAAAGACATCCGGTATATACCTACGAATGTGGAATAACATAATATACGTAAAACAATAAGATATATTATCTTGTCATCTTATAGTTTTGTCAGCATTGGGACGAAGAAGCTATGTGTTTAATTGTAATTTGTTATTTTACTGTATTAAGTAAAAGTTATTTCTTAGTTTATATACCTCTATGCTCTAGAAAAATGATAGATACCCATCTTCACTATACACGAAAGGATAAATGTATCGCCAGAACAGTTGAGTAAACGTGCAAGCCGAGAGAAATCGAGAGAAGTATTTCATAAGTGATCTGTTTCCTCTACGTAGAAAAATGGAGAGACGTATTACATATATTCATAATAAAATACAGGAATATTTATAAATATACTTAGAAAGTGGTGGTGACTCAAGTCAAGTGAGACAAGTCTGAATTCGATAACTGTAGTCCGTAGTGTAGTTGTGTAGTGTTACATAACTAAATTTGGACGCAAAGAAACCAAGCCGTGTCAGGAATTTGCGTTTATGTTGGCGACCTACACCTACCTACCAAACTTTTTGGTCTTGTTTTACTCTTTAACTATAATTTTTTTTTTCTTTCTTTTAGTTGATGGCTTCGGGCGATTAGCACATTTAGCCAGTGTCAAAGTAATTTTTCTTACAAGTAATACATAAATATACATTATTTCCTTCTAGTCAGTATGATGATGAATGATAATAAAAATGAGAAGTGAGAAATGATATACCCCCCACCCCCTCGAGTATCTCAGTAAAGATGTGGGGCTTTACTAATTCCTCGGCGGACATCTTGAGAGAATTTGAAAAGTAAAGTTGCACTGTTTTGTTTCATTTGCCAACACTCATGCACACTTACGAACACTTAAAGGTTAATAATCCACCATTATTTCACATTAATATTCGACATAACACAAATTTTTGAAAATAAAACAAAACCGCAGACATGACTCTTCACTTTCCCGCCAAGAAGTCTTAACTATAATTATTATTTTTAAATTATCTTTTATAAGCAAATGGTAGGTGTCACTTACAAGTCTACATGAAGGGAGTTTTACCATCCTGTACAGTTTAGTTGTAATTTTTTCTGGATTTTCCTATGTTATATAAAATTATTGCACAATATTATCACTACATAGTATAAAACAACTTTGTGACTTTGCTCGTTGTCTGTCTGTCCCTATGTATGTATGTATACTTAGATCTTTAAAACTACGCAACGGATTTTGATGCGGTTTTTTTAATAGATAGAATGATTCAATTGGAAGGTTTATATGTATAATACATGCATATAATTGGACTCGGTAGGTGGCGCTGCTTTAGGGTTCTATAGGTTACGGGTATTCACTCAAGCGGACGAAGTCGCGAGCGGGCCGCTAGCATTTATATATATTAAAGACGTCGCTGGAAAGACCTGGATCAGCTCAAAATAGAATAGAACAGCGTAACATGGAGGAGGCCTAATATTGATGATGATGATGATGATGATAATAATGCTGCTATTTATGTACACACGCCTGCACATCAACCTACAACAAACGTTCAAATTTCCTCAATAGACTTTGAACTTTATTACTAAGTTTTAAGGTTTAATATGTATTGAAGAAATTTGTCAGTTTTGGATAGGTTGATGTGCAGGCGTCTGTACAAATTATATAGACATAGCACAGCTTATTATTCTTTTAACTTGTAGTCCGTTCTAACAATAAAATATGTTCTATGCAACTAAGAGTAGGTACTGCAAAAATCCAAAGGTCGCTGGTTCATATCCGGCTCGAAGGACCAGAATGGGCGTAGCAATGCTTTCATCTACTCACGCACACTGGGTTTGTTTATGTTAATAATACACTCAAAGTTGATTGAGATGAAGTTTAATGCCTTTTGCAGGACAATCACACTGTATTACATTAAATAACTATAGTTACAACGGAGCTACGATAATTTCGTGTATACACAAGATGGCTGCAGAGAAGAGAGAGAGCAAACGATATATGTACCTCTCTTTCTCACAAAACAACTATAAACCAACAACTATGTATGGTACAATATGCCCTTAAGTCCCCATGACAATCCTTAAACTTTTTTTCATTCCTCACTTGTGGCATGTGGGAAGCTAGAAAACGCATTATGCAAGTTATATCCACTAAGGATGCATCCAGTCGCAATTTTACTGCGGTCATTACGCCGGCAGTAAAGTCACTCACACACCGAGGGCAGTCAAGGCTGTGCTGCTATTAAAGCATTATTATGAGTTGGGGCCGCACCGTGAGCGTTTTTTTTTAGGATTCAATTATTGCTTTTAATGTAGCTCGAATAATAAGTATATTGTTGTTTTAGTTATATCTATAATGATTGAACTAATTATGAGACGACTAACACATCACTCTCCCTGTGACCACGGTGGGTTCGAAACGGCAAGATAAATATTAAATAAAACTTAATGTACAAAATAAACGCGAGTAGATCCGTAAAAGTGGTTTAATTTAAATAATTGCTATTTTATTTGTTAATATCAGCATGAAATTATATTTTTTTTTTATATATTTAATAGGAATGTTTATTTTTATTATTACATCTAAACTACCATTTAAAAAGTTTATACACCACTCGATATCGGTCTTTCTTTTTTTCTATATAAAAGCACTGTGCGGTGGAAGACCGTATTCTGAAATACTAGAGATACTAGTCGGTGCGATAGAATACGGACGCTGTGAATAAAAAATTTTGTACATTTGTCTCTATCGCTCGTGCGTTATCAATATATTGCTGTTGCATTCGCACAAAATAATGAGATTACAATCACAGTTTAAACTTTGTGGATTAGTATCTTTAATAATGATTGTACTAAGTTGTAAACTGGGATACTATAAAAAATGTATACAGATAAAACGTTGTAATAAATTATGTGTTAAGTACGTCTTAGTACCTACAGCACAAAGTGAAGTGCGCAAACTTGATTTTATTAACGAAAATGTTCAAAAATTTTTTTACATTTTCTCCAACTAATTATAATATACATCCTAAGCAACCGAACCCGCAACCGAAAACATCATCTAAACGTTTCTTGAACGAAGGTACTCGGAAATGAACTTCTTCACTTGTCCCTATTCATAATCATCATGTTTCATGTCCCCACTGCTGGGGCACAAACTTTCCCTAGGGATGGGTAGAGAGAACGGACCATAAACCACCACGCGGGCCCATTGCACAACAACAACCACCAATAGGTTGTTAACGACTGCTGATGCAGCCAGGACCAGCGGCTTTATGTGCCTTCCGAAGCACGGAGGAGCTCGAGATGATAAATTTTTGGTCACACATCCGATGACCAGCCTTTGCAAAAGTTGCATAACCTCAGCACTCACAGACTGGGCGCGTTAACCACTTTTTTTTTTTTTTTATATAATTAGCACGGCAAATGACTCCACTCCACCTGATGTTAAGTGGAAATGGAGTCCAGACGCGAAGACAACTGGTGCAGCGTGAAAACAACGCAGCATCAGTCAACCTCACTCTGCCGGCCCACAAGGTGCTTCTTCACGCCTCGTTTGAAGGACCCCATGTGCTGGTAGACTATTCCATCTTTTGGAGGTGCGACAAAGAAACGAGTCACCAAATTTCTTTGTGCGCGATGGGATATGTGTGACAGTGAAGCGGTGACACCGGAGAGCAGCACGTGTACTCCTATGGAGGAAGGGAGAAGGTGGGATAAGGTCAAAGAGTTCTTCAGAGCACTCGCGGTGATATAAGCGATAGAAGACGCTGAGTGACGCTATATCTCTACGCAATTGCAGGTGTTCAAGAGTATTAGTTACCTCTGCATTGCCGATAATACGTACAGCGCGACGCTGCAATCCGTCTAAGGCATCGAGAAGATACTTTGCGGAACCGTCCCAGATGTGCGAGCAATACTCCACGCAAGACCGTACCTGTGTCTTGTACAAAAGACACAACTGGTCAGGCGTAAAGAATCGCCGCACTCTGTTCAGGACACCGAGTTTTCGTGAGGCTGTTTTGATCACGGCTTCGATATAGTCCTTTTGATTCAGATCGCAGCGAATCGTCATACCGAGCATGTTGATATTGTTCTGCAGGCTTAGAGATGTGCCCTGAAGAGTTGGACTCGCCATCGAGTCCCTATTGCGGGCGTTAATATGCAAAAAAAAGGCAATTCCAACGCAATTTCTGTGGGACCCCACCCAATTGAAATGGAGGCCATGATGTGATGAGCTCCTATGTAAATGAGGACAGCACATGGATGCTCGTGGAAATTAAACAATTTGTACAAGTCAAACAATAAAATTCCAGCTTTTGGGGATGAGATGTTTTCTAAATGAATTCTTCATTTTCTAAATGAAACGATAGACTCTTATTTTGTTGTGACATCATTTAGCGAGTGCATTACGACGCCATGCCATGAAAGTGCAAGTTACAAATTAGATTACAGACGACGATGTAACAACGTCAGGACAAAATAATATTATGTAATTAAACGCGAGTAAGATAATATCCTAGAATATACTGTACCAATGACATTTTTAAACACGCTATGTTGTATTCTGTTTGTGTACCGAATAAATAATAATAAAAACAAAGACCTCCATCTAAAATCAAGTCAATCAATAGACGGGTTCTGGCTTAAACACCATTTTGTTTTTGTTGCCAAATGCGGGTTGGTGATCATGAACCCGTGCTGCATATCCACTGAAAAAACCGTTGCACTTTGCTCGACCTGGGAATTGAACCCAGGACCTCTGGATATCAAGCCGAGCGCTTTGCCACTCTGCCTTTAAAGCGTCCACTAAATACAGCTGAATTTTAAAAATACGAAGCTGTACGGTCATCAACAAAAGTGCTATGACAAAGTACAGAAGTGACTAGTGACTTTTGTCGCTAGCAGTACTTGACCTTATTGCTATAACATAAAATATTCTTTAACACATTTTTGATAGATACGCTTGAACAAACTGCAAGTTGCATGTCCCGAATTTATAGAACGTATTGCAAGTTGCAACCAAAACGCCAGCGAGCACTCGTAAAACCTTTTATTTCGTACCCTAATTTCTAGTTACAGCACAGTGGCATTTGTTATTTCAGTCATAAAACTATGAAAATGTAGCTTTCGTTGTAAGTAGTGATAAGAACCAACGCGGTGGATACAAATCAGTTCTTTAAAATAGAATCGATAGAGAATATATTTGTTTGCAGAAAACATGGTTTATTTATGTAAGCATAAAATATACCGATCACAGAAAACATGGTCCATTTATGATTCTCAGAGTAAAATATCGCACGAATAAAGATCAATCGAGAAACCAAATTTATACTATTAATAAAGAGGTAACGTTTGTGACTTTGTTTGTTTGTATGTCGGGACTAATCTCTGGAAGTACTGGTCCAATACTTTCACTGATAGAAAAATACATTTCCTGTGTTACCCGCAACGAACGCACACGGACGAAGTCGCGAGTAAAGTGCTAGTATTCAATATTCATGTTTAAAACGTTTACGGCTAAATTTATGCGATTTAAAATAGCATTTTGTTAAAATACTTTCTACTAACTATTTATATCTCTGTATTTTTCAAAAGCATAGAAAGTTTCATTAAATTTGGCTTGATAAGTAAGAGAGAGAGAGAGAGAGAGAGACGCCTAAACGCTCTCACTCCCTTTTAGTAGTTAAACATAGCTTGTGATCAATGTCAATCAATTTTTATTTATTTTTTATTTTTTTTGCTTTAAGCACGGGAAGGCAAGAAAACAGCCAAGATATTGCTGAGTACTGTTAAATGCTTAGTGTCATAAATAATTAATGTGTGTTTTTATTATTTTTTTTTTCTTTTCGTGTGTTTTAGCGTTTTATTATTTTCATTTGTCTATGTTGGTTTGTCGTTGTTTTGTGGACACGTCACCGATTTAGGCCCCTCCAGAATAGCAACGTTACAGCGGCTCTAGGTCGCTGTAGCACGTGCTGAGGCTGGGGCCTAGTCGGCCATTTTATCTTTTGTTTTTGTTTTGTGTTGTTATTGTGATTATCGTGATATTTTGTAGTGTGTGCCAATAAATGTATTTCATTTCATTTCAATGTCACAATTGTTTCAAAAGTAACCTCGGTTTACCGTATACATAACATTACTTACGTTACATCATCATCATCAGCCCCTCTTGGCCCATTACGGGCATAGGCTTCTCTTTACTTATTCCATTCGCCTCGATCCTGTGCTAGGGGCCACGTGCAGCCCAAGTTCCTGGTTATATCGTCGACGATGTTACAACACAACGATAAAACATAAATGACAATTTATTTTCAAAATGTTCGTAGGTAAAATAAGTTAACATATAACTCCACTGGCTCGGTTACATGCTGCTGACGGGGGAAGATCGAAGCGTCAAGACAGCATACTTGGGTCGACCGATCGGCCGGCGACCGATTGGTCGCCTCAGGTACTGCTGGAGCGATAGGGTGGAAGCTGACCTGCGTGACCTCGGAGCCATCAACTGGCAAGAAATTGCAATGGACAGGGGAATGTGGCGAGTTCACGTTTCAGAGGCCAAGACTCACTTTGGGTCCCTGCGCCAATGAAGTAGGTAAGTATAATAAGTTAAAAAAATAAAATGGAAAGTCCTCCTATTATAGGACATTTTTCAATATTTTATGACGTTGTAAGGGAGAAAACAAGTTTCTTGCCGGCAAGTTTCTTGCCGGTTCTTCACAGTACAAGGTCTCCCGCCCTTTGTTGACTTACGAACCGATGGCATAGTGACATTCATAAGTGCTAATTTGCAGGCTAAACTGAATAAATGATTTTGAATTAACGGTCACCCGTAAAAAGAAGCTCATAGTTAATCAATATGGGCTTCTTTATATGGGTTCCATTACTTAAATTAAAACATTATGCATGTACTACACAATGTTAAATTGAAAGATGAATCAAAAACGCTCAAAATACGGGTATAAATGCATGCAGCGAAGCATGCCAGAAAAATCTATTTCCGGCTGACCACTCTGAAATAATATTGGTCCATCTTCCTGCACTTTTATCTTGTGTCTGTATCACTGTACATATTATAACTAAATACATAGTGTATTTATAAATAGTATGTATACATCTTTTCCCGCTCCTACTTAAACCAACGACATGTCTTTTTAACTTTATTACCAATAAATGGTACGTAATAAAATCTTTTACAAAAAGAGAAAAGCCCCCATTTATCAAACGATGCGAAGGGCAATTTTACCTACAAACGCCACATGCAAGCAAACGTTATTTGTAACACGATAGTACACTTTCAATAGTTCGTTCTACCGTAGTTAAAATGTGCATTTTAAAATCTATATTGTCATAGCTTTCTTCTGTACAGTTACGAGCATTAACATAAATACACTTTTAACTAGTTTTGACCCTTATTTCATTGCATTAAGAGTTACATTGTTTACATTATCCCTGTTCGATCCGAGATGCCGTTCCCTCTAGAAAACCTCCGAAGGTGCTTCGTTTCACATGGCTTGAGGAACCCTTTAAGTTTGTTTGTATGTATCTCTAGAAAACAATATGTTTTTATCTTGTTCAAGTAATGTTAAATTTTAAATGATAATTTAGGGAACTATAGGTTTTTTTTACAATCAAGCTAGCCGCCCCCAAAAAAACCCGGTGAAGCTGAAAATGCCGTTTGAGGCAATCAGTAAACTCTCTCCAAAAAAGCCTATGATTATATCGACGGCCACTGTGCATTAGCTGGCCTTGCTTACTGTGCTCATCTATACTATGACCAGTCGCTAGGATCTTGCTTCTAAACAGTGATTGATGGCACAGCTGATATGTGCAGCGAAAAAGAACTGACACTTTCTAGCAAGCAGATTTTAGCTCAGATTTTTTTTTCTTTACTATAATACCTTTAAAACTTTTACACTATCTGTTAAGGGATTAGTTAGAGGAGAAAAAAACTTTTTAAAAACAAGCTTTTTTTGCTTGTTAATAAAAAAAGGAACTAAAAAGTTAAAAATAATTTAAACCTTTAATTCAATTTGATAATAAGAAAAAAATTATTAATAATAAAAGCGTGTTACATTGTGATTGCAAATTGCGATTATTTAATTTTTAACATTTCAGTATTTTTGTAGGGGGATTAGGGCTTCAGTACAACAGGGTTGGCTCTGGTACCCTGAGCCGCAACGTTAACGATATGACATGTTCAAACACCCTCATACCATTCAGCCCTCGGCACGTGCTCACCTTGGCATTGAGTCATCCATCTAACTCATCTAATCAAAGACAGATCCACATTCATAACAAACGGAACGAGCGAACAAACAAACTTGTATTCCCGAGTTCCTATGGCCATCTTCCAGCTCCATCATCAGACCATGATTACCATCTAGCACCAAAGCACTCGTCAAGACGAATCATAGGAGCTCAAACTCGATGAGGTTGTGTCGTTTAATTACCGAGTTCCTATGGCCATCTTCCAGCTCCATCATCAGACCCTGGTTACCACCTAGCACTTAAGTACTCGTGAAGACGAATCATACGAGTCCAAACTCGATAGGGTTATGTCGTTTAATTACCGAGTTCCTACGGCCACCTTCTGGTTTCATCATCAGATCAGCTCCACGTCATAATAATTTTGCATTGTCATCCGATTCACACATGCATGCAAAATTTCAGCTCAATCGGTAACCGGGAAGTGGATAAAATTTAACTTGCAAGATTAGATCACAAACAAACATCGGGACAGGTGAAACTCAATAAAAGCTTGTAATAAAAAAATAGCGCAAAACCTTATGTGAGATTTTCGTGTGTGATTAGTGTTGATTAATTTACACGGGCCGGATATTTTAATTTTTTTTTAAAAAGTTCACGCGTGATATTTGTACCTCTTTCTGGTAATCCGAATCAAGTGCCGTGCCTTTCCAATTAAGCTGTTGCTACTGTATCCGGCCCGTGTAAAATAATCAACAATATCTACTAGTACGAATTTGCCTGTCAAGCTTTTTCTGAATTATAGTTTATTTCGTAGCGATTGTCTACGTATGTACTATAATCGTATATTATTTAAAAATACATTACTATTATACAGCAACTATAAATTCGTAATACGTTATAAGTTCTTAAACTTACAATGTTTCACTTCTTAGCGTTAATTAGTTATTAAACTTTCGTGCTTGCCTGTCAAGCTTTTTCTGAATTATAGTTTATTTCGTAGCGATTGTCTACGTACTATAATCGTATATTATTTAAAAATACATTACTATTATACAGCAACTACAAATTCGTAATACGTTATAAGTTCTTCAACATACAATGTTTCACTTCTTAGCGTTAATTAGTTATAAAACTTTCGCGATGCATTAAATTAAACTTACGTTAATCACTAAGTACCCACTTTCCAAGAAATAGGTTCAAGTTTTCTTCCAATGTAAACTTGGTGGCTGTTCATGTAAAATGTCAAATGGGCTTTTAAATGCTTATAGTGAAGGTAGGTATCCGAGCCAAAACGTCGGGGAATTTAAAAGGCCTTTGGCTTTCAAAGTAAAAAAGTAAATAATTTTGAATAATTTCGGCGGGCTGGTTGAACCACGATAGCTCAATTGGGAGAGCACCTAACCCGGTATGTCTGAAGAATGCAGGTTCAAATCCTGCTCGTGGAATTTGCTTCAACATTTGTGTTTTTGTAAGATAAACATATTTTAACGTTTTCTAACTAGTTATACTAGAGGTAGATAACTAGAGGTAGACCACAGAGTTATCTCAAATATAAAATTTACAATACTATAAATTAATATTTCCAAATTAGATTCCCACAGGAGCTTTCTGAGACTGGTTGATTTTTTCTAGTAAAATTTTATCTTGTAACTATTGCTTAACTAGAAATAAAAACTACAAAAGTTGAAAGTTAGATAAAAAAATATATTGATGATGAGGAATCTCATGGTTTCATCGGTCCTACCCCTCACTACCGATACGTACTCTTCACTTTGATGTTTAATACGCCATCAACGCTGTCCGAGTAAATTGAATTCTGGTAAGTAATTTATGTTAGTGATGTCCTAATTTACATGTCGATTAAACAATTTAGCTTTGCTCAAATTGTGTAAAGAAACCAGTTAAAATTCATCTGGCGTGGTATGTACGATATGGTACTGTATGGAACTGCGTTTTTAGTGTAACTGAGTAACTGCCTATATTCATCATCATCATCAGCTTACTTTAGTAGCTGGACAACCAAGTGCACTCTCCAAGTGCACGCCACTGCACTGCCTATATTATCTACCATATATTCTTCCGAACGCAACAATACTGTTAATATTCTTTTAGCGTCCGATTTTGTTGAGATGGTAGTTTAACATTTTATTTATACGGAATTATAAAGTTGGGATTGGAGAAAATCGTAATATTGAAATTAGAAAATAAATAATTTGAAACACCTATTTGGGTATACCACTAAAATGCACCTCTATACAGTATTATCTATGAATGCATCTGCAGAAGTACTTACTTACAGACAAATGCAAACAAACATGCAAACCAAGTGTAGAACGGCCTCTGGCGCTGTGGAGAGTGTGGAGAACGATACACATAAAGTGGCTGACAGTGGTAGTTGGAAGAGAATAGCCAAAGATCGGGATCAGTGGCATGCATTTGAAGAGGCCTTTGTACAGCAGTGGAGTGAATTGGACTAAATATGATGATGTTGCAAATTAAACCGTTACCCGACACACGCTACGCCTCTATACGTTACTTAAATTTTTATGTATTTGCGATTACTCGATATCTTTCACATCGAACCTAGAACCTCACTAACGCCCTCAAGAACCTCTTGGGATCATAAGTGCAGTGCGGCTTGATGCGGTGCTGTACACACGACTGGGCTTACGCACGTAGGTACCTACTGCGTTATACAAGGACGTAGAGCACTGACTACTATTAAATCTGTGTCACATGTGCCACCGGCGAACGTTTATATACTTTTCATTATATTAATACATAAGACTGCAAACTGTCAAATTTCTAATTGCTCTACTATAATATCGCCACATCCCAAACAGCTCTCATGTGTAATTGGTGACTTCAATCTGGGAGACGTGTTGTGGTGAAATAAAACTGGAGCTCCACTAAATGGTTCTTGTGCTAAACCTGATATTCTCTGAAATTTGTGGCAATCAATTGGTGTATCTCAGTTAAATTTGGACAGTAAAACAGGAATCTTTAGACGTCATTAATCGCTGGTGTAATGCTAATCATATGTCATTAAATATTGACAAGTGTCAAGTGATCTCTTTCACCAAAAACATTTATTTTTATCATTGGCCTTATCATCACTCAACATCAGGTAGATCAAGGCACTGTACCTACCCTTAAAATACTTTTAAAAAAACCCTAGAGCCACCCTACATACAAATAGTATGTGTTATCTTGCAATTTGTTAGACCAGTAAACAATTACAACAATATTCTTCAAATTCCCCTATCAGAGTTTAAAACCAGCAAACACTGTATTCAAGGATCAACGGTATATTCGTTTGCAAAACAACATGCGCCAAACGAGCGATGCAATATGTTTGGTAACACAACGATCATCAGCTAACCCCCTAACGGCCATTTATCATAACGGAATATGTGGCTGCCACGTTAATATGACAGAGCATCATTAATTTTGGTCAAAAAATACCTTAAATGTGATACGAGAGGATCTTAACTTTGAGTAGGATGTAATTAATACATAATAATTCTTGTTTGAGTTCACAGTTATAAAACCATTCAGCCGACTTGTGTCATGTATGTTAAATATTTATAAAATTAAGTGCTGCACTGACCAGTTTGTGAACCTATGAATAAAAAATTAAAAATAAATTTAATTGTTGATTATTATCAAAAGTTAGTAAATTTTTGCTAGTATAGAGTCCTAATACCATTTTGTTCCATTTAAAAACATTATGGTTTTAATTTTAAATAAACAAGGTTTTAATCATCTTTTGCTGTTAAATGTACCTAAGACGGCATATTGACGGGCATATCTTTTCGGCATATCTAACATCGGGATCTAAGGGTATGTACAGCTGAAAGCACACTAAAACTACTTACTACAAACTTTCTTAAACTACTATGTAAATACATGAATACGGTGTTCACTAACAAAAAAATAATAAATTTGGTACAATAAAGATAATATGTATTTACATTTATATAATTAGATATAAGTGTTTTTTTATATATTTTAGCGTTTTATTAACGCTTAAATATACTTAAGTAAAATTTAAACACTGAAAAAAGACGACAACCTCAGGCGGGAATCGAACCACGCACCTTCCGCATTCCGGGCGGCTGCCTTAACCACTTGGCTACCGAGGTCTGGCTTTCACCCGTCGAAATTTTTCAGTGCTTGATGCTTATGTTTTTTAGTCAACATTGCTTCATCAATCTTAGAAGTTTTCACCTCTGAGATCCGAAAGAAATATTTTTACAAATATTTGAACATTCGGTTAAGATGAAGCTGCGTTATAGATAAGTGTTTTTTTATATATTTTAGCGTTTTATTAACGCTTAAATATACTTAAGTAAAATTTAAACACTGAAAAAAGACGACAACCTCAGGCGGGAATCGAACCACGCACCTTCCGCATTCCGGGCGGCTGCACTGACCGCTATGCTTCTTTCCCGGTAGATTTCGAGAGTTCGATTCCTGGCTGGGTCGGGTGGGCGTTTAATTTTTTCACAGTATTTTTAACTTCATAATAATATCGTGTTAGCTTTTTTGTTCAATTTAATTTTTGTCATTCGGCCTTAACCTCTTTTTTTAATTCAGTGAAATGTATAGGTACCACGCAAGTGACATGCAGATATTTAATTTATTCCTCAAATCCAATTTAATCCAGTACAAATAAAAAACAGATAGCTTTTAAAAATCATCATGTAAAATTTCTAGACTAAATGGATACGTAACAAAATAACCCTGACACATTTTTAAATGAATTTTATATTTTTATTCATCCGTTTTTTTAATACGAGTATAATTTGAATGACCTATAATTTGATAACCTAGGTGTAACGTCCTTCTGCTAGTAATGGTCTCACCTATTTTCACACTGTCCTACAGCTGGGCAAAGACTTCCATTATTTAAATCAAGTCATCGCTGCATTTGATGGGTATTGACTTAATCACCACGCTTGCCAGACGCGGGTTAGTGATCGGGCTATGCATTGAAAAATCCGAAACATAATTCTCAACCTGTGAATGGAACCTAGGACCTTCGGGTGACGGGTCGAGCGCTTTACCACTCGGTCACGGAGGCGAGGAAAAAAAAGATAAATTAAAAATTATGTCAATATGTTTGTAACATAGTTTGATGTGGGTGAACCTAGCTGGCTATAGCTCTGTTACAAAGGTCTATCAAGTTCACTTCAAAATATTTAAGACTTAAGTTCAATAGGAAAAAGTAAAACAATCCGACCCAAGCTAGCGTGGCGAGTGGCGAGTGTTGACCGCGTGAAAGTGCCAAGTTAACTTTCCACTTAAAAGTTATATCAATTAAAGTTGTTAGTTGTTTGTTCCGAGATTCGGGAACGTAATGCTATTTGCTATTTTAGGGGATTCATGAGATCAGTGGTGCCAATACAGAAAAAGTTAACATAGTTTGGTAAATAAGAAATAAACTTAAATACCACCGATTATCTAGGAGATCTATTTTGTAACATTAATTTCAAAAAATACTAAATATACAACGCCACCATTGCCTAGCGGCGAACTGACCCTGAGGTCCTAAGTTCAATTGTCAGGTCGAGTAAACTGTCTGAAACACTTTTTTTCAACACACATCATTTTTGGATGCACAGCCGGGCTAGTGATCACCAACCCGCATTTGGCAATTGCGTAGATGACTATAATTATAAAATAAGGAGGACCCCAGCAAGTTGCTTCATATATGTATACCGCGCTCGAGCAACTCACACATAAAAGGAATCGGATCTCGAAACAGCTCGGAACAATCCGAGCGCTGCTGTTGCGAGGTTCCGTTCCGTTGTATGCCGGATCCGATCCGAACCCCTCGAAGAATCTAGGGCACGGGGACACGTGCTAGTGCGTGATGCCGTTCCCTCCAGAAAACCTCCGCTCTAGAAAACCTTCGAAGGTGATTCGTTTCACACGTCTTGAACCCTTTAAGTTTCTCGCCGCCCCCAAAAAAGCCCGGTGAAGCTGAAAATACCGTCTGAGGAAATCAGCACAGTCTCTCCAAAAATTTATGTCTTTTTTTATGATGGATGCTTTGTCTATAAGGTATATAGGCTATTAACTTCTTCCACTACTACATGCATTAATAAAGATGCTCGAAATCGCAAAGGTTATTGTTGTGTTGTTGTTGTTGTTGTTGAAGGTGGTCCCCAAATAGCCACGTTAACTACAGTGTGTAATGTGAATCCGTTCCGAACACATGCGTATTCGTTTTCTGGGTGGATCAATACGGCTTTAAGTAATTAATTATACGTTGCAAGCAGCTAAACTTAATTATAGTTAATAAAAATTATAGCCTGAAATATATATTATTGTCTGAAATGAATGCATTTATTCATTTGTTTTATTTATAACACCTACACACTCCTTAGGTACTTCATATAGTTTTAGTTTACGCGAACACTACACCTTGAAATAATACTATGTATGTCAATGAATTTAATCAGGTTTATTTTACTTCCATTCTTCGTCCGTTTCTAATGTATCGTTTCTAGTGGTGCTTTTCAATGTCTTCGGAACGTCAGGATTTATTTTTATTTGTAACAGGCACGGCAGTCTCCTCTGTCATGTTAAGGGGACATGGAGTCCAAACGCTTCGACCAATAGTACAATTATTGGTCGAAGTCCAAACGCGAAGACAACTAGTACAGCGTGAAAACTACTATAGACTATGTATGATATTAAAAAACCGGCCAAGTATGTGTCGAACATTTATTTAACGATGGCTCATATACTTAAATGTAGATACTACCGGTTTCATACACCTGACAACGTTATATGTAGTTCCCCAACGTTATATATGAGGAATGTGTACTGCGGGCCCGCGTGGTGGTTTATGGCCCGTTCTCCCCATCCATCCTTAGGGAAGGCTCGTGCCCCAGCTGTGGGGGCATGATGAGCTGGTGATGTGATGATGAAAGTAGGGTTCCGAGATGGAATCCTCAGCAGCATCAGATAAAGTTAAATAAAAAATAAATGCCAGAAGCTCCGTGCCCATTGAAATGAAACAACTTTTACGGATCTACTCGCGTTTATTTTACACATTAGTTTTAACACTAATAAATCAATAAACAATAATAAATGTGTAGTGTTCGCGTAAACTTTAGAAAACAATATGTGCTCCGTGCCCATTTCACTTCGTACTTTGTCAAAGCGATCAACAATAACGATAGCCGTTTCACAGTTCTAATATGTAACTAATGACTACACCATACCACGGTGCTAAATACCCACCGATATTTATGACTGGTCGTTAATAACATGGCCTAGTTCCTTTATTAGGGCATCTGTGTACTTAAACCATCCCGTCGTAGCCATAACCTGCTCACTGAAGCGATGTAATACTTTGTGTGTAAACCTCTTTGGCTTGGAAATGAAAGGACACTGGAATCGGCGTAGGATTCGGAAGATTTGCCGCCTCTGTGGTCCAGGGGTTAAAACCATCGATACAAAATAATTAAGACCCAGATGGTAAGCTTAAAACAATATTGGTCCTTACCTATGAAACTGACGTTTTGTATAAAGATTTTTTATAAAATTATATTTTTCAAACTAACGTTTTTTTTAATTTTCTTAGTGTAGTCTTAATTTTAGAGTAGTGTGTTCGTCTCACTAGCTAAATAGAGCAGACATTAAAAATTAAAAAAAAATCAAGTCCCTTCAAAGCTATAACGAAACAAAAGGTCAATTCCGCAAACAAAAAAAGAAGTCGATTTAAAAAAAATTGGGCGATATAGACACAAAATTAAAAATCATTAAAAAGAAAAAAAATTTATTCAAAATTATTTATTCAGTATTGGAGATTACAAAATTTTTATCAGTATTAGGGATCTCCAGTTAAGTACTAAGTACCTGTTTTAGGAGATCCTGCTCTTCCATAACAATGTGGTAACATTTTAATGCTCCAGGGTAAAGAAACTTAGTCTTAAAGTTATATTTTTATATAAAAAGTAAAAAGTAAAAGATGTGTGTGTGTGTGCGTGTGTGTGTGTGTGTGTGTGTGTGTGTGTGTGTGTGTGTGTGTGTGTGTGTGTGTGTGTGTGTGTGTGTGTGTGTGTTTGTGTTTGTGTTGTGTTTATATACATTTGACTATATAGTGTTTTAAACAGTATTATTGATAATACCATTGTTTTAATCTACATCTAATTAATTTCTTACTAGTTATTTACATATAGCTTCAGTTTTGTCGTAATTCCATGTTAGCAGTACAGATTTTAGTGAAGACTTACATTTATGCTTAGTCATAGGATAGATATTTAATATTTTGTTAATCGCGTTGTACAAATATGCTGAATGGTATCGGAACTGTCTCATGGCAAAAGCTGACTTCACGGTGACCACCGGTGCCACCGCATGTTTTCTTCTTTTAGCCAGTTTGCTAGGATCATAGGTTTGTAATTTGTGTGTTCTTAAAACAGTGTTCAGAATATACAGCTGTGTGTAATACACCTATTAATATGTGAGAAAATAACGTCAATTTCCTAGGTAAGGACCCAATACATACCACGCTTGAGCAATTCGTATGCGTCGCCGCCGTCGCCGTCGCTCAAGCGCGTTTATATGTAACTTCTCCAGTCTTCTCAGCCATCACAGACCCAGAACCGGGTTCGATTCCCATCGAGGGGTAGGTGTGTGTGTACTCGGTTTAGTTGGTGGTAGGGCTTGTTCGTCCACCTGGCTAGCTACCACCATCTTCTCTAAATGTGTCGCCATAACATAAAATGTAAATAGCTTTGTTATTGTCCGACCGCTAGATATAAGGTAGTCAGTGCCTCAGTAATTGAAGTTTCCAGGTGAATTGCGCTTACACCTTTAGCGTTTTCTTTACTTAACACCTGGTTAGATGAAGGCCAACTGCTTACCGGTAAGGTATTTTTTTAAATTGCATCTTTGCCCTCGGAAAGTTGTAAGCTCTTAACCTCCAAAGATAATGATAGTAAAGCGAGAAACTTTCTCACATCACTAGCCTTTATACATATCCGTATCCCATAAAAACTTCTAAGTACAAATTATTTCAAAGTACCTAGCCTACTTTAATGAAAATACAGAGATCTAAGTAGTCAAAAGAAAGAAAGTTTTAAAAAAAAGTTTCTATGCCATTTAAAACTTTTCATAGTGGACTTTAATGCTAAAAATAGATATTATACCAGGCAGCGAATTCTAGGCCTAAAAAAAGACAATAAAACAACAGTACAGTGAAATATTATGATCAGATGTTAATGACGGTAGTTGTTGACATTGAATTGGCGCCTTTGGCTTTCAAAGTAAAAAAGTAAATAGTGTTGAATAATTTCGGCGGGCTGGTTAGAACCACGATAGCTCAATTGGAAGAGCACCTGACCCAGGATGTCAGAAGGGTGCAGGTTCAAATCCTGCTCGTGGAAATTTTTTCAACATTGTGTTTTTGTACAGTGCTTCACGTTTATTATTATAGATGTGATCGTGATTGATTTACTAATACTTTTTTCTTCCCCTCCATATCTCTACCACATCCATAGTCGCTCTTTCGTCGTCATCATCAGCATCAGCATCATCAGCATCAGCATCATCATCATTTTGATTAAATTTAATATTTTAAACCCACCTCTTTTTTTTCTAAAAATACTTGCTGCAGATTAAAAACGCGGTGGTTATGTAGGACTCCCTCATTGTGTTATTGGGTGCGGGGGGGTCTAACAAATCAAACACCGGTTTCCCATCGCCATTTTAAGTCGGTAATCTAAGCAATCTTGTCATGCTGTCTTCCAGATGGGTGAAGACAGCATGACAAGATTGCTTAGATTCTCGATCGTGACCTCGAAAGCTCGTGTGGCATGAGCCTTCTCTGTGGATGGATAGGGAGAACGGGCCATAAACCAGCACGCGGGCTAAGTGCGTATTGGTTAACGACTGCTAATGCAGCCGGGATCAACGGCTTTAAGTGCCTTCCGAAGCACTGAGGAGCTCGAGATGATACATTTTTGTTCACCCATCCGATGACCGGCCTTTGCAAAAGTTACTTAACCTCAGCACTCGCGAACCGGGCGCGTTAACCACTGCGCCATCGAGCTCCTCGAAACCGTACCAAGCTAAATTTATCTCCTAACTAAACGTAGTTATCAATCTTCCTAGCAAAGTTATCGGAGCCCTACAGACTCCCGATTCATCTTCGTTGAACCAAGAACTATCTGTTTTATACCGGTGAGATGTCGCTTCTTTAATTTTAAAAGGGAAACTCGAGGTTTATACATAAAATTAGGTACCTATTGTAAATAGGCTGAGGAGTTTGATGGGAAATGGCAACCGCGTTTAGGTTGCTTGCTATCTTGCATGTTAAGCAACTTTTATCACTCCGAATTACGGCATGGGTAACTAAATTAAGCGATGAAGAGCAGCCTGATAGCGCAGTGGTTAACGCGCCCGGTTTGCATTTGCTAAGGTTAAGCAACTTTCGCAAAGGCCGGTCATTGGATGGGTGACCAAATATTTATCATCTCGAGTTCCTTCGTGCTTCGGAAGGCACGTTAAGCCGTTGGTCCCGGCTGCAATAGCAATCGTTAACAACCACCAATCCGCACTGGGCCCGCGTGGTGGTTTATGGCACGTTCTCCTTATCCATCCATTGGGAAGACACATGCCCCAGCAGTGGGAACATAAAAAAAATGCTAATGATGATGAACTAAATTTAAAAAATTACTCATAATGTGTGCCTATATAGTGTCCCGCCGCTAAATAAAGGCTTCCACCATTATAATTATTATAGTCACATCTACAGTTTATGGGTATCGGCTTGCTTGTAAAATCGGGTTGATTATCGTGAACCCGGCCTACGCAGGTTTTATTCCTTTACGGGTACACAACGGACCTTCATGACGAGGGGGAAGCTCACTTCATATGTACGCTATAAGTACTAAGGAACTGGCTATCTTATCTCTAACTGTTGGACACAACAAAGCTACTTACACTGGTGTTAAGGCGACACGCAGGTAGATAAAACAAGCCTTACCATGCAACAACCTAACAGATAACAAACATGTTCCCCCACTGAGAATCAAATACGATATCTCTAGGTCTGATTGCGATGGTTAACCACTAGACCTCAGAGGCGGCCAATTTATACTTACTTATATTTTTAAGAACCATTTGGAGGGGCAAAATGGGCTATTTTACATAACACGACCAACCCCTAAGTGAATCTCTTTGTATCCAAAAAGGTTGTATGGAAGTAATTTACTGGCGTAGACTGGAGGTAGCCGCCACAGCTATAAATCTACGGCCGAGCTCAAAACAGCGAGCCATACCTGGGATTTCTATATAGCTGTATTTCATATTTTCCATAAACCAGTCACATCTTTCATTAAAGAGAGAGAGAGAGAGAGAGCGCGAAAAACGTTTATAAACAGCACCACACAGATTATTGCAAACAAAGATGGAATAGATGATGGATGAAAGATGAAAAAAGGACATTATTAACATTACGTAAGCACGCACCTGTAGGTCCAGGGTGCAATTCCCAGGTCGGGCAAAATGTGTTTCGTATTTTTCGAAGCACAGCCCGGGTTTGTGATCACTAACCCGCGTTTGGCAAGCGTGGTGATTAAGCTATTTACCTATATCAATTTGTAGTGATGGCTTAATTTCAATGATAGAGGCTTTCGTCCAGCAGTAGGATATTTATAAGCTATTTACTAAACGATAGTATATACTATATGTTATTTACGAAACAGTATAAAAATAAAAACCATAAAATAGTTAATCATATTAGGTCCTTCAGGTAGGCCTCAGCCAGTGTTGTTGAAAACGAAGCGTGTGTTAAATCTGAGTCCAACTTGTCCTTTTAGGAAATTATTTATTTATACTTCTCTCGAGACTCTTGTCCCTAAATATGAGCAAATTTGCAGAAGCCATAGAACTTAAAACTTGATAGCTCATAGGCTTACGGCTGACGCGCATTTCTTTTAAAATTCCTGATAAACGATACAAAATTGTAAGAAATCATTATTTTATTCTGATTCTAATATTATTTCTTACTTCTCGCAGTCGTACTTTACGAAATAAATAATACAATTGCAACTATTCATTCTTGTTTGCTGTCCTGTTCCTAGTCACTGTCACATTTCTAGTTCTTTTGTAATACCCTCTTCAACGTTGTATTCAATATTGCACTCATAGGAAGCAAAGGATTTTAGTATAATAGTATTACCTCAAGGAGCTTTCCCCTTTTGTTCCTACAACATGACGCATGAGGCAGTCTGAGTCCTGAGTAATTTTGCTCTTATGCAGAAATATAATTATAAAGTGTAATCATCGCAGACAAGACTACGGGCGAAAAATTATAGGGAAATCAATAAAAAGAGTACCTGGCAAGCCAAGCCGCCTTTATGATCTTGGGGTTTGGCCACCGCGGTTCGACCTGGGAATTCGACCATGAAGTTGCATGTTTGTTAGTACAAAGTAAGGTTTAGGTTTTCTTGTTAATTTTAATAACTGACTGATGGTTTAATAAGTAAATATCTTATAACTTTCAGGGGACAGTCAGGGGACAGTCAGCAGGGGCTGAGCAAAGACCTCCATCATTAAAATCAAGACGTCATCGCTACAATTGATCCTGGCCGAAAGCGGGTCAGTGATCACAAATCCGGGCATCGAGGAATCCGGAACTCACTTTGCCCAACCTGGGAATTGAACCAGGGACCGCTAAATTCCCGAGGCAATAATAAAGTAGACACATATTATTGTATAAAACACGCTTCAACGCGATGAGCTAACAAATCACGACTTTGAAAAATCTTCAGCTCTCGACTAATCTGTCTACGTAATCCCCCATATTTTCATTTCCCAAGTTCTTCCAAGTTGCCACGCTCCCTGCAGGTGCAGGTGCGGTACGAGAAGTTACCAAACGAATTTAACCGGGATATGTGGCAAAGTGGCATTCAGAGGGGTAATGAGGAAAAATTATGGCAACATTTCATACGTTTTGCTAATGTTAAGCGTGTTATATAAGGTTTTGGAGCACGAATTTATTATAGTTTTCTTTAAAGATATGATGCATTTATATACTGAAAATTAAAATCGTTGTATTATTATTTTTGGTTACTTTTGTTTTGCCTAAATATTTGATCATCCATCCAATGAATATTAATGAATATATAACATATGAATATGAACATATGAATAGCCTTTGCGAAAGTTGCTTACCCTTACCAATCGCAGACCGGGCGTGTTAACCACTGCGCCATCGAGCTCTCCATTCACGCTACGTCTCACGTCACGTAATATTGTATCAATTGAAATATTTCAATAGGAGTACCTACCTATCGAAATATTTATCTTTATTTAATTGGTAAACATATTCATAAATAAATGTAGATATAAAAAAAAATGGACATAAAGAAGGATAATAAATAACTCAAGGTTTCATTCAGCTTACAATAAAAACTAAAAAAAGCTGTCATCATAATTAAATGTCTACAGGCGGTGATAATATTTGCTTTTCTCGTGATATTGTAGACAGTGCAAAAATATGAGAAGCTTATTTATTAACTATGGCAAACATTCACATAAAAATAGAAAATAATAAAATAACGAGAAATCATTTTCAATTTTTTTCCAATAATAGTATAGATAATTATATAACAAATAAAATTAGGTAGCCTTCAGGCCTTTAGGTGCTCCAAACTCTTTACTTTTAAAAGTATGCTAAGTAGGAACTTATTCTCTACAATTGAAGGTTACGAGTAAAGTGCACTTCCATCTATATTGTCACTTATGCCATCAAGTTAGATGAAAGACAAGCGTTTCTGTGCTGCCGAATGTAACAAATACTAAATGTAATGTAAATGCAATGTAAATAAATACTAATTGTTTTTGTACTAAAAGCGTACACAGTAATTAAACAAAATGGATGACCGATTAATAATGTTTGGTAACAAAACTGTTTTCATAATTATATTAATACTTTATGTAACTTTGTCGAATTAAAACTGTCGAAATGTCTGCCTGTCTGCTAAAGATGATCAATAATTTTATGTGTTTTATAAAAATCTGCGATTTGAGAATATTATTGTTGGCCCCGATCAACAATCGAGAGATCAGTTCCACATATACTACATATTTCCATATGACCCGACTAGTGAAACTTGAGTTCCCGTCATGCACTATTAAAACGTCCTCAGACTGGCGGGACCGGTCTGCACTGCGCAGAATGCATGCTCCAACACCTCCGAGGACGCCTTACGAGTTATGTTTGCCTGGTACCGAGATACCTGGATCCAACTGTAGAGTAAATATGAGAAAAATGTACGAAAGTTTCTTTCTTTTCTCGTTTGTTACTTTGAATATAACATCCGTTAACTTATTGTTACTGCTCAGAATGCATGGTCTAGCACCTCCAGGGACACCTTCTGCGTTATGTTAGCCTGGTACCGAGAGACCCAGCTGTAGAGTGTTTCTTTTTACATTCATTTTATATCCACAGAGTGCATGCTGAAAACGTCTTGCTAGTTATGTTGGCCTGGTACATACTGTGATAACCAACTGTAATTTTAAGATGTGAAAAATATATCAGTACGTTTTTTATTATTTGAAAACAGACAATTGATCGTAACTGCGAGAATGCATGCATATTGGTAGTGATAATAAGAAAATAGTGGTATTTCTTTTTGTATTATTTAAAATCAGTCCATTGTGATCGTTACTGCGCAGCTTGCATTCTAAAACAACTTACGACTTTTGCTAGCCTGGTACCAGAGAGACTTAACTGTAGTATAAATATGAGAAAAACAACTGATTGATCTTTATATTCAGAAACCACTCTGCGAAGAAGCTCTGACCAACGACTCTACTGAATCTGTGGAGAAACTAGGCATATTTATCATAGTTAGGTTAGGGTTTCCATGCATCCGAAAAATTGTGGATATTACCAGAATTCCGAAAAAGTCTTTAAAAACACTTTCGTGAGAGATATGATAGTTTAAATTATTTTATCACTTTTGTCATTGGCCCATTGGTTGCGATTGCTGTTAATAGGGCCAGGTGGTCGGTGGTCGGTGGTTTGAGAAGTTTTGAGCCCATCAGTAAGACATTATGGGCTGATGACGAAGAACAAATAGTTGGGGATTGTGATAAGCAAACTCTAACTGAGCGCACTAAGCGCTGTGTATGCTGGAATAAATATAAACAAAGAATGCTAATTGGTTAAAACTACAATACTGGATAAGCTATTATTTACAATATTTCATTGCATCTTCATTGCTTAGGACAATAATACATTGGAGAAGCTATTGGCGTAGGATCTAACGCGTTTGAGTAACATTAGTTCATAAGATAGGAATCTGAGTTGAACGATCTTGTTGTTTGTTGTTTTCTGTACTTAAATAGTGTGAGCAATAAAGTTTTTATCTATCCACGGTCTGAATGTCCTGATGGTGACTCGATTGTGTTCTTTGACATACAAAAATGTTATTAAAACTATCATTATCATCATCAGCCAGCTGGACATAGGCCTTCCTCAAGGATCTCCACCATGACCGGTTCTGTGCTGCTCGCATATAGCGGCGACCTTCACCAGATCGTCCGTCCAGCTTGCGACCTTCACCAGATCGTCCGTCCAGCTTGCGACCTTCACCAGATCGTCCGTCCAGCTTGTTGGAGGCCTGCCTACACAGCAGTGCATGTAGCGCTAAGGACGTATACTTATCCGTTTATCAAACTTTTATGGAGCATGCATGCATCACACCCCAGCCCGCAAATTTAAATGCCCAAGCAAGAAAATATTAATATTTAAATATCATACCCAAGCATTTATTTTTGCAATGATCAGTTTCCAAATTGGCGGTTTAAGAGAAATATTCAAGCTCATGTGCTTAGGAAGACAAGTTAAGACATTTATGGCAATTGATGTCGTAAGATGGAATCGTAAACAACCAATAACAGTGATATGTCCGATAATCCGATCCGACCATTGTATTTATTTATTTATTTATTATTAAAAGATACACCAACAAGTCGACATGCAAATTTCGGACAGTTTTTAGACAATTTTTGAAGTTTAAGACATACATGAAAACCAATAACAGGCATACACAATAAACTAAAAAAAAACTTATTAAATGCAAATTTAAAAAAACAAAAATTACAGTACATTAAATCAATAACTTAACTCAATTATTATTATTAACAAAAAAAAATTACAATACACAAACAAAGAAACAGAGAATTTGTACCTATACGAGTGTATGTATGTAGGTATGATCTATACTAAAGATAAATGGTTTCTTTTCATTATTTTACATTGTTTAAGCACTTTTCTTCATCTCATCTGAGCTGTGGAGCTGACGCTACTAACGTTGACGTTGGTGACAAATTCAGACAAGATGGTGGTAGCTATCCAAGTGGACTTAAAACAAGCCCAACCACCTACCGAACCGAGTATAAACATGTTCCCCCACTCTGGGAGTGGAACCCGGGACGATATTCTTACCACTAGACCAAGGAGGCGGTTAAAATAGGTAATCGAAAAAAAAAAATATTTCCCATAGTCCAAATACTCACTAGAATAGAGGAATAGCACAATTTTTCTATAAGTCCAGCCGAAATTGCACACATTGTAGTTAGTATAAAAGGAATTTCATTGATAAACCCATTACTTTTAACATAAACAAGAGCGTCATTTGAAAGAGCACGTCAATTGTGAATGTGTTCCAATCATTTGTAGCGGATCACTCGTCGATGTTTGATCCGTTCCACGAAGTGACATCTTGTGGTTAACAGTGAATTGGTTACTATTTCTGGTTTGTTCAGACGTCAGCACATCAACCTATCCAAAACTGTCAAATTTCGTCCTCCGTAGCCGAGTGGCTTGCACGCCGGACTTTGAGCGGCGCTAACTCTGAGGTCCCGGGTTCGATTCTCGGTCGGGTCAATGTCGAAAACGAACTTTTCAATATTGTGTGTGACAAGTGACATCTTGTGGTTAACAGTGAATTGGTTACTATTTCTGGTTTGTTCAGACGTCAGCACATCAACCTATCCAAAACTGTCAAATTTCGTCCTCCGTAGCCGAGTGGCTTGCACGCCGGACTTTGAGCGGCGCTAACTCTGAGGTCCCGGGTTCGATTCTCGGTCGGGTCAATGTCGAAAACGAACTTTTCAATATTGTGTCGGGTCTGGATGGTTGTGGTACCGTCGTTATTTCCATGAACGAGTGCTTTAGCTACTTACCTTGGGATCAGAACAATGTATGTGATGTTGTCTCATATTTATTTATTTATATATTTATTCCTCAATAGACATTGAACTTTATACCTAAGATGTATGGTTGAAAATGCATTGAAGAAATTTGACAGATTTGGATAGGTTGATGTGCAGGCGTCTGTACATTAACCGTCAATCATCAGCTTACGTAATAAGTACTTATAGTCACAAAAAATGAAGACCCCAGAAGGTATACTTCGTACATACCGCGCTCAAGCAACGCACATACCTACAGGTAAACCCTCTTACGGACACGGAGTCTCGGACCATATTAAACCAGTCCGAGTGCAGTTGTTGCGAGATTCCGTGAATTATATTTAATATATATTAGAGCTAGCGACCCGCGCGGCTTCGAACGGGTGCAATACTAATACACGCAACCGCTATGTCCCGGCATTTTAAATCTGTAATATGTTCCAAAATAATTATTTAAATTACATGCTGTAAGGGGTACTTAATTGGATAAGGATTAATGCTGTATTGCTTAAAATCGCTTCGTAAATAAACCATTATTTCTCGTAAAAAGTAAAAGATAAAAAAATATTATTGTGGGTTATCCCTAAGAGATATACATATACCATCGCGTACTTTTTTGTATACCTTTTTAAGGTGTACAATACTGCAGTACATTATTTTGATCTATCTTACGAGATAGATAAGGTTAAGCTGGTTTAAGCCTACGGGCTTCAACCAGCGTTTGCAATGTAAGCGCTAAAAAATGTGAAACCTTTAAAATTATCAGTGTTTCTCTACTATATTTTGCTTGTATTTATACATATAAACCTTCCACTTGAATCACAATATCTATTAAAAAAAACCGCATCCAAATCCGTTGCGTAGTTTTAAAGATCTAAGCATACATACAAACATACATACATACATACATAGGGACAGCGGGAAGCGACTTTGTTTTATACTATGTAGTGATAATATTCAAAGCAGCGCCTCTGGTGAATAGAGCTTGCACTTAGCATTCTCATCGCGAAATCTACTAAATTCGCTCTACTAATGCGAATTTTATTTGCCGTTTGATAACGTACCTACTTACACGAATATTTTTTTGCCGATGAAGCAGCGACTGTTGGTAGTAAACGAGCTAAGTTTCAATTATGTCGTAGAAATACGGTTTCGTTAACGTAATCGAATAGAGTTTGCACTATGCACTGTGTTCGCTTACCGTTAAAGTTAGCTAATGAATCATTTAGCGAACAACAAAAATAAGAACAATAAAACAATTTTTTTAGCTACAATCTCATGTTTTCGGAGTATTCGGCAATGAATGCAAACAACTGATTTTTAGAATATACAATTCAATAAAACCGCTGATTCTATAGATCTCTATAATTATATTTTTTTGGAATCGGCCAGTTGAAAAGCTTTTCCTAGGATAATTTAGGAGCTAGCTTCCTGTATAGACAGGATTACACATTTATAAAATATAGTCTTTTAGAATCGACATGTAGTCGTACCATTCATATAATACTCATCATCATCATCAGCTCATTTTATGTCCCACTGCTGGGCACGAGCCTTCCCTATGGATGGATAGGGAGAAAGGGCCATTTACCACCACGCGGGCCCAGTGCTGAGTGGTGGTTGTTAAAGCCTTCCAAAGCACGGAGGAGCTCGAGATAATCTTTTGGTTACCCATCCGATGACCGGCCTTTGCGGTAGTTGCTTAACCTTAGCAGTCGCAGAACGGGCGATATAACCGAACAACTTCGATAGATTACATAAAATGTTATTTCTTAAATAACATAAGTGATTATGATAATTATAATAACATGACGTAGGTACTCGTAAAACAAGGGTACGACGAGCCGGTTCACAGGCGCTCTATAAAGTTTCAGACATGTAGCTGACTTTTCCCCACATCCACGGCCCGGTCAACCCGAGCCGAGGTCCGAGCCTCTCGGATTGTTCCGTTCCCCGATCCGATCCGAACCCCTCGGAGAATCTAAAAGGGCACGAGGACACGCACTAGTGCATGATGCCGTTCCCTCTAGAAAACCTTCGAAGGTGATTCACGGCTTGAGGAACCCTTTAAGTATCTCGCCGTCTCCAAGAGAGCCCGGTAAAGCTGCCAGAGGCAATCAACACACTCTCTCAAAAAAAAAAAAAGACGTGACAACATAATATTTTTTTATAATGCGGGTTGGTGATATTAAGCACGGGCTATGCTTAAAAAATCTAACCCCACTTTGTCCGACATGGGAGTTGAACCCAGGACTTTCGGAACCCGAACCAAGTGTTATGCCACTCGTCCACCGAAGCATATAATATAAAGTACCTAACGCATATAAAATCCTGATCTTCTTAGGCCTGCCTTAGTATGATTGGGGTTAGAACTGTGAAATCCAAATCATAATGCATGATCGCAATAGTTGGAGGTCTGCCACAGCCCTAACAAGGTGCTATAACCGTTTGCCGAGCTATTTTACCCTCCATTGCGCCCAAAAGCGGGCGAATCACACAAATAAGAGAAAAATGCTTTTACCGCGTTCCTAAAGGAAGGAAATGTACCTACTGCAGGTACAGTTTTACATTAATTCTAGCGGTATTGTGCAAAATTTTACTGCGTCCACGGAACAATTTAGAGAAAAATTATTAAGCAAAGTTTTAAAAATAATTCTTACTTTTATTACATTTGCACGGAGTTTTCTAAGCGCTTCTAGAAATAACGAAATAACTTTTCGGTTTGGTGGTTTTGACCAGTGGTTTTAGATCCAAAGATCGAAGGAGAAAGGGTACGACGAGCCGGTTCACACGCGCTCTATACCAGTTACGGACATGTAGCTGGCTTCTCCCCACCACCACGGCCCTGTCAACCCGAGCCGTGGTCCGAGCCTCTCGGGTTGTTCCGCTCCCCGATCCGTTCCGAACCCCTCGGAGAATCTAGTAGGGCACGGGGACACGCAGTATGCCGTTCCCTCGCGCTTCGAGAGCAGTCTCGAAGCGCAGTATCGAGTGACGGGAATATCACGTGATTGAATGTGCGTGCGCTGCCGGTACGGAGTTATGTTGTTTATTTGTTTTTGGCATTCAGCTGGAACGGTTATCTTGGCGGTGTTTCAAAAGGTATGAGCGGCGCAACTAGCTTTATCGTTGGGCATGCTTTTAAAATAACAAACTCGAATGGGTTTTTATTTGTGTTACGTATATGAAATGGACGATTCGTACATATCTTTTGCAGGTTGAGTTACAAATATTTTTTTAGTGTCATACGTTTGTAGCTTACTGAAACTTTGTAGCTATACGGATGTTTGTGGACGATTCAAAAGATTGATTTTTTACGAACAATTCTTTACTGATATTTAATATTTGAAAAGATATTAAGATCGGATTTTGATAACGTAGTTGTTGACATTGAACAAGGCCTCCTTTGGCTTACAAAGTAAGAGGAGATCGATCGAACCCCGATATTTTATATGGGATTTCTACAATTTGTGTCTCTCAGTGTTAATTAATTTCGACAGAGCCACGATAGCATAGTTGGTAGTGCACCTGACTCGACATGTCATGGGGTGCGTGTACAAATCGCGCTCGTGAACATATTTTTTTCAACACTTTTTTTCAAATTGTTATTTTTTGCAACAAATTTTGCGTAAAATTATTTACTCGTATAACATATAATATAATCTTAAATATAGCTCCTATTCCAATCACTAATCAGTAATTACGACACAACGAAAAAAAAAAAAAGGGATTATCAATCCGCACCGCTCACCCAGTGTCCATTGAAGCCTCACTGCGTTAAAAACACTTTACAAAAATACATCAATTACCTGTTTCATCCTGACGTTTCGAAATCAATACAGAGATCGTAGTAAAATAAAAACTAATAGTGGAACCGTATAAAAAAAATCTGAAATAAAATCGCACATAGTATAGTAGCACCAGGTTTTTGACACCAGATTTCGTCGCCAAGAAATAAATTTTAATGTAGGTATGATAGGAAGCATGTGGTCTGTATTCAACTGTCTAAAAGTCACAAATCAATTGCTGACCCTTATTACTAACGATTAAAGGGGAAAAGTGTCGGTCAGTGGTGCCATTACTCAATGTTGTTATAATGAACTGTTTTTATTTCAATTATTACATTTACTCTACACGAGTAGTGTATCCGTAGACAAGAACATTTTACTGCTTTACACATCAACAGTACCGCCCCGTCAATTTTGTTACCAAATAGGATACCTAACCGACCGCCAGCCGATTCCATTCATTAAAAAGTGCAAAGTGGAGACCAACGGCCCGCAATCTATTTCGAAGGCGTAAACTTGAAATAAATAGAAAATAACTCAGTTACTGTCGACGGGCGGACAATGGTGCGGCGCGTGTTGGCGGCGCGCCACGGGATACACATCATCCATGGCTACGTAACAACTTCCGAGACATTGTACTTTGTTAAAACATGATTTAGCTACATACTGTCAACTGCTAAGAACATAGTTGTTCTTGGTTGGCTAGCTACTAGCGTAGCTAGCCAACCTACTTTTATAATGGTGACATGACTAAATCTTGCGAGTTGCGAGTCTCTTAGTTATGTGATTAGTGAACCGCGTCACGACGCAAGATGCACATTAATCAGTGGTTACGTATGGAATAACTTCCGATACAACATGATTTAGCTTCAGACTGTCAACTGCCAAGAACGGCGATGAAGTAGCTTCTATCGTGTAGGCAGGCGGACTTAGTATTAACATCACACTCGGTGAGAATCAAACTCTAGAGGTGGTACTATGATGATGACATCCATCCATGACACTGCATGTAAGTTGCGAGTAAAGAACCCAGCGCCACGACAAGGGATACACATTATATGTATGTGGCTACGTAACAACTTCCAAGACATTGTACTATGTTAAAACATGATTTGGCTACAGACTGTCAACTGTTAAGACCAGCTAGTAGCTAGTCAACCTACCCCCGCTAGAAATCGAACTTTTATAGCGCTTTTATAATGATGATGAGACTCCATCTTGTAAGTTGCGAGTCTCCAGGTTATGTGATTATTAATCCGCGTCACGACGCGGGATACACATAATCTGTGACAACGTAAAAACTTTCGAGACATTGTACTTTGTTAAAACATGATTGAGCTATATACTGTGAACTGCCGAGAAAAGCGATGAAGTAGCTTCCATCATGTAAACATAGGACATAGGTGGTGTCAGGCGGACTTACTACAAGCATCACCTTCGGTAAGAATCGAGCTCTAGAGGTGGTAATATGATGATGACATCCATCCAAGACAGTTCATGCGAGTTGCGAGTTAAGAATCTAGCGCTACGACGCGGGATACACAAAATCTGTGGCTCCGTAACAGTTTTCAGACTGTGTACTTTGTTAGACATGATTTAAGTAGACTGTCAACTGTTAAGAACGGCGCGGCGATGTAGTTTCTTCTAAACTAAGGTAAAAAGGCAATTCACTTTGAACCCTAAGGAACTGGATATCTTATCTATAACTGCCGAAACACAATATCACTAATATTGTTATATGGCGACACACTTAGAGAGGATTCTCTAAGTGTGTCGCCATAACAACAATAGCGACAGCAATGGCGACACACTTAGAGAATCTTCTCTAAGATTGTCACCGTAACAACAATATGGTTGAACCACTGGTGTTGTTAATCATCTGTTCAACCACTAGACTATACAGGCGATGAGATACCGCACTCGCAACCCTCGAATCACTAGTGGTTGTAAACTATATTGCTGTTCAGGGAGCGGTGCCAATTTCGATTTCGATAGCAGGAGTCGGTACCTGATGATTTTATGAACAAGAAAAACGATAATGTAGTTTAAAAAAAAAATAACTTGGACTGATACTGAATTAAACCGAAAGGCGTGAAAAATATTTTAACCGCATCTATAGTCTAGTGGTAAGGATCACGGATGTCAAACCCAGAGGGCCCGGATTCAATCCCCGCTGGGATGCCGCTGGATTACATGTTTGTGTACTCGGTTGGTTGGTAGTAGGGCTTGTTTGCCCGCCTGCCTAGCTACCACCGTTTTATCTAAATATTTCGCCATAACATCAATGTTTGTAGTATTGTTGTGTTCCGGGAGATAGAGATAAGATAACCAGTAGTTCAGTGGGTGAAGAGCGCTTCCACTTTCGGCCTTATCATCACTTAACATCAGGTGAGATAAAAGCCAAGTGTTTACCCGTACAAAATAACAAAAAAAAGATCAAAAATCCGTAACAGACCTAACCCGACCTGGAAATCAAACCTAGGATCTCCATATATTGTGATGAAATGCTTAGCTGTACAGTCAAAGGGGCGTTCGGCGAGAAACTCCAAAAACTAATTAATTTTGGTAATCTGACATATATGCTAAGATTTTAAGGACCTTTATGTCAACTTAGTATGCAAGTTTTGTTTGATTCAATATGATTTGAAATCAATCAGTTTTATTGATTAGAATTGGACAGCATTATTATAGTATACTCGTGCATAATATACTTTAAATACAACTAGCAGCCCGCGATGTTACCAGTTCGATTTTTTTTTATACGTAACTTGTTCTGGCAATTACGAACACAACAAAAAATAAATCAGCCAAATCGGTAGGCCGTTCTCTTAATCTTAGCATATATATCAGATTACCAAAATTAATTAACTTTTGGAGTTTCTCGCCGAACGCCCCTTTGACTGTACTGCAAAGCATTTCATCACGATATATGGAGATCCTGGATTTGATTCCCAGGTCGGGTTATGCTCTGACATACATGTGGCAATTGGCTTTTTAATATAGATTAGGTAGGTATACCTACAAAGAGAAAAGTAGAAAGAAGAACCCTTGTCGAGCCTCTTGCCGGTTCCTTGCATTTTAAGTGGAAGATCCACCCTGCACTAAAAATTATTTCCTTAAATAACTTAAAAATTTTTTTTAAGGCTGATGTAAAATATTCAAGGTTATTAAATTATAATTTTACATTTAAAGTGCCGTGGAGGTGTATTCCCAGTTGTATTCTCGGATATCATTCTAAAATTATTGTGACCACGATATTTTGAAAACATTTTAATTCATGATGAGTTTTTCATTCCGTGTTTTAAAATAAACAAATTGGTTCGAAATTTACATTCATAAAGTTTTGAAATACAAATGGATTACCTACTTATTTAGGTAAATGTATGCAAACGGAATTTTATGTATGTTTATGTATCCCTTGGTATTTTACTTTTAATTTGTTTTTAAATTAAACTCATTGGCTTTGTGTAGGTAAACCGCAATTCGTACAACTTTTTAATAAAGTTCGGTAAACATTGTCTTAAAATCTATACAGCGGTAACTGGCATCACATTACTCGCCACCATTGATCTCATTACAGACTACTTGTCCACAATCACCGTCAACATCACCATCATCATTACCATCACCATCATCATCATCATCATCCTCATCATGAGTCAATAGACGTCCCACTGCTGGACTTAGACATTTCCTCATAAATAAAAGCACATAGACATTTACCGTGTATCACCAGGAATCATACTAAAATTTGGATAAATTTTGGTTGTGGTAAAAAACTACTACCAAAGTTTTACTTATCTTCATTTTACTTTTTCCCTTTTTCTAGCTTTCCCATTTTTTCTTTTCCCATTTCTACTTCTCCCTTCCTACACAGAATCACGCGTGCTGTCCTTCGGTGTCACCTTTTTACTTTGGCAACTATTCCAGCGCGAACGAAAAAATTTGGTGAATCATTTCTTTGTCGCACCACCAGAAAATGGATTTTACTCCCAGCACACGTATTTTTTCCTTTGAACAACACAGTGTGAAGAATGAAGAAGCAACGTGGCAAGGTGAGGACGGCTAGTGAGGCAGAATCCTGCTCCAAAACAAAATACATTGATCCGGTTCGACGTGAAATGAATAAAAAGAAATTCTCTTTTAGATAAGTTGAATTGAAAGTTAACAACAAATTTCTATTTATTAATAAAACGTGCCTCGATAGATGAGTTAGTAAGAATTCAATGAGATTTCCACTCCGTCATGTTCCTTATACAACACGCATATTACGGATTAATACGGATCCATTAGAAAGTTTGTTTAGTTCAGGATCTAAATGGGGATCCGATTTCCACTATCGCGTTACTTATCTTGAAGGCCAGATACGAGATAGATGCCACTAATTACATCTCAAAATTAGTTTATAGATCGAAGTTTAATTAGAGCGTGTACCTAGGTCGGCTGTTATCTGGTCAGATAACCGAGAGCACGTAAAGTAAGCTAGCTAGTACGTCAACAATAGGTATTCTGAGTTCATTATCCGTACCCCGTAACAAGAACTGTTACTATAAAAGTTAGCTAAGCTGTGGCTTAAAAAGGTCTATGGTCAAACTGAGACTAGAATAATGTATTAACGGATGTGACGTATAAATGGCTATTAGCAAACAAAGTTTATGATAATATTAATGAGCTTATATTATATATTTCAAGACAGGTATGCATTGATCGTTCTAAGCTTTTGAAGTCGTCTTTTGTTCATAGATAATTGAAATTACCTTTAACGCCAAATTCAAATTAATAGATTAAAAAAAATATTGATGAGGAATTGAAAAACTTGCAAGATTTTCTGGCAACCCTAAAAAATATCGAAATCTTCGACATAAGTGCGTCATCGTCGCACTGTCAGATTATGTAAAAGCAAAAAGAATATTTAAAGTAGAACGTTTCGTCCGTGCTTGTTTTATTTGGTCACGGTCACAAGATGCGGCTCATTCATCCATCTGTTGTGTCACAAAAAAAGGAGGTAAGCTACCAAGCTTTAAGAAGGTGAGCTAATACATACCGCGCTCGAGCAACTCACACATAGACACAGTCTCGGAACAGTTCGATACAGTCCGAGCACAGCTGTTGCAAGATTCCGCTTACCGTCTGCGCAGTTTCCTTATTTTGTGGTTGTGTTCTGAGTGCGGTACTATCAACATCACTTTCGAGTTTTTAATCCGCTTTTCAGTAAGTTTTCGGCTGGCTCCACGCTTGTCTTCAACAAAGCCACAACAGTCCGATTACGCTAAAAAGCCATAGGGGACCGGGGACCAGCAGCCATCTCTTTCCAAAAAAACCACAGACCGGCTCGCCAAACTTGATACAATGGACAGTCGGACAGTCGAACAACCAGTTGGGGGTTGAACTATCTCGTCGAGCCAGCATAATAGTTTTGCACACAATGGGAAAACGCAAACACAAAGACTAATATGACGAGTGACAAGTGTATTGTCATGTACCGTCAAAACAGTGGCTTGTGTTAAGGTTTGTTCAAAGAGTGCTTAGCCAGATACCACCAACTTATCATTAACATCACACTCTTTCTTTTCTTTTTTTGATGTTTTTTTTTATTTTATTTTGCTCTTTTTAATGTCTTAAGTAGTAGTATCTACTTATTTTATATTGTTTACTACGTGTGTTTTTTAATTTATTAAAATGTTTTTTATGTTCTTATATTTTTATTTTAGTCTGTCTTCATTTATATTATCATTCAATGTCATCTATTTATTTAACTATCTATTTATTTGTCAAATATTTTCCATATTCAGTTGTCACCCTAACCTTGACACTACATATGTTATAACCACCCCAAGCCATTAGTTAAAAACACAAGACTTCACTATCCCGTCGTTTATTATTAAGTTTTATATTATATTTCGACCGGTGTACTTATATTTCATTCGCCGTTACTCATTTGAATCGTTGCAGCGCGAACAGCAAAAATGAGAAATGCGCGAACTGAGAAATGCATCTGCATTTAATGACAATTTCATAAATTAAATAATGCCGCTGCTGCATAATTAAATAACGGACACTTTTCTCTTGGAACGTACGAATAAATGAAAGAAAATGGAGTCGCTGAGAGCTGCGAGTCTGCGTGCATTTTAAATTGTCTCCGAACGGGCCGTTTGTTTAAGATTTTCATTTCGTTGAAACGAAAGATGAAAGAAAACTGGCGTCAGCTCAATTTGTTTCAGTTTCGCCTAGGTACTTGTTCTTTGCTTTATGTTGTAGGGAAGGGGGATATTCATTTAATAAATCATTACAATGCATATTATCGCCTAGTGTTGACGCGCTATAGTTCAGAGAGCGATAACCAGTCGATAAACATGACAAAATCAACTTTATCTGTAGTTAATAGTGGTACAATTTATTGAAGTTATTAGTACCGTCAAAGGTACACACGCCTGCACATCAACCTACCTAAAACTGTAAAATTTCTCTAATCGATATTGATCTATAAAGATCAATAAACCCAAACCCTAAGTTTCAAAATTTATTGAAGAAGTTTGACATTTTGTGGTAGGTTGAACTGCTGCTGTTGAGATTAAAGAACGTCTTAAAGACTTAAGTCTTAAGAAAGATTAAGGTACGTCTGTACCTTAAATGAGTAATATTCTTTAATACAAAGAAGGCATGTAAAATGGTTAAGATATCCGCATTCGTAATTTTCTATTCACAATGCTTTACCTAGTTAAATTATGTAGGTACTTACTTAGTTAAATTAATTAATTAATGAAATTAAAACAGAAAAGACGACTTGCATCAAGTAGAACACATGGGACATCATCTTTGTTCAAGGGCTATTTCCAGTATCAATAATTATTGGTTACTTAAGGCTATGGAACCCTTTACTTCGCAAGCCCTAGCTTTTACCCTCTTTTTTGTCCGTATTACGTAATAAGGAAGCAACATTAGTAGTGTCCGACCGAAAATGGATTTTCAGCTGAAAACGAAAACGAAGCTTCGGCTCTTCGGATCTTTTCCCCTCGATGATCTCAACAATCACTTTTCGTCTTCTCCGACTCTTGACCATGCCACTAGATTAAAAACTCTTACTGAAATAGCCTCCATGCCCTCATCTAATTTAGAAAACTTTATTTTTTCTCTAGTGTCTACTGACGAACTTCGCAAAGTCATCCTCTCTTACTGTACTGTAGCTTCTTTGACGGACGATCTGCGGAGTGTAAGTGATTGGACGAGGCGGTATGGAGTGACGGTGAATCCTATGAAGTGCCAGGCCATAATTATTGGAAGTCAACGTCAGCTGTGTAAACTTAATGTCTCTGCTGTCTCACCTGTCACTTATAAAGGTGTTGACATTCCTCTCTGCTCCTGCGTCAAAGACCTTGGTTTGCAAATTGACAGCACACTCAGTTGGCCTTCTCAAGTCACCGAAGCAAGCCGCAAAGTCACCGCTGCGCTACGTTCTATCTACATACTTAAAAACTTCCTGCCTCACAAAACCAAAGTCTCGCTCGTACAAGCCTTTATTCTCCCAATTATTGATTATGCTGATGTTTGCTATCCCGATTTAAATAAGGACCTTCTTAACAACTCAATACGCTTTATTTTTGGTTTACGCAAATACGACCACCTTCCTATCGTCTTCAGCTTAAATGGCTGACCATCCCACAACGTCGTAAGTCCAGAATTCTAACAACTCAATTTTCTATTTTAAATGATCCTAATTCTCCTTCTTACTTAAAATGTAGTTTCAGTTTCCTTAGCTCAACTCATGCCGGACAACTTCGTCCATCAAATAATCACCTTCTCGCCACTCCTTTGCATCATTCAGGATTCGTTGCAAATTCCTTCACGGTTCAGGCCATTCAATTATGGAACGCTCTCCCCGAAAAAGTCAGACAAGCTCCAAGTAAAATGGTCTTTAAAACAATGGTGTATAAGTTTATACACCATTTTTTTGTTATATATAGAAACAGTTGTTTCTACAGGAATCAACACCCTCGTAAGAGATTCTCACCATCTTTTCTTCTGTTATGTTTAAGTAAGTATGTTATGGTTACTTAACTTAACACACTTGTGTTCATGTAGTCTATTTTTATTTAATTTTTTTTTATTTAGTACGTATATTATATTATTATCACTTAATTTAATAAACTTAATTAATTGTAAATTTCAGTTCTTATAAATTTATGTAGTATATGTTTCATTAACGTTCTTTGTCGCACCGCTTACCAATTTTTCTGCCTAGCCCTTAGGTCGACTGGTAGATAATGCCATTTGGCATGAAGTCCGTAAGTTTTGTACTTCATTTTATTGTATTATGCAATAAAGATTTAATTAATTAATTAATTAATGGAAGATATATCCGCTGTATACTGAAATATTGTTTTTTTTTCTTTTTAAGCAAATGTAGGCTTTAAAAGAAATAAAATAAAACACGATAATTCCATTTTAGAGGACCAAAATTTTCGTGTATTTCTTGCTATACTGATTGATTAAATAATATAAATAATACAATCAATATAATTTGTACTACGATATTCACCATTAAAATCAATTAAACTTTGTCTAAAATCAACGTTGTTAAACTAAACAGATTATTTGATAGAATCGTTATAAATCTTAAATGAAGATAACGAAACACGTATTCTTTTAGCTTTTCTTAATAATGATTAGTAAATGAGATCTCTTTTATAATATATTCGGCACTTTATGTGTGATTAAAAAATACAATGATCTGTGAGCTAACAAATAACTAATTACTTATATTCAATGTATTATGTTATAAAACTGATACTATGATTAACCACCTTTCAAATCAACTAAGCTTTGTCAAAAATCAACATTGTTAAAGTAAAATAAACAGATCCCTTGATTGAATTATTTGATTGAATTGAATTATATTATGTGTTTTTATTTGTGATGGAAATTGTCTTTTTAAGATAGCGTATTTTCCAATATTTTTGACGCTCACTGTAAGGGAGAAAAGAGCTTGACATTTGCTGAGTTGGTTTTTCTCAGTACAAGGTCTCCCGCCCAGAGTAGACTTTAAAACCGATGGCATAATGACGTTCATAAGAGCTATTTGTAGCCTAAACTGAATAAATGATTTTGGATTTTGAATTTTGGATTTTGAATCCTTATAAATGTTTAATTACCATAACGAAAAGCGTATTCCTTTTAATAATGCTAAATCATTATTAATTGAGGTCTCCCTTATTTATTTGGCAATTTGTGCCGTTTTTTTTATTGCGTACATTATTGTGGCTTTAAAGTTTAAAGACGACCGAAATTAGGCCAACGCAAACTTATATTTTCAAACCGTTTTTAAAAAAAAGGTGTTCATTGGCCTACTTTAGGTCGTCTTAAGCCCTTAATAATGTACGAAATATTTTTTTTTATCACATTTTCAAACTTCATCTACTAATAATTAATCGACTTGGCCAAAGCTTCGGCTAGTTTATGGCCGAAAACGAAAATATGGCCGAATATCCATTTTTTGGCCGAAAATGGCCGAAAACGAAAACGAATATTCGGTCGTTTACTAAATATTAGTGCGTTACTACAAATGTTTGCGGCTACAACATTACTCATTGGTCTCGTAAAACTGATAGCGTACTTTATCCAGGTAAAAACCCGTAGGCCCGGGTGCGCTCGGCGGGCGTAATTCCCGCCGACCTGGGTCCGACGTTGATTGGCGTCCGCGGCGGACACGTAGCGGGCACGATACGGCTCCCGCAGGCTTATTAACGAACGAAAAAAGCAACCAGTTGTTAAATGTACAATTGCAACGCGACTGCTCTAGTTGCGTCGTATGACTCCGGTTGAATCAGCCGCGTAGGATTTTGGAACTGATGAGGTGCCTGGATGGGTACTGAAAAGTGAGTGGGCTTACAAATCCACCACCAAAGAGGACATTTGGTAGTCGACTTAATAGACCCGAGCAGTGGAACTGCGAGTTGTGCTCTTGGAGCAACGAGAAGTGAACGAGCTTACAGCTCCGGTAACCTATTTGGATATTAGGTAGTGGACTATACGTGTCCACGGAGCAACTCGCTCGAGATACTAGTCTCAAAATACCGGATGAAGATTGCGCTTCGGCGCGTCTCAATCTGGCGTTATGACCTGACGCAGATGGTCCGGGTGGTCAGATATCTGACACGTAACTTTATAACCTCGTGGTTGGGGGGAGGGAGGGGGTGTCAGTATAACTTTAAAGTCGTGTCTGCCCTTCTTACCGCAACTAGAGCTCGATGGCGCAGTGGTCAATGCGCCCGGTCTGCGAGTGCTAAGGTTAAGCAACTTTCGCAAAGGCCAGTCAACATGGGTGACTAAAAATTTATTAGCTCCACTCGAGCTCCACCGTACTTTGGAAGGCACTTAAAGCCGTTGGTCCCGGTTGCATTAGCAGTCGTTAACAACCACCAATACTGAGCCCGCGTAGTGGTTTATGGCCCGTTCTCCCTCTATCCATCCATAGGGAAGGTTCGTGCCTATAATTATATATAAGTGGACACATAAAATGAGCTGATGATGATGATGAACTAGAGCAGTCACGTTGCAATTGTACAATTAACAACTGGTTGCTTTTTTCAGTAATAAGCCAACCGCGGTAGGTGAGTTGTGTTGCGTAACTTTAGGCCGGCCACATTGGGCAGTTTTTCGTTAACTCTGTCGGGTGTTATTGTCGTAAATGTCTACCACAATATTCTACTTCTACTTGCGCCTCTCAAATATTGAAGGTAGGTATCTTCGTTTATTCCCTCTTGGCGATAGCGAGACGGAACAGTTTTTTGAAAGAGGTAATGCCGGTCCACTACCGGATGTTCCGCAGCCACGATTTCTCTCTACTCCCAACGCGTCTTTTCTGTTCCACCCTGCTCATCTCTATCATTTGAAGTAGCATGTATTTATCATGCCAGAGCATATGACCGTGGTATCCTATTTTGCGCTTTTTGATGGATGGGATAAATTGAATATAGTGTATTACTATATACTAGTGTGTTACCCAATCTGACTTCAGACTTATATACTTACTTATCTTAAGTACTCAATAACCAGACTTCAAACAGTAAAATGCGTCCATAGAACGTCTCTTTCATTCCTCTGCAAAGGACCCTCATCGAACCTACAACGAAGAGCAGCCACTGCCAGGTTTCCTACATCATCATCAGCCTTGCAACTCGTACTTCATAACACTATAATCAGTGTGTCAACCTATCATTACATATGGAGCCGAGACGTCGACACTCACGCGACAGGTCCACAAAAGCATAAAGTCACAATCACTATGAAATTCTGAGGGATTTTTTTTTTTTTTTGAGAGAGATTGCTGATTGCCGCTGCGGCATTTTCAGCTTCACCGGGCTTTTTGGGGGCGGCGAGGAACGTAAAGGGTCCCTCAAGCCGTGTGAAACGAATCACCTTCAGAGGTTATCTAGAGGGAACGGCATCGCGCACAAGTGCGCGTCCCCATGCCCTACTAGATTCTCCGAAGGGTTCGGATCGGATCGGGGAGCGGAGCAACCCGAGGGCGCCTCTAAAGGCACGGACCTCGGCTCGGGTTGACCGGGCCGTGGAGGAGGAGAGAACCGACCAGGTACATGTCTGTACCTGGTGTAGAGCGTGTGTGAACCGGTTCTTCGTACCCTTGTTCTACGAGTACGGTGTCTTGGGCCTAAACTGGTGTGCATGTTTAGTGTATTCTGTAAATGTGTGCTGTCATTTAGAGGATCGGGCGGGGTTCTGAGGGATCAACATCGAGAGTCGCCGATGTGCGGTCGGCCTTAATGCTCCTTTCATTGATAAGGGATTGGATTTTATTGCGTGCACTTAAAACCTATTTTTGTTAAGCGATGGTATTTAAAGTACTTCTATTGCATAATATAAAGCTTAATATAATGTGTACGTACACAAGTTTTGGCTGTCAAACTATGTAAATATGAGAGATAAAAATATGGAAAGCCTAAATATATTTTTTTCTCCATAAATGAGGTATTGTTTTAAGTAAACATCACTCAAGATAAATGTACATTTAAGTGCTCTTTTATTGCATGTTGGCCATACTTCATGTTAAGCTACAGTTAAGTGCCGTTATAAACAGTCGTAAAGATAATGCATTTGTGAGCTTTTGCCAATAATATATATAAAATATGTTCATTGTATTGCTTTTTTAACATGTATTTTCTATTTGGGGCATATTCAGGAATTCCTAATTGAACAATAGCAAATCGAGAGATTCATTACCTACCACCAAATGCAGTCCAGTAGTTTTGATGGTAGCTGTCTTACTACAACAGCAAAAACAACGGCTTAACGTGCCTTCCGAAACCCGATCCGAACCCTTCGAAGATCTAGTAGGGCACGGGGACACGCACTAGTGCGTGATACCGTACCCTCTAGAATTGAAATTCTAACTTAAAAAATAATAGCCAGCTTCTGGTTATTAGAATATTAGCATTTGAGGAGACTATTGGATGCCAAGACTCACTTTGCGTCCTTGCGCCAATGGAGTCAGTTTAACAGGTAACAGGTATTATTGATATTATGATTGAACACAAAATATTATCAGTACGTCTTCAACGTAAAACGTTTATGAGTTATTTCGCTACGCATCAGTTGTTTATGACATGAAAAATATTACAACAAATAAAGACGGATGAGAACAGGCGAGCGATAATAAAATATTATAGCTTCATACTGTTTACAAAGTAAGGACTTCCTCTAATAACGCCTAGTTAACTATCTAGAAGAAAACATTTAACACGTTGCTATTAAAACCTCTTTCTTAACTGATATGAATGAATACACAAAAATGCACTAATAAGAAAATAAAACCAAATCATAATCATCAAAACAAAACTACAATTACTTTCTTCGAACTTAATCCCCGTAAATCAAACCTATGAACGAAATTTTAAATTTGTTTGAAGCACAACTGAGGTCGAACATACTTGAAAAATTATTTTTAAAATATATTATACTACCTACTACTACTACCTGCCTACCAACAAATATCAATTCCTTAATTTCTTGGAACTCTATCCTTGTTATTCTAAAACTTTGACCAAAGATAAAACTGGTTAAAAGCACAAGAATAAGTCACTCACGCTGACTTAGCTAATGCCAGTTCGTACTAGGCTTGAAGAACCCAAAATTGAATTAAAAGGGGAAATAAGAGGCAAGAGCAGAATCCCGCTCGACTGCCCTCCGCATTAAGAATGTAGAAGCGAGCCGCTTCGGGTGCTGGCTATCTCGATGACATAGCGGTGAAAGCATCTCGGCATCATTTGGTCCATCTGATTCTGAATTCAAATTTTTGGATTTTATCAAACAACGAGCATGGAAATTGATAATCGAAGTGCTACCAGTGTTCAACACAGTTTTCGACGCCAAAAAATAACATAGTTTTTTATAGACTGTTTTTTGTTATGATAATATAATTTTTACTCAAATTTTGTTGCGAAACAAATTACAAAAACACAAATGTTGAAAAAATTTCCACGAGCAGGATTTGAACCTGCACCCTTCAGTCAGGTGCTCTCCCAATTGAGCTATCGTGGTTCTAACCAGCTCGCCGAAATTATTCAACACTATTTACTTTTGTACTTAGAAAATAGTTTTTTATCTGTACATGTATGCACCATTTGTAATAGATCCAATAAAGGAGATGTTTAATTTTTTGCCAAAACCTAGTACCTACACTTACTAAAAAATGTTTATAAAATACATGTATTTAGTTAAATTAAGAAATATCCCAATATGCTTTATCATCTAAGTGTCAGAATAAAAAGAAGAAAGATAATTTTAAATACCGAAAAACATACTTTTTGTTGTGACAGCTACTTGATATTGACAGAATACCACCTGCCATCACGAAAGTTGCTATATTTTGTTATTTCAAATAGTTCTTACGAAACTGTTAATTTATTTGAAGAAAATAATTTCGAATAAGCTTATTCCATGCATTAGCCATCTTTCGGTATTATGTACAAGGTGTTGGCAATTTCTCCATACAAAATTAAACATTTCCTTTAAAATTGTTAATTTGTTGTAATATTGTATGGTTTGGTAACGACATACTTTTATATTTTTGCAAATGTCGTTACTTCTATAAAAGCTGTGTAGTTTCTTGCGCTTATTTTTCTCCACAGCTAAAAAATAGACGCCCTGAATGGGTAGTAGGTATAAAATGTTTGGACGATTCAAAGGCACTTATTTTTGAGTTTATTTGAATAAAAAAATTTCAAGTAAAATCAGATATGTACTGATCCCTATTTCTAATTTCTAAAATGACGATCGCTGGACAACACCGTGCAACTATCCTATCTTTAAATCAGGTTTAACGCGTTTCACTTTTATCATCTATCTATATAATACGAGAAGCAAAAACTTTGTACCCCTTTTTAAGAAAATTGCGCGGGCGGAGGAGTATGAAATTTCGCACACTTATAGTTTATATAGAAAAGGAGGGCATAATGCTAATATTTTTTTTAAATTATGCATAAAAAATACATTAAATTAAATAAACATTGTTTCATACATTTTTCAAAAATTTCAAAAATGGAAGAGGAGCGGCCGATATCTGTCCAAACTCACATTCTATCTTTTTAAATTTTTCATTGCTTAGAATACAATCCGTGCAGCCTTAATAACATTTCGGTTGAATTTCGACCACTGGGCGACCACTAGCAATTATAGATCATTAGATAGCTACTAAAATAGAAGTCTCTAGATTTCTGAGCGTATCAATTGTAGGGGACTACGGCTAAATGTAAACTGTAATAGTATCTAAGCATGGACTAATTAGTCCATGATCGAAGTTATTTACTCAAGGTCCCTATGTAGCTCTTATAATATAGTTAAGTTTAATTTGTTTTGGCATAGTGTGTTTTAACTCAAGAAGAAATTTGTTATTCTTAGGCGAGCACTCTTGTCAGAGTGGTCGTGGTTGTGGGCGGGTTTTGGTGAGTGACGACTCTTGCAATGTGCCATTCGGCTCTATTGGAAGCCGTATGAGAGCAGTCGGCCATCGTGGATAGAGTGATAGCTAATGAGTTCTGTCCACCTGGTTGGTGAGTGACTACGGGATTTTACTCGTATCCAAATAATAATAATAATAATTTGAGACAACATCATATACATTGTTCTGATCCCAAGGTAAGAAGCTAAAGCACTCGTTTCATAAAAATCAGAAACAACGACGGTACCACAACAATATCGAAAAATTCGTTTTCGACATTGACCCGACCGGGAATCGAACCCGGGACCTCAGAGTTAACGCCGCCCAAAGTCCGGCGTGCAAGCCACTCGGCTACGGAGGTCGTTAAATCTAATAGCTCTTGCATAACTTTTTTTATCTGACGGGTAAGCACAGTGCCTCGATCTCACCTGATGTTAAGTGATGATAAGGCCATTGGTGGAAGCGTACTTCACCCGGAATTTTGAACTGATTGGGAATTGGGGCTATCTATACTAGCTGCCGGAACACAACAAGGCTACAAACATTGATATTATAGCGGCATATTTAGATAAGATGGATCACCTTCTTATCTACTTGTTTGACTTGTTTGTCTTGTTTGTCTTGACTTGTTTGTCCGCCTGGCTAGTTATCAAGCTAGCCAGGTGGACAAACAAGTCCTACCACCAACCAAACCGAGTACACCATGTACCACCATGTACCCACTGGGAATCGAACCCGGGACCTCTGGGACTGCGAGATTCATTTTAAGACCACCGGTCTATAAAATTTGATTTATAGACTGGCGATGGTGGTCCTAACCATAGACCACAGAGGCGATTCGGAAATGCTTATTATTGTCATAATTACTAAGTATTACTTGTTTTTTTAATCTAGTTCTGAAACTTTCACTCCATCCGATTTATGCGCATCATAAACCTTTAACGTTTAACGTTTAACTTTTACTTTAACTTTAGCTTTAACTTTTGACGTTAGTGTGTTTGGCAGTTTATTGTGATGCGCTCTTATCTCCTTAAAGGAGTTTGTTTGGCAAACAATTTGATATTTACTGGCGTACTTCGAAAACGCGAGAGGTTCGATATTTTTACGACAGATAAGTAATGTTTGGTGTAATAAATTACGATAATAAAGTTCATTGGCTTCATTGGCAGCGTTCTTCCGCTTAGGTAAAGTCGATATTATCGATAGTTTTTAATCATCTGAGCTTTTACCTTTGCAATATAGAAAATTAGCTTTGATCTTACCTCAAAGTAAAGAATTTTTTATGTTTTTGATTGGTTACCGTGACTCCTACGGCTCTGACCGCTAAATAAATAATAAATAAATTTAGTTATTTGACGTGTCAAAATGAAATGTAAATGTAATTAATTATTTGAATATATATTGTAAGGAACACCCCCTCCATGCCGTCAAACTACTCGCCACAGCCTATATAATTCGAGTGCCTACGCAGGCAAACTCATTTGCTTCTTGGCGCTTATAGTGGACGGAAGACTTCCTGAATCGCTGTCGATTGATTTAAGGTCACGTGAGCCATTTTCGTTTATCGTGTTTTCAATTATTTATCAGGTGTGCAATTGTTTAGTTTGTTTAGAAAAGTTCTGTTTTGTGTAAACTGAAAGTGATTTTCTTGAGATTTTAGATTACTAAAATAATAAACTGGTTTCTTGTTATAATTTGTCTTTTTTTAAATAATTACCACTTCTGAGCCTAAAATCAGAAGTGGGATAAAGGACTTGTTCGCCCACTTGAAGAAAAATAAGAAAACTAGCTAAAATTTTGAAAACAAGAAAACCGTTGATGATTTTCTCTCATTTAAAAAGTTTTACAATTGCCCACCTTGTTTTTTAAGTTGAAATAATTTAAGTGTGTTGTGATTGTTCTTGCGATTTTAACGATTTAAAATGATGCGTAGCGAATCACGTAGCCGTGAACGACAAACGAGTGAACGAGTTAGGCCGCGTAATCGAGAACGGCGTAATACTCAAAACAGGCAAGTTTCGCGACGCAGGTCGATTAATAGTAATAGCGGTGATTTGCGACGTAACTCGAGCGATAAACGACGTGATCTGCGGTATGGCTCTCGTGTCCGAGGTCGGCGTGATTCACGTAGTACCGAAGGAAGCTATTCGCGTGGTAGGTCTAGGCGTCGATCACGTAGCGGTTTACGTAATCGACGTAGGAATCGTTCGATGAGTAACGCTAGTGATAGATCATTGCGGTCGCATTCTCGTAACGTCTCGCGAACTCGTGCGCGTAATATATCGCGGTCTCGTTCGCGCGATATATCCCGTGGCCAGGTGCGACAGTCACGTGTTGAGAATAAGTCCACACCTAGGAGGTCGAGTCCTGTAAGTTCGTTCACACCGCGACGACAGATATCATTCGAATCGGGCCCAGCGTGTTCTGAGGCGTCTACCCTCGCCCACGCTTTGATGCAAGCAATCAAGACCATGCAACCCGCGAAGTCACAGCATTATTATGTGTCCAATTTTGACCCCTCGATAAATAATATTGAAGCATGGTGTGAAGAAGTAGATCGCGCCAAGGACGCAAACGGTTGGACCGACCACGAGTGTCTGTCACGTGTAGCCACGTGTTTAAAGGGTGACGCTAAGGTTTGGCTAAGCGAATGGGTCACCAACGATAGAACGTGGTCTAATTTCAAAAAGGAATTTAAGCCCCTTTGCCCTAGTAAACTAGACTACGCTAATATTTTATACGAAGCCATGAATACGACTTCCGATAAATTTTCGACATTTGCGGAATACGCGCGTCGCGCCTTGTTGCGCCTTAGAATAGTTCAAGGTTTAAGTGACGAATTGAGGACGCTTATTGTTATACGTGGGATAGATAGCCCTCAAGTACGCGCAGCCGCTGCCAATGCGGATTTGACTCCCGATACTATTGTCTCATTTCTTTCAATCTATACGAAACCCAGTTTTACGAAGCGAGATAATTTAGGCGGCCCTAAGAGACACGCTCAGTCAAAACCGAATAAACCGGTCGTTGGTCCGAAGTGTTTTTCATGCAACCAACGTGGACATGTCAGTCGAGACTGCAAACGCCCAAAGTCAAATGTAACTTTTAACACGCAGCCAAATACAAGTAATCTATGCACATTCTGTAAGAAGCAGGGACATACTGAGGACAACTGCTTTGCAAAAGCGCGCTCCGAACCACGGAACCAGCGGAATATAAATCTTTGTCGTCAACGGTTTAATAGCTCTCAAGGTAGTGACGTAACTTCCGCGGTAATAGACGGACTACCGGTGGACGTACTGATTGATAGTGGTGCCCTCGACGTGTCCCTCATTTCTTCAGACGTTCTGAAGCACATTTCTTGCCAACCTAAACCAAGGCGCTGCGTGTTGAAAGGTATAGGTGAAAAAGAATTTATCGCCGAATCTTATGTTACGACCACTGTAGAATTTAGCGATATATCTATTGAAGTAGACTTGGTAGTTGTTCCTTCGTCTTACATGGGAACACCCATTATAATAGGCACCGACGTACTAAATCGTGACGGAATAACTTACATGCGAACTAAAGACAGGCAGTACTTAACACATAGTAACGACACATGCGGTCACGTCAATACTGTTAGGTCAAAAGATCAGGTGGATGTGAACACGCCTCTTCAGGGCAAAGAATTGGAAGGTCTTTTATCAGTCATCGGTGAGTTTTCGAAATTTTTAATATCGGGCACCGCCGCGTCTACGGTCACAACGGGCGAAATGGAGATTAAGCTTACTAAGCCCACACCGGTAGTGTATCGACCGTACAAACTCTCGTATCAAGAGAAACTTAAAGTTCGGGAAATTACCCATGATCTTTTAGATAAGGGGGTGATCAGACGTTCTAAATCAGAATTTGCAAGCCCTATCATTCTAGTAAAGAAGCGCGATGGCTCTGATCGGCTTTGTGTTGATTATAGGGCACTCAATCGAATCACGGTAAAGGACCGGTACCCTCTTCCTCTAATTGACGACCACATTGATAGATTAGGCGGTTACAAATTCTTTTCTAGTTTAGACATGGCCACTGGCTTTCACCAGATCCCTTTAAAGGAGGAATGTATTCACCTAACTGGGTTCGTTACACCAGAAGAGCATTTTGAGTATGTTAAAATGCCATACGGGTTGGCCAACTCACCTATCGTATACCAGCGTATTATAAATGACACATTACGCGATCATATTAACGAGGGCCATGTCCTGGTTTATGTTGATGATGTGCTCCTTATGAGCAATAGTGTGTGTGATGGAATCAATTTATTACGTAAAGTACTGAAGACTCTTACCACAGCTGGCTTTTCAATCAACCTCCGAAAATGCTCTTTTCTCGTCACCGAGGTAGAGTATTTGGGCAAAGTTATAAGCCAAGGTCAGGTTAGGCCGAGTCCAAGAAAAGTAGAGGCTTTAGCTAATACCAAATCACCAGAAAACGTTAAGCAGGTTCGTCAACTTCTTGGCTTAGCGGGATATTTTAGGCGGTATATAAAAAACTATGCCACGAAGACAGCTCCTATTGCTCACCTGACTCGTAAGGATGTCAAATTCTACTGGTCTCCCGAATGTGAAGGTATTCGTCAAGATCTTATCAAACAACTGACTAGTGAGCCAGTTCTCGCAATTTTCGATCCAAATCTTTCCACTGAGGTCCATACGGACGCCAGCAGCGCAGGTTATGGCGCTGTTCTCCTACAGACACACCTAGACTCAAAAAAGCATGTTGTAGCATATTTCAGTAGGTCCACTCAAGGAGCTGAAAGCAAATATCATTCCTACGAACTCGAAACCCTAGCTGTTGTCAAAGCTCTCCAAAACTTTCGGCATTATCTAGTAGGATTGAAATTTATAGTTGTCACTGACTGTAACGCTCTAAAATCGACCGAACGCAAGAAGGACTTATTACCCCGAGTCGCTCGCTGGTGGATATACCTTCAAGATTTCGAGTTCACTATCGAATATCGTAAAGGTGTAATGATGCCTCACGCGGATTACCTAAGTCGTAACCCTGTTACTAGTGTAAATCAAATTTCGAAACCCCGTAACTGGGCTCAAATAGCGCAGTCAGCTGATAGCGAGACTCAGGACCTCATCCAAAAATTTCAAGATGGTAGTCTAGATGCCAATCGCTACTCAGTTCAAAATGACATCTTGTACTATAAATATGTTCCAGTAGGCGAGCAACCACGACTGCTTTGTTATATTCCCAAGGGTCATAGACTAAGCCTTCTTAGAGTGTTCCACGATGAACACGAACACATTGGTGCTGAAAAAACTCTTGCCCTTATTCTTAGACATTTCTGGTTCCCTGGACTCAAGCAGTTTGTCGGTAAATATGTAGCTCATTGCCTAGTATGTATTTCACAAAAGAGAGTTCCTCGTGCTCCACTGCAAAATATCACTTCATGGGAAAAACCAGACACCCCATTTCATACCGTGCATGTCGATGCTCTAGGCCCTCTGCCTGTATCGGAGGGGTATAAGTTTGTTCTTCTCATAGTAGATGCTTTTACTAAGTACTCTCTCTTGTGTCCCATATACAAACAAGATGCTAAAGAGTTAAAGCGTGTCATTACGCAGGCGATTTCTTTGTTTGGGGTGCCTAAACTTATGATCACTGACAAAGGGCGTATGTTTGAGTCTACTGAGTTTGTTGCGTGGATAAATGAACTCGGCTGCAATCTCCACTATATAACTCCGGAGATGCATCACGCTAATGGCCAAGCCGAGCGGTATATGCGGACCGTTCTCAACATGTTACGCATTCAGGTGAATCATAGGAACGTATCTTGGTCAGAGACGCTGTGGAAGCTTCAACTGGTGCTAAATATTACGAAGCAGAAAACTACCCAAGTGTCCCCACTGAATTTGTTGATCGGCACAGAAGCTACAACACCAATTGTTCGTGCATTAGTGCGGGATGTGGCCATTGAAGGTTCTTCGCCTAACCGTGAGGCTTTAAGGGAGATCACCAGGAGCAGAGCTCGTCAACTTTTAAAGGCCAATCAGACCAGACAAGATGAACAAGTTAACAGACGAAGACATCAACCTCGCGAGTTCAACCTTAACGATTGTGTGTTCGTTATTAAGTTCTCTCAGTCAACAGGAAAGCTGGATCCCGGCATGCGTGGTCCCTACAAAGTGGTACAGGTGCTACCAAGTGGACGCTACGCACTCCGCTTGCTGAGCGGTGGCTACGGAAAAACAACGCAGGCTGCGGCACAACACATGGTGCCGTGGCGAGGCGAGTGGTGCCCAGAGACATGTGCTGCGTTTTTCGAGAGTGAGTTATACTTCATAGACATAGTGTAAGTGCGGGTCACTGTTGTACCAGTTACTTAGGAGCCTATCGATTGGCGTTTGTCGCTACACCTGGCTGTTTGTCGTGAAATCTCTTGGAGAGGTTCAAGTGGCTGCATAGGTTGGTCAGTGAGTGGCCAGCTTATGTATGGTCCATGTGATGGACGGCTCACACGTATGAATACGGTCTGCGTGCTGAGTAGGCTTGCACGTACGAATACGGTCTGCGTGTAAGCGGCTTGACGTATGAATACGGTCTGCGTCAAGTCATGTTACAGATGGTCACTGATGAACACCGATGGCAGTGGACAGTGTGGCGAGAAAGTCTCTTCGGGCGAGAGACAAGCCGTATTTCTCCGATTAAAGGTCTAGGCTGGGTTCGGTATTTTTTAAGGAGACGTCTCTGATTATCTTTTTAGAACGATGGATGTATGAAAGATGTATGAACTATTTGAAAGTAAGACGCTTGAATTGACTGGATGTTAAGAGAGTGGAAGGTATATGAGGTTGAACGTATTCAGCAAAACCTGTTGATTTTTTTCTTAATAAATGGTTTTTCCAGATGAAAATATGGAAGACGACGAGAGTGCGTCTGTTGACACTCCACCCGCAGTCAACCCGTCTATGCCCTTGCTAGATGCAGACATGGATGCTGGACCTTCGGAACCCGATGTCGCAGGACCCAGTGGCACCACTGGAAGAATTTGCATCGAGGACGACACACAGTCAGGAGAGGCCGTGTAAGGAACACCCCCTCCATGCCGTCAAACTACTCGCCACAGCCTATATAATTCGAGTGCCTACGCAGGCAAACTCACCCCGCCCGATCCTCTAAATGACAGCACACATTTACAGAATACACTAAACATGCACACCAGTTTAGGCCCAAGACACCGTACTCGTAGAACAAGGGTACGAAGAACCGGTTCACACACGCTCTATACCAGGTACAGACATGTACCTGGTCGGTTCTCTCCTCCTCCACGGCCCGGTCAACCCGAGCCGAGGTCCGTGCCTTTAGAGGCGCCCTCGGGTTGCTCCGCTCCCCGATCCGATCCGAACCCTTCGGAGAATCTAGTAGGGCACGGGGACGCGCACTTGTGCGCGATGCCGTTCCCTCTAGATAACCTCTGAAGGTGATTCGTTTCACACGGCTTGAGGGACCCTTTACGTTCCTCGCCGCCCCCAAAAAAGCCCGGTGAAGCTGAAAATGCCGCAGCGGCAATCAGCAATCTCTCTCCAAAAAAAAAAAAAAAAAAAAAAAGGCAAACTCATTTGCTTCTTGGCGCTTATAGTGGACGGAAGACTTCCTGAATCGCTGTCGATTGATTTAAGGTCACGTGAGCCATTTTCGTTTATCGTGTTTTCAATTATTTATCAGGTGTGCAATTGTTTAGTTTGTTTAGAAAAGTTCTGTTTTGTGTAAACTGAAAGTGATTTTCTTGAGATTTTAGATTACTAAAATAATAAACTGGTTTCTTGTTATAATTTGTCTTTTTTTAAATAATTACCACTTCTGAGCCTAAAAATATAAATTACATTAAATATTGAAGTGTAATTATAATACTAACATAACCTAGTAAGCCTTAATGTACTAATAACTACAAATGGATGTATATGTCTGAAATAAAATTATTATACTCTTTATTTATTTTCTTTCTTAAAACTAGATTTTTACAATATTTCAATATAAAAACAATAAGACATTATAAAAACCTAATTCTAGAGTACCACCAGCAGCGGGGCAGGGCCCAAGCTACCGGTGGTCAGGGCTGCAGAGTGAGGAACCACCTGACAATACGTGCCGTGTCAAGGAGTACTGCTTTCTGAATCTGACCCTTGATCCAACCATCAAGCGAGAGCCTCTTAAGATGTTGGTCGAGGCTTTTCGCTATCAGATATTATTATTTTTATTATTATTGTTTTTATTTCTTACGGGTAAGCACTTGGCCTTCATCTCACCTGATGTTAAGTGATGACAAAAGTGATGTTAAGTGATAACAAAAGTGATGAAAGTGGAAGCGCACTTCACCCGGAATTCCAACTATTAAGGAACTGGCTATGTTATCTTCAACTGTCGGAGATATTTGGATAAGATGGAGGTAGCTAGCCAGGCGGACTTAAAACAAGCCCTACAACGAAAACCAAACAGTACGCTGTTAATCGATCCCGGGACTTCTGAGTCTGAGACCGGTAGTCTTAGCCACTAGACCAAAGAGCCAGTTTATATCTTTTATTTTTTTTTATTATATAATTTTTATTTTTATATTTTATATCACGGCGAGTGCTCTAAAGAACTCTTTGACATTATCCCACCTTCTCCCTTCCTCCATAGGAGTACACGTGCTGCTCTCCGGAGTCATCGCTTCACTGTCACACATATCGCATCGCGCACAAAGAAATTTGGTGACTCGTTTCTTTGTCGCACCTCCAAAAGATGGAATAGTCTACCAGCACACGTTTTCCCTCTTTCCTATGATATGGGGTCCTTCAAACGAGGAGTGAAGAAGCACCTTGTGGGCTGGCAGAGTGAGGTTTACTGATGCTGCGTTGTTTTAACACTACACCAGTTGTCTTCGCGTCTGGACTCCATTTGCACTTAACATCACGTGGTGTGGAGTCATTTTCCGTGCTAAGTATAAAAAAAACACCTCTTGGTATATTTTATTACTTAACCTTTTACTTTAATAGTTATTCAGAATGAAGATAGATTTTGGTAACCATAAACAGTAAAATACCAAATCTTTGCATCATATTCCGAAGTCCCAACAATTCTTTATAATGTGTAAGTACTTTGCAGTAAGTCTTAATTCCTAAAAGTCAAATTAAACAATGTTAAGCCTTAAACTTCCTAGATTATCTGAGCGAGTTTGAAACAAAACAAATAAAGCCAGGCTTTAATGTAGCACTCTTGACCGATTTCCGAATCTAAAGCTCAGTTACAGTCAGTCAGTGAAGGAACTGTGGGTCCAACCCGAAACGTTAGTTATTCTAATGATACAAGATTTTGTTTTTAATTATTATTTTCATACGCTTTTAACACATTAATTACCTATAAAATATTTAACACATTTATTATAGTCCTGTTAATACATCCGGAAAGTAAATACGCTTGTATGAGTTCACGTCAGTTGTCTATGTAGAGAGTGCCGCAACTTCATATAAGCGAAGCGTTCCGAAACGCACGCACACAAGCTCGTAGTTCACCTACATTAGCACACAGAAAAAAGCACGCGAAAGGAGTACGCGACTAGCGATTTTTGATTAGAGCTTTTTTTTATAATATAAAAGACACCCAAGTTCACACAATAATAAATTAACTTTGTGTGGCTCAACCCTTGCCGGTAGGTACAGCTCGGCACGTCGATTCACGGTCAAGGTCACGGCACTGTTGCCGCACTCTCGTTCACTCAGGTTTTTTTTTTTTAGTGAGATTGCTGATTGCCTTAGACGGCATTTTCAGCTTCACCGGGCTTGTTTGGGTGCGGCGAGGAACGTAAAGGTCCCTCGAGCCGTGTGAAACGAATCACCTTCGGAGGTTTTCTAGAGGGAACGGCATCGCACACTAGTGCGCGTCCCCGTGCCTTACTAGATTCTCCGAAGGGTTCGGATCGGATCGGGGAGCGGAACAACCCGAGGGCGCCTCTAAAGGCTCGGACCTCGGCTCGGGTTGACCAGGCCGTGGTGGAGGAGAGAAGCGCCCAGGTACGTGTCTGTACCTGGTGTAGAGCGCGTGTGAACCGGTTCGTCGTACCCTTGCTCTACGAGTACGGTGTCTTGGGCCTTAAGGTAGTTATTTAGATTGATGACTACGATTTTATCCATTTGACCCGAGCATCTATTTATTCGGTTACAGACGCCTAAAATACGCCTTAAAAATAGATTTTTTGTAAAGTCAAAAGCTTTAAATATCTTTTCTAAAATAAAAAGTTGTAAGTAATTATTAAATAAAATAAAAAAAATAAAAAAATAACCACTAAATCAAGAAAAAAAAATCACGGTGCAAAAATTATTACAATAACGAAAATGTAGGTATACTACTTTACCTAATACCGCGTTTCACTTTAGTGGTTCACCTAATGATGATAACTAACGAGTTCTTCGGCTAATTCTAAGCACTACTGTTAGAGGTGATATAAGTTTATCGCTGCCCATAAACCTGATCAAGGCCAACACAAATACTGTTAAAAAAAAAATATGACTCAAAAATTACATGTAGAACCCACTGTGCCTTCCATGAATATAACTAGCCATCCAGACTGTATACATTTAGCCGAATAAGTTGGCGATAGAAAATATCACTTTAGTTGAACTAAGGATTACACGTTCAGCAAAAAAGGACTTTATTACCGTATTGTGTGCACCGGATTTCGATTGATAGGTACCAACTCAAAGTCAAACGCCAACCTACTTATTTTACTGTGCAAATAATCCGCCCACTGCTGGGGCACACTCATTAACTGTGACGCTTTAGACTCGGTCACACGATATTACAATATAATAGTAGGCTGGAAACCTGGTATACGAGTTTACGAACTCCCGATTTCAATATTGAACTAGATACGCTGCAAGTTTGTTTCAAGTTGTCCGTGGATCATTTAAAAGGCCTTGGTTTCGATTTGTGGTACAAGACAATTTAGATGACGCGAGTTTTCTTTGAATTGTCATAAACCAATAAAAGCGGTGCAAATCTTACGAAAGTCAGTTTTTCGACTTAAAGTTAATTAGTTCTTAACTTTTTAACTTTTAGCTAAAAGCGAGGTAACAATAATTACAATTCTTAAACAATAATTAAAAGAATTATATGAGTATTTCCTAATTTCATACATTAATAAATCCTAGAGTATGTAGTATGCATCCTTCACTGTAAAGTTTTTAGATAGTGCTTACATCATTCCAATAAACAGTTTTAACAATAAACAGAAAATATCTGGATGCAAAGGCAAGACGTACGATTAGGTGAGGTAAATACAACGATAGCTCAATTGGAAGAGCACCTGACCCGGTATGTCAGAAGGGTGCAGGTTCAAATCCTGCTCGTGGAAGTTTTTTCAACATTGTGTTTTTGTAATTTGATTCGCAACAAAATTTGCCCTAAAATTATATAAACAAAAACAAAAAAAAAAATATTTAAATAATGAACTCTACAAAAACACTATGCAACAGACTCATATGATTCATTCATTCCTTATCTGGTGTCGTTACCGTACACGAGGACGAGAGAAAAGATCAGAAATGCTGTTATCAGCACTTCTGATCTTCTAGTGTCTTTTTGTTTATACAAGAAGACACTACGCACACAAAATATACATAAATCTATACATTCTGAGCTTAGAAAAGACTTTATGAAAAGATGTGCAGGTACTCTGGGACATTCATTAGATGAATCAAAAGCTTCAGGGGAGAGGCATCTGCTCGCGACCTCCTTCACCTAAGCGCCCGCCGTAGCGCTGACAAGTGACACCGGTACATGTACACTCAACAAGAAAACCACTCAAAAATTTTTCGTTCCAATTGATTTTTTCATTTATTTCGGCACAATGAAAATCGGCCGTCATGAAATTACAATGGTTTCACTAGTATGTCTCTGTTGAACAACTGTTCCGTCTGGATAGTGACAAGAGTGAGTATACGAAGCTGACGGCCAACCTTCAAGATTTAAGAGGCACAAGAAGAAGAAGAAATAATGAAATGAAATTAATGAAGCGCCTTTTACTAACAGTGATTTGATGTAGGCTGATAATATATGTAGAAAGATTACTTATACCTACGAGTATATCCTATAGTTAATGATATTTTTGTTCCAATATTTGTATATGAGCATTTATCGATGATACTAAATCAACAATTACTTGAAAAATGGCCGAAAAGAATTTTACTAAAACTACAAATAGCACATCTACAACATTTTGGATATGTTTAGCCGCAACGACTGACTTTAATTCATGATGTAAACCAGGTGTCAACATTAACTCCAGTAATGATTACTCCGGACACACCCAAGTTTAAAAACTCCGAATTGCTTCAGAGATCATAAACCTCTCAAAGAGCTTAAAATAGAAAACATTTTATGTTTATTTTTTACCAACAGTTCGATAACGTATTGAATATCTCTTGTGCAAATATTGATGAAATCAAAGGTTTCGTTAATGATTGGATTATAGAATTACCCTTTGACTGGTACAGCTTAGTGTATTTTGATTACTTTGAATCATTTTAAAGTTCCATTACGAATATTATAATATCAATGGCTACTACTTCTGCAAAGATTTGTGATTTTTTTAAGTGTATTTAGTGAAAACAAAAATTACTGTTCAGTTTAATTTAGTTCTCAATGGTTTTTGTTTTTTTTTAAAGCACAAATAAAAGTCAATTCATTCGTTTAGTTAAATCACATACTTTACAGTTCAATTCAAGTGTTCTTGAAATTAAAAATTACGAAGGATATACTACATATGTCAATATGAAATATAATCATAACATAAAGGTATTTTATTTTTATTTAGAATTTGTTCATTTAGATAGTTACAAATAAATATCGATCGATTCGATAATTTTCAGAGTCAATAAAGTCACCAGTCTCTTGGAATGACAATAAAATGAGCACTTACATTTAATATCAACGTAAGAATTATAGCCACCGGTTCAAAAAACATCTTGCCCCCGGTGAAGCAGTGAAACTTTCATATTTCACCAGCCCCAATCGGATGGCCGTGATTTTTCGCGCCCAAACTTACGTAAGTCACGTGCCGCGGAACATCAGTCAGGTTGTGTCGACGAGCGTACCTATTCGTACACAGCCCACGAGTCTCATGAATGGAGCGGACTCATTCAGTCACGAAAATAGACGAGCGCCGCCGCCGTAACGTGCTACTAAAGGCGAGCTATCAAGTTTAACCCTTAACTGGTATCGTAGGGGTCGCGTGGCCCCCACGCATGATATTTTTATGAATTTCTTAAAAACTATGCATTGTGCGCGGCCGTAATTTTGGGCAATCTCATTATGTCGCGACTCGCGGCGCGGCGGGTGCCGGACTTTCGGCGCTACAGCTTTTACCAGACCGGAGGTACTACGTTTTGGGGGCAGCGCGGCCCCCACTATACCAGTTACGTAAGTTTTAAGTAAATATTTTATTTTATTTAATCGTATGTTTTACAGTTAT